>CM052886.1:66779179-66893385 GCA_028534135.1 Potos flavus
CGCATACACAGGGATTCTTTAGAACAATGTTCTCTAAGTGTTGTCTACAGATCTCTGGAGGTTCCTGACACCCTTTCTGATATCCATGAGGTCTCAATTGGATTCATGATAATACTGAGATGGTATTTGTCTGTTTTTTGCTGGTGTTGACGCTTGCACTGATGTGGAAAAAGCAATGGTGGGTGAAACCGGCAGCGGTTTCAATCTTTATATTCTTCACCATCATATACCCATGAGGGTCGGGGAGGGGGGTGCGGTTTCATTTAAGAATATTTTTCATGAAGGGGTGCCTGGATGGCTCAGTCGGTTGAGTGTCCGACTCTTGATCTCAGCTCAGGTCTTGATCTCAGGGTCATGAGTTCAAGCCCTGCATTGGGCTCCACGCTGCATGTGGAGCTTACTTAAAAAAAAAAAAAAAAAGGGAATATCTTTCATGAAGTAGAGAAATGATTCATTTTCTTAAATATCAACGTTTGAGTATAGGTCTTGGTGACAAAATGAGAAGTTCTCAAAAACATTTCTGCTGCAAAGTAAGATGGTCACCTTGAGGGAAAACACCAAAGTAATTATTTGATTTGCAAAACTGAACCGGGCTTTTGTCTCAGAAGTCTGTTTATATGTAAAAGAAAAAAAAAAAGACTGATAAACAAACTGGTTATTCACACTTGGGTGTCTGACATTTTTTTGAAAAGGAACAGACTGAGATGGTCGCTTCAAAGAAAACAACTGACAGTATTTGTTGCCAGACTCACCAGTGGGAATTAAATTTAAATAACCTCTGGAGGACACTTTCTCAATATACATTAAAAGCCTAAAAATATGCAGCTCTTTCACTAAAATATTCACATATACACGAAGATGCAGGTACCAGGATATTCACCATAGCACTATTTATATTAGCAAAATACTGGAAATAATCTAGAGGTCTAGTTGTAAAAGACTACTAATAGTAAAAGAAAACTAATACGTTATTCAATAAAATATTAGATCATCAGTAAAACAATCAGGTCAAATAACACTGACATGAGAATCTTTGTGTATGCTCCTAAGTAAATAAATATATACTAAAATAGCAAATACACACTATATAATGATAAACGGGCACTCATTTATTAACAGAAATTAAAATTCCATTTACCAAATATTTACGGAACATCCAAAGACATGTAAAGCAATATCCCTGGGGCTATAGCATTGGGTAGAATTTTACAGATAAAGGAAGGAGGAAGATACTCAAGGAGGCAAAAGTACGAGGTTTGTTAATCATGAAACTAGTGATTTGCTCAAAGCACTTCAGTTTGCTCAAAGCAAAATGCATGTTGAGAATATTTGCCTTAATACAGTCTTTTAAGGCCTCAAAGGCCACGCTAAGGACTTTCAATTTATCTCACTGTCAATAATGCGCATCTGAAGAGTTGCAGAACAAGGTGCTAAGATGCCTGTCTTAAAGAACACTCATCCAGCTGTCATGTTATTTACATCGGTACTGAAGGCAAAGGTATCAGTACAGTATTAAAATAGTAGAGCCAGAGAAGGTGATGATGACTTCATCTAAGGAAGTGGGAAGAGAGAAAAGGATGTAATGTTTAGAGACAGCATCACGGGATTTCACCAGTGACTGGATATTGGTGCATAATGAGGAAGGCAAAGATTATTCAAGTGGCTTCAAGTCCCCATTACCAGAAAAAGGAAACAGAGGAGGAATAAAAGGGAAGAAGATGAGTTGATATTATTTGAAGGCAAGATGAGTAAGTGTCTACAGTTCATCAAATTGCCCATCAGGCATTTGGAAATAAAAACAAGAGGTCAGAAGCGGGATCCAAAGTAGAGACACAAATCTGACAGTGAAAAGATAACTGAATATTCTTTGTACAACTCAAATACTAGCCCTGAATAAATAGTCAAATATTTAAAGATACAAGAAGCTTCCCCACAGTTTCCAGAATATAAAGCTGTTTACTTCTGTTGTAAGTGAAAGTCTTAAATAAACATCACTGGTCCTGTTAAAGCCAAGGGGAACACAGCAATCTGATAACTAACGTACTGTTTAAATTGTTAAAGAATTTAACAGTACAGCAGTTCTTGTGACTTCTTCAAAACTTAAATAAGGTCTACTTAAGTAAGTAAAGTTCATATAACCTCACGACCCTGAGATCACCTCTGTAACCTCCTGAGGCTGAATATACTTTTCCACAAGAAGAGTTTCCAGTAAAATCTAGGTTACAGAACAGATATAAGAAAAAGGTATGGCAGACAATTTTCACACAAATGTTCCCAAACTTTTCTACTTAGCTTGCATTGCTAGACAATAACAAATACCAAATGACAATGGGAATTTGCCTTAAATCAGCAATAAGAACCTCCCAAGGAGAATGCTATTATGACCAATGGCCAAACACGACTTTCCTCTAACCCATGAAGAACATTAATAGCAAATGGGATTCTGCTATTGAAGTAGGTGCATTTCAGTACATTTAAGTATAAAACAAATTGTAGTTTTGGCAACCTGGTCAAAAAATAAATCCTAAAATAGATGAGAAGGTAGGAGGGACAGAAATCAAATTTTATTTGTTCAGGAGTCAACTAGGGGCACTTGGGTGGCTCAGTCAGTTGAGCATCTGACTCTTGGTTTCAGCTCAAGTCGTGATCTCAGGGTCATGAGATCAAGCCCTGTGTCGGGCTCTGTGCTCAGCAGAGTCTGCTTGAGGATTCTCTCCCTCTGCCCCTCTACCCACTCGTGCTCTCTCTCTCTCATAAATAATCTTAAAAAAAAAAAAAAAGAAGTCAACTTTAAAAATAACCCAATCTCATTCCACTATCTCAATGGCAAAATCCCAGTACCACAACATGGATCACCATCACTAAAATATAAAATAAAGCTTATGTGAGACAAAGGCAAATTTCTATTTTTCTCAAGATTGTTGTTTCAAAATAACAGTTCAGTCTATTGATAGTAGTTAACATATTTTTGTTACTATGTTACATATATATACATGTTATATATGTATGTTTTATCTATGTAACTTTTAAATAGTACAAGAGCTAATGTTTGTTTTTGGTAAACGTAAGGGGAAATATAAGGAAAAAGATGACTAATATAAATATCTTTTGAAATATACATACAGAATTTCTGCTACCACTCTAGGAAAAATAGATTTTCTATTCATTAATCATCTAACTTTCTACATGATATGCAGACTCGATATAGCAAGACAGGCCAGTTATATAACATTCCCCAAAGGAGAAAAAACTAAGCGCAGAGAAGCTAAATGTCTTGTTCTTTCTTCTGTTACTGCCTCCCATGACCCAATCATCATCATCATCAAAATCAATCAAAACTGAGTAAACAGCTACCAGCAGAGGAGAGAGCAAGCACTTAAGAATAGATGCCCAGATACAGATTTGAAACCAGCTCTAAAATTATAGTAAAATAATTCAAAGGCAAATTAAACAAACAGTTGTTACTTGCGAGCATCTTCCTACATTTCAAAATTCAAGCCAAAACATGTCAAATTTGTGCAACCATTTTCTTCTTTTTCTACGACCGTCGTACTTTTAAATCTAAGAGAACTCTTCCCCTGTAATACTATGATTACCTTCACCACCTTACCTGATCAAAGAGGTCAGTGCCATCGGATCCTGCTGCTCTCATTAGTTCATCTTCTCCACCAGGATGATACTCCATATATGGGCTGACATTATAAACAAACCCTATCAAAACAAGGGGAAATAATATCCTAAATGAACTTCTCAAAAGTTGTACAAACTAGAAATGTAAGTCTCAATAAATCTTTTCAAATACATCCTATTTAACAAATCATTATTTCAAAGCATTAAGTACTTCAAGGGTCTAAGATTGCACCAGACTCGCAAGTTAACAAATTAATCTGCCAGTTTCACGGGTGCCGGGCAGAAACCATCAGACACAAAGGATAATTTAGTACACACATCACTAGCAGTAGCTACAATATCAGCATTTGCATGAGTTCCCCGAACCCCAATTCCTAGAGACCTATGTGAAGAGGACCAGATAATACCTGTGCACGAATGTGCTGTACGACAGGAGGGGAAGTCCAAGTTTAGGGAAGTCGAATCTTTTATAATGGGCAGGAAATACACGTGCCCTTTGTTCTGGGGGGAGACATTATCTTTATTATACCAAACAGTAGGCAAGCCTGTCTTTTACTCTAGACGGAGTTTCGAGTTCTACTATGCAAAGTTGTTTACTATGCCAACATCCCCGAAAAGACTATCCCTGCTTATAAGATGTGTAGGTATCTGTAAAACCTAGAGAGAACTGCTTCCTAACACAAAGAAATAATGAAACACTGTTTATGATTTTTAAAAGTTCTCTCTCTCTACTCCATCATCCTCTACTGCCCTGGTAGGAAAATCTGATGGAAAAAAATCAAACTGTCACCCATGTGTCTCATCATCTCAGCGACCACTGGGCAAGCAAGGGTGACTGGGCCACTGAGATATGCTCTGAGAAAGCAAACACAATCCTTCTCTGCAGCTGTCCAAGGAACAAAGATTCTTGTTGAGGTCTTTTTTTTTTTTTTGTAAGATCTTATTTATGTATTTCTCATAGAGAGAGGGAGAAAGAACAAGTAGGGGTAGTGGCAGGCAGAGGAGGGAGCAGGCTCCCAGCTGAGCAAGGAGTCCGATGTGGGACTCAATTCCAGGACCCTGGGATCATGACCCGAGCCAAGGGCAGCAGCTCAACCGACTGACCCACCCAGGCACCCCTATTGTTGAGATCTTAATAATCCTTTTTATCTTCTCCAAACATTTATTTCATCTGTTCATACATTTAAATATATCTTTATCTTAAAAAAAAAAAAAAAAACAAATGGAGGAAAATTCACTCAATGAATAGCCTTCCCAAGGAAATGAGTTGCTTTTTAATCCTTTACTTGAAAAACTAGACAGTAGACAAATCCAGCCCTCAAGACACCTCAAGAGTAAAATGAGAAAAATTGGTTTTCTTATATCCAGGACTATTCCCTCTTTATGTTATGACCTCCATGATTTAAATAATTTTAGATAACTTAAAATTTTCATCCTATACGATAATCTTGGGAGGAAAGAAGAGATTGGATTTCAGGCCCAAAAAGGTATTGTAGTTTTTCCACAAGTTTAATTTTAGAGAATAACCAACCAGGTACATTTCTTTATAAGATGGCTTAAAAGCAATTTAGGCAACAAAAAGAAGTAAATTCACAAAATCTCTTTTAGCGGTCCTCCAAATGAGTCTGAGAAAAAAAAACTGAAACGACTGGTGTTCTCTCCTTTTTTCTTCCCTATCCACCTTCTCTACCAAATTTGGAAGGAATTTTTCCTACTGTTTAATGCTTAAAATCCACAGACCACAAATGTCAGAGGTAATGATTATGATCAGAATTATTCCCAATAGTTTTTTTTTTTTTTTTTAAGAAAGAATGCCTTACTTGGAATTCCAAACTTTCTCAGCAACCAAACCTCAACTAGGTTTCTCAAGAATGTGAAACTTACAATACACAATCATGAACCTTCTGTGACAGAATTTCATATGTGTCAGCAACTGGCAGAAAGATAAACAGGGAGCTCTGCCAGCTGTCCATAATCAGCAATATAAAGCCTAGAACATCCCACGTGTGTTCTCTTCGACCTATCAACCCTTTAGATTGATCCTTATCCTCTCATATTCTCACTCCAGACCTGGACAAATCTAGGAATGGACAAATCTAGGAATGCCTATAAAATCTCTCACTGTAAGGAATTGAGAATGTTAGTGTCTTAGTCCAAGAAATAATAGAACCAACCACACTTGGCAGTGTTAGTAACTTGTTTATTATGAGACCGAGCTCCCAAAATGCAATCGATGTTTTTCCTCCAGTGCAGAGCCTCTTTCTTCTTTTTTCTTCCTCTTATTGCCTTCCTTTTCCCTTTTCAAAAGCATGTCCTAACACTAAAACTTGAATGTGGCAGAAGAAAGCAAATGCAAAGAACCTAACTTTATGATTTTCTTTCATGCTTGGTTGTATTCTATTTGTACTATACACAGTTTTTAGACAGTAATTTCTTACATATAAGCCTCTAACCCCCTATGGATTCTTACCACCTGGCTTTTTAAACTAATTTTGCTTGCAACTTCCAAAATTTTGTAATGACACAATTAACTTCTTCCTATAGCTCTAGTTCCTCAAGTATGGTAGATTTGTAGAACCGACTGCCCATTAAATAAAAATACATGGTGTTTAGGGACCCACAGGCATAATCTCAACTTAATGCTAGGCTATTAATAAATTCTGCAAAACCTAAATCCTAATAATGACATTAAGAACAAAAATGAGCAGGAAGATATTCATAAAACACCAACCTTGAATGGCATAAAACTGCTGTGACCAAGATCCTCTGGCCCCACAGACCAACTGGTGCTTTTGGATCATTTACATGGGTCACCTTCAGTTGCAGAGGGGGAGTTAGGAAGAACATCTACTGACAGATCAATCTATCTACCTATCCATTCACCCATCCATCCATCTTATCTACCCAACCCGATATTTCATTTTTTGTTTTGTATTTTGTTTTTAAACTCTAACCAGTTTACAAGGAGTCACTGAGTACTGTTAAGAAGAGCAGTTAATTTCACAATATACAGACATACCAATCATAATGTTTTATACCCTTGTATACCCTAAACATATAAAGTGTTATATGTCAATTATCTCTCAGTATAACTGAAAAAAAATAGATAAAAAAGAACTTATTAAAATTAAAATACAACAGTTTTATTAAGAACATCTACTGTAATGTTTAAAGACATCACTTTTTAAATGTCCTGGCAATATTCAGGAGTACATTTTTTAGCTAATTCATCCTAGCCGAGCTGCAGTGCAACTGAAGGCACACATTCAGAACAACAGCTACACTGAGTTCTTTAGGCAATGTACTGGTAGTACCTGTTCTAGCATTTTCACTCTAAATTATCTCTTGTGTTATATGTCTGGAACTCTGAGCTCTCAAATAAGTTCTTAGAATAAAAATCACTCACTTTAAAATTACCACTCAGTGCTTTGTATCACCAGAAACTTATACTGCCAATTCAATCACAGAATGATAGAGTCTCAAGACTGGGAGAATTGTAAAGGCAATTTTGAGTCTGATTTCTCATCCAGTACAGGACCTACCTCTATGAGACCTACAGACAGATCATCGTCAAGCATCTGCTTGAACAGTACCAGTGTCTAGGACCTCACTGCTTATTTAAAGACTTAGTTTAAGGATCAATATCATTTTTATACTAGTTTAAGGATCAAGATCATTTTTATACCTAAAAACTAATGTTGCCATTTTATACAGAGAGAACTCTTCTCCATCTTGGTAAATGCTGCCCCTAGTTTTTCACATAAACTTTTTATATTTACTGTAATTTAAACTCTAGCTGTTACTGCTAAAGACTAAGGCATATCACAATGAAATATTTGTGTGTAAAAATTTTAAAAACCCACAACGAAACGTGTAAAAGAAAATATATCCGTCACCTAACCCAACTAACGATGTTACTATGATCGAGCATTAAGTGTCATCCTGAACTTCCTAGAAGCCAAGGCTAAAAAGAGACACTAGTAACACTGGTTGCATCACCTGATCTTAAAAAGTATTAAAAGAAACAAACAAACAAACAAAAGGAGACTCCTTACTTCTTTAAAAAGGAGAAAGCCCCTTTGAGTTTTTGATGTTGCTATTGTGAGAACATGAGTCCCTGTACAGGGGTCACTGACCACACAACAGATACTATGATTTAATAATATGCAGAAACCTTCTTCAGGCAGCATTCCTACCATTCTCCCCAGCCCTACATTACCACGAAGGTACGTTCTGTCTTTTGAGACTTGCAAATTTGGGGCATTTTGTGTAAGTGGAAGCAGACAATATAAAAGCAGTCTTTTGTTTGTCTCCTTTCACTTAGTATAATATTTTCAAAGTTCATCCACACTGAGGATGTGTCAATACCTCATTCCTTTTTATGGCTGAATAATATTCCATGTATGGATAGAGCACACTTTGTTTATCTGTTCCTCAGTTCACTGACATTTAGGTTGTTTCCACTTTAGGGTTATTACAAATAATGCTGCTATAAACATTCATGTACACATTTTTGTGTGGACACATATTTTTATTTCTTTTGAGTATATACATAGCAGTAAATCTGCTGGGTCATATACAATTTATGTTTAACCTTTTGAGGAACTGCCAGAATGTTTTCTATTCTCAGCAGCAATGTGGGAAGCTTCCAATTTCAGAACACTCTCTTCTAGTCACCACTCCAACTTCCCATAGACAGAAAAAGCCTCTTCCCACCTACAGAACCTGAATCACTTATCTCAGATAACTGAACTCACACTGGATTGCAACAAGTTCCAACCCATTCTTAACCCCACCTCCATATCTGACACCACAATGTAAGCCTCAAGTGACATCTATACCTATTAATCTAACTCCCAGATGAGGCCCCCACAATTTTTCAGGTTAGGTAACCACATGGGAACTGTAATAGCCCACTGATAGGGACTGAACTGGATCGCCATGTTTCGAGGCCACACCCCATTGATCATTTGACATTTTCTTTGTTCTAGTTAATGGAAGAGTCTCAAAGCATGATCCAGAGCTTCCTGAGGGAGCTTAAAAGTCTTTTGGTGGGTGGTCGAAGGCCAAAACATTTTTGTAGTAATACTAACAAGATGTCATCTGCCTTTTTAAAAATCTTTCTTCCACAAGTGTATAAGATTAAGTGCAGAAGGTGACACAAGAATACAGTTGTCACCGATGAAGTCACTCTTTAAAGATATTTACCAAAATGTCAGACAGTGCCACTTCTCTATGTTTTGTTTTGGAAAATATAGTTATTTTTCATAAAAATATCTATTATTTGTGATAACATGGTGAGTTTATTGTTTTTATTTTAAAATTAATTTTAAAATATTCTTTAAATGTCTTTTTTTTTTTTTTTAAGGTGGTCTTATTGGGGTACCTGGGTGCCTTAGTTGGTTGAACATCAGACTCTTGGTTTCAACTCAGGTCATGATCGCAGGGTTATGAAATCAAGCCCCAAGTCGGGCTCCGCACTCAGCATCGAGTCTGCTTGGGATCCTTCCTTTCTGTCTCCTGCTCACAAGCTCCTGTGCTTTCTCTCTCTCTCTCTCTCTCTCAAATAAATAAATAAATAAAATCTTAGTTTTATTAAAGCACAGGGACAGGACCCGTGGGCAGAAAGAGCTGCCTCTTTAAATTTTAATTTTATTGAATTTATGTTTACTTTAAATTTAATTTTCATTTCTGAAAGGCAAAACATCAACAGATATAACCACCATAAACAAAAGCTCCTTGGGGGTCCACAATAATTTTTACAAGGGTAAAGAGATCTTAAAGGCAAAAAAGTTTGAGAACTATTGCTATAAGTATTTTTCATACTCAAATTTTTGTACAGATATTTGCAATTTTTGTAATCAGATTTAAAACTAACTTTTGTTTAAAATTCAAACAAAGATTTAATTCTAAAGCCCTACATTATATTCACCCAACAAAAATTTATTTGATGTCTATCGTGTACATGCCAAGTATTAGGCAACTACATTACAATATTCCTATTTATTTCACTGTTCACCACTGTTCATTTTGTTGGTTCTAAAATCAATGAAGGAAAAAGGTGTGTTCACATAATAAAGTCACAGCATATTTCTCTGTATTCAAATGTATGGATCCATTTTTGCAAGTACTGTGACCACTTTGCCATCTTGTGTTCAGTAAAGAAATAGCATGTTATTTTAAATCTACTGATATTTATCAAGTTCTAACTACTGCTGAGAGAGGGTGTTAAAATATGCAACAATAACTGCGGATTTTAATTCTATCTTTCAATACTATCAATGTTTGCTTCCTATATTTTGAAGCTTTGTTAAAAGGCATAAACAATTTTTATAATGAACTGAGTCTTTTAACATTATCAAATGTCTTTATCTCTAGTAAGATTCTTTGTCTTTGTCTTTGGTAATAAACTTTATCTAATATTAATATAGGCCAACCTTGTTATATTTATTGTCTAGATAGTATACATTTCCCTACACATATACTTTCAACCTATCTGTGTATTTATATTTAAAGTGTATCCTTACTACGGAGCACCTAAATAGACATTTCTACGAAGACACATAAATGGCCAACAGACACGTGAAAACATGCTCAACATCACTCATCATCAGAAAAATGCAAATCAAAACTACAATAAGAAATCACCTCACACCAGTCAGAATGGCTAAAATAAAAAACACACGAAATAACAAGTGTTGGCAAGGATGTGGGGAAAAAAGGAACCCTCATGTACTGTTGGTAGGAATATAAATTGGTGTAGCCACTCTGGAAAACAGTAGGAAGGTGCCTCAAAAAAAAAAAAAAAAAAAAATTAAAAGTAGAAAAACAATATAATGCAGTAATTCCACTCCTGGGTATTTACCCAAAGAAAACGAAAACACCAATTTGAAAAGATATGTGCACCCCTGTGTTTATTACAGCAGTATTTACAATAGCCAAGATATGAAAGCAACCCAAGTGTCCATTAACTGATGAATGGATAAAGACGTGGTACATATACACATTGGCGTATTAGTCAGCCACAAAAAAAAAGAATGAGATCTTGCCATTTGCAACAACATGGATGAACCTAGAGGGTATTATGCTAAGTGAAATAAGTCAGACAGACAAATACCATATGATTTCACTCATATGTGGAATTTAAGAAACGAAACAAATGAACAAACAAAGAAAAGAGGCCAAAAAAACCCTGATTCTTTTTTTTTTTTTTTAACCCTGATTCTTACATACAGAGAATTAACTGGTGGTTGCCAGAGAGGAGGTGGGTTGGAGGATGGGTGATAGATAAAGGGAATTAAGAGTACACATATAGTGTTGAGCACTGAGTAATGTAGAGAACTGCTGAATCATTATATTATGGATCTGAAACAACAAATACTGTATGTAATTATACTTCAATTAAAAAAAAAAAGAAAAGGAATTGACCTAAGTAATTTTGGAAACCAATGTTTTGACTGGGAATGTAAAACCAAAGACAAATAATTATAAAAAAAAAACACTGCAAAATAAATAAACAAAACAAATAAATACAGCGTATCCCTTCTACCCATCATGTAGTTAGGTCTTGATACACATAAACACACAGTCTCTTTCAATTCAAATGACTGGTCTATTTACGCTTAATTATTGATGTGACTGAATTTAGAGCTACCATTTTATCAGTCTTCATCCTTACCCTCAAATTTTCTTTTTCTTCTTCCAAGATTTTTTAATCTGTGTCTCTATTCCTCTATCCCTGCCTTCTTTTGGGTTAATAAAGTATTTTTTTAGAATTTCATTTTACCTATTGACTCTTTGCTATACCTTTTCACATTATTTTTAAAGTGATTTGTTCTAGGGATATCTAGTACATATCCTTAACTTTAACTAGTTTACTTGAGCTAATACTGTACCCAATTAGGTGTTGGATAGTAGAGTACCTTAGGACTTCAGGATTAAAAGCATTCGTTTGTCTCTTAAACTCTTGAAAAGTTTCTTAAATGAAGTAAAGGATAAATAACACATAAAACCAAAAGACACAGTAAATCAGAAGAGGAGATGACAGCAATAAGGTTTTGGAAGCCTGAAGCCAAATGGATGAGCGATAACAGCAGAATGAAGAAAGGTGCAAATAAAGGCTGTGTAGGGGCGCCTGGCTGGCTCAGTGGGCTGAGGCCTCTGCCTTCGGCTCAGGTCATGATCTCAGAGTCCTGGGATCGAGCCCCACATCGGGCTCTCTGCTCAGCGGGGAGCCTGCTTCCCCCTCTCTCTGTGCCTGCCTCTCTGCCTACTTGTGATGTCTCTCTCTGTCAAATAAATAAATAAAATCTTTAAAAAAAATAAAATAAAATAAAGGCTGTGTAAGGTGGAGGGGAACCTATAAAAAGCCAAGGTGTGCAAGAGAAACCTGCCCCCCCCCCAAAGTGTAAGAATCAGGGATTCCAGGTAGTTCGGAAGTTAGGGGGCAGGAAGGTCTCAAATTCAATAGAAGCAGCAATACGAACCTCAAATCCCCTCCCCCATCCTATACTACCTAGCAACCAGCCCCTTCCCTACCCTGCAAGAAGTGTACGTTTATTCTCTAGAGAGGATGAACCAGAGAAACATTATACCGAAGGAAACACACTTGGGAGTGGGGGTGAGGTTTGAACTAAAAACCAGAAGCAAAAGTCACAACATTGAGATCCACCTCCCACCACCACCACCATCCCAGCAGCTTCCATTTCCCAGATAACCCTCAGAACACTTATCTGCAGATGACTGGGGGTGGCGGGGGGAAATTTCAGCCCAAAAGACTTGCTTGCATACAGTCAGCTGGGGACACCTGCCAGTGCAGCCAAACCCATGTATAAAAGAGTTCTGCCCACAGACAGGGAGCTTCCATTTAGCTCTCTGGTCCATCGCTCTCAAAATAAAAGGACAGACGTTTGAAGAAAATCCCTCTAAAATTAAGATTAGTATCTAAGCAACTTAAATTGTCGACCTCTGGTGTACAATTTTAAAAAGAAAAAGAAAGATGAAAAATGAGACCAGCACCGCCTCACAGAAACTAGAAAAGAGCGAGGTAACAACTGTCCTGAATATAACTTGGAGCTTCTAACTCCACTAAACAACTTCAGTGATGGTGAGTCCAATTTACAAAAGAGCTAAGACAATCAGAACTGAATGCTTCAGTTTGCACAGGAAAATTTAAAAAGGATGTGATAAAGGCCTCTATGCACTTCAGAAGGTCAACGGGGCATAATTATCAAAGATCATCTTATGTGACATTAGTATTACGAAAAACAGCCCTGACATTTAACTAGGAAATTGATTTAAAGGGAAATTGATCAGTAAAAGCATTAAAAATTAACCACACTGAGGGATCACTTACACTCTAAATATTTTGAAAAAAATTCACAAATCTCTCCTAGGGAGAACAATGACCAAACATCATTAGCAACAGCCACATTTACTATACACTTGGAGTGGATTTATAATTTATGTCAATATTAAGCAAGACACCCTCTCTCTAAAAATCAGTTTTCCCTATTCCACGGGATCATTTCCCTCGGTCTGCCTATGCCTTAGGTCTACTACTGACAGCTACCAACCAGCCCTAGACTGCCTTGCTGTTATTACTTGTGGGGGAGGGGGGCAATTATGTCCTTGTGCTTTGGATTATTTCTTCTTTTCCAAAATAAGTCAGGTGCAAAGATTATATCAAGAAAAATGTGTTCTGGGACACCTGGGTGGCTCAGTTGGTTGGGCATCTGCCTTCGGCTCGGGTCATGATCTCAGGGTCCTGGGATTGAGTCCCAAGTCTCGCTCCCTGCTCATCGCGGAGTCTGCTTCTCCCTCTCCCGCTCCCCGTGCTTGTGCTCGCTCTCTCTCTCTCTCTCTGTGTCAAATAAATAAATAAAATCTTTAAAAAAAAAGAAAAGAAAAGAAAAATGTGTTCCTACCCTTAACAAAAAGAAAAACCAGAAATGCCTGAGTGGCTCAGTTGGTTAAGCGTCTGACTTTGGCTCAGGTCATGATTTCAGGTTCCCAGGATGAGCCCCATCTTGAGCCCCACATCGGGCTCTGCGGTCACCGGGGAGTCTACTTGTCCCTCTCCCTCTTCTTCTGCCCCTCTCCCCTGCTTGTGCTCTCTCTGTTTCTCTCTCTCAAATAAATAAATAAAATCTTTAAAAAAGAAAAAAGAAAAAGAAAAAGCCAGACAATCCATAAAAACCATAAGTTTTTGAGCCCATCAGGTAATGGGGCATACGAGGTCATAAGGCAACAAATAGTGACAAACCCCTCTGAGGAGATGGGACATGAGTTGTTTCATCTTTGAGAGAGCACAGGAAAAAGAGACATTGCCATAAAAACAACTGAAGTTTTAACAAACTCTTTAAGGGCCAAATGTGCACTGATGCCATTTTAGAACCCTGCAGGCCTCAGACCACTCACAAATTTCTTTTTCACAGTTTCCCACCTCATGAGATGCTCATGAGAAGTACGAGCAGGGCAGGTCTGAGAAAGTAGTATTGCTGGTACTGGTGTGTAATGCCTGCTCCAAGATTTGAGGGTAGAGCGGGAGTACCAAGAAGTCTATGTACACTTTCGGACTGCCCAAATTATCAGTGGGGGAGAAGCAAGAAATTCACCTGTGCTTCAGCCTGAACATTTGTGAGCAGCAAAAGTTGTCCATTTGCTGGGAAGGAACAGTAAAGCCTCTCATCCTTGAGGTCCTGCATTGATACCAGGCAGAAGTTAGCTGCTGCTGAAAAGGGAAGGAAACAACACATCCTCCTTCACTCTGGTCTGACACTAGGCAAATGCAAGATAAACACTGGGGGAGGCACAGAAAGCCCACTCGTGCCCAGGCTCTGTGCTGATACAAAATGGAGGTCTTCTAGCGCTGGAAGGGAGGCAGGGCAATTGCCCACAGCCTACACCATCTGCCCTGTCCTCCTCCTCCAACCCCACTGACAGAAGGCAAAGCTCCGGTGTCAGGAGTGGGGGAGGTTGAGCAGAGGCAAAAAACCTGCCTGCATTCTAGATCTTGTGCCGAGGATGGGGCAGAAGAGAATGTCCACTGGGGTACTGACACAAGCACTGAAAAGAATTCAGCCTCTGGGGCTCAAGTGCACAGGACCTGCCTGAGCCGGAAGCTCAAACAGGAAAATTGCGCAACCCCTTCTGCCTCTACCACAAGTCTTGCACCATGTAACAAGCAAGAACAGCCCGGAGCACGGAGGGAGCTGCCCTATACAGGTAGATCAGGCAGGCTGTCGGCTAAGAGTGTAATAGGAACAAGGAGAAAGCCCTCCACTGCCGTGGGCCCCACACCACAAACAAGCTAGCAGAAACCCGCTGTGGGAGGAATTTGAAGTCTGTGGTATACTGATGGTAACAATGGTGACAATAAACCCCCAAACCAGCTCAACTGCTACCCAGACTGACTCAATCTAATTGTCTGCCAGAAAAAGTGTACTCGTTTCTAAGTGTAAATACCTCAGGTTCTACTGTGCACATTATGCAATGTGGGACATTCAATCAGACATTACAAGTCACACTGGAAAAAAAACAAAAAAGACAAAAAAACCCATTGTCAAGACAGAAAAATAGTAACACAATCAGACTTTAAGGTGGTGTATATGTTAGAACTCTTACACAGGGATGTTAAAATAACTATACTTAAAATATCTTTTAAAAAATCTAGTAGAAAATGTGGATGACATTTAACAGAGGGGAAATTTCATCACAGAGACAGAAACTATAAAAAGGAGTTTAATGGAAATACTAATACATTTTAAAATGGGGCTCAAAACTCAATAATGGACCATGAATCTATATAAGAAAACTATCCAGAAACAACAAAGTTTCAAACTGATTAAGGAACTCCAGGGGCCAATAATCTGGAAACATTAAATATCAAGTCTCTCAACTGGTTACTATTTCGTGAAATAATTAAAACCATACCATGGTTTAAAACTCCGACACATCTCAAAACATACAAATGATTCAAGGTACATTTACTGAACACTAACCAGGAGCCATGCCCTGTGCTGGAAGCTAGGGGTAGGGTCAGAAGCAGTAAATTAGTATTCCCAAACTCAATTTAAATAGGAAAAATAGGGAAAATGTCCAAAAAAGTTATAGATGTTCTAACAGAATTCAACACCAAGTGCTAAGGAAGAAAGCCCAGGGAATAAAACACAGTCTGAGAGGCCAAAGTCATAAAGAGATTAAAGGAAGAAACTGTTGGCAGAAAGAAAGCAAAGAAGTGAAGGGTATTAAATAGTGCTGGATGGACAACTGCCCAAAGTCATGAAGCGGCTGGAGAGGACCAGTAAGAGCACACGGAGATGAGCCATAGGAAGGAAAATGTCTTAGAAAGAGTGGGATCTTTCAAAAGAGTGTGTCTTGGGAACCTGGGTGGCTCAGTGGGTTAAGCATCCGCCTTCGACTCAGGTCAAGCCCCACATCGGGCTCCCTGCTCTGTGGGGAGTCTGCTTTTCCCTCTCCCTCTGGCCCTATCCCTGCTCATGCTCTCTTTCTCTCTCAAATAAATAAATACAAAAAGAGTGTGTCTTTCCAATACAAAGGAGAGAACAAAGACGACAGACGTCACTAACTTTAAGCACCTTCTATTCACGGTGAACACCTACATGTGTGTATGAGATCTCTCTCTCACAAGATCACACCGCCCAGCCTTTGCACATGCTTCTTCCCAGAGCCTCGAATGCTGTTCCCATTCCTCTTTGCCTAGTTAACTCTCGTTTAGCTTTCAGATCTCAGCTCCATCTTCTGCAGTCATCAGTCAGCACAGTGTACCTCTCCTTCACAATCCTTGTCAGACTTGATTAATGCTTTGTGCTCCCCACCACATTGTAAATTCCCTAAAATCAAAGTCATTTCTGTTATATATTTCCATGTTGTCCACAGAGGCTGGTAGAGTGCATAATAAGAAATATTGATTAAGGGGCGCCTGGGTGGCTCAGTGGGTTAAAGCGTCTGCTTTCGGCTCAGGTCATGATCTCAGGGTCCTGGGATTGAGCCCCATATCGGGCTCTCTGCTCAGCGGGAAGCCTGCTTCCCCCTCTCTCTGCCTGCCTCTCTGCCTGCCTGTCTGCCTACTTGTGATCTCTCTCTCTGGGTCAAATAAATAAATAAAATATAAAAAAAAAAGAAATATTGATTAAATGAGTGAGCCAAGATAGAGGAAAAGTTCAAAACTATCTTCTCTATTTTTTATGGATGACAACTACACACAGGTAACAAAAAAAACAAAAGCTATGTTTCATTAAATTACTAAAAATAAAAACCGTCCCAGAAGGATATCCTATATGATTGTTAATTAACATAAAAAAGAATTACAAGTAATAGGCACCCCATGGTAATTTCTTAATGAATTAATTTACATATGGCACTCGAAGTGAATAACACAAATGCTAAACAGGATTCAATCCGGAGTTGAATATAATAAAACAAGAGAAAGTATACTGTAATAGTTTAAGCATAAGAGCTCAGAATCAGGTAATTCAAGAATATAATGAGAGTGCCTGCATAGTTAAAGCATAAAAGCTTAGAATCAGGTAATTCAAGAATATAACAAGAGATGCCAATACTGCAGGAAAAAGAGTCTTAAAATAGTCATCCCCCTAACGATGATAGGAGTAAAAATTAATGAAATAGAAAATGGATGAGCAACAAAGAAAACTAAAACCAAAAGTTAAAAAAATTGATAAACTTCTAGTAAGACTGATCAAGAAAAAAAAGAGAAGCCCACAATTAGCAATTTCCAGTCTGCAACAGGGTATATCATGATAGAACCTAAAGACACTAAAGACGTAATAAGGGAATGTGTAAACAACTTTATGTCAATATGGTCAATAACTGAGATTAAAATGAACAAATTCACTGAAAAAACATAACTTATAAAAATTGACATAAGAACAAAAGAAAATTTGAATAGCCCTGTATCTTTTTTAAAAATTATATTTATTATTAAAAACACTCCCACAAAGAAAAAAACTTCAAAATGTTGGCTGAAGTTTGTAAACTACTGTGTTAACCAAAGAAAACCTCTGTGGGTCAGATGAGGCCCTGAGACCACCAGTTTTCTTCCTCTACTGAATTTTTAGTGGATGAAAGGGCGCGACAGAAAGAAGAAAACTTAAAAGCAAAAACAAAAGCAAGGAAAAGACGGACAGTGTAGGAGATAAAGAGAGTAAAAGCAAATCGTCTTCGATGTGAGCAGGACAAAACAATTAAAATCGGACAAGGATGAGATTCCCTGCATTCATAGGGGAGCACTGGCAACGTGAAAACCTCAGGATCAGATTAGAAATGAGTAAGGGGAAATGTAGCTGTAAAAAAAAGTTGATTTGGATTTCCTAAGCAGGCAAGCGATAGCAGAAGAGAGGGGTTCAGAAACCTGCTGTCGAGAAGTAATGAGGACTGAGTATAGAAGAGCTGAGCTACCTGTAATAATAGTACATTATTGTTCAGATATGCTCTGTACGGCTGTGATAATACACTGCAATGAAATTAAAAAGTTAGTCCCAAATTTGAAAAGTTGTTCTTAGAAGAAAAAAGTTTCTCTGCTAGAGACAAGTAATACTGCAGTTTCTCAAAATAAAAGTGAAGCAAGGAGCTAAGGAGACTTAAAGAAAAGAGCCTACTGTTAGAAAAATCAGCTCTGTTCTTGGTAGACTTGAATCTAACCCAAAAAGCATAAAATTTATCTTATTTCTGGAGTATAAATAAAAAAACGGCCTAGTCGATTCTCTTTTCTTTCGGCAGTTATGTTCTACAAAGTCACTGTGAACACTGAATTAGCAAATACTGACCCATTACTCCTTGGAGGAAAAAAGGCAGCGTTAGGTTCCTGCAAGCCTCTGGTCACATTTTTGTCAAACAATACACAATCGTGGTGCTTAAGGTGTATTTCTATTTAAAGACACCTTAGTCAATATGTATTGTGGCTTCACGAGCATTTAATTCACAGCCAACAGCACTGAACTCATGCCGGAATAAAGCATATCTAACATACATATTTTCTCTGTGAGGCACAGCACAGTCTTCAGCGCTATCCTTAGGGGCCACTTTAAATCAAAAACATCAACAAAAAGCGCAAAATATGAAAAACACGGCACTAAACAGACCTCAAAAAAGACATATCTTTACAGTAGGAGAGCAGAAACAGGAAGGCAGAGTATCTCCTTGGTTCAACCTCAAGTAGGAAGGGCCAAACACATTTTTCCCTGTGCTGCTCATGTCTGCAAATGACTATGAAAACACTGCGAGTATTGATTTCTGGGGTTACAAAGCAATTTTAGTGAGCAGGCAAATTTGCAAATTTGGAATTTATGAACAATGAGAATTGACCATATGCACAAAAATTTACACTACCATCCTACAATGTGAAATTTAAAAATGTTTACTGTAAATGTATCTAGAAATCTAGGAAGCTGGACTAGAAATATAATAGGACAAATATTACTTCTCAGAATCAATTTACCAAGATTTTCTTCTTTTTTTTTTAATTTTTAATTTATTTGAGATAGAGCAGAACGAGTGAGTGAGAACCCAAGTAGGGGAAAGGGCAGAGGGAGAGGGAGAAGCAGGCTCCCTGTTGAGTAGAGAGCCCAATGCAGGGCTTGATCCCAGGATCCTGAGATCATGACCTGAACTGAAATAAAGAGCTGGACACCCAACCAACTGAGCCACCCAGGTGCCCCAAGATATTCTAAATAGTAATGAAACACAAAAAGTATGGACCCATTTGAAGTCACTTTTCCAGTGATCTGAAGCAGGCCTCTTCAATTTACTAGTGTATGATAATTAGCTTTAGGAGAAATCAAAGCATGTTTATTTCTAAGTTATAAATGAAATCCATTAAATCCCTTATGAGCAACTTAATCTGATAAATTGTTTAAAGATTTTATTTATTTATTTGAGAGAGAGAGAGAGAGGGCACACACATGCATGTGTGTGTGTGCCAGTGGAGGAGAGGGGCAAGGGAGGGGGAGATAATCTCAAGTAGACTCCCAGCTGAGCACAGAGCCCAACCCAGGGCTTAATCTCAGGACCCTAATCATGACTTGAGCCAAAACCAAGAATCAGACTCATAACTGACTGAGCCACCCACGTGCCCCAAATCCCATCAATTTTTTAACAGAGTGGCCAGTCTACTAACCATAATCATATCTTTCTAAATGCCATTCATTCAGATGACTGTTACTGAGTATCAGGCTACACTCACTCTCACTCTCACTGAGATCAAAGGCTGTATACCAAAAAAAAAAAAAAAAAAAAAGGCTGTATACCTTGCTGCCAAAAAATGATTTTATGACTTACTATATCATTACCCACACTGACTACATCCTACAATAAAAAATACTACAGGGGAAACAAAGTCTGATCTAGGTTCTACGGAGCTTTCACAGATGAGCGATTCAGATGTTTGCTCAAAGTTTCGCATATTTGTAAATCACCTTTAGTTTGTAAATTCAACAAGATTTCTTAAAAAGCATTATCACTCCTATCCATTCCCTCAACGTTCCAATTATCTCCTACTGCATTACAGTAATTACATACTTCACAGAAAATGGTGATGAAGTGAACAAATTGGAAACCCCATATACTGCCTTACAGACCATTCTAGGCCAGTGCTCACATTTTAGTTTGTTTTACAGTGTGTTGCCAGCCAAGTGTTCTTTTCACACCATCATTTTTAGAATGTAACTGGACTCAACACATCTGAACATGTGCATAAATACTGATATATACTCAAGAAAAGAAAATAATCTCCATAATATTAGCCATAAAAATCCATACCAAAGTGTATATTTTCTCTTATAAAAACTAACTGTGTCTACCTTAACCCGATCAGCTGAAATTGGAACAGATCTAAATATGGGGCAATTGTCAGACAAATGAAGAATTTAATATTTTATCAAGGAGGGAAAAATGATACCACGATACCATGGTACAGCTTTGATTAAAAATTGCACCCAAACATTATCTCTGACCTTTGAAGCTAAATTTGGCATACATTCCCCTTTTAAGAAGATATCATTTATATTTTAAATTAAAACAATAAGAAAAAGACAATAACATTTAGTCACATGCTTACTTTACTTACATGTTTTTCTGGCAGAACAATTTCTTCCATTCAAAACGATTTTGTTATAAGGCACTAAGGTGGGACATGATTATATATAAACTAAAGTGTTACTGAATAACTGCCCGGCAAACACTTTTCTTTCTTTCTAAGGGAGCACAAGTGCGGGTATGCTATGTAAACATTTACCTAAGAACGAAATATGTCGAAATTCAGAATTATATATTTTGTGGACCAGTGTAAGGCATATTTTTATTATCTAACTGTGAATCATATCACCAAATAATAGGACCATGAAGTCATATGGCATTACAACTGGTAAGCCCAGCCAAAACTTTTTGGAGTACGTAATAAATACCACGTACCTCTTATGCATATCCAACAATCATCTTTCTTGTTGTGTTTTTTAAGTTCTTCTTCAGTTACTTCAATTAACCTGCCTTTTAGTCCCGTTAGATCCTTTCCACTTTTGGTGAGGCGAATCCAATCCATAAGACTTCTGCCCTGTTTTAGAGGGACCTGAAAAAGGAACAGGGAAGAATTCAATGTGGCTTCTTTGAGTCAGCTGCTTCCCCCTGCCCCATCTGCTGCTTCTCTGTGGGCTGCATCATTACTATTATTCTCATTCAAAAAGATAAGAAAAAACTCAAATCTAACAATTCTACAATTTTTTTTGCTTTTTTTTTTTTTTTTTTACAGATTTAGGTGGTTGTCAAAATCATCTCTGCTGTATTAGAATTATAAACAGAACGATATAAAATACATGGACTATGAGGTAGGGCTTAGAAATTCTGGCACACAAACTTTCACGATAATGGTATCTAATAAAACAAGAACAGTACTGAACCTGGAGGCAGAAAACAAGTTTTGGTCCTGGCTCTGCTCTGTCACTACTATGTTGGAGTCACTTACCAATGTGGACCAAAATTTCTTCCCCTTAAAAATCACAAGAGATTTAACAGAAGAAAATATAAATGGCCAGCTAAAGTTGGTTTTCTGGATTGTCAATACACATAGAACATTAGAAATCACGAAGCAGCAATCTATTTCCTAAGAATTCACAAAGAAACAAGAGTTCTCAAGTAATGGGAAAAAACAAACAAACAAAAACCCAAAAAACAAAAAACTATAACACTCTAGGGAAGGGTTTGGCAACCTGGCCCATGCCTGTTTCTGTATTACCCTGGAGCTTAGAATCATTTTCACACGTTGTGGTTGTGGTGATGGTAGTAGTGGCGAAGACTCAATTGTCATGTGGCCCTCAGAGCCTAAAATATTTATTATCTGGACCTTTGCAGAAAAGCTTGCCTATGCCTACACAGAACATTTGGCAAAGGACGTTGGTTTGGGTAGTTTTTTGCTCTTTCAAAGTATGCTTTAAAGGCTTTTGGACGGGAGGTATTACTAATATTTTAACCAATTAAGACAACCTAGTGGAAATTTTTCAAAGACGGGATTGAGCTACTGTCTGAACTTGTATAACTAGTTTGTAACATCGTACCAGAGGAATGTTTAATGTAAAAGAAGGCATGTTCGATGAAGTATATTGCTATAGACTGAATGTTTGAGTCCCTCCAAAATTCATGTTGAAATCCTAACCTCCAATGTGATGGTATCGGGAAGTAAGGTCTTTGGTAAGTGATTAAATCATAAAGGTAGAGCCTTCATGAATGCTACTAATGCCCTTATTAAAAAGGCCTCAAAGAACTCCCTCATCCTTTCTGCCATGTGAGGATGTGTGGAAAAAAATGGTTGTGAACCAGGAATCAGGGCTTCATCAGACACTGAACCCGTTGGTGCACTGACTTCGGAATTCCCAGTCTCCAGAACTGTTAGAAATAGACTGCTGTTGTTTATAATCCACCTTATAGAGTATATGGTTCTCTGTTACAACAGACTGAATACACTAAGATATTTATATACCTCACCTTCTGGAATCTTGTCTATTGTAGGCACTCATTTACCCCTGAAATAACCAAGTTAATAGGTCTGTGGTACCACTGCAAGTTCACATTCCTTCCTGCCAATTACATCATCCCATTCTCACCATCCCTGAAACTCCCTAGGTCTCTTGGTCCCAATAAATGAAGTAAAGTACGAGAATATGATCATTTCCATCCCAAGCCAAAATCACTCATCTCATCTCTCTTGTTTATGCGATCCCATAATCTACCGGGTAGTTAACGCATAACCTTCAGAAAACGCAAATCTAACTATGGGCCCTCCCACCTTCAGTGGCTCTCCACACTACCTTATAATAACGTCTCTAAATTCCCTAGAATGATTTATCAGGACCTTTATATCTGGTCATAGTTTCCCTCACTAGCTCTGAGTTTTAATTTCTGCTCCTTCCTATTAAATGTTTTAGCTAAATGGGAACTGATTCCTTGATTGCTATGAAATACCTGCTCCTTGGCCTGGCCCAATTCCCTCCCTCTCTTCCACAGACACTAACTCCTCCAGAAGCCTTTTCTGACCCCAGCTGCTCTGTGGTCATAACACACAGTTATAGTACTTATGACATTTATAACTGACTCTTTATTAGTCTGTGCAGCCTATTAGACTAAACTCCTTGGAAACAAGAGACCACATCTCCAGCATAAGGTAGGTTTTCAAAAAATATTTATTTACTAGTATTAGTAGAATAATAGTAGCTATCATATATAGAATGCATACTCTGTACCAGACACCGTGTGCAGGGCTTTACACAACAATCACACAACAATCCGAGGAATCTGAATAAAAGTCTGAGGGCAAGTAACACAGTGAGTGCTTACCACATACCAAGACTGGGCTGAAAGAAACACTATCTCATTTAATCCTATGAACAGCCCTATAAAATGGGTACTATTATTCTCTTTTACACCTGAGAAAATTGAGACTCAGAGAATAAGTCATGGGAGTTGGGAAAAGAATCTGGGTCTTTCTTACTCAAAAGTCTATGCTTTTCATTATTATGATATACAACCTCCCGAACTGGCTTCTATTTTTTTCAATCTCTACCCATTTCCTACAATCCTGAATCAGGTTCTGATACGTGCAAGATTACCTCATTTCATAAAGGGGGGAAAAAAAAGTCTCAGCTTCCCTTCGAATTGTGCAATAACTGTATTTTGTTCTCTTTTTGGATCCAAAGACTCGCCTTTGCCATCACCACCTGTGGACCTTGTCTTTGCCTCTGAGCTTTCTCCTTTAAAAGCATGCTGAGAACATGGTTTGCAGTTTTAGTACAGAAGGCCAGGAACTCTGATATTTTAATTCAGAAATTCTTTCTCCGGAAAGACTATACTATTAGCTAGGCATTTAGTTCAAGGAGAGAAAAGGTCAAATATCAAGAAGGAGGGGACAGACGACTAGATGGCTGGATGATATATGGAGCTATGGAGCAATAAATGTGATAAATAATATCACAGCCAGAGTCACATCACATCAAACTTTTAGGGTCCAAAGCAACATTTCTTAACCAGTTTTCTTTTCTGTGATATAGAGATAACAAAAGCAACCATTTCGTGGGATTACTGTAAAGATTAAATCAGCTAATACACTACACATGAAGCACTCAGAATACGTAGCACATACATACATATCGTAAACACCGAATAAATCCCAGCTTTATTATTCTTATATTTGGAGTTACAAACTTCTGAAAAGCTAATGAAAGCTACTGATCCCTGAATCCACAATTCTGATCTAGAGTCAACTCCAAGTTTAAGTGGAGAGAAAAAAAAAGGCAGCAAAGATCCTAAATCATGCTAAGACCCAAGAGTCCAGAAATACAGGGTTGGGGGGAGTGGTCCAAGTAGGTGGAAGTTTCAAAAACAAAACATAAACAAAACATGAAGATGAACTTACAGAATGAGGAACTAATGAATAACTGCACAGGAGACAATTTTATTAAATTTTATAAATATAAAATACATTTGTATTCCACCTGTTGCTAACAGTAACTATGTTCAACAAAAAGAGTATTATATTAGCTTCAAAGTCAGCAAGTGATGTCAATAGAAAAGACAGTGTGATAAAACAGGTACCAGAGGAAGAAAGGCAGCATGACTTAGAGAAGAGTCCGTAAACCCACGGGAGGATTGTAGACATTTGTTCTGGCTCCCCCTATCTTCCCTAGCTCTGGGAGTCCCCACCTTTGGAGGATGGTCACTGGTCAATGTCGCTACTGCCCAACCTTTCCCTTCTCCTAGGGAACCCACATCACTCACAACTCCGTCTGGAAAGGGCAGAACAAAAGACCGGAGACGAGGATAGATTGAGGGAAGGAAGCTAATACTGAGTACCTATGATAACGGCAAAAGCACGGTGCTGGCCCTGTCATATACAACTCAATTTAATTCGCGGGAAAAGACTTCCCAGAACGGGAAAAGAGAATGGGAGGAAAGGGGGGCTAGTAGGTGAGAGAAAGGGAGGTTAGGATAGTTCGAGGACTGCGGACGGCCGGGGAAAGAGAGCACGGGCGAGCACGGGCAGGAGAAACGAAGGCTAGAGAGGACAGGAGGTGGGAGAGGAGGACAGTAGGTGGAAGAGGGGACCGAAAGAATGGACCGCTCGGTAGTACAGAACGCAGGAAGGAGGCGAGCTGACCAAGACACACGGAGTCATCCACTTACCTTGCTACGCCCCCCGGAGGCGACGCGCTGCTGCGAGCTGGGGGCCGGGAAAGATTGGGAAGGGACGTTCAGCATCCTGGACCCCTGGCCCGGGCCCTGCCGGGGGTCCGCGGTCGGACAAGATTGCTCAGCTCGACCCCTCTAAGGTAACACCTCCCGCTCCGGCTCCGAGGCCGGGCAGAGGCCAAGCCCCCGACCCACTTCCGGGGTCGGCCGGGGTGAGGCGCGCCATGACGCAGCACGTCAAGGCCGGGGTGGGCGGAGCCAACGGGACGAACGCAGCGCCGGCAGGGGAGGAACCAGACAGAAGTACGTGTGCTGCGTTAGCCCTGCACCCTGAATTTCAGCACCGCAGTGAAGTGACAGCTATTCCGTGGAAGGATTAAAGACTGAGCGAAGCTGTTCCTTAGCCTTGGTGCTGACAGAATCTGAGCATAGATTATTCTAGACTCCTCTTAACCCAGAACACAAGTGTCTGTTGTTAAGCCCTACCCTCACACTACTTGAAATATGGAATAAAATAACACTATGAAAGCATTTTGATTTCTGTGAAATTCTCTCCTCTAAAGCACCCAGCTGCCCAGGAAAGAGAACTTTTAAGAGTTAAGGCGTCAAATGCAAACAGCCACAGCCATTCTTCAGAAGTGAAGCTTCACCTTAAGAACTCCCGCTAATGACAAAAGAATGAGTCAAAGAAGTTAGTAAAGTCTCCTGCCCCATTCACCCACTCACAGGTTCTTCCTCCTCATCTAACTTCCTGTCTTCGCTGAAAGCTACGGGGAATTGTGTACAGATACAGCCTATCCCCAAATGTAGTGACAAACAGTTATGTCAGAGAGGTTTAGTTGAACTTATTAAATGAGCAGCCTTGTGCAAGTTATTTTAGTATCGTAAAGTCTCATTTTCCCCATGGATTTAGGTTTCAGTAAGAATTAAATTAGATGTCACATGTAAATTACCTAGTACAGTGCCTGGTTAATAGTAGGCACTCAATAGATGGCAGTGGCTCGTCATACTATTCTGACATATTGAAAGAAGCTCAAATACTGTGCAGCTAAAAAAAGTCCCTAATGATCAAGGTCCAGACTGGTGACCTTGTGAGGTTTTTTGCATATCCCTTGGGGAGCACACACATCCTGAGTGTAGAATCCAGTGAAGGGAAAGTTTTCAGAAAAAGCACAGTTCTAAATAACTCTCCCTGTCCACCTACCATTACTAACTTTTCCTGACTCTGACACATGATTTGAACTTGCTCTATTTCGATTGCCTTGTCCGTAGAGTGCCTGTAAATCAATGTTTGTAGTATCCTTTCAATTAGAAGGAAAAGTGTGTGATCTATGTAGCCATTCTAGTAAGAGGCATTTCTTAGCCAGGTAACCATCTCTGATCTTCACCTCTACCCATCATCATTCTGGGATACTAAGAAACATTTGCAATTAAAATGCTTATTGTAGGGGCGCCTGGGTGCCTCAGTGGGTTAAGCCTCTGCCTTCAGCTCAGGTCATGATCTCAGGGTCCTGGGATCTGAGCCCCGCATCCGGGCTCTCTCCTCAGCAGGGAGCCTGCTTCCCCTTCTCTTTCTGCCTGCCTCTCTGCCTACTTGTGATCTCTCTCTCTGTGTCAAATAAATAAATAAAATCTTTAAAAAAAAATGCTTATTGTGAGACTGCATTTGAGCTAAAGAACTTCATGACCATAGCCTAGGTTACCTCTACCTTGCAATGTGCTCCTGTTTTCTCTGTCACTAAACGATGATGTATTCTTCTATAAGTCTACATTTGAAAAAGCTAGTCACTGAGAATTTCTTATTTCACTTCCCATGAGAAAATCCGTACATGACAATATCAGGAGCAAGGAGCCAGAACAAAGGAAGGTGATGCTGTTGAAGAATGTTTCATATCTGCCAAATGTCTTAGCTCCCCCTTAGACAGAAATGGAAAAAGATCAAATTCTAGCCTTTTGGCCCTTCTTTTTTAGACTCCATATAAGTCATGTTCACTTAAACAATTTTTTTTTTTTTTAATTCTGGGGATCCCTCAATGAAGTGCTCTAATTATTTAACACCAATGCTATTTTACTACTGGATTTAAGGGCAGCAGAGGAGTATTAAAGTGAGTATTACTTGATTCATCATTCATTAAAAATCCCTAAGATTTAATAACCATGGCATTAATTCCCATTCTCAATTATGGACAATGATTTAAAGTGTTTTTCACCATCTGCTAGCAAACACATAGTATTGTGTGATTGGTAGCATAAGGTGATTTTATTCATTATCTAAAAATATTGATCAACTACAATAATCTAATGGAGATCAGTAGGGAATACCAGATGTTACAAGATTCAGTCTTGAAAATCAAATATTGTTATTCTTTGCAAAGTTTTAGCTAAATATTTGCAAAATTATAACTAAAATTAAATTTGTAATTTGATGAGGAGATCAAAATTACATTTTGTAAGCCCCAAATGTTTACAGCCCAATCAAGACATCCATAAATGGCACTTATTTTTAAATTCCAACATTGACTTATAGTGTAGGGGTAAAAAAAGCCAAACTATTATAGAATTACAAAATATTTCATTTTATTAATAATTTATATACAAATAAATTAGTTTGAAGGATTATGATACATTTGTACACTAAATTTAAATCCTATAAGCTTTGAATGTCATCGCAAGTAACTAATCAGGTTAATTTTCACAGATCAGCTCCTCAATATCATCTTCACTATCAGAATCTTCATAAAATGAAATTGTGGCTTGAATTGGAAAATTTTTCAGAAGAGCTTCTGCTTCTTGATATAAGTAATCATAACACTTTGATTTTGG
This sequence comes from Potos flavus, assembly GCA_028534135.1. NCBI lineage: Eukaryota > Metazoa > Chordata > Mammalia > Carnivora > Procyonidae > Potos > Potos flavus. The sequence goes on from CM052886.1 coordinate 66,807,341, forward strand.
CCAAAATAGTCTGAAAGAAGCAGACAACATAATATGCTTTATTTTTTTTCACATTCAGAATCCTTATATTCATGAAATGTTCAAATTTTAAGAGTTCCATATACTTAACAATAGATGAATGCCTTTAGATAGTTTAAAAATGCTACCATCTCAGGTGTCATGGGAGTTTACTTGCCAAAGTATCAATAACTAGTTAATCATTTTAAGTCTTTATCCAAGCTGTAAATTGGATCAAATTCACATGAAACCCTTTGTGATATATATTTAGCTCACTTCAGGTATTATGGATATATTTATTCTTATAATATACAGAAGAAGGATTGTCTTCCAATTTCCAAATTCCTTTGGAGAAAAAGGACGAATCCTACCATTACATTAAAAATTCTGAAACCCAACTTTATAAAGACAACAAAATATTATACACCTTCCAGAAAAGCAGAAATCACCTAGAATCTTGCTTAAAACTCACAGATTTAACTGTTAGTTACAGATGTAGCTAACAATGTAAGTTTAAGAAGAGTACAAAAAGCAATATTTTAAAGTTTTTCTATGCACTCATACCAGGGCTATCAGAAGGCTTCCTCTGACCCCAACCTTGATCCCGTTTCCTTCCTCTTTCCCCATACAACTAAATTTGGAATACCATATTGGGATATTGAGAGTAATACTGTCTTTATACAATTCGCATATAATATAATTCACCTCAGAATTTCAAATTTTTGACAAATATTAATCTTGCCATCTGGTCTTCTTCTTATGTCTGACTTACCAACAGCAGTGCATTTTACTGTAGGGTAGTTAGCTCCATGTACCCATTTATAACAGAGTGCTTCCAACAAAGAGAAGGTTACATTATGCTCTGTATACTCCATTTTAAAGGGCAGAAAAGTAAGCAATGTAGTTTATAAATGTTTCTAAGCAAATGACAAAAAAAAGTTTTAATTTTGGTACCTAAATAAGCAACCATCAATAATTCAGTCATTCAATAACCATCTTAGTGATCTCTTGTGCCAAATGAAATTCATAATCCAAAGATGAAAAAATCACCATCTCTATCTCAAGAAGTTGACAGTCGAGTAAAAAGAATGAGAAATACTCAATAGCATTCAAGACAGAAATTAATAAAATAAAATGAACTTTAAAAAGTACAAATAAATGGCTACAGTAGTTCAGAAAAGAAAGTGATTTCTTATATAGGAAACATGATTTTCTAATGCTTTACTAGAACTGTCAAACTCAAAGAATGTTGTTTAACTGTTACCACACTCTGCCCAGAATCTCTGACTGACCACTTTTCTTTCAGGGACTTCACACTTTCCTGAATTCTCTGTTCTGAGTGATTCTCAGTCTCCTTTGTGGATGGCTTTTTCTATGTATACAGGTTGGTATTGGCCTGTGATCATCTCTCTTCTCTCACTCCCCTGGAAGACTTGATCCACTGACATGATTTCTTCAACTGTTCATTTACTGAAGACTCCCAATTATCTGTATTTCCACTTAAGATCTTGAATCTGGGCCCCTTACGAGTGTGTGTGTGTGTGTGTGTGTGTGTGTGTGTGTGTGTACGTGCATGCACACGCACACAGTTCCTTACTGGATATACCTATTTGGATACCCCATAGGCACATTAAATACGATAAATGAAAAATTGGACTCATTATCTTGTTCCCCAAATCTGTTTTAAGCTCTACTTTCCACTTTGTTAATACAGCATTCATCTGGTCATAAGCCACAAACTTGGAAGTCATTCTCTCTTTTTACCTCTTCTTTACCTACCATATCCAATACATTATAAACCTAATATATTATGTCACCTAAGCAGTCCCCAAATTCACCCAGTCTCATCCCCACTTCCAATGCCTCAGAATGGCTTTTAATCATATCTTGCCTGAATTACAGTAACTTTCAATTTCATTTTGGTTTTCTAACTAAGTCTATGTACCATTTTCTTAGTGCTTTTTCTGAAACATAAATTGATCACACTACCTTTGAATAACCCTCAATACCATCCACAGAATAAAGGCCATGTGGTCACACTCAGGAATAGGACAAAACTCTACACCAAGTTGTACAAGATCTGGCCTATGGCTTACCTACTAGAATAACCACAGTTTCATGCACCCAAATTCCAGATCCTTGAGGCTACCATAGCGAGCCACATTGTTCCATGACTCTGTATCCCTTCACCTATGCTATTTCTTCTGTCCCTTTTCCCCACCTACCATCCATCTGGCTAACTCCAAGGCTCAGCTAGGTAACCACATCCTATCATACACACTTTCCAGATCTTTCCCCACTCCCTCTGGCACAGTTAGGTACTTCATGTCCTTTACATACTGGTAAAACTGACCAAACTAAACTATTACAACACTTGCCAAAGGGGTGGTTTTTTTTTTCCTGTGTCCATCTCTACGTAGAAAATTAATTAACACTCATTGACCTCTACAAGCTATTTATAAACATATACATATAAATATCCTGCGGCTCTGCATTTCACAGCCCTCTGAAGCAAGCAAACTGCAGAATGAACCTTTCACCTAAATAAAAGCTACAAAGGTTTCTACAGAAAGGCCGACTTCCCTTCCCGCGGCTAGGAACGGTAAACTAGCTCTTCATTGTCATGTTAAGTAACCTCGATCCCTTTTAGGAAGCTTCGTGATCTTTACGATTTTCATTACACTCCATTTTCTCTTCCACGTCAAGCTCGATCTGCTGTAAAACTGCAAATATGAACACCATTCTTCCTTCTGGTTTGGAAAAGAATAAGAATATACACACTCTGCCTATTGTGAAGTCAATTTCATTCGAACCCTTTAGCATTAAACAACACAAAACTGGCTTGCAGACACAAGATGTCACCGGTCGACTTTGACGATGCCATCCGCTTTCCCTCTTTATAATAGACTCTTGAAGAGTTTACTGAGTGGGCACTGATTAACAGTTCTTTTAGGTGAGAGCGTGAACCACATTTATCAATTCGATGAGTAAAGGACCTCTGGGATCCGTGAAGACAGATTTTCCCAGAGAGAACTGCAAGGCCAGCCTGGGAATTAGGCGCTGCGATTGATGCCTCTACCCTGGGCTGGAGGAGCAGGAGACCTTCCGATAAAGCCTGTCACTCACCTGACTGGGTGCCTGTATTGGGAAGGCTTTCCTGAGGCTTCGGTCACCCCGGGGCCGTGCATCTGGGGACGAAAGAAGATGAATCGCAGTTACCACTCACCTTCTAGAAAGGGGAAAAGCGGTCTAGTGTTCCTCGCGCTCGCGGGAAACGGTGACCCCTGGGGCTCTCAGCAGCTTCGCTCCCGGCGGGATCCGTGCGTCGGTGGCTCTGGAGGACACCCTCGCAGCATCAGGACCCACGGAGCCTCCGGTAGGGCTCCGGACGCGCGCGAGCGTACGCGAAGGGCAGGCCGGGCGCGTGTCTCCCTCGGGCAGGGCATACCCAGTCCGGGTGGCTCAGCTGCCCTCCGGGGAAGCGCGGCCCGGGGCGCCCGGCTCACTCACCGCCTCCGCAGCGCGCTGCGGCGCCCCCTCCTCCTTGTAGCCTCTGGCGTCAACCCACGGTCTCCAGAAGCTTGCGGATCTGCGGGGCGGGGGGCCCAAGGCGCGCCGGGGAGACTGGAGCCCAGACCCGGGAGGACTGCCCGCAGCCGAGCGCGGACCCGGGGCCGGCGGGGGGCGGAGAGCGGAGGGGAGGAGCTGGGGAGACGCGGGCTGTAGGGCCGGGGTTGGGGAGGCGTCGCCGCCGGAGTCCGCGCCCGGGCGCCGCGTCGGGCGGTCGGGGCCCGCGGGTGGGAAGCGGCGGCAGCAGCAGCGCGCGCACTCGCGGGCTCCGCTCGCCGAGGGCTCCCCGGTTTCCATGGCGCGGCGGGGCCCAACAGAAGGCGGCTGCCAGCTCGCGGACCAGCCGGGCCTCTCCCCTCCGCCAGACCTGGGACCCGAGCTATATATATATAGCCCCGGCTGCCTGCTGCATACGGAGAGGTTCGCTCCCTCTCCGCCCCTCTCTCCCCAGCTAGCCGCATAAACAAAAAGGTTGCGCGTGAAGGCGCAACGGGCTGAATCCCGGGTGCGAACGCGTGCAACTCCCAAATGGCCCGGGAATGGGTTTTGTTGAGCGAGTGTTAATCGCTCTTCGACACATGGCTGCGGGGGGAAAAAACAACATTCGCCCGAGCAGCCAATTTCCAAGTGAAGAGTCTAGGAGGAGATAAAATTAAGCAATTCTACACGTTTTGTGTATTTCTGCAAAAAAGGCCAAGTGGCTGTTAATTGCTTGACTCAAGGCTTTTTGGGATGTGGTCAATGCAACAAGCTCTGCCTCCCGTCTGCTAAAAGCTGGGATGCGGACCAAATTACCAAATTAAAATAAATGCCCTTAACTTCTCTTTCCGGCAGAATGAGTGCTGGGTGAATGAACAGACTCCTGACGAAAGGAAATTTTTGTTCACGTAGTGACAGACCAGGTTCTGCCTATTATTATTTGTAGATAATAATTTAAAATAATAACAAAAGGTGAATTGTAAAACACTGAATATTCCAGCTGCGAGAGCCTAAGATTGGAGTCCTGTGATTTAGGCTTAGAGCTCTATATTATTTTCTCCTATCTTTGTGATTTTCCTCAACGTCTTAGCAGTGTGCCCTGAAGAGAAGCCTTGAATTTCATGTATACACAAGTCACTACTTGGTATTTTGTCACTCAAAGATAATTAGAAATTATTTCGTGGAGGTAGGGTGTGTGTAGAATGATAATGAAATTTTGAAAAGTTATGGGACGAGTTGCCAACCTCTCCGTGACCTTGTTTTTCTTATTTAAGTTGAACTTCACTTATTACAAAGGTCCATTAAACTTGGTAAAAAATGTTATGCTTCAAAGGAAAAATGATATATAAATGCCATAATTTTTTCAAAATGTTTTAAATAATAGAGCTTTTATCTACAACTTCGTGAAAGTTGTAGATAAAAGCTTTTAATGTAAATAATAGTGGCTCGGCTATTCATTCAGTTACTGTGTAGGAAAATGATATAATGAATACTTAAGGATCTATAATGATCTACCCAATAGGAAAGTGAGATATGGTTTGTTTCAGATAATGAAATCGGTAAGGATAGGTACCTAATACATGTCTCAATGCCCTGGAATTACTGTTGGCTAAATAAAATAAAACTTACAGAATGCTTGCTACAAGGCCTCACACATAGGAAGCTCTCAACAAATTTTAAGCTATGTTTAAAAATCAAAGTCCTTAACAAATGTTAAGCTATCTGATGAAATGTTCATCATTTTGGTTTCATAAACATCTTTTAAGATGTCTGTAATGTGGTAATACTGTGTTTTCCAGACGCAATGGTGTAATGGTGAATAAGATACCCCCTCATCCCCACCCTCAAGAAGGTTACAGCCATTGTGATCTATGACCATCACAATGGCCACATAAGCAAAGGTTTTTAAAAAGTGCCACATTCAATAACAAAAGAACAGTTTAGCCAGAGAAGTGTTACAAGGGAGGGAATTGATAAGTCTGTTTAAGACAACCAGGAAAACCTTTTTAGAGTAAAAGAAATCTAAATTGGGATTTCTAGAAGGATCAAGAAATAGTGTAGTCTGTGTGTGTGGTGCAGGAGGGGAAAGAGAAGATAGAAACAGTGCTTCTAAGCAGTAGGGATTGCTGGAGCAGAGATGTGGCTGAAGAGAGAGAAGGGCTGGCGCTAACAGGAGCCTAATATACCATGATAATGCATTTTGGATTTATTCTGTAAGCACTGGTGAAATATTTTAAGCAGGAAAATGGAATGGTCAGAGTTTACATTTTTAAAAAGATTTTATTTATTTATTTGACAGAGAGAGAGAGCACAAGCAGAGAGAGTGGCAGGTAGAGGGAGAGGGAGAAGCAGCTGCCCACTGAGCGAGGAGCCTGATGCGGGGCTCAATCCCAGGCCCAGGGATCATGATCTGAGCTGAAGGTAGCCACTTAACCAACTGAGCCACCCAGGCACCCCTAAAGTTCACATTTTATAAAAGTCTCTCTGGCAGCCATATGGAAGACAAATTCAGGGAAGGCTGATACTGGAAACTGGGAAATCATTTACAAAGTCATTGCCATAGTTCAAGCAAAATGTAATCAGATGTATAGTAAGGATGAAAATGAAAGAACATATTTGAGGGATACTTAGGAAATAGAATCTACACTACTGCCTGAATCATAAACTATGAGTAGATGAAAGTGGAATCTAGATATGCTCCCAGGTTTCTAACCTAGTTAACTAGGTAAATGGTGACAGCTCAAACAAAGACAGAGAAAACAGGGAATATAAGAGGAAGAGCAGTGAGATGCTTTTAGGTTGTTTTATTCTGTTAATATTGTGCAGGGAAATATAATGAATTTGGTTTTGGATCTTGAATCAGTCAGGTCAGGCTGAGCTATGCAGCAATAACAAAGAACCCCTACTCTCATTGCCTTAGAATATAGAGCTTTATTTCTGACTCATGCTGTATTCCATTTTTGGTGAATAAGATTTACTCCAATCATCTTCACTTAAGGATACTAGCTGATGGAATCTCTTTCCACTAGAACAATGCCACTTGTCATAACAGGGGGGAAGGAATAAAATTAACAGATTTTTAAAGACTTAGTAACGTGCAGGTGGAGAAACTATCCAAAGGACAATGAGATATGAGGTTCGGAGTTCAGTAGAGAGTTTAGGACTAAAGATTTAAATGTGGGAGTCATAAGAAGAGAAGTAGTAATTTAAAACAGTAGGGACTGATTCATTTTCCGAGGAAATCTTGTAGATTGAGAACAGGACCAAGGACAGAGCTCTGGAGAGCAACATTTGATTGTAAAGTGAGAAGAGATGCAAAACAAAGTAAAGCAAAACAAAACCTCCCTGAAAAGGAATGGTGAGGGTAGTAGAAGGCGCATTTGTAGAGCAGGTATGGTGGGACCATGAAATGAAAGAATTCCAACAAGGAAGGAAAGGAGGAAAGGCCTAAGGCATTAAGTGCCACCACTGGGTCAAACAAAATAAGGATGCATGTTCCTTGAATATGGCAAGTAGGAGCCATAAGTGACTTTAACAACATCTCAAGTGTATGGAGGTAGAAGCTTTTTTTTTTTTTTTTTTTTTACAGTAAATTGAGCTATAGAGGTGAAAAAATAAAACAGTGAGTTAAGCTACCTTTTTGAGAGGAAAAAAGAGAAGAGGAATGAGGAATGTTGGGTCAATAGAGGGGTTTTGTTTTTAGAGTGCAAGAGGCAAAAGAATGTTTATAAGATGAAGAAATGAGGCAGGAGTGGAGAGGCCTCCAGACAAAGGAGACTGGGTCATGGCTCCGGGTCCCCTAGGAGGAAAGAAGAAATGAGATCAGAAGCTGTGGGGAGGATTCTCATGTAGTTGGAGGGCATGCACCAGTGACTACTCAAGAAACATGTTTAGGGGCGCCTGGGTGGCTCAGTGGGTTAAAGCCTCTGCCTTCAGCTCAGGTCAAGATCTCAGGGTCCTGGGATCGAGCCCCGCATCAGGCTCTCTGCTCAGCGGGGAGCCTGCATCCCCCTCTCTCTCTGCCTACCTCTCTGCCTACTTGTGATCTCTCTCTGTCAAATAAATAAATAAAATCTTAAAAAAAAAAAAAAAGAAACACGTTTAATCAAGTTGACTAGATCTGGCATGAAGAAGGAGGGGGTAATGGGATGATGAGATGTGAATCTGAAAGAACATCAATTGTCTTTAACATTGTGAAAAAAATGCATTACTAGAAGGACAAAAGGGAGAGCCAATTAACAAAAATATGGTAAAATTTTGACCAAATTTAGGTAGACTGAGAAGTAGAAATATGTATTGCTGGAACTAGACCATTTATATTTTTATCCATTTATTCCAACTATTTATACAGATGCTGCAGCTCATTTCCAGTGTGGCCAAGACCAAAAGAACCTACTCTTGTTACATTTAAAATTTATTTAGAACTCTATATGAGTCCCACTAGTGCATTTAAAACATGTGCTTTTTTTATTAAGATATAATTCACATATAACATTATATTCATTTCAGGTGTACAACATGATGATTCAATATGTGTATATATTATGAAATAATGATCACGGTAAGTCTAGCTAATGTCTATTACCACACATAGTTACAATTCTTTTTCTTGTGATGGGGATTTTAAGATCTACTCTATTAGCAACTTTCAATATACAAAAGATTATTACTAACTATAGTCACCAGGCTGTAGATTACATCCCAGGACTTATTTATTTTATAAATGGAAGTTTGTACCATTTGACAGCCTTCATTCATTTCATGCACACCCATCCCCCGCCTTTGGCAACCACCCATCTCTGCTCTGTATCTATGAGTTTGAGCTTGTTTGTTTGTTTAAAGATTCCACATATAAGTGAGATCAAATGTTATTTGTCTTTCTCCGACTTAATTTATTTAGCATAATGCCCTCAAGTGCTATCCATGTCATCCCAAATGTCAGAATTTCCTCCTTTTTTCATATTATATATTACATTTTCTTCACCATTCCTTTATTGATAGATAATTAGATTGTTTCCATGTCTTGGCTTTTATAATAATGCTGCAGTGGGGGTACAGATACCTTTTCAAGTCAGTGTTTTGGTTTCCTTTGGACAAATTCCCAGATATGCAATTGGTGGGTCATGTGGTAGTTCTATTTTTTATTTCTTGAAGAACTTCTATATTGTTTTTCACAGTGTCTGCACCAATTTGCATTCCCACCAACAGTGCACAAGTGTGTCCTTTTCTCCACATGCTCGATAGTATTTGCTATCTGTCTTTTTTTTAATAATAGCCATTCTAACAGGTATGAGGTGATATCTCATTGTGGTTTTGATTTTTGTTTCCCTGATGATGAGTAATGTTGAGCACCTTTTCATTTACCTACTGGCCATCGGTACATCTTCTTTGGAAAAATGTCTATTCTGACCTTCTGCCCATTTCTTAATTGGCTTGTTTGCTTTTTTACTATTGAGTTGTAAGTTTCCTTTATATATTTTGAATATTAACCCCTTGTCAGAAATAAGGGATATTTCTGATATATTTGCAAATATTTTCTCTTATTCAGTAGGTTCCCTTTTCATTTTGTTGATGGTTTCCTCCTCTCTAGTTTGATGTGGTCCACTTGTTTATTTTTGCTTTTGTTGCCTTTGATTTTAGTGTCTGATCCAAAAAACTCATTGTGAAGACTGATGTCAAGGATCTTATAGCCTAAGAGTTTTTTCCCTAGGAGTTTTATGATTTCAGATCTTCTGCTCAAGTCTTTAATCCATTTTGAGTTGATTTTTGTATATGGTGTGAGATATTGATCCAGTTTTATTCTTTTGCATGTGTCTGTCCAGTTTTTCCAGCATCATTTATTAGAGAGACTGTTCTTTCCCCCATTGCATATTCTTGACTCTTTTGTCATAAGTTAATTGACCATATGTGCATGGGCTTATTTCTGGACTCTCTATTCTCTTCTATTGACCTATGTGCATGTGTTTATGTCAATATTGTATCGATGAGTAACACTTTGTAATATGGTTTAAAATCAAGAAGAACGATGCCTCCAACTTTGTTCTTCTTTCTCAAGCTTACTTTGGCTATTCAGGGTCTTTTGTGGTTCCATACAACTTTTAGGTTGTTTGTTTGATTTCTGTGAAAAATGCCAATGAAATTTTGATAAGGATTGCACTGAATCTGTAGATTGCTTTGAGTATTATAAGCATTTTAACAATATTAACTCTTTTAATCCACGAACACAGAATCTTCCCATTTGCTTGTGTCTTTTTCATTTTTTCATCAGTATCTTAAAGTTTGTAGAGTGTAAATCTTTCACCTCCTTGGTTAAATTTATTCCTAGGAATGTAATCTTTTTAATACATTTATAAGTGGGAATGTTTTCTTAATTTCTCTTTCTGATAATTTGTTATTAGTGTGTAGAAACCCAACTCATTTTTATGTATTAATGTTGTATCTTGCTACTTTACTAATTCATTTAGTAATGAATTTTTTACTAAATTCATTACTAATTAATTACTACACCAAAACAACATTTTTTTAGTGGAGTCTTTAGGGTTTTCTCTATATCGTGTTATCTTCAAATGGAGATGGTTTTATTTCTTCCTTTGCATTTTGGATACATTTTATTTCTTCTTCTTGCCTAATTACTGTGGTTAGGATTTCCAATTCTGTGTTGAATAAAAGCAGCAAGAATAGTTATTCTTGTCTTATTCCTGATCTTGGAGGAAAAGCTTTCATCTTTACACCATTGAATGTGATGTTAGATATGGGCTTGTCATCTATGGCCTTTATTATGTTGAGGTATGTTCCCTCTATAACCATTTGGTTGAGAGTTTTTATCATAAATGGATGTCGAATTTTGTCAAATACTTTTCCTGAATCTTTTGAGATGATATTTTTATCCTTCATTTTGTTAACGTTGTGTATCATGTTGCTTGATTTATAGATGTTGAGCCATCCTTGCATCCCTCAATAAATCCCACTTGGTTATGGTGTATGATCCTTTTAACGTATGGTTGCATTCAGTTTTTTAATACCCTGTTGAGGATTGTTGTCTCTATGTTTATCAGGAACACTGGCATGTAATTTTCTCTTCTTATAGGATCCTTGTCTGATTTTGGTATCAGGGTAATGCTGGCCTCATAAAATGAAGTTGGAAGTGTTTCTTCCTCTTCTATTTTCTAAGAGTTTGAGAAAGATTGACATTAATTCTTCTTTGAATGTTTGGTAGAATTCACCAGTAAAGCCATCTGCTCCTAGACTTTTATTTGTTGGGAGATTTTTGATTACTGATTGAATCTCATTACTAGTAATTGTCCTGTTCAGATTTTCAATTTCTCCATGTTTCAGGCTTGGTAGATTGTACATTTCTAGGAATTTATCCATTTCTAAAATATGTACTTTATGTAACATATTGATTTGCTCTTCATAACATACCAATGAGGTAGACAGATATGCATAATCTTTTAGGATTAAAAATATAAAAAACTTCATTCATTCAACAAGTATTTATTGAACACCGTCTATGTGCCAGGTGCTGTTCTAGGAGCTTGAGCTATACCAGTGAACAAAAGAGACAAAATTCCTTACCTTCACAGAGTTTTATATGCTAACTGACATTTAAGCCACCAATGTTTGTAATTTACTAAAAAAGAAAGTATTATAAGCTCACCTTACACGTGGTGCCTGTGTACCTAACATGTTTATGTTTTTTTTAGTTTTGGGATTTTTGTATGACTATAAGATGAGAGAAGGGAAGCGTACCCTGGAGAAGGGATGCTAGGCAATGGTCCTTGAGGAGGATGGATGGGAAAAAAATCAAAAGCACATAAAAACAATGAGTAAATGCTTCTCTGTTATCCAGAAAATAATATTAAATGAAAAGATAAAGTAGAGCTTGAAATAGGTTCCCATTTTGAATGTAACCTTATGTTGCCCCAACCTTTTCAACGGACAGGATGACCTCAACTAGGGTATGACTTAGTCTCCACTTAGAGACTAAGGTGAGAAACAGAAGTGTGAAGGAATGAGGGGAATATAATGACTCACATCTGCTATTGCCACCATGTGCCTCCCGAATAATGCCAGTTTTGCTTGTATGAAAGCAGGGCCAGTCTCAGTTTATGCACACCCTTTTTTATCCATGATTTTATGAATATTATTTAAGGAAAATTATAACATATGCCTTAGAAGCTAGATTTCTTTTTAAAAGACTGTACATACAAAGTGTGCTCCTTTCTAGGATGATTATTCATTTGTGTCTGAATGTCAACAGAGTCAAATTTATTAAATTACTTACTTGGGATATTTTATTTTGGTTATGTAATTATGTCTTCATGCAAAAAGATAGTGAAAAATCCAATACAAAAACCCTACACATAATATGTATGAGGGATCTTTTTGGAGTGACGGAAATATTCTGAAATTGGATCACAGTGGTAGTTGCACAACTCTGTAATTTACTAAATGTCATTAACTTGTTCAGTAAAAATGAGTGAATTTTATGGTGTGCAAAATATAGCTCAATATGAAAACTTTAAATATGACATTAAAGTATTGATTCCTAACCATACTTAGTCTAGGCTTGAGAAACTAAACCCTGCAGTCAGAATCAAGCCTATTGGAGGTCTTTCTGATTTGGGTCTTTTAAAAATATGCATCTTGGATAGAAAAAGTGATTGTTACAATGTCTGTTATAAATTTGGAATTTGCTTTAAAGCATATGTTATATTCACACTGGCCTGAACAGTTCTAGGTAGTTTTACTGCAGTGCAGTCTCTGCAAGGCTCCACATCTATGCTTTGATTCCTGGTGATCAGAGCAAAATCTTTAGAAAAAAATGTACTGGGTCTACAGTAAGGACTTAAGGCCTCTAAACTGTTGAGTGCAGTGATAAACTATCTGTCAGGTCTCGGTCAATAAAGTCTCCACTATTGCTGATTTGTCAGAAGCCAGGCCCTCATACTGAGGCCATTATAAAAGAAACGTCTGCATCACTTCAATTTGAGGTCGAACTAAAGAGCAAGCAAATGTTTTCAAGTAACTAGAATTTTTATTGTGCATTATCAGAAAGTTAAACACATGAATGAGTTCTAAACTTATTAGTAAGCTAAAATACTCTTTTTCCCCCTTACAATTGGATTGAAACTTCTGTGGTCAACCCTTTATGCCAATAAAATCTTATTTGAGATAAGTGATTTCATAGAGGTCTTTTTTCAGTTCGAAGTTTAGATTCTTCGTGAAAGGTGGCATTTCCGAGCTTCAGGCATTTGAGGATCTTCCCAGGTTTAAGATAAAGATAACAGTGGTGGTAAAACTGACTTAGAACTGAGCAGAGCTCACGTGTGTTGTTTTAAACCAAGAAGGTGCTCACAGATGGCTTAGAGAGAGATTTAGCAAGTCTGTGCTAATCACACTCATACATGGGAATATCTCCATTGAAAACAGCCAGATTTCATTGTGCTCTTTAAGTAACTTTCTTAGTCAGTTAATAACAGTAAAGTATAATAAGTAATGGCCTAAAAACAATATGCTTTATATTATAGTTGGATGTATATTATTAAAGCCACAGTGAGAGTTTATGAAAGGTGGTTCCAACTCCAAGTATACTGAAGATATAAAGTATTTGCAGAAGTTTAGCTTTGGACAAGTAAACTATTCAGGGTTCTTAACAGCTCCGCTTCTAGACATTTCTAAACTTCTACGCTAGCCCCAAAGAGATTAATTTCTCCTACCTAATAAATTATATATAGTAAAAATACAATATATAAAAATGTATTCATTTGACATAAAAGGAGATTGATGTTCTCATTACAAAACTGTATTTTACCATGTTTTGTCACATCTGACACTTTATGTTAAATGTCATTAACTATACAATTTTAATATCCTATATTATTAATTGTCAGTGGCCAAAATACGATAAACATCAAGATTTACTTTTAATTTTTGTTTTTAGAATGCAACATAAAATAGAGAAGATTCAGAAAAGAAAATTAAATTCAATTAAACATTTATTGATCAGCCACTATGTACCAAGCACTGTATTAAGCAGTGAGCATACAGTTTGAATAAGACGAACATGTCTTATTTCCAGCTCTCATAGTGCTTGTATTCTGGCTGGAAAACAGAAAACAAATAAATGGAGGAGATAATCACAGATTTGTAAGAGTGCTATAGACAGAATTGAAGAGGGATTTAATACAAAGTAATTGGAGGAAGCTTCTCTTAAGCAGGCTGGTCAGGGAAGGCCTAGGAATAGATGACATTTAGGCTGAGCTTTGAATGAAAAATGAGACAGGACCATATCCTAAATGATCTATAAATTATTTCTGCTATATCCAGACCATATAAAATCATAGCAGAAAATACGTTCTGTTCTGTTGGTTCATGCTATTAGTGGGAGACCAGACAGCTGATGGTTGTACCAGAGAAAGAAAGATATATTGAATAGTATTTTTCTGTATTTGTTTCTGAGTTTTATTAATTACTTAGCGAATTACTTGGATTATAGAATGAAAGTAAATTTTCTTAAATATGTAAATGACTCCCAGTTTAATGGGGAGCCAAATTTTAACTGAAAGTATTAAGTTTAAGAGGTGTCATACTAAAATATGGCAGTAACAATATATGCATGATAATTTTAGTAGAGAAACCAAAAGGTAGTAGTATGAAATTGAGCAGAATGGAGTTTCTGTTATTACTGAATGAAATATATATGAGGATTTATAGAAGGCTATAAGGTAAGAATGAACTATCAGTGAAGACATAAGAAAATGAGACTTTGTGCATCTTTAATGCTGCTAGGTGGCATTCATTAGGCTCTCGGTGATGACTAATTAATTGAAGGAAGAAAAGAAGGCAAGTGTGATCTTCATAAAACTTGTCTAAATTTTATCTGTTATCCCATAATCGTCTTGGTTACTACAATGAGACATTTCCCTTGTCATGATGGTTCAAGAACCTACTGGTTGCCTATCCCATAGCTGTTCCCCACCCCCCACTCATTCTTGCTAAAAGAATTCCAATTTAGTGCAGATACGAAGAAGTCAAGTGCTTTGGGAAAAACCAGTCTCTTCCTCAATTGCAAGGAGAGAATCATGATGTCATCTTGCCAATGATTATTTTAGGCAGTCACATGATCCAATTCTGACCAATGATATTTAAAAAATAGTATGCATTATGGTGGCAGCGTGATTGTGGGAAAAGTCTTTCTTACTGCCTAAAAGAAAAGCATGGGAGGAAACACACCAGTCCTCCATATTCTACCTCTCAGTCCTGTATTTACTTTTGATACCAGGATTTGGGGCTCATGAAAGCTTTTATGGGCTAAGATCCTGAAGGTAGTAGATTGGAAGGATGTAAAGATCCTAGGAACATTTTGATAACCATCTGTGGAAATATCCAACATCAGGACATTTGGTATGAGAATGTGAATTTTTTTATTTGAATTTTACCCCTAAAAAGGTGTTTTCATTTTTTGTAGCTGCATGTATCTTCATTCAGTTACTAGTTCTATTTTCAGGTAATATTTAGTAGATTAACTGAGCATACTCTTTTGTAATCCAAATAGCCAGTTGATTTGAAATTTTAATATAGGCATGCCAGACTACTCTTCCCAGCAATGGGATGTGGTTCCACAATGCAGTGCTCCTTGAGTAGGTAAATACAAATTGTTATCGTTACCTCACTGATCCTTAAAATCTTCATGGTAGAGAAAGTGCTATTTAGTTGTTCTGTCTTTTGAAAGTTTACACTGAAATTCAACAAGCAGGGTATTATCTAAGATGGTAGTTCTTAAGCCTGTTGTCCTTTAAAAAAACAAAGAGCTAATTATTTTACCAGCAAAATGAGTTTCTTTGGGAATAGCAGAAAATTGCAATTTGAGACAAGCAAAACTATGGTGAACCCTGGGCAGGCCCAGAAAACAAAAGAGAGGGGCTTGCTTTTAAAGGGGAAAGGAGGAAGCTAGAAGATCTATTTTAACTTCTCATTGGCTGAGTGTGGTAGTTTCCCATTAGCTGAGATGCTGCTAGACAAGGAGAAATTCTTCTATCCTCCCACCTCCTAGGTAAAGTAAGCTTCTTCCTATTGGAGAATACAAAGTATGCTTCCTGTGGTGAGTGGTAGTGCAGGAAAGCTCTCCCTCCAGGGCTTCCTGACTCTCTTTTTTTTTTTTTTCCTGACTCAATTTTAAACGAGGTTTCCTTTCATTTACTTTCACAAGACTTTTAGCTTCAGGACCCCTTTAAATTCTTAAAAATTATTGAGAATAATTATTTCAAAATGAAAAGTTATAATGAAAATTATTGAGGACCCCCCAAGACCTTTAGCTTATGTTGATTATATCTATCAATATTAACTTTATTAAAAGTTAAAACTGAGCAAATTGTTAACTATATGTTTATTAATTCTTTTAAAATAACAACTACAAAGGGCGCCTGGGTGGCTCAGCGGGTTAAAGCCTCTGCCTTCGGCTCAGGTCATGATCTCAGGGTCCTGGGATCGAGCCCCGCATTGGGCTCTCTGCTCAGCGGGGAGCCTGCTTCCCCCTCTCTCTGTCTGCCTCTCTGCCTACTTGTGATCTCTCTCTCTCTGTCAAATAAATAAATAAAATCTTAAAAAAAAAGATGACTGGATTCTCATGTCTGTTCTGCATTCAGTCTGTTGCAATATGTTGCCTTCGTCGAAGTGAAAGGAGAAAATTCAGTCTCGAACAGGTATGTTTGGAAAAGGAAGCATTTTGTGAACCCTTAACTGCATTCTAGGGACCCTCCAGGAGTCCTGCACGCTTAATGAAGCACCGATCTGAGATAACAGAGACTACACTGACCCGACAAGACTTTGAGAAGCCATGTTGTGTTGTCTTTCATCAGCAGGTGGTTACAACAAACACTGGAAGATTGGGAGAGTTAGAGCTAAGTCTCTATCTCCTCAGGAAAATTCTACTCTCCATAATCATAATAAATGGAGCTGGGCATTCTATTAACCAATCAGATTTTTCTTATATTTAAAATTACTGAAGGCGGGGGCACCTGGGTGGCTCGGTCAGTTAAGCGTCTCCCTTCAGCTCTGGTCGTGATCTCAGGGTCCTGGGATGGACTCAGCGGGGAGTCTGCTTCTCCCTCGCCCTCTGCCCTCCTCACGGCTCATTGTATCTCTCAAATAAATAAATAAAATCTTTTAAAAAATTACTGAAGGCAAATTCAGGAGAAGACTGAAATGAGAAGACATGAGCTCAGAATTAATTATGAAACCCTATGTCTGATAATCATTAGTGTTCTCCAGTAATTCTGGAATGCTCATCCTGGATACATAGCAGGATGCCCTCCCTGCCCCTTGAAGTCAGGTGTGGCCATGCGACTTCTTTAGCCAGTGATATATGAGTGGAAGTGAAATGTCTCATTTCTGATCAAAGCCATAAGAACAAATAAGCAATTTGTCACATTCCTCTCCCTCTTGTCCCTCTTGGAGGGGATTCCATCAGCTGAATAAGAAAGATAGGGAGCAGGACTGTCTGCTGAAGTAAACCTTTGTGGTTTTAAACTAGTGAGATTTTGGAATTGTTTGTTCCTGTAGGATAACTCAGCCTATGTTGCCTAATTCCCTTTACTTTATGATCCATTAAAGAACAATGCCATGAAAGCAAACGGTATAGTCACAAAATTCTGTGTTTAACAAGCTGAAATACTAGATGAGCATTGTATCTCTTCTGACCAAGATTCATAGGGAAAGAAAAATATTTAATGTGATCTTTGAAGCAAATTATAATCACCAAAACAATACCAGACTGGGATGAATTACTAATGTTGCTGTAGGCAACATTTTGGAGTTATTTTTACAAAAAGAATTTTCATTCATCTGCAGACATATTCATCACCTAAAGTTATGTGAAGCCTCTGCTAGGCTCCAGAGAGAGACATTGATGGGATCCACCCTTATGAAATGAATCATTTCCTGAAAACTTTATAGAAATTATTAGTCTAAGTCAGTCCTTAGCCCCTTATTTAAGAAAAAAAAAAAAAACACCTTTTGTTTTATGATACATAATAAAAACTTGAATTAGCAGTGACTTAAACAAAATGGATGTTTATTTTTTTCTCACATATAAAATAGTTTACTAGATAGATATTCCAGGGTTGGTATGATAGCTCTTTTTTAAAAAAAGATTTTATTTATTTATGTAGAGAGCTAGCTGGGGGAGGGGAAGCGGGAGAGGGAGAGAACGAATCTCACAGAGCCTGATGTGGGGCTCGATCTCATGACCCTGAGATCATGACCTGAGCTGAAATGAAGAGTTGGCCGCTTAACTGACTGAGCCACCCAGGTGCCCTGTGAGAGCTCTTTTCAAATGAGGGACTCACATGGTCTCCTTCTGTCTCTTTGTGCCATTATCCCTAGGACATGAACCTTGCTTTTGTTGCACAAGATGGCTGCTAGAAACCCAAACATCAATCTACACTCCAGGTAATATTATGATAGAATAGACAAAGGAAAGGATAAAAGGGCCAATGGCATATTTTAAGGAGGTGTCTTAGAAGTTGCTCTATAATTTTTCTTTTTAGGCTCTTCGATCAGAATTTAGCCATATAGCCACACCTAGCTGCAAAGAAAGCTAGGAAACACAGTGAGCAATCCTATTCCTACCTAAAAACCAGGAGCTTTGTTACCAAGAGAGAATGGATATTGGGGTGGTAACTAACAGACTGTATCACACTCTTCTACATCAGGTACAACTTAAAGCTACTTTCAAGAAATTTAATCAGAAGAATAATTCATAAAACAGTTAATTCCCTTCTTCATACTTACAAGTTCAGTGGACTCTGGGAGTCTGGAGTTATCTTGCTTTTTTTTTTTTTTAAGATTTTATTTATTTATTTGACAGAGAGAGAGATCACAAGTAGGCAGAGAGGCAGGCAGAGAGAGAGGGGGAAGCAGGCTCGCTGCTGAGCAGAGAGCCGGATGTGGGGCTCCATCCCAGGACCCTGAGATCATGACTTGAGCCGAAGGCAGAGGCTTTAACCCACTGAGCCACCCAGGTGCCCCGCTACCTTGCTTTTGATCATAGCACTGGGTATTTTGAAACCAAGTTTTCTCTAAATTTCGAAGGTGAGATGGCAGGATGAATTGTTCTATTGGGATCACCCTTAATCACTGAATGTTAACTGTAGAATATTATATCCAGGAGGCAATCTTTTGGCCATAGTATATTTATTTTTTATAACCTTTAATATTATATCATTTCAAACTTATGAAAAGGTTGCAAGGACTCCTATATTGTATGCTCTTTACCGAGGTTCACCAGTTGTTAAACATTTTGTCCCACTTGATTTATTGTTTTCTTGTCATACGCCCCGCCCCCCCACATTTTTTTCTCAATTATTTAAGAGTAACTTGCAGATTTCATGCTCCTTTATGCCTAAATACTTTGTGTGCATATGCTAAAATCAAGGACAATTTCTTTTGGAACGACAGCACAATTAACAAAATCTGGAAATTCTACATTGATACAATAACTATTATCTAATCGCCAGTCAATATTCGAATATCACTAATTATCCCAGTTATCAGTTAGGCCTTTTATACCTGTATTTCCTTTCCTGGCCTAGGATCCAATCCAGAATCATGCACTGAATTTAGTTTGAACGTCTCTTTTTTCCCCTTTAATCTGTGGCAGTCCCTCAGCCTTGCTTTGTCTTTCATGACCTTAGCATTTTTTAAGAACAATTATTTTGTAGAAGGCTCCACAAATTGAGGGTATCTGACATTTCCTCATGATTAATTCAGGTTATGCAAATTTGGGGGGAAAAACTCTGCAGTGATGTTTTATATCTTGCAAGGCATCCTAACAGGTGGTACATGATATGACTTTGTTTCATTATTTGTGATATTAAACTTAATCACTTCCTTAAAGTAGTATTTGCCAGGTTTCCCCATTGTGAAGTTATTTTCCTTTTATAATTAATAAGTAGTTATGGGGAGATACTTTGAGACTATATAAACACCCTGTTTCTCACCAAATGTTCACCACTGGTTTTGGAATCCACTGATGATTCTTGCCTAAATCAATTACTATGATGATGGTTTCAAAATGACAATTTTCTTGCTCCATCATTCCTTCCACCTGTGTTAATTGGCATTTTAGGCCACAGTGTTTTGATTTAAAAAAAAAAAATCCAGATATCCTGTTATTCAGAATTCTGTTTGATATTTAAGTCTGTGGGCATGGAAAAGATAAAGCAATCCATGGTTTTGTAAACAAAGTGTCTTAGTTTAGGCCTCTATGACAAATTGCCATAGACTGGGAGGCTTATAAATAATAGAAATGTATTTCTTACAGTTCTGGAGGCTAGAAGTCCGAGATCAGGGTGCCAGCATGGTTAGGTTCTGGTGAGATCCTCCTTCCTGTTTGCAGACCGCCATCTTCCTCTATCCTCACATTGAGGAAAGAGCTGGAGATTGCTCTGGGGTCTCCTTTATAAGGGCACTAATCCCATTTTGAGGGCTCCATCTTATGAACTAGTCACCTCCCCAAAGCCCCATTTCCTAACAGCAGCACATTGTGGGGTTAGGATTTCAACATATGAATTTTGAGGCAGCACAAATATTTACTCCATGACTGGAAGTTCTTAAAATTCTTTCTTGGAGCACAGTGTGATTTTGATGGGTGGTTTTTTTAATAAAAAATCCTGAAATCTTACAACCATCAAAGAGTTAGAAATATTTTAAAAATTCATTTTAGATAAAATAACTGAGGCACTGGGAAATTAAATGCTTTGTCTAAGACCCCTAAGCGAATATCTGGCAGAGCCAAAGTTCAAACACAAGCAACTCAACTTCAGAGAATGGTCTGTATAACCACTGTGTTATAAGGAACCAATGAGCAGAGCTGAACCCTGGAAGTACTCACAAGAACGAACAGTATCTGGGTGGCTGGTCTACCGAGAGCAGGTTTCCTTTCCGAGCTGGAGACTATGGTTTTGGACTCATCTTGTTCCCACAGCAGAGGATTACCAAAAGCAAGGCAGGACTGGGTTGTACAAGGGCCTGAAGATGTATTTCTAAATGATAGCTAAGAAAGGTTATATTGAAATAGACACTTAGATAGTAAGAATTGTGAAACTTACATGACATTTATAGTCTATCTAAGGTTTTTAGAATGTAAGATGCTTCCTTGTCATAGATACATTTAAACCCCCCACCCACCCACCCATACCTCAGCTATGCCTGTTGTCTTCAAATCTAGAACTCGTTCAGCCCTGGTAGGGGAGGGGTATTTGCCTGGTGCATACGCTGGGGAAGGGATGTCTAACTGCTGCAAATATAGACTTTCAACTAATTCTTCTGTTTCCAGCATCACCCCACATTCTCATCTCCAAAGATAACTGGTACCTCCAATTCTTGAGAGTGTCCAGGGTCTGCAGCATGAGTCAGCTTGTTTCTGGGTGTTGTCTTCTCCCACTGTTGGCTCAGGTGTCAGCTTTCTTCAAACTGATGACTCAGTTCCTAGTCCTCCATACTTTCCTTCTCTTTGCCCTTGAGCATGTGTGCCTTTTTGCCTTCCTTCACCATCGTCTGAGTAGGGTGCTAGGAGAGACAAATGTATGTATTCAATCCATATTTCCAGATCCATCTTTAATTATATCATTAAAGGTTAAGTTAGACTGAAGCAGAACCAAGAACAATCCATAGATCAGTATCAAATCGAGTGTATACTTTTCTTCTAATACAACGATTACTGAGAAGCTGCTGAGGCAGAAGAATCAGGGGTTTTTTTCCCCTTAATGAATGTTAATTCTAGCAAGTTATGCCAGAGCTTGTTTCTAGGGACAATTGAATTCTCCTCTGCCATATAGGTGCCATAATATCCACAATGCGTGCATAATACACATATTATATACTGGATATTGAATCCAGTAATTTGTTCCACAAATTAGGGCAGAGTCACATGATGAGTTCCAGTCTGTTTAGGGAGGGCAATGGTGTTACTTCTCCCCCCACCCCCCCACCCCCCACCTTGTCTTCTATTTGTTCACTGATTGTTCTATCAGCCTGTGGCTATTTTAAGGAAAAGGGAATTTATTGAAAGGGGATCAGGGGTTCATAGACCCGAGGGGATGCTGGCATTCAAGCGAAGGAATGATGAGAACCAGGAGACTCAGGAAGTAGGGAACACAGACCAGCACCCCGCAAGAACAGCCTGATGGGAATATTGCAGCTGACACCCCCGCTATCTAAGATGGATCTTCAGAGCGCTTCCGTTTGTGCTGTACTCCCTGGGGATTCAAGGTCTGGGCTGTCCTTCACCCTACCTAAGCCACTACAAGGGAACGCTATCAAGTCGTTCACAACCACGCGAAACTGAACTTGACCCTTGCCAGGACCTTCTGGTGTGTACGGCCCGCCTCCCAGAGTCAGCCACTCACTGACGAAGCGAGCTTCCATCGGGCTGAAGACAGATCTGTAGCTCTGGCTTTCAGCCTCGAGGAAATAGGAAATAGGAGCCAGGAATTCCTGCCCCACAAGAATTCTCTGTGAAGAGATCAGGGTATTTTGGGAAGGGGACTCTGTATCAGATACCTTTTGGGCCCTGCCTCACATCCTCTCAGCCTCACTGCTTTTCGCAGCCTTGGCTTTGGGAAACTGCTGTGAGGGCTTCCAGTGGCTTCCTACGGATGGCACGTTGCCTTCAGCTCACCTTGAACATCTTTTGCCGCCTGCCTGGGGCAGCTGTTCCGGCACCATGGGCGTCTGCTAGGCTTGCTCCCCTTCACAGCCCGGAAGTCAGGGGAGTTATGGCCTCCTGGGGCCCCCCTCAGCCAACAGGTTATGAATCAATGTCTCTCCCTATCGAATCACTTGGTAGACAGCTCTGAAACTGCCTATACATTTTTCAGTGGGCGTTGGTGGGCTCAAGCCTCAGTTGCCCACGGTAAGTGAATAATCTGATAAAATATCCTTGTAGTTTTTCTTCTTCCCAGCTTTATACTTTCTGGTCCTTTACTCTCGTTCCCTGCGATCACATGCTAAATAAACCTCCGCACACGGGTCTTTGTTTTAGGCTCTGCTCTTGGGGGGACCCAGGGTAAGACAGAGCACATACTACAGAGTAAAAATAAAGCTGGCTTCAGGGATTAGGTCCATGAAGGCAGAAAGCAGCATTTATGTGGATCCTGTTTGTTCTAATTTTAAAAAGAAAAAAAAAAATACAGCATATCCAAGGTGTGGGTAACTCTTGTCCCAACTTAGAGGTCCCTTGCATGGGCTGACTTTGCAAGTACAGTTCAGACCCCTCAGTACATGTCAGACCTTCCCACCACCCTAGTGTTTTACTAGGCTGCTAAGATCTGACACCTCTTGGGTTCACAGGTATCCTGAGGTGCCATGGCCAGGGTGGGGGAGAGGGTCAACCTAGGGACAATCGGAAAGAACCCCAGAAAATCAAACATCTTTCCAAAGGTCCCTCCCAGCGTAAACTTATGGGGTCTGGTACTGGTGTCCACTTTGAGGACTGGTGTCCACGTTCTCTTAGGGACTAAAAGCACAATCAGTTGGTATTTTAGTCACAATGGTCAAGGCCATGCTGCATTAACAAATATACCCCAGATTTAGATAATAAACGTTTATTTCTCCTGTATGCAAAGTTCAATGCAGATACTCCTCACCGCACAGCCTTCTAGAATGGGTGTCCTCCAAGTTATTCCTATCCTATAGATTCACTTATGATCCCCAGGGTGCAGTGAAAGGGAAAGCAGGATCAAACATACGTGATTTCCTACATTCCAGATCTGGAAGTGGCAGTCTCTACTTCCATCCACATCCCATTGGCCAGAACCAGGCACATGGTCCCACCTAAATGCTGAGGGCTGGAGAATATAGACTCCTTGTGTGTCCAGGAGGAAAAATGAAATGACTTGTTGAGCCTCAGGAGTATCTCTGCCGTATCTTGCAAGAGGTTCTTGTTCCCTGATTTTTGGGCTGTCATAGGAAAGGATAGAAGAGCACCGTGATCCCTCTTCAGGCCTACTCTCTAAGCACCAGGCTTTTCCCTTCTTGGGCATGTCCTCCAGATGAATTCCTAGGCATCTGGGGTTCCATATACTATGCTCATTTCTTGCTCCTCTCTTCAGTCTGCCTATCCCCACGGCCTCTCTACCCCTTCCATGCCACATGTTCACTTATAACAGACCTCAACGACTCATTGATTCTAAAGCCTAAATCAAAAGCAACCAAAATAGTCAAATCCCTTTCTCTAAGGGCATGGAGGGCCCGGTCTTTGAACTCTCCCAGAGGGTGAAAAATAATTACATTCCATCCCTCTAATTCTGCAAAGAAAGGGTTGAGAAAGAACGGAATAGTAAAATTTTCACAGTCAGAGTGATTGAATATTTACATTTACATTGAATATTTACAATTTACATTCTACTATGAATGTTCCATGTCCCTTTTTCTCCTTGGACATTGTGCCCTTCCCAGTTCAGATCCTCAGCAGCTTCTACCTGGACTTGTCTAGAATCTTTACCTCTACCCTACAGACATTATCTTTTAACATAAAAATCTGACCAAGTCATTCTACGGTGTAGAAACCCATGATGGATCTTGATAGTCCTATAGATAAGCTTATACTCAACAGCATGATCCTTGTGGTAGGCAAAATGATGCCTCCCCTCCCCCAATCCTCAGCACCCCCCCCCCCCCCGCAAAGATGTCCACATTCTCATCTTTCGGATCTGTATGTTTTGGTAATATCTCCATAAGCTGGAAAGTGTACAAGGACTTCAGGACAATGTAATAGTTACAGCAAAGTTTCATGTAATGAAGTTAACTAATTTCTTTTTTTTTTTTTTTTTTTTGGTGCCGAAACCCGGGATCGATAATTAATTTGAGTGAACATTTCAAGCAATTTAAAATCTCAGATTTTAACAAGTCAAATCTGGTTGAAAGATAGATTTTGTATAGACATTATGAACAGATAAAAGCTCATAACATCAAACATCAGGTTATATTATCTAGACACAGCTGTTAAGGAACCGATCTTGGGCAAAGCTTTCCAAACTTCTGACTTAAAAAATCAGAACTCTAACCGTTTATAAAAACACGACTCAGAGGAAATTTTGGGGCTTCCCTAGTGTTCTGCCATTCAAGGGAGACACACTGGGTGACATGCTGCTGTAGAAATCTGACCCTTCTGGAATTTACAGGAAGTGCAAGAAGCATTGCATGACAGCAAATCCGTCTACAGTCTTAATAATCCTGAGAACTCAGGCTGGCGGTATTTTTCATGGTAATTTTATTTGCATTTTACAGATAAGGAAGTTGGCACCAGGAGGCAGAGTAACTTAACTGCAGATCCCAGAGCTGGTAAATGACTGTGTTGGGATTTGAGCTCAGGCAATCAAGCCCAGTGCCTGTGGTCTTGACTATAAGGGTGTCTATCACCTGCTGCTGCCTCCAAACAGGGTCACCATTTCCTAGGTGACCTCCTCGGCAGGACGGCTTCTAAAAACCCCAGTGATTGTAATGAGGAGGTAGGGGTTGCACTGGACTAACCAGAACATAGCAGGTATGAACACTCCTGTCTCTCTTGTTGGCTGAGGCTATTCCAGGCCGTGAAGCTCTGACTGAAAGGTCTAGAGGCTCCAGGCCCCTCAGGAATGTCTCTCTCCCTCAAGGCTCACTTTGTAATTGGAGGTTCTATCCCCAGATAAATGAGTGGTGAGTGGTACTGCTCTTCCTGTGAGAAAGAAAAGATTCTAGACTTCACTCTCCATGGCATGTTTGCTCTGTAATATTAAATTTAATTATTTGAAAAAAATTTTTTGAGAGAGTGGGGGAAGGGGGAGAGGGAGAGAGAATCCCAAGCAGGTTCCACGCCCAGCCCAACACGGGGCTCAATCTCAGGACCCTGAGATCACAAGCTGAGCTGAAATAGTCAGACACTTAATGGACTGAGCCACCCAGGCACCTCTGAAATTCTTAATAACAATAGTTTCCTCATAAAATGAAACAGGAAAGTGTTACCTTTGAGAAAAGCCCCACCTTGATCAGGTTCTTGTCCTAAACCACATTTCTGGTTCTTTCTTTACTGTTAGTCTTGACAGCGGAACCTCGGGCATCTGCTTGAGAGTCTCTCTCTTCCTCTCCTTCTGCCCCACCCCATGCTCTCTTTCTCTCTGTCTCTCTCTAAAATAAATAAATTTTAAAAAACCACTCTGAGGCAGGGGGTGAAATGGGGCTGAGCCTGGTAGCTTCTTCCTCGTCTGGCCTTTTGAGCCAAGATGAGGAAGAAACCAAGAAACCAAGAAACCAAGCTTGATTTCTTTTGAGAAACCAAGCTGCATAGAGCTGCACAGGCCTGTGGCCGTCTGTACTAGTTCCTATCCTAGAAACAGACAGCCTGGGCCCTGGGTCTGGCCAGGGGCAACCTGCCCTACAGCTCCAAGCATTCAGCCACCAGTTCAGCAGAGGACAGGCTGCGGGCTGGTGACTCAACCCTCTTCTCCCATGGCTAGAGCCCTGAATAGCTCTGCTCCTAGTCTCTGGTTTCAGAGTGAGCATGGAGAAGGCTGTCAGCCGTCATCTGCAGCTTTTCCAGGAATCCTGTCCTGTCATTTCTGAGCATGGAGAATGGTGTCTATTAGACCCTTTTATTTTGCCCTTGGCTCTTCGAACTGGTTAGAGAGAACCATGTTCTCCGCTGTAGGACAGAAGCCTCTTCCCTGAGAAAGAGACATAATGGAAAATGGAATCCATATTTTACATGTGGTTAGAGGGAAGTTACTGAGAAAAAGCCAGAGCCTCTTACTCACAAGGAGCATAAAAATACAGGCACAGGGTGTACATAAGTAAAAAAATGATGGCATAAACTGTGCTACCTCAGAACAGAGCTTTTTCGATGCGTGAGGAATATCTGTCAGTACCAAAAAGTAAACAAATCTGTGACATGCTTTTAAGGGAAAAAGCAAATGATACAATTTAGGTTCGTGTATATGTATAATGGCGTATTTTTGTAAAAACAAATGTCTGTAAGGCATGTGTAAAAAAACATCTGTTGGGTAGAAGGTAATTTTCACATTTTTGTTGTTCATAATTCTATTTTGCTTAAATTTTTAAGCAGGCGTCTTTGTTCCTTAAAAACGAAAAACTGAAGAAAAACGTAACAGAAAAAAGAGAAACGGTCAAAGAAAATGAAAAGTTTTTCAAAGAAAACATACAAATTGCCATTCACCAAAAATTTTAAATGTGTATTTTAACTAATTTTAAGGAAAAGCAAACTAAAGCAACAACAAAGTGCTATTTCTGGCCCATCAAACTGGAAACTAATTTTCTAACCCTATTAAGTAGTCTGGATGAGAATGTAGTGAGAGAGACAGGCACATTTTTTTTCCACTGGTGGTGGGAATTTATATAATTTACATTGGCACATTTATTCAGAACAATAAAGGCAAAATACATTTGAACTTAAAGAAGTTTTACTTTTCTATTACTCAGCAATTCCAATTCTAGAACCTATGGAAAGGAAATAATTTATGTATCAAAAAATTTATGTAGCAAAATACTTACCATGAATCATTCACAACAGAAATTAAAAATAATCTATTCAATAATACAGAAATTATTAAAGGATAATATCAGGCAGCCATTTAAAATCTTATGCTAAAGAATAGTTAATGATTTGTCAGAATCTCATTTTATAATTGAGGGAAATTGGGGGCAAAAACTGTCTCAGGTATGAAATCAGCTTTGTGGGTAATCAAATATTTAGGTGTGCATACATACTCATGCAGACATAAACAAGAGACTAGAAAAATAGACCCAAACATTAAACTTTGTGATAGCTGGGTTTGCAATTATAGGTGATTTTATTTCTTTATAATTTTCTACACTTTCCACTTTTTCAGCAATGTTCTGACTTTCTACTTATCGGGGAAACTAGTGAAGTTAAACCAAAATAATATGAAAAGTAAAAGGGGAAAAACTTACTATATTTCTTTTTGACTAGCAGCAAACAGATACACTATTAGCTCTGTTTATATGGTGTACTACTCAGTGAAGTATGTTTTAGGGCAGGGAAGATTTTTTAAGAAGTCAGTAATGTCTACTTGTAATTTTCCATTAGCTTTTAATGTAAAATATCTTGGGATTTTTTTGAATTTGGAATTGCATAGCTCAAATAAACCTATAACTGTTTCTGAAAGGTCCATAAATATTTTTACAACATCTGGGGAATTCAAATAGATTCAGTTGCATTGTACCTGCAATGTACAGCCGGTCATATATATAAAGATCTCGTTACAAAGAGTCTGTGTCTTCACGGTTCAACTCCAACTCTGATTAAGCTCTGCACCAAAACGGGATTTAAGGCATCTGTATTTTGGATCCAGAGGATAAAAGAGCTCACTTTATCTCACCACACTCTCCAGGCAACAAATGCTCCAGATATCAGGCCTGGCACCAGCAAATGCTCCCTGGTTGTTTTCACTAATGCCTTGTCTTTACACAAATGTTACTTTTGCTGGGAGTTTTTGGTTTTTGTTATTTAATATGACAGAAGATTCTGGGAGGGGAGGAGGGTGGATATTTTTTAAAACACTTGCCTTAAGTATTTCTTAAAAACATAACTCTGTATACTTTATATGGGTGATTTATACAGTCACCATCCTTGATAAGAAAATTCCTGCCAGTTTCTTCATCTTTCCTGAGAGGCTCAAATCATAGGAGAGAAGGTATCCAAGTGACTCTCTCGCTATTTTCTGTCCAAAACTGTTCTCTCTACATTGAAACACATTTGAGAAAGAAATCACGACCAAACTCGTTTGGGAAAGAGGCAGTGGAGTCCAGATTTGGTAAACATTTATATTTTGCACTTCCTCTAAAGTAAACAGAAAGCTCTGGAGATCTGCTTCTGAGTGCTACTGAAAACATCCCACATGGTCCAGGTGGCATGTGACAGACAAGTGTTACTCACACAATTACCTGGGAGAATACAGCGCTCCCACATAACAGGTCCAGCAAGCTTTGTCCGTTAATATGATTTGCCAACATACTTTAAAGTTATCGTCACTAAACCTTTGGTGTCTCTAGTCCCAGTACATATGTGACCCTCTTTGTTGATTCACTGTGCCATACACCACTCTAATATCTCATAGAGAGTAAAAGACTATTCAGTAATCGACGTCGAGTAGACCAGTACTTAAAATTCCCTTTCATTTGGCTCAATCTCCATGTGACTTTAGGCATCTTTTACCATGGGTGGGGGGAGCTCTTCCTAGAAACTACTATATCGAGGGCACTGTGTAGGAGCTCTCATTCCTATGTGTGCGTTATTTATCTTTATTTCCAAATTATGGAACCAATGGCAGAATAATCTAAAGAGGAGGCAGGGCAGTAAACCGAGATGCATGTGAAGTCTTACCAGACGGCAAGGCCACGTGGCATGCCCGTGACCAGCCTGCGGCACAACCGTCTATGCACAGACATTCCTCTCACGGGCTATCGAGTTGGCCAGTCCATGGGTTAAAAGAGTACTGGCTTCAGGGCATGTGTTCTTTATTCACTTGTCTTGCTCCAAAGCTCTTTGAACATCCCGAGTGATCAGAAGCTCTTTGAAATACAGTCTGGATTCTGCTCCTATTGGGTTATGCAAGTCTAACTTCTTCATCTTTTATATCCTGACCTCAATGTTCTAGTTAATCAAATAAAATGGCGTTTTGTGAAAGAAATTAGATCTCGGTGCAATTATGACAGGCTACTTCTTTTTTTAATAAGGAGAAACAAAATGGAAAGGAAAGTTGCCAACAGCCTACAGAGGCTCCCCGAAGCCTCCTTTGTGGAAGGAAGCTGACCGCTTTGGGCGACGCATTTAACAACTGGTTCAGCAACCCAGCTGTGTGTGGCTCGTCCTCTACAACTGACCTGCCATAAGGGCAAGTTGCTTCCAACATGTCTTGGTGGGAATTGTACTGTCCCTGGAAGTTTTTCTTAACGTAGGAGGTCCAGATACTCTTCAGTAGCCCAAGTCCATCATTTTCCAGGCTCGTTTCCCTTGGATCCCTTGAACCTGATTCTGCCATGACTTTGGACAATGTATTTCATCTTAATTATAAAGCCTCAGTTTACGCATCTGTAAAATACCAGTCAGGTCTATGGTAAGAGTTAAACAAGATAAGATATTTATTTATTTTAAAGATTTTATTTATTTGAGAGAGCGCGCGTGTGCACAGTGGGGGAGGGGCTGAGAGAGAGAGGGAGAGAATCTTAAGCAGACGCCACACGGAGCACAGAGCTGGACGTGAGGCTTGATCTCATGACCCTGAGGTCACGACCTGAGCCCAACTCAAGAGTTAGACACTCAACCGACTGAGCCACCTGGGTGCCCTGAGATAAGGTATTTAAAATGCTATCACAAAGACCAACGAGCTCATGAGAAGATGCTCAACATTATTAGTCATTATGCAGATACAGATCAAAACCACAGTGAGATATTACTTCATACCACTCAGGAAGGCTAAAATAAAAAAAAAATGGAAAATAACAAATGTTGGTAAGGATGTGGAGAAATTAGAACCCTCATATGTTTCTGGTGGCAATATAAAATGGAAACTGTGAAAAACAGTTTAGCAGTTCCTCAACAAGTCATGTAGAGTTAAATCATGTGACTCAGTAATGCCACTCCTGAGTATATACCCAAAAGAATTGAAAGCAGGTGCCTCCAAAAAACTTGAACATGAATATTTAGAGAAGCACTATTCCAAACAGCCAAAACACAGAAAGAATCCAAATGTCAATCAACTGATGAATGGACAGACAAAATATGGTCTATCCATACAATGGAATATTATTCAGCCATAGAGAGGAATGACATACTGATACATGCTACAACATGGATGAAACTTTGAAAATACTACACTAAGTAAAAGAAAAGGAATTCAAAAGGCAACATATTATATGAGTCAATTTATATGAGGTATCCAGAGTGGAGAAATCCATAGAGATAAAAAACAGATTAGTAGTTTCCAAAACTGGTGGGAAGGAAGAATGGGGAGTGTCCTGGGTAGAGGGTTTCCTTCTGGAGTGATGAAAATGTTCCAGTACTAGAGAGTGGTGATGGGTTACATGACACTCTGAAGATACTAAATGTCAGCAATGGTAAATTTCATATTACATGTGGTATTTTGCCACAATAAAATGTATTTTGAGAGTAAACATTCAGCGATTACTAGATAATTTTGGCATTTTTATGTATTCTCAGAATGATATTACTTGACAGTTATTATCTAGTAATAGTGTGCATTGGGTTTTATTCTATGAGTAGAATTATTGTCTAATTGATATAACTGTTATCTCCAACTGAACTGGGTGCTCTATCATATTGGGGCAGGACCTCATTACCTTCCACCAAGCCATTCCTGCATACAGGCAGAACTTCCTGTGAGAATTGATTTCAGAGATGCTGAACATCTTATCTACCCCTATGTTTTTACCCCATAAACCCACTTTGTATAATGAAATTCCATTCCAGAAGGTCTCTTTTGTATAATGCACTGCGCCTCTACCGTTGGAATAATAAACTGGAAGAGTTAATACAACGTACCAACAGATCAGAAAACTTAACACCTTAGCAAGAATTAAGACAGTTACCAAAAAAGCGTCGGAAAAAACAGGACATTGCACAGGAGATTGGGTGGGGGCTGACTGAGGTGACAGTTTTACCTGTTAAGGTGAACTCCAGCGATTGGCTCTTAATCACCAAAGCAGTGGGAGAAAACAATACTCTGGAGGAGGACAGCTGAAAGGGAGGCGAGAAATTTGAAAAGCAAATTTCACCTAGGTGAGATCTTACCAAGATCTTGTGTTTCGCCCAAAGCAGTTATGCCTATCTCAATACAATAGGCACTCAGTATGATAATCAAGGTGCTTTTCTTTTGAATGACGGAATGAGTGAATGGATAATGTCTGGAATAGATTTTAAAAGGCCCCCTTCCCATACCCCTCTCTTTTATCCTGAGTTATAACTGAAATAATAATAATAATAATAATAAAAACATTTATAGGGCTTATAATGGGCTAAACAATTTTGGGACACCTCGATGCCTCAGCTGATTAAGCATCTGCCTTCGGCTCAGGTCATGATCCCAGGGTCCTGGGATAGAGTTCTGCATCAAGCTCCCTGCTCAGCAGGGAGTCTGCTTCTCCCTCTACCCTTTCCCCCTGCTCATGATCTCTCTCTCTCTCTCTGGCTGACAAATAAGTAAATGAAATCTTTAAAAAAAAACCAATTTATATTATTATTTTATTCACTCCGCCTTTAATCCTATGAGACAGTTACTATTATTACCCCAATTCACAGAAAAAAGGAAACTGAAACTTGAAAGGATGACCAACTCGCCCAAATTATTGCCTAGTGGAGCCAGCTTTCAACTCATCCAGAACCTCTACTCTAACCACCATGCGGACTGTTCCAACGCCCTCTGTCACTCTCTGTGGAAACATCAGCAGGGGCTAATTGAGTTTAAGAAAATGAGTCCGAGCCAACAGTAGCAAAGAGCAATCATGAACACTGTGGGGTGGAGGGTCATTTCGATCATTTCCTGCTCTGCCCCTCCAGTCACCCCACACCTCCTATGTGAGCCTGGGGGCTTTAATTGTTACTATCAAAGCAAGATCATCGCAGCCCCCTATGAGAGCATATCAAGTGCTCATTCCAGTTTGAGTTGGCATTTTGTGTGTGTGTGGAAAACAAAACTAAACAAGAAGGCATATTGAAATAACGGATAAAATTTACAACACTTATTAGTCGTTAGTGATATTTGTTGCAAGTATTATGTTTAGCTTGTGTGAAATATCTACAGCCCATTTTATTTCTTTAGCTGTGTTTCAACATACCTACAGAAGGACCATTCATGAGTTAGAGTAACACAGCTACTCTCTCATCTATATATTTACTCAATGATATCTTTTTTTTTTTTTTTTTTTTTTACTCAATGATATCTTAAGATAGCTTTCTCATCAGCAACTTCAGACAAGCTAAAACCTGAGCTGGATATTTCCTAGCCTCTGCATTCAGTTTTGTATAAATTGGGCCACTTCTCCTTACACCTATGAGGATTTGTTTACCACATTTATGTACTTTCAAAGCAATTGAAAGGAAGACTTTGGATCCAAAGCATCTTAGTGTAGAGTGTCATATAACCAAATAATCTGGTAACATTCGGAATTTTTCACTTTCCACGGCAATATTTAGGCCATATGTACAAATTAATCTGCATATGCCTAATTTGGTAATACATTCGTAGGCGAGCCTATTTAGCAATCTCTGTTCTTTTTATGTATCATTCTCTCCGATGGCTTAAAATCAGTGCAGCCATTATTTTCCTGATCTGTAAAATTTTTCTTTCAGAGCTGAGGAATTTGCTAGGCTATAGCTTTTCATCCCATCAATAGTGAAACATTTCTCTCTTCCAACCTGTGACACTCTCCAGAGGCAGGGAGCAAGTAATAGCATCAGAGTTTAAATCCAAGAGTGACGTGACCAGGAGCATCTGTCCCTCTCTTACTTGAGCAGTGACTGGGTCCACATTAAAAACCTAAGCACGCACATGTGGTAACGTGTTACTCCAAACACCTGATGGTCCTCCACCCACCCCCAACCCCTCTCTCCACACCCACAAACCCACATGCTGGCAAATGGCAAAATCAATGCAACCAGATGGGTGGCGACCTGGGAGTTGCTGAGACCATATGATGCAATCAGAGACTTGACTTGCTGGAGATGTTAATTACTTTGTGCTCAGATAAATACTATCATGTGCAGGAAAGGGACTATTATTTGGAGTTGAGTCCTGTTTTAAAGCATGGGCTGTCAGGAGGCTGCTCTAGTTGGTCGCTTCAGGATCTGCACTCTCAACAAGGCTTCCTGAAAAGATAATTAAAGGACTCCCAGCTCAGCTAAGCACATAATGTTTACATCAGGCAGATAGCAACAAAAAAACTTCTCAAAATTTGTATTTTGGCTTCCGAGCTTCTGCAGAAATCCATATAAAGTGGGTTAAATGTATGTGTCTAGTAGCTCACACTGTGCTTGTTGAACCTTTCTTACTTTCAAAATAGGTGGCTGCTTGGGATGCTGAAATGGATCAAAACAAAGGCAGAAGGTGAGGGCTTAGGGAATGCCCTGAACAGCAGTTAAGGATTCAACAATCAAACAATTAATTGGCTGCGTGGCTGCTATGTTTTTAAGACTATACTGTGCACCCTGGGGAATAAAGACGTTATTTTTGTAGGAGACAACAGTAGAGCACAAAAATACAAAAGAAGGGCAGACACTAACCAACATGCCTACTTGAGAGGCACTTCTTTCTTTTTCCCAGCAGAACTCTAGTTTTGTTTGGGTAGCAATGTGCCTTGCCCCAAGTGACGAATTATTTAAGCCAGTTTTGGCATCCCTTTTCTCCTTTCCCAGAACACTTTTTTTTGCTAGCTTCTCTAACTAGGGATGGCACACTTGTCATTGGTACTTTCTTCTAACCTTGGGACATTCATGTGAAGATGAAATGCCTGGAGCTACAGCAGCCATCTTGTGATGGTGAAGCAAAACCCACATAGATGAAAATACAACAGTCTGAGAATGGTGAAACCGAAGGGTTTTTTGACTTGTTGATGAAACTTTGGAAATACACAATAAATAGCTTTAGAGTTTAACCTTCCATTATTGTGGTCTTCTATGACATAGAACCAAAGGCTTTCTAAACTGATACAATATATATTCATAAACTATCAATCAAACAATAGCAAGTTCTAAAATCTATGAGGTTGGGGCACCTGAGTGGCTCAGGTGATGAAGCATCTGCCTTCGGCTCAGGTCACCATCCCCAGGTCCTGGGATCAAACCACATGTTGGGCTCCCAGCTCAGCAGGGAGCCTGCCGCTCCCTCTCCCTCTGCTTCTTCCCTTGCTTGTGCTCTGTCTCTCTCTCAAATGAATAAATAAAATCTTTAAAATAAAATAAAATCTGTGATGTTGAGTACTAGAGCGAGGATAACTTAGGTAGAAATATTTATCAAACACTATTGTGCCCAGTGTTCTGCTTGATGTTATTAGACATACAATGTGGAAAAGCACAACAGAAACTACCTCTGCTGTAGTAGAAGAGATAGAACTTGAGCTAGGCCCTGAATGTGGATAGAAGTGCAACAGGTAGAAGGTAAGGAAGGAGATTCTTCTAGAAAGGGAGAGCAACACAAACAAAGGTGAGGTGGTATGAAAAGTCATGACTTCCATAGAAGACAGGAAGTAAGTCATGCTGAAAAAAGGAGAGGTAAAGCATTGGGTGCAAAGAGATGTCAGGTTGAGTAGGAGGAGGTCGATTACTGAAGGCCATGATAGAGGAGTTTGGGCCTGACCATCAGGTAATTTGGGAACCATGGAAGGCCACAGGAAGTACCATGAAGAAAATGATTCCAAACTGAATGCAGGATGAAATGGAGGTGATAGAGTCTGGGGATAGATGGACCAGTCAAAAAACTGTTATGAAATAATAATATTAATATAATACTATAATAACAATAGCCAATGATTTAGCATTTATTAGGTGCCAGACTCTGCTCTAAGTGTTCTACATTTAATCCTTAAATACCTCTATGAGATAGGTGTGAATAATTTTACAGATGAAGATCCGAGGCACTGAGAGTTTCCTGACTTGCCGAAGGTAACACAATAAAGAAAAAATAGTAATAAAGTAATTAAGTAGCAATATGGGTATTAGGACTTAGATTAGGGTGGTGCGCCAGAGAAAAGAAAAAAGCCAGTCTAGTAGGCTCTCTAATCTTAGCAGTTCCCTTCCTGTCCCTGAATTCATTAACAGAAGTTCATAAAAGTTACTTTGCCTTAGATCCAGTTGCTTCTAGAACTCTTCCTGGACCTTGTCTCTCAACCCTGCTTACTCCTTCTTGCAGGTTCTACATTACAACACCTTTCCCATGTTTCTCATTGTTGTTCTCAGTCTTCTCCCATAGACTTGCTGCCTTGACCTCTCATCGTTTCATGGAACATGAACCCCAAGTGCCCTGTGCTTTGATCGCACAGTCATGGCCAATCCCCTTCTCATTCCCACGCCCAGTCTGCCTTAGCTCTTAGAACCCTGAGCCTCCAGCTTGGCCTCTAGGAAAAGCAGGCAGAGTGAGTATGAGACACATTTACAGAGGAAGAATTGATATTTTGAAGGATTGATTTGTCACTGAATTGCTTTCAGGGGATGAATGAAAAGATAATGTTATAAACACCAGTATTTCTAGTCTCAAGAATGGAAGAATATTGTTACCAGCCACAGAAGGTGAGATGTGGAAAAGGTCAATGATAAGATCAATTTGGGTATGATATGATAGACCTGTAGCTTAATAGTGTCAAAAATTATTAGAGGTTTTTGAACCAAATCCTCCATTGTTGGGTTTGTGTGTAACATTCAGGCAGGAAAAAAATTAGTAGCTAGGACGAAGTAGCCTAACGTGAAACCTGCAGCTCAAAAAGCTGTTTTGGAAATAAAAAAAAAACATAGTTATGGGGTGAAAAGTGAATGGAGTGAAAAAGTGAACAGAGAAACTGAGTAGAACAAGCAGATATCAAGAGAACCCTCCCTCCTCCCACCCCAAAGGAAGAGTCTTAAGGACTCAGGGCACAGAGCCCCAGGTAGGAGGCACATAAAAAAGAGGAACCAAGGAACCAGAAATGAAGACTGAGAAGTAATAGAAGAGTAGAAGTAGAATCGATTGAGTGCCAAAGAACTCTGTAAGAGGAGAGAGTTCCAAGGAATTTTTAGCTGAGTCAAAAGTCTTAGAGAAATCAAAGCTGAATTGAAAAAAACAATTTTTAAAGGATATCCAAACCTTTAGAGTTAGATTGTACTTTAAAATTTAATATATTTTCAGATTATGGCCATTGAATTTATCCATTCACTTACTGAAGGACATCTTGGTTGCTTCCAAGTTTGGGCAATTATGAATAGAGCTGCTGTAAATATCTATGTGCAGGTTTTTGTGTGGACAGAAGTTTTCAACTCCTTTGGGAAAATACCAAGCAGTACTACTGCTGGGTCATATGGTAAGAGTATGTTTAGTTTGGTAAGAAACTGCCAAACTGTCTTTCGAAGTGATTGTACCGTTTTGCAATTCCCACTAGTAATGAATGACAGTTCCTGTTCCTCCTCATCCTCGCCAGCATTTGGTGTTGTCTGTGTTCTGGATTTTTGACCACTCTAATAGATGTGTAGTGGCATCACAGTATGGTTTGGTTTCTTTGTTTAAAAGATTTTATTTATTTATTTGAGAGAGAGACAAAGACAGCAACAGAGAGCACAAGCGGGGAGGAGAGGAGAAGCAGGCTCCCCGTTGAGCAGGCAGCCCAACGTAGGTTCAATCCCAAGACCCTGGAATCATGACCTGAGCCTAAGGCAGATGCTTAACCAACTGAGCCACCCAGGTGGCCCTCACTATTGTTTTAATTTGCATTTCCCTGCTAACATAAGATGTAGAGTATCTCTTCATATGCTTACTTGCCATCTCTATACTA
This sequence comes from Potos flavus, assembly GCA_028534135.1. Classification (NCBI taxonomy): domain Eukaryota; kingdom Metazoa; phylum Chordata; class Mammalia; order Carnivora; family Procyonidae; genus Potos; species Potos flavus. Next base: position 66,844,433 of record CM052886.1, read on the forward strand.
TTTTTGGTGAGGTGTCTGTTAAAGTCTTTGGCCCGTTTTTTTTTTTATTCAGTCTGGTTGCGTGTGTTCTTATTGTTGAGTTTTAAGAGTTCTCCGTGTATCTTCGGTAACAATTCTTTATCGGATGTGTCTCTTACAAATATTTTCTCCATGTCCATTGATGGCAGCAAAATCTCTAATTTTATCTCATCTCTGCTACTCCCATGACTTTTCTCTCAGGCTAAAAAAATGAGCTTTTCTCCTAGGACTATGTTGTACGATATGGTAACCACCAGCCACCTGTGGATATTTTAATTTAAATTAATTAAAATTAAACAAAATTTCAAATTCGGTTTTTCCACGGCACTTGCTACATTTCTGGTGCCATATGTACATAGCGGCTACTGTAATGCACGAAGCAGATGTAGAACATTTCCACGCCCACACATAGTTCTATTGGATTGTTCCATAGACTCAGGAGACCATATCTCTATAGGATAAGAACATGCCACATTTTCTACTTGCAGATCAGAATGTCTCCACATAGTGCCAGAATAGCCTCATACTTTTGTTCCTTTTCTCCTGGCATAAGATAAACTTTCCACCTAAGCGGATCATTGTTAGATAGCTAAGGTAATTTGCCACTATTCCCAGATGTTTCTGGCAATTGTGAATGTCTATAAAGTTGATATTATCTTTTCAAAATATTTATTCATATTTAAGGATCTGAATTCCCTATGTACTCCTTGAGTCTCAAGTTCCAGGTTAGGATGTAAAAGGACATGAGTGTTCACTAGGAAATTAAGATTTGGTGCTCATCCTTTTGTCTGACTTGAATGTTGAAGCATTTTATAGGAATAGCATGCTTGAGTATAAATAAAATACAATCTCTATTTTAAGTACATACCTAAGAGCCAGTGTCTGTCAGACTAGAGACAAAGAGACATGTGTATATATCAAATTAGCAAGAGCATTATATGAATAATTGAAACGGCATCAACTAAATAACCAAGCACGGTAAATAAATAAATCTTAAATTGGCAGGATTTTCTTGGCAATCCTAAATCCAACCAATGTTTGCTGCATACCAGTATTCTAGATGCAGTTAAAACACAGTAGTATGCATATGTTGCATTCTACGTAATTTACATATACTACAGAAATGCATGTTATTCTGCCATCATAATCTATATGTTTACTGTAGACCTTCATGATGTTTCTCTCTGAAGACGTAAAAAAGAAATGCATAAGAAGCCTAGTATATTTATAAGTTTTGTTTTCCCAGTCCTATGCCCCTGCCTTTCTCTTTCATACACACACACACACACACACACACACTTACACACACACCCTGGAGTTATAGCCAAGAAGAAAACCTCCTAATAAATCCACTTACAATATAACGGCATCTTTTCATACTTCACATTGTATAGACCAGAGAAAAATGTCAATATTTCTGCTGTCTTCAGAACTTGATGAGGATTATCAAGTGGTGACTGTGGAAAGACATTTCCTATCCTTCTTTTATCTCCTCAAATCTCAGGATGCTCAAAAAAGTGTTTTATGCTTACTTTTCTGTTTAAAAATCATCCAGTGTTTCCTGTGAGTCATGAGCCAGAGGGGTAATGTGATTCCGTCGTATGGCTGAGTAAACACTGAGATCTGATTTCAGGCTAGGGACAAATTTCAACGTGCAAATATAAATCACATAGTTGATCCTTTTTTCCCCCTTTTAAGCGATCCTGCCAGGCATCCAACAAGAGGGTGAAAATCACACTTTACTTGAGCACATGATTTCCCACTTTTTATCACTTTTTCTTGTTAAAACATGACATTTCTTCCTTGAATGTTTTTTCTCTCAACTTGGGAAATCCTTTTAATTAATTTTTCAAAGTTAAATAATTTTGATTACTAGTGTTTGGATAATGAATGAGGATGTTTCAGGACAAAACACCGGAGTGTATTCTAAGGAAAAGTTTAATATGGGAAGAACTGGGCAAACTATAAGACACGCGAATAAATCCATTTTTCTATTTATGTGGGCATACAGCTGAGAAACAGATGAACAAAAATGGTACAAGCGGGTAGGAATGTTCTTCGCATCTTCTGATCCCATGAGTTTATCTCATTGCCTCACTTCTCTCATTCCTACAAAAGGGGATGCAAGTCATAACCACCATGAAAGTGAGAACACTGAGAAGAAAAACATCTATCTGGTCATTTGACCATTTGGCCAATTTGGGAAGCTTTATGTGAAAGAAAGAAAAGTATGAGACAAATTAGAGGGTGGGTGAGAATGGAAAATATATACACCTTAGAAGAGAGTGGGTGAGTTGGGAGGACATCTCCTACTCAGAATCCCACCATCTCCTTGACCGTGGGGAATCAGTTCTGGCTCTAGCTGAACTATTAACTCAGTTTCTGACCAAGGATAAGCCACTCGATCTCTCTCTGGACTGCAAACCTCCTTGCCTCATAAATTAAGGATTTATGAGGCACACAGAATGTTAGGGTTTCACGAATAGAGAAAGTAAGAAGGGTGACCATAAAGGCCCAACAATAACTATCATTTTACTCCCGGGACTGGAAGAGTCTTGCTAGAGAACAGCGTGATACCCTAGCTCTGTGATAAACACTCAGTAGATTTGGCTTCTTGCCCACGTCTCCTTTCCCACTAACCTGTGCTCTATGATTCCACGCGAGGCATGGTGTGCTTGATCATCACAGCAGCTTCAAGCAGGGAGCCTGGATCTCCTCACCGGGCATTTGCTTCTGTGGAGCCCTCACGCAAACCGCCATGATGCGAGCTTGTTTGTGGGATAACTTGATCTTTTATTGTTTCCAAGAGTAAGTGCTGTGTGTTTATAAAGATTCATAGACAAACAGACGTCCTTCCGAGCGAAAGGCGGAATGGAGCAGAGGGGGCGCAGGCGCCGGTGCCGCTCACGGGCGGGACTTCCGGTTGCCGATGTCCGCACCGAGGACTTGCTCTCAGAGACCCCTGTGCCTCCCGCCCAGCCGGCCTCACAAAGGGCGGAGCGGTGGACCCTCCCCGGACCACCTCTCCTTCAGTGACTCATGGGAATTGGTGTGTAAATGTCCCAGCTCCCTCACCCTTCTGGGGTGCATGGTCAGGATTTCCCCGGTGGGAGTAGGTTCCACTCATCCCTGGAGAGGGCTGCTTCCTAATGCAGCCGTCCCGCGCTGGCTTCCTTCCTTCCCTGTCTCATGTCCCCTCTCTCCTTGGCCACCGCTTTCTCCTCCCAAACTATCTGCACTTTTCTCATGGTCTGCTCCTGTGGGAGGCCAAACTAAGATTGGAGATGATTGGAAATGTAGCTTATATTAGTTTTATTTAAAGGCAAATTTTTTAGGGCACCTGGGGGCTCTGTTGTTTAAGGAGACTGGGTCCTGGGATCAAGACCAGTGTGGGACTCTGCTCCTCGGGAGCCTGCTTCTCCCTCTCCCTCTTCCTTTGCCTGCTGTTCTGCCTACTTGTGCTTTCTCTCTCTGTAAAAGATAAACAAACAAATAAATAAATAACATCTTTAAAAAAATAAAAACAAATTGTTTAAAGGTAATTTGTGCCAGACTACTTGTGCTCTCTATAAAAATAATAATAATAATAAAACAATAAATAAATAACATCTTAAAAAATTAAAAAAAAAACAAATTGTTTAAAGATAACTTGTGCCAGATGTTCCTAAGCACTTTACAGATGTGAGGCTTATATATCCTTTCAAGGCTTTCTGAACTGAGATACTAAATGAAATTTTTAGATTTGAATTTCTGGCAATAGTAGAATATAAATGTTTCAAATGTTTTATCTCCTTTCTCTCTCTCTCTTTTTTTTTAAATGAAGTCTAGTTGACACAAACGTGACATTAGTTTCAGGTGTACAACACAGTAATTCCACAACCCTGTGCATTATGCTGTGCTCACCACAAGTGTAGCCACTGCCTTCCCTTTTTCTTTTAAATGAGTTAAATTTAAAAATGGATAATCCATAATTATATTAAGGTTTTACACTTGATTGTAAAAGTATACACAGTCTGAGATCACCTGAGAGACAAAAGCAGGATACAATATTACTGCCTTACCCATGGTTTCGATTTCCATGGTTTCAGTTACCCAGGGTCAGTCACCATCCGGAAACAGATGATCCTCCTGACTTGTCATCAGAAGGCCAGTAGTAGCCTAACGTTACGTAATAACCTATGCATCTCTCACCTCACTTCATCTCATCACATAGGCATTTTATCACGTCACATAATCATCATCAGAAGGGTGAGTACAGAACAATAAGATATTTTGAGAGAAAGACCACATTCACATAACTTTTATTATAGTGTATTGTTATAACTGTTCTATTTTATTACTGTTGTTAATCTCTTACTGTGCCTAATTTATTAATTAAACTTTATCATAGGTATATATAGGAAAAAATATAGCATATATCAGGTTCAGTACTAACCACGGTTTTAGGATCCAGTTGGGGTCTTAGAATATAACCACCACAAATAAGGGGGAACTAGTGTATACTTTTAGGATGCCATTATTTTACATTGACCCTCAGTTATAGTTTATTTGTGCTTTATATTATATTATATAATATATGTTATATATATATATATATATACACATATATGTATATATATATATAATAGTTATTTATGCACCTGGGTGGCTGAGTGGGTTAAGGGGCTGACTCTTGAATTGGCTCAGGGTCCTAGGATAGTTAATGTCAGGCTCCACACTCAAAGGGGAGTCTGCTTGAGGATTCTGTCTCTCCCTTTCCCTCTGCCACTCCCCCAACTCACTCACACATGTGCACTCTCTTTCTCAAATAAATAAATAAATAAATAGATCTTTAGAAAAAGCTGAAGTAATTATAATGGCTCGCTTTTTTTTTTTTTTTTTTTTTTTAAAGAACATCCAGGAGCACCTGGGTGGCTCAGTTGGTTAAGCATCAGCCTTTGGCTCAGGTCATGATCTTAGGGTCCTGGGATTGAGCCCCACATCTCCCTTGCTCAGTAGGAAGTCTGCTTTTCCCTCTCCCTCTGCCCCTCCCCACCACTCATGCTCTCTCTTTCCATCTCTGTCTCAAATAAATAAATAAAATCTTAAAAAAGATTTTAAAGAGAGAACATCCACATTTTCTTTCTTTCTTTCTTTCTTTCTTTCTTTCTTTCTTTCTTTCTTTCTTTCTTTCTTTCGAGAAAGAGAGAGTGTGCACATGAGTGGGGAGTAAGGGAGAGGCAGAAGGAGAGACAGACTCTCAAGCAGACTCCATGCTGAGCTTGGAGCCTGACACAGGGCTCGAGATCTCAGAACTCTGAGATGATGACCCGAGCCAAAATCAGGAGTCGGATGCTGAACTGACTGAGCCACCCAGGCACCCCATAATGGCTCATTTTTACTGAATTTTAAGTTTTATTGATGTTTGAATAATACAACTACAACTAATTCGTATTATTCTATTTTTACTATAACAGAATATCCTAATATACATTAAAATGCACTGTGGTATAATAATAGCATATAATAAGAGTGGAGAGATTTTTTCATTAAGACATGAAACCAGTGTAATCTTGAGCAAATTACTTAACCTTTCTGTGCCTTAGTTTCCTTACCTGTGAAATCAAGGTATGGGTGTGGGTTATGAGATGTCAGCCTCCAGTTCTTTCCAGGAGCATTTTTCTTGTTCAGAGCTGGCTTATCCCCTGACAAAATGTGGACAACCATAGACCATTATGCTTCTGTTATGGTGTGACTATGTTTCTGTGAGCAAATCGGCATGTTTCAATCCTTTCACTTTTCCTCACCTTTGATTACAGATTTAGCCTAGAAATGAGCAACGATCATATTATTGAAACACAACAAGCAGTCTTGCTGAAAGGAGACACTTTCCGGTGTCTCGGCAACAGGAGGTTGGTAATAATGAGGTGAAGAGAATAGTTAATTTAGTCATCTTCCCCCTACATCTTCTTGTCTTGTAGTTTGGCAGTGACATGGCAACTGGATAATCACCATCAGGCCTCCCCCGGCCTCCCCCTCCTCCCCTACCCTTGCAGCTTTGCCATTGTTTCAGATTTTATTAGTCATTATATAATGTGTTACCTTTTCCACTTGTATCCCTTTTGTGAGTCATCAATTGACTTAATTTGTGTGTTTTTTTAATCTTCTGATCCTTTGGATAGCAGATGGTAGTGTTTGACAGATTTTCTCATCTTAATGAAGGACCAAACAATTGGAGTATTGTACATGTGTCAGTATCTTCATAAATCGTAGTGGTTTTCCTCATGTTTTAAGAGTTCCTGGAAATTTAGTAGGTATTAATCTTATAAAGTCTATTTAGGCAAACAAGGTTGAACATACTCTATTCCCTTACAAGAAACAGATGTGTAGAATTTTTCTCAATGTTTAAAAAAAATTTTTAGGGCGCTGGGGTGGCTCAGTCAGTTAAGCATCTGCCTTCGGCTCAGGTCATGATCTCAGGGTCCTGGGATAAAGCCCGTATTGGGCTCCCTGCTCAGTGGGGAGCTTGCTTCTCCCTCTCCCTCTGCTCTCACCCTGCTTGTACTCTCTTACTTGCTCTCTCTCTCGAATAAATAAATAAATCTTCAAAAAAATAAACTTTATTTAAAAAATCCTTTTAATTATTTAATCTGCACATATTTACTGAATATCCATTATTTAATGATCATTGTCTGGGAATTCAAAAAGGAAGGAGAAGGAGGAGACATTTCTAACCCTTTGTAAGCCTAATATCTTTGGGGAGATAACACATGATTAGAGGTCAATAGATAATTAGGTAATACAGATGGCTTCTTACATTAACTAAATCCCTGCCCCTGCTGAGTCTTGAACTCAAATATTAAAGGGTTGCTTACCATCCTTCAGTTTGTGGGTTGACGTGTGAGGCTCCCATAAAGAAATTACTTCTAAAAATTCTGTTGTTGGTACCGAATCTCCAGGGAGTATCAGGAGTACATTGCTTCTCCCACATTCCCCTTCCCACCTTCCCAAAAATATGGACTAGAAGTGGAGTAGAAATTCAGAGAAGAGTGATACAGCTGAGTTCTGGAAGATCCTTGGTCAATTTCTCCTGCGTGACCAAAGCCCATGTCAACCATACAACTATTTTTCCTCGCCAGTGGGGAAGGACTGGAATTAGTTGACTGTGATTGTTCTTTATTGCAGGGATCTCTGAGGACCTTTCCAGGAGGATAAATTTCACTAACTATAACAAATGGAAAAGCAGTTTTTCTTGGTTGTTTTGATTGTCACTTTTAGAGAATAGAGGGGGCTACCCATTGAACCTTCTTCATATGAGGACATGGAATTATGTTTGTAGCACGATGGCCTATCATTTTGTCACATAAAGTAAGAAAGATAGTGAGGACACCATCTCTTATGAAGCAATAACTTGGATATGCATATAACTTTATTTCCTCACACACCCCCCCCCCCAAGATAAAGGGTCAAATATGCTTGGACATTTGGAGGAAAAACCTCACCAACAGAGTACCAAAACCTGTATGGGTAATATCAAAATGCCGTATAAATATGTTCTCAGTAGAGGAATAAATAAAGGGATGGCGGAGAAACTGACTGGTCTCAAGCTTTCTTGGAGACTTTAAACTCTATCTCCTCCAGCAAAATTAGAACTGGCTCAGAGAAGGATTTTGCCATGTGGATAAAATAAGTGCTAATGGGAAAATTCAGGGAAGACTTCATCGAAGATGTGGGTCATGAGCTAATCTTTGAAAGACAGGTAACATTTGGCTACTCAAAGTATACCATTGGGGGTTAGGTTCAAAGCTTATAAATGGAGGGAAATGGGAATTTATACTGGGAGATAGATAAGGGGACATTGTCAGCGAATCGTTGTAGAGACAGCCTGATATATAAAATGTGGCAAAAAGAGTCTTGTCAAGAATTACTCCAAAATGTATATCCTTTAGACCAATGTGGAGTCAGTTTAGGAAGGGAGGTTGAGATAGGTTTTGAACATTCGGTTTTAAGGTTTTGATGTGACTTTGAAAATGCCTGTCCTTGGGGTGGGTGGAAAAATGAAACTGTAACATACCAAAAGGGTAAGACACGATCAGAGATTTAGAAATCACTCTGGTAGAGGTTACAGCTGGAACTGCGAGAGCCAAGGGTTCTCTTTGGAGTTCACAGAGAGATGAGTAGTACTCTAGGGATCCATATAATGTGGGAGGTGAGAGAAGACAAGCCAGAATAGGGCAGGAAACAAAGACTGCTTGGCTGAAGAACAAACAGGGGAGGGAGGAGTCACCAAAAACACAGAGGAAAGGGGCATTTCAAGGAACATGTGAGAGCTATGGAATGTTATCACAATCAAGAGAGCAATTTCAATGTAGGGATAAAGCTCAGTGTCAGAACGTAGGAAGCTGAAGCAATGAAGGAGACAAAGAAAGAGGTGGCGAGAGCATGAGCCCGAAAGGAAGAGAAAAGATGAAAAAACATGAAAAGTAGAGGTGAGTTTATGTGAATGTAATGAAGGTTAAGCTTCAGGGCCCCTCACTTACATGGACCCCTTCTAAGGCCCTGGGAGGAGCACTAGCAATTACTCCTATGGGCATATGTTTTGTAAATTTTGCAAGAGTAAGATATTTTAACTGCAATTGGCTAGAAGACCATTTCCTTTCCACTTTAACTTCCCCTCCTTAGTATGAGATGCAATTGAAGGGAAGTTGAATTGGAAATACATTAGTTTGGATTTATTGAAATCATGGGGTACAATGTCACAGCTGGGTACAGTTAAATTGTTGCCAGTCGACCAGGTATAAGAATAACTTCAAGAAATATCTTGGTGTGGTGCATGAACAATGAATCTTGGAACACTGAAAAAATGAAATAAAATTTTAAAAAAATCTTAAAAAAAAAGAAATATCTTCCATCCACTTACCAAACATCATTTAAAGACATTCAGCAAAAAATTGGTCAAGTGTTGCCAGTTTAAAGGGTGTTTAAAACTTGTCACTTAGGGAAGTTGAAATTCTCCCAAATCTGGCAACTTGATGAAAATTTTCCTAAAATTGGCAACAATTCTAAACAATTCTAAATATATTCTAAAATTCTAAAATATAACATGCCATTGTCAATAATGAGTTATGACCCTAAAAAAAAAACTTCCTTAGACTAGATGGAATATAAAAAACAAAGGTCAATCAACAATGCTAAAAGAAAACATAAATTATTTTTCTTTTCTAAACATACAAAAATGCTGACAAAATTGTTGTCCTACGAGGAAACAAAGAGTATGAGTTTCATCTGGATTTTTAGATCAGCTTATTAAAAATGTGTAATAGGTTATGATTTCTTTTCTCCTACGTATATGCTTACTTTTAAAACTAATTTTGTATTCTGAAGATTCACACCACCTAAAACCAGGATACACTCATGATGGGCCCAGGTTTTATTGTTTTGTTGTTTTGAGAGAGTAAGGTGAGTTTGAAGCAAAGCAACAGTGATTGCAAACCTATTCACTATGTGCAACAAACAGCACATTTCCTGATTTCCTCCTCGTAACGACCATTCAAATGAAATAGTACTGTGTCTATTGTCTAAATGACGGAACTGAGGCTCAGTTTCTGAGGTCATTCTGCTAGGAAGTGGGAGAACTGGATTTAGAGGCAGATCTGTCAAATTCCAGAGCCATTTTCCATTTTCTATTTCCTATAATACTGCATGGTGAACTGGAAATGTGGACCACTAGAATAAGATTGGGGTTTTAAACACAAAGAACACCAAAACAATGGAGTGTTGTGGGGTAATGATTATTTATAGAAAAACTTTTGGGTTTGTTCCTACTACTATTACTAATTGATAACTCTCGTGCAAGTACACAGGTTTCTAACACCATCTTAAAATCAACAGTGGATGCCTGTAGTATTGAAATAGTTGATATTTCTGTCCACATCCCATGTTGCAGTCTCTTTTCTGGTCTATAATGAAATATAACACTGTTGCATTTAATAAAAGTGAATGTGTGAATTGCTATTAAGAAACCTCAGAGAAGGAGGCAATAAATGTGTTAATAAATTTTAAGAATTATGTCAAAACTGGAAAACTGGTTGCATATCTTTCATAAAGCAAATGTTTTGTCTGTAGTCGATATGAAGTGTGCCAATTTGGACTCCTTGGCTTGTTTCCACTTTACTCAGTAGGCATCTGTCAATTCTCTGTGGCAAGATGTCCACTGGCTGACTCCCAGGTCCTTATGTAACAGGAAGAAAACAGCTCAAGCAAATGCATGCCCTTTTCAAATGAGAATTTCTGTTTTGTATAATATATTCGCTCCAAGGTCTTCCATTGTATTAAATGCTTCCACCTCTACAAAGTTGCTTTTAGTACTTCATGCATTTGATATTAGAGTATTTCATGACAGTGGAGGTAATTACTTGTTGGGGGTTGTTTAGCCATTTACAGAAAAGACAGATTAAAAATCTGTGCTTAAATTGTATTGGGGTAGCCAGGTCAAATGTCAGGCAGGATGCCATAGTGTGACAATTCTAACCACACTTTTACTTAGAGAGTCTGAACACCTATATGATAGGAAGCGGCCTATGGCAGGCGAGAACTTTATGGGAGGTAATTATCGGATTAAGACCAATCCTTCCCCTGAGATGGAGTACCTGTGAATTTCTGGATGATTGAATCATCATATAGTATTTTGATTCCTGTGCTAATCTATATAGTATCCATTTTTAGCATGAATTTGTCAATTAGGGTATTTTTGAAAGCTTATCAGCTTTAAAATGACTCATTTCCACCATTATTTTTTTTTTATAAGTTAGAGATAATAACTGAAGTACTGCTCTGAGAAGTGATCTAAGTATAGAGCCTATTTGCAGCTGATTAAATGTAGAAACTTGATCTGGGTGTCTATATGGCAAATTCTTCAATTGCTCTTGGCTTATGCCTTAATATAGAACTACCATGCAGATGATTAAAGCTTCTATAGTAAGCTGAAAGTTACATAGCTTGTATATTGTATTAGCATCGAGGGTGGGCACTTTACCAATCTAAGGTAAATAGTATTTCAATATTTTTTTTGTATTTCAATATTTTTAATGATGTTTCAAAATTTGCTTTCTGTGTGTATAAGAAACTAATAAAAATCATGTTACACTGTAGCAACATACTTGATTTCATGTGAACTCACATAATTTAGATAACACTCTTTTCTTTTTTCTTAACTGACTTTGTTCTTGAATGGAATTTTATTTTAATTTTGATCACATGTTGCCAGGCACTATATTGACTAAATCAACCATTTAGCTTCGTATCAAGCAGTTAACCACAGAGCTCATTTTGTGAAGTTAGAGACATTAATAAAACCAAAGAGGAACTAAGGAATCACCAAACTATGATCCTAGCATTTACATACTGCCCAGAGCCTGTTAAGTACTAATAGCTATTATTTAAACAATGACAGAAGGGCAAAGTTATGATTCAGCTGCACCTAGGTGGTAGCATGGTGAAGTAAAAGCAAACCAGAATGGAAATATGTGTGTTATTTGTAGGATAAATTTTGTACTCTATGTTATCTGATTTTTCAACCTTCCGCAGTGTTTTTAAATATTGTATCCTGGACTGGAGCGTGGGTTTTGAAGAGTCAGTTCAACACAGGAATGTTAGCACTACTCAAGAGGACTGGGGAACCTACTGGAATGGGAAATTTTAAAACAGATCAACATTCTCTTTCTGCCCAGATAATGTAGCAAATTAGTTTAGCTGTGGGCAAAGAGGTGGAATTAATCATATCTCGAGGAAGTTTTCATACTCCGATGTTGCTCCGTTCAGCAGAATATATCTCTTGTATGAATTTTAAGTAAGAATTGGAAATTGTTAGATTTATTTTATTTGCGTACTTTATTTTTTATTTTTTTAATTTAATTTAATTCTTTCAGTGTTCCAAGATTCATTGTTTATGCACCACATCCAGTGCTCCATTTAATATTACCCACCACCAGGCTCACCCATCCCACCATCCCTCTCCCTTCCAAAACCCTCATTTTGTTTCTCAGAGTCCACAGTCTCTCATGGTTCACCTCCTCCTCCAATTTGCCCCAATTCACTTTCCTTTCTTTCCCCTAATGTCCTCCATGTTATTCCTTATGCTCCACAAGTAAATGAAACCATATGATAATTGACTTTCTCTGCTTGACTTACTTCACTCAGCATAATCTCCTCCAGTCTCGGCCATGTTGATACAAAAGTTGTGTGTTCATCCTTTCTGATGGAGGCATAATATTCCATTGTATATATGGACCATATCTTCTTTATCCATTCGTCTGTTGAAGGGCATCTTGGCTCTTTCCACAGTTTGGTGGTTGTGGCCATGGCTTCTATGAACATTGGGGTACATGTGGCCCTTTTTTTCATTGCATCTCTATCTTTGGGGTAAATACCCAGTAGTGCAATTGCAGGGTCATTAGGTAGCTCTATTTTTAATTTCTTCAGGAATCTCCACACTGTTTTCCAAAGTAGCTGCACTAACTGGCATTCCCACGAACAGTGTAAGAGGGTTCCCCTTTCTCCACATCCTCTCCAACACTTGCTGTTTACTGTCTTGTTAATTTTGGCCATTCTAACTGGTGTAAGGTGGTATCTCAATGTAGTTTTGATAGTTAGAATTTATGTATATTTTAGTATGGCTTAATAAAAAAACCTTAGGTGTATAGATATATTTAAATCCACATATAGTTATATTATATATAATATATATTTAATGTAGTATTAGTAATGAGAAAAACATGTGGACGATGATTTCCCATGCTAACTTGAAGGGTATAGTAAGGACCCTGACAGAATCTATCTGTACCTGTATTTGCTTATCAAAACCAAAAGCACCTATATTGCAATTAGGCATTCATTCCTATTATGAGTATCATAAACTTGCCATCAATTACTAAGTTCTAATGATCCGAAAAAAGGCAAGCATCTAAGCAAAACGGAACACTCAAGGAACCTTCTGCTGTGGTCTTTATTTGCCTGCATTATGTTAATAGCATCTAGTGTTCAGTTTTAACAGGGTAAAATGACCTTCTTCTGAAATGGGGACAGGACCTTAAATTAACATACATGTTAAACGTTCCCTAAATATCCCACAGATTTTCAAGGGCCTTGAAAAGCAGTCTTTCTACTTATGAATAATGCGATCTTATCGGTAGCATCAACTCATGAACCAACCAGTGAAGTAATATTTAGCCGACTTTCCAAACTTAAAGATGAGAAAGTAGACGCCCTGACTGTGGTTGGCTTCCCCAGCCTCCCAGCTGGCAGGGGAAAGAGCATAGACTAGAATCTAGAGAACACAGCATAATGTAGAACCTCATAATAACCTCATAAGAGCATAATCTAGAACCTCAGTCCTCTCAGCTTTGCAACCTTGCACAGCCTCATACCTACACTAGCTATTGGTGTTTCCTTTCTTAAAAAAACCAACCAAACAGAACAGAACAAAACAAAACAAAACAAAAAAACACCAAGAAACAAATATGTGCTATTTTAAAAGAGAATGAACTAGAACTATCCCATGCTGGTCCTTGGTCCCTGAACCTTATTGGCAGAACATGGCTATTTCACATGATATCGTGGTACTGCTTCATCTTAGAAGAGTTCCATTTTGGTTTCTCCATTAAATTATTTGACCAGTGAACACAAAGTTATGTGTAAGTGGCTTGTTATAAGTTATGATATATGCAGTGGCCTAGAAAAAACTAATCATAACATCTAATTGTGTATAATTTCATGTACACAAGCCATGCTCTGTAAATATCTGATGGTAATGGCATCTAACATCTATGTGAAATGTTCTCAAAGTGAACATAATATGCTTACGTGGCATGGTTCACATACTCTCTCCTTCAAACATATGCTTAGGGTACAAATCTATCTTCTGGATTATCTTGGGTGAAGTGCTAATTAGAGGCAATGGAATGAACTGCATGTCTCCGTGTCCTTTCCAGAGATATGCTTCTCCTACTCAAAAAGTTCTTCAGCTTTTTTCATCATGAGTACTGTCATAGCTTTTTTTTTAAGTTTCCTTCTGCCTCTCCAAGTCATGCCCCACCCCCTCAAAAAATGGTGGGAAAGAGTTGGAAACAGGATCGTTTGTAATTCAAGTAGACCCCACTAGGGTGCACCATATGATCCAAAAAGCTAATTTAACATGTTTTTAAAGTCTCAGAATGGAATTGTAACTCTAATCATCAAGGAATAATTTCAGAATATTTAAGCAACTATGTGCATTGACAAATCGTGGCTTGGAAAATTATTGAGAACAAGATGACAGAATTTATGTTTACTGAATTTATAGCTCTCTGCACCCTGTGAGTCAGCTACAAGGAATTGTAGCTGACTCACATGTTACATTTTTCAAAGGTAAAAAACATTTTAACATTTCTGTGTCAATAATAACCAAGCACAGACTACATTCTTGAATGTGACACACCACAGAATCTTACACTAAGAGTTTGATGGACATCTGTACGTTTGGATAAAATAGTGAGAGAAAAATTACCTCAGGACAAAGAGAAAACAAGGAGCGCCAGGAAACCTGAACATTAAACAAAAATCATGGAAGACTAGAGCGTCTGTAGGAACTCAGCATTAAAACTTGGTTTATGGATATAGATGGTCTTTAATGAGAAGATAAATGCTCCCAGAGCCCTTGAGGGAAAAGGGAGGGAGGGAAAGTGAGAAACCCAACTGGATGAGTGATTGTGAGTGATGAGTACAGCTCAGGAGGAGCAGAGGCCAGGAGGACCCCGGAACACAACGTCATCCACCGAGCTCTTAGAAACCCAGCGTCCTTCTAAATGTTAATAAGGGCAACAAAAAACTGATATTGGGAAACATACCAAAGCAGAAAAAAGGGAGTGAGACAGTTGACATTTGAACTTTAAATGCAAGAAAAAGATGGCTGCTACAAAGCCCAACCCAAGAGGTCTTTACACTGTTCGCATCTCTACCCAGTCACTGAAATCCCACTCAGGAGGCAAAGCATACACTTGGAGGCTACTCCTCAGGAAGAGGCAGAGTGTGGTCAAGGCTCAGGAGGAAATAAAGGGGAACTGGGAGAACAGCCTCCCTGGCTACATAATTCAAAGAAGCGTTAAAGAGAATCGCTGCAGCTAAATATACCATGTGTTGGAAAAATAATCAGAATTGACAAAGAGTATCAAAGAAATGAGAAGGATGAACATCACAAGCCTAAGCCATTCAAGAGGAAGTCTGTGAGTACAGCAGCCCTAAACTCATAAGCAAGTATTACGTTAATTCTTATTTTTAAAATTACCTTTGAATGGCCGAGCCACAGAATTCACACGCCTAAAAATAACCACAGATCCTCAAACCTTTGTGCTTATTCTAAAACACAATGCAGTATTTTACTGCAAGGGACTTAAGTCAGTCATGTATGTAAGAAATCAATAGCCCAGCTTAACTCCCGTAAAGGTAGCAGAGCGATATATCACAGATGTTGAACGTAGGCAACCGGCCAGGAGAATTTGGTAATATTGAAACCAAGATTGTAATAGGAGAAGAAAACATTTGGTATCTGGTGGGAAAAACATAATTTAGACAAGAACTGAAATGTTCCAGCAATATTTAAGGTGCTAATGGAATCGAGTGAGGCTGTGGACACCTGCCTGAGCTTTGTACTCTACTGAGAAAAGCAATAATTCCACACCGGAAGGCGAGAGGCCCCATGGTCAGGATAAACTCCAGGTAAGGGCATGGGTGGGAAACAAAACACAGCTCAAGAGGCCTTTTGTGTGGGAGCATCTGCAGAAAAGTCTCACGGTAGTGCATCCAACAGAATGGGACTGACCACATTCAGTGGGCTTCACTGCTAGGAAGAACCATGAATGTGATTTGGGGAGTCACTCTGGGTTATGTTACTTAGCCCTGTATTTCCACAGAATGCATGCCTTCTAGCTACTTCCTGCACACTTCACCCATAGGAACACAATTACAGTAGCAGTTTATGAATAATTGAAGTTGAATCGAAAGGCAAGTTGCAAGAGCTTATGAGACAAGTTGGGAACTGGAGTGGTTTATTTTTATTGCAAAATCAGGAAAAGATTTCAAAATATATTCATTATTTTGTTTCAGGCTCAGACTTCTCCAGTCTTCGTCATTTTGCTTTTGCTTTCTTTGCCCGCCTTGACAATTTCTTTATAAACCAAATGAACTTAGCATGAGGCTGTTCAAAACACACTTTCAAAAAACTGTATCAGATAATTCAAAATAACTGAATGTACAAAAGTAAAGAGCTGTCAGATCATTCTATGAAAAGAATAGGGCAAAAGAAAAGAACTATTTGAAAGTGGTTCTATTAAAGATATCTATGACATACTGTTGCATGAAAAAAGCAACCTGCCAACAGTATGTACAGTCTGATCTCATTTGAAAAGAGAAAGATAGTTAGATCACACATGTATGTGGTTTAAAGTGTAAAAGATGCACCAAAATTACTTTATATTAACAATACATATGTACAAGTGGTATATTTGAGGCTGATTCTCGTTTCTTCATTTTACCTGTTTGCATCGTCCTAATTTTCTGCAATTACCATGTATTACTTGGAAATAAGAAAATAATACCAAATGTATTTAAAAATAAAGCAACTCATTTTCATATAACTGCCCCTGGCATGGTTCAAGATGTCAGAATGGGTGACTCAGAAGGGTACCATTAGATGTGACTGCTGTATTTTGGGATTTTTTTTTTCCTTTTCGTGAGTCATGGCAGTTGACTCAGAGTGAAATAGGGCAGAAGGAGCAGGGAGGCATTTGGCTGGTGGAGCTCATCACTTAGGCTCTTTGCTCACCCAAATCCTCAAGGCGAACCCGAATCCTTTAAAAGACTCCTACTGGCCTGTGTCTTTCATCAGCTTGGTTTGTTTTGTGCAGAATCTGCTGTGCAGCCAGGCCTCACCCCACCTGGGCCTGATTTGTCTTGACCCCCCAACTTGGCCTAATCAGTTCCTTCCCTTCTTCAGATAACCTCCACCTAGCCTTGACACTGCCATCTCTCAGGTCACGTCTCGTGTCTTGCCGGCTGATTTGGCCGTGTTCTAACTGCATGTGGCACCTGATATTCTGCTCTTTCTGAAGATTTCTGGAGGGTTCTTTCTTTCTTTTTTTTTTTTTTTCCTTAAGTGTGTATTTTATTTTTATTTTTTAAATGTATATTTCTTTTCCCCCAAATACTTTTATTTTATTTTTTCAGTGTTACAAGCTTCGTTGTTCATGTACCACACCCAGTGCTCCATGCAATATGTGCCCTCCTCAGTACCCACCACCAGGCTCACCCATCCCCCCTCCCCCCTCCTCTCCAAAACCCTCGGTTTGTTTCTCAGAGTCCACAGTCTCTCATGCTTCATCTCCCCCTCTGATTTCCCCCAATTTACCCTTCTTTTGATGCTATTCCAACCTCTTTGATGCCACCCCACCCCTCTTCAGCGATATCACAGCTACCATCCTTTCTGACTTTGTATGAATTTATGTGAAGATTTTTTAGGCTAAAATGATCCCCAAAGATCTTTCCAAATTCTTAGCAATTCAAAACTGACTCAAAAGAAGTAAGCTTTTTGCCCCCATGTTGAATGGCCTCTTAAGAGGCTGCCTTACCAAAGCTGTCCTTAGAAAGCAAGCTTGTCATCTTAGCCATGTGTGCAGGGCTGAATCACCAAAGGCATCTCAGAGATAAGCAGAGGCCCAAAGATAATGACAAAGCATATATTTGAAAGTATTTATGATTGATTTTAAAACCGATTTAAGTAGAAAGTGTTAGAAAAGCCAGAACTTTGTAGAACTCCCTGCATTTGTTTTATAGTTTAATGTTTTTTTCTGGGAGGGCAATATTATTTCAGTGTTCAGAGTCTTGGAGATCCAAATCTGCATACATGAAACAGGTCACTGGTATTATGTGAGGTCATTGACCTTTTTGCACATACGCATCACCCCCAATCAAACAAACTTGAGAATTTCTTGCTATAAATTTTATCCGTTTAGTTTAAGGATTTGGTTTTTATAAAATGCAAATACTTGCTAAGATGAGTTATGTGTTGAGTGCTGTCCACCATGGATAGTGGGAAGGGAGCATGAGGACGCTGGAAAAGAAGCAGAGGAGAAAAGGAATGAGCCCAGAGTCAGAGATGAGAGCCCCAAAGACAAACGTGGCTCTTTTTCATGATTTGCCTAGGACCAATTCTGCATCTTCAGAATGAGCTTTTTATTCCCTGCAATTTCTTTTAAGAAAAAAAAAAATGTGCAGGGGCACCTGGTTGGCTCAGTTAGGTGGCTTCCTTTGGCTCAGATCATGATCCCGGGGTCCTGGGACCAAGCTCCCTGCTCAGAGGGGAGTCTGCTTCTTCCCTCCTCTACTCCTCCCCCCATGCTCCTGCTCCTCTCTCTTTCTCTCTCTCTCTCCCTCAAATGAATAAATAAAATCTTAAAAAGAAAGAAAGAAAAGAAAGAAAAAGGAAAGAAAGATGCAAATAATTCCATTGGTTTCCCTGTAGCTTTGAACAACTGATATCAAAATAATTTGTTTCACAAAGAAGTAAAATAGATTATAGTAAGGAAGCAGTGAACAATTTCTTGCTGTATGCAGAGAGTATTATCAGAATTTCCTATCTTATAACCCATACAGGCAGATACACATTCACATATATATAAAAGCTAAGACTTGAGAATGGGGATATTTTAAGGAAAGAATAATGGGGAATTGGAGAAAATACTGAAATTCAGCATTTTCGTATTTAGCTTCTTACTAAGAACCAAGGTTTGTGGAAGTAAAGGCATAGCACATTTTTTCTTCTTTTTTATTCCGAGATTAACTTAACATATATCAATTCATTACCTGTTCACATGTTTGTGTATAACTTGAGACTTAAATTTCTCTGTGAATTTGTTACTTCAAGTTAAAGAAATTACAGCCTATCATGTCAAGGGCAATAAATATTAATAGTCATTGTGCCAGCAAAGAGCCTCGAGTGTAAAGTATCATTATGAAATTCATGTGTAAACACACATACATTTATTAGTTACTCAACAGTTAACACACAGTGTCATATTAATTTCATGTGTACAATATAGTGATTCAACACTTCATACATTACTCAGTGTTCACCGTGATAAGTGCACTCCTTAATCCCCCTCACCTACTTCACCAGTCCCTCAACCACCTGTCCTCTGGTAACCATCAGTTTGTTCTCTCCAAGAGTCTGTTTCTAGGGGCGCCTGGGTGGCTCAGTGGGTTAAAGCCTCTGCCTTTGGCTCAGGTCATGATCTCAAGGTCCTGGGATCGAGCCCCGCCTTGGGCTCTCTGCTCCTGCTTCCCCCTCTCCCTCTGCCTGTCTCTCTGCCTACTTGTGATCTCTCTCTCTCTCTCTGTCAAATAAATAAATAAAATCTTTAAAAAAAATAAGAGTCTGTTTCTTGGTTTGCCTGGAATTTAAATAAAAACTTAAAAGAGTCGAGGTAGTTCATTATAGAGCAAAACCCCAAATTGCCATATTCAAGGGTTCATGAATTTATATTAGGTCCTTAGTTCAAGGGTTTGTATTAAATTCTTCATATTATCTAATCTCAATCTTTATAAGAGTCCTGTGAGTAGTTACTCTTAATCATATTTAATTCTTAAGGGACCAGAGGACTTTGTTTAGATGGATGAGATAACTATTGAGTTGAAGAGTGTATACAGGGGCATATGTGATTTATGGAAAGAATATTCATAGGTGTATTAGAATTTAAAACCATATGAACAAAGAGCTTTGAGAAATAATACAGGGAAGTCTATTGTTGAGTAACTAATAAACGTATACTTTTGTGTGTTCACAGTTTGGATCACTTGAACACATGTGAAAATAGACTCCTTCATACTTTCTATTCTTTGATTTTAAAATAAAGATAAGAATTTGAGAGAATCAGTTTTCTTCACAAAGTCCAAGAGTATATGTAATACCTACTACTAGTGATTCTACAAGTAATGTTTCCTAAATACCCTTGAAGGATTTGGCCCAATATAATCCTCAATGCTTTTTACAGTTGCATGTCCTTTCTGAATTTCATAATGATATGATTAAGAGTAATTACTCACAGGACTCTTCAAAAATTGAGATTAGATAATATGAAGAATTTAATACAAGATAATCCTATTATCTGATTTATTTTATTTTTATTTTTTTTAAGATTTTTATTTATTTATTTGACAGAGAGAGACACACAGTGAGAGAGGGAACACAAGCAGGGGGAGTGGGAGGGAGAGAAGCAGGTTTCCCACTGAGCAGGGAGCCCAATGCGGGGCTTGATCCGAGGACCCTGGGATCAGGACCTGAGCTGAAGGCAGATGCTCAACAACTGAGCCACCCAGGTACCCGGGTACCCCCCTATTATCTGGTTTAATAAAGAAATGACATCATTGACATTCCAAATACATCCTCATTGCCTCACTTTTGTCTTAGTCAGTAACATAAATGAAAATATCAGTCAACATTCATGTGAGAGCTGCACTCAGAGAACTGGGCACTAAACATTTAGCAGCCCAAGTTCACACAGTTAGTCAGTGTTAAAGAGGTGATGTGAACTCCGACCCTGTGTCCTAGACTTAGCATTCTTTTCTCAAATCCCTTGGTCTCTCTTCTCAAAGAGGCAATGAGATAGAACTATAATTACTGATTGTAGACAAATGTCTAATTCCTTTTTTTCCCCTTTCTTCATATCTCACCTTATGGGTTCACTCTATTTGAAAAGCTTAGGTATCAGAACAGTCTGGATACCTTAACACGCAAGAATTTTACACTTTTGTTTTGAGGATAGAAAGAATCTCCTAAGTCCATTTTTCACACTGTAGCTCACAACTGGGAGACTAAGTTAATAATTATTAAGTTCATGGATTTTCGATTTGGCCAGATGTGCACCCTGCCACTCATTAGCTGTGTAATCTTGTCAGCCAAGCCTCTCTCTTGTCTCAACCTTAAAATGAGAATAATATAGTAGCCATGATTATTGCATAAGATTTTACCAGATTCAAATGGAATAATGCTCAGCAAGTACTGAACACTCAAAAACATGTTAGGAATCATTAAAACTACTCTTTCACTAGGATGTAGGATGTAGTAGGAAGAAAGAAGTTAAGTGTGGTAGGTGATGATGCTTGGTTGAGCTTGTCCCGTCTGCACCTCTTCTCTCTAGTCCCCTACCAGTGATGTGGGGATGTCAGTTCTTCCATTTAGGACCAATGAAGTAAATGTACAGTTCTTTTTAAAGGAACAGACTTGATGGGCGTGGCCCCTTGGCCTTTGGCCATTCTCTGCTCTCTATCCCGCCCCGGGGTGGATCAGTCATAAGGCAGCTATCGAATGCTAGAAGCTAACATGCTTAAGACAGTGGTGTGCATGTGACAGGAAGAACTTGCGTCCTTGAGAGTATCATGGACCTTCTAGATGCCCCTGACTGCCGACCTCCAGACTTCCTGAGATGTGAGAAAAACAAACCCTACCTGCTTAAACCACTGCAGGAGTGTTTTCTATTGTTTGCCACTGAGAGCATTTTTAATAAAATGTATCAAAATTAAAGGTGAGGGTCAGGGAGGAGGAAATAGCACATGAGGGAAAAGAGAAACTGAGTTCATGAAAAACAGTCGTTTGTTTAACTTAAGATCAATAAATTATTGATCTCACCGTCAGGAAGTTAATCAATGGCAGAAAATACCAAATAAGGAGTTTTATAATTTAAGAGGTTGCCCATAAAGAAAACGAAATCTGTTTTATTCCTAACTCTGAACCCATTTAAGGATGAGAAAAATACATGACAGTAGATGGGAAAGTTAATCTCAGGAAAGTTTGCCTAAGAAGAGAATGGATGATGTAACTGTCATGGGGGGAAAAATATATATATATATGTATAATATATCATGTAATATATAATATATATTATGTATAAATATTATATATGATTATTATATTATATAATATATGAACATATATCTTATATACATATATTTATATTTATATTTTAATTCTGCTATTATTACTGAGATTCTAATAAAGAATTGCCCGGATATAGGAAATACGAGCTACAGCAGTTGGTACTGTCTTGCCAAGAGTTAGCTAATTTGGGGTAAGTTATCATAGTAACAAATGATGCTGAAAATGATAAGCAACATTCATTGTAATTAATTAAGGAAAGCATGTATTCTGTTTCTTTCCTAACATCCTTAATTTAAGTTACAGGGGAAAAAAAGCGTGTAGTCAAGCATGACTTGCTCTGTAACACTGATTTTTGGCCCCCGGTGACGTCTGAGAAAAAAGGGCCTTACCTTTGTGAGTGCTCAGAGCTTGGTGACCAAGTAAGCCCAGGGCTTCCCTAAGGCAGCATCTTAAGCAATTCACAGGACAATAAAATTAAATTCTTTCTCTTTTCAAAATATGATTTTGTTTTTTGACACAAAGAAATGAAAGCATCCAGAGGGAGCTCTGGGAGGGGGTTGGGGGACTTAGGTCCCTGGTGTCTGGCCCTTTAAAGAGCATATGGTCTTGAGCAGCCTGGGTGCAGCTGAGTCAGAAGCTTCCAGAAGGCACTGAACCAGTGATGAGCCGATTTAGCCCTGGTGCACCCGGCTTCCATTCACCAGATCTAGTTTGTTTCTTTGCCACTGGCCCTGCCTCCCTCAAACCTCTTTCCAGCCCTATTTCTGTCTCCTGCTGTCTCTGGCTTCAGCTCTCTCAACAATCCCTTCATCACTCTGCATGTGGTTGGTATCCTATTTTCCATTCTTGCCCTTTGTCAGAATGATTTTCTAATTTCTTCTATGTTTCAGTTCTTTGTTTCAGGGCTGCTAAGCTCCTCAGATCCCCTAGTCCACCTTGAGCTCTTTCCTCCTTCCACTGTCCATGTTCCCCCCAGCAGTGGCCTGGTGGGTGTGCTTTCCTAAGGGCTCAATGCCCATCTATTTAATAATCTATGCAGAATTTTGCCAGGCATTGACCTCAAGTTCATTGATCTGTATTTCCAAGATCTACCCTTCAAAATCTGACTTTAAAATTTGTGGCAAACTTTTTCTATTTCAAGCACCTGAACTTTATACTTGGAACCTCCAAGCTTACCTACAGAGACCCTGTGATCATACCTCTAAGAATCTTGGGTATATACAATAATGACATACAGTTAATTTTCTCTCAATAAGTCTTAGGGCAGGGAGAATATAATTTGTGTATGCCTGTCTCTTTAAACACTTTAAAAGAAGGAACCGATTTTCAATAATTGCCTCTCTGAAGCTGGTCTTTGTGCCCTCCTAACTAAATTGACTTGATGAGTCCCAGTTTGAATACCATTTGCATTAGAGAGAAATAAAAAGAGAGTTCCAAAGTTCTTTGTTTTCTCTTTTGTCCGTTGATATCATACCCTCCGTCCCAAGTCTTGACTGTGCCTCTTTTTTATTGTTCTTGCCTTGAACTTAGCTTAAGAAAAAGTTCACTGGAAACCCTTTTAAAAAGATGATTAACATTTCCAGGAGCTTCAGCGTATCCTGCATTCGAGCCTTTCTGATATTATTCTCTTAGATTTATGTTGCTCTCACATATTGATCCTTGAAATTTTTAGATCCCTTTTATCTGTTAATTGAAATGCACTCTGGGTAAAGGAAATGGCAGGAAGCACAAAGGAGGATCTGCTTTGACTGGTCCCAGAGTTCCCCTCTTGGATGTTAGAAACTGTATTATAATGTTCTCCAAGGTGGGTATCATTTTCATTTAACCAAGTTTTGTTGCAGGTTCATGGTACATGTATATTAGAAGTTGCTCTTGTTACTTCCTCAATCTTTTTTGTGATACTTTATTAATAGTAACCGATTTAGCTGACATTCTTCATTGACTTTCAAGAGGCTTTCAGTAGCTGACTGGACAGTTGTGGATTCCATTGCCACCGTCATAGCTGCCCCTGTGTGGGAATCATCAGTCTTTCCTCTTCTCCATCTAACTGGACACAGTGTGGGAAACTTAAACACCCCACTTTGGTTTTGTTCCTTTTCCTCTCTCCTTCTCTTTTCACCTCCATGCCGTCCAAACTGTCACCCTTCAAAATCACAAACTTCCACATGTTTATACCTGCTCCTTAGGTCCCCTCTTTTTCAGCCGAACCAGTCATGCCCTTCCATTGTTTGATTTTTGGCCTCAGGTGTCACTCCGTCTATTGGGTGATAATTACAAAATCATCTTTACCTCCTAATGCTGATATTTCAAATCCTTGTTCTCCATTCTCCATGATCATATAGCTCATATCCATGATCATCCTGGGCTATAATATTCTCCCTTCTCCTCCTTCCTCTTTCTCTCTTACCCTTCCTTTATCAAATGTGTATCAAATGCCTTACTACATACCAGCTGCATGGGATATATTAGTGAACAGGAACTAACCACCTTAGGAACTTGTAGATTTTAATCGAAGATGGAGCTTTTAATAGTTATTTACTGTGCTTATTTATACAACTTAATAAGTAAGTATTGTTTATTGAGTTCATAGCACATACAGAGCACCAGGCTAGGACAAAAAAATAATCGCAGTAAAGTGGCAGAGGGAAGAGTTGGTTTCCTAAAAGAAAATGGACTTTGAGATTAGGTGAGCCTGGATTTAAAACCCCTTACTAGTATCCTGTTCTTAGACTTTCATGAGTTATCCCCAGTCTCCTCAACTATAAAAGGGTGAGTATCACCTTGGGAGAATTGGAGATATGTGTATGTCTGTATGTAATTACCTAATCTGGAATAAGACTTTGAATATAATCCCCACAGAACAAATCAAAATACAGTCTACAGTTTATCTACAAAAGGAGAACCTCAGTTTCTCCAAATTACAAACCTATCTTTCGACTGGCTATCTCTCTTAGAATATTATGCCACTTTTTTCTCCAATAAATTGAGATACAATTTTCTCAATCCAATATCCCACAGGAGGAATCATCGGGTAGGTTTTAAGTTCACTGTACCACTGACAATTATTGTATTGTTTCAACTAAGAACACTTTGTGTGAAAGAGGTTTGAATTTATTTTTGGAAGTATTTAATGTGTTGTCCTTTTTCCTTC
The DNA here is from genome assembly GCA_028534135.1 of Potos flavus. Taxonomy (NCBI): domain Eukaryota; kingdom Metazoa; phylum Chordata; class Mammalia; order Carnivora; family Procyonidae; genus Potos; species Potos flavus. The sequence goes on from CM052886.1 coordinate 66,869,542, forward strand.
ATGAACAGGAACCACACATAAGAGAAAATGTTACAATTGCAGTATTGATTTAAAGTTTTAAAGCTCTCTCGGAATCTTTACTACAATCCCACCACATGAATCAATGTAGGCATAAAAACCTTTTTGGCATTTATGTTTTTTAAATTGGCATAGAACAGGATGCTACCCTAGCCTGTCTCATTTTTTTCAGGGTGCTTCATAATCGAGTCCATTTCGGGGCTACTGCTTTCCTGCGGGTCAGTTTTACCAACCACCTGGCTGAAATGTGTATCTGGAACAGACACACCTTTGCTCTACACATCTGTAGGCCCACACAGGTGAGGGACTGTCATCCAGTGACGGACATGCTCATTGTCCGGAGTCTTCCTCCCTTGTTGCTATATGCTCCTCCTTTGACCCAGTCTGGTTTCCGATCCTTGCCTCCATCTTGCTGTGTGTGATTGTACTCCTGACCTTGAGACTTGTGAGTTTCTGGTACACACTTTGATTCCCCTTCAAAGACTGGCTGACATTTGTACTCATAGCTTTCTGCACTTGGAGTCTTCTTAATAGTAAAACCCACACCACTGGGGCATTCATTCACTCAAAAAATCTTTACAAATCAACTAATCTGTGTCAAGCTTCCTGCCTCAAGACCAAATTCTTTTTTTTTTTTTTAAGATTTTATTTATTTATTTGACAGAGAGAGACACACACACACAGTGAGAGAGAGAACACAGGCGTGGGGAGTGGGAGAGAGAGAAGCAGGTTTCCTGCTGAGCAGGTTGCCCGATGCGGGGCTCCATCCCAGGACCTTGGGATCATGACCTGAGCTGAAGGCCGATGCTCAACAACTGAGCCACCCATGTGCCCTAAGACCAAATTCTTAAGCTTATTCCTTATTCCCCCAAAGAGAGGCTTAGACAATCCTTCTCCCAACCCTTTTCCGTCTGCACTTACAGTGATGGTTCCCACCTGTCATTCAGTCACATCTGGCTCTTGAGCCAAAACCGACAATTAAGAGATGCAGCAGTCATGGCGGACTGAATCTGTGATTGGTTTTCCTGTTGTGGACCCAATATCCAGTGTACCTGGAAAGAATCCACCACATCGCAGCTTTCTCTTACTTCCCATTGTAGTGACGAGTCTGTACAGTAAAATCTATAACTCAGTTTTCTCCACTAGCAACCTAGTCTCCCTCCTGGGCCTGCAATGTGGCCTCTAACTTAAGCCAGTCCACGCAGGAAAGCTTTAACTAACCCAGCTCCTACCAGTACATCTCCACCATCGCTACCAAATCCAACTGTTCCAGGCACCGTTGCTCACATGGAGTCTTGTCCTAAGCAGAACTGGACCCTATGCTTGGTTTTTGAGAACTACTTGTTGCTGGTCGCATTGACCGGACTGGATTTCATGTAACACCTTCTGGAACCAAAATACACCACTTTGGGCCTTTTGTGTGTTGCAGTTTCTTGAGCTCCTCTACTCTCCCTTCCACCATCATTCTGTTGAGAGTCCTTCTTGAACCCCCACTTCAGTCATGTTGCTCCTTCACTGTATGTGTCGGGTCTGAACTTGTCCTGAGTTAGGACACGTGCCAATACTAAGATGATCATATAATTTGTCATCTGAACTGGGAAATTTTGAAAGTAAAATGGAGCCTTATTAATAACTACACCGCGACAACAGGTATCAACATGACCCGTTCAGGAAAATCAGTGACCCTAGCCATGACCCTAGCTGTGATGACAAGTGCCCCACATACTGATTTTATGCTTCCTTCTTTCAGCACAAGGTATGGCCCTAAAGAATAACGTCATTTTTCTGAAAATCTAGATATTAATTACAGTGATACCCAAACTGCCATTTTTGTTAAACATACTTCAGCATACTGATGAACGCCATCAAACAATTGTGTTTCACAGATCGACTCATTTCTCTGATCAGTTTTGCAGGTAATGTTCTCTGCCACAGATGCTAGGACGTAGTAACGCTCAAAAATGTCTATTGAATGTAATAGGTTTGTAAGTTTACATTTCTGCACAAACAAATACACAGGGAGAGCTTTATCAGGATTTAATCAGAGTAACCCTAGTAAATCATATAAGGATACATGGGCATTAAGATATCTCACAATTCCACTCTTCAAAATCTTCTGCTCCCAAGACTTTTCTCCTATATTTTAAGATCAGAACCTTGGGCTTAAAATAGGTACCCATTTATAACTTTAAATAGACATGTGATTTGGAGGTGTGGCCTGGGAAAATTATGTCCTTATGTAGAGATCATTCATCTATCCTCTTCTTGTGAAGGTTAGAATATGCCTATATTAATGCAAAATTAACCATTCATATCTTTCCCAACTTTTACCATAGAAAAATATTTTTACCAACTAGTGAGAATCTTCTTCCCTTCAATAACACACCTATTTATCAAACATGAGGATTGCTATATTTTATTCACGTCCTTTGTCACAAGAGAGATTAGCAATTTCAATGCAATATGGGGCTAATTTAGAGGGAAATCAGAGGGTATGCTGTCGTCTTCCAAACACTAGTAGGTGAAGTCCACGTATGCACCCTCCCATGAGCCCTTGGGATGTGCCAATGTCCTGTATCAACTTAAAGAGACATAGGCTGTTATTGAGATTTTTACAAAAGAAGCGACTATATTCAAAGCAAAAGCACTTATCAGATAATGTCATATCTAGTGTCCTTGCTGGGGAAGAAGTGAGAAATAGCATTGAAAGCAATAAGCCCACAGTCCCCTAACAATCCAGATGTATGCATTTTAAAAACACCTATGTTGGAGACAGGCCATTTCAAGCCCACTTACAGGGAGGAGTCTGCTTCCCTGCCCTTGGCTGTCAGTTTTTCTCTTGAGTGAAACGCCGTGGTCAATGGCAGAGGATTTCAGAGCCTTCATCGTCTCGTCAATTTTGGTGTCGTTATCATCAGAGAGATTCGATAAGTAACTCCTCGGTGAATGTATCTGGACAGTATGCCTTGGGGTAAGCCTCCAAGCTCTGGCAAATGACCGCCTATGTTTAAATCACGGACCAGCCACTGAACAGTTACGCAATCCTGAACAAGTTCCTTAACTCTGGGCATCAGTTTCCTCTGTGGTACATACCTCACAAGATTATTGAAAGGATTAAACGAACAGTGTGTCCTAAACATCAGCCATTACTAGTTTTAGACACACCCCACAGAGAGGGCCAAGCACTGGGACATGTCCTGCCACAGTCTTTGATAAGAGATCGCTCTTCCACCGAATTCGGAGATAGGCTCTGGATCATTCTGACAGAGTCCTAAACATAAGGCTTCATCCAGTGCCTGCCATTTGACCCAGAGGAAACCTCCATCTTCAGGCATGGACAGCTAGGACTAGGGCTCCCTCGAGAGCACACACTAACCACGCATTAGGAAAATAGTCGGCAGAGGCATTTGTGGGGGCTTTCACGCTGTGGGAGGCGACTTGCCTGACAGAAACAGAGAAGGCAGCCTCCATTTGGCAGGCTGGGGGCGCAGAACTCCTATTTCAGGGGGCGATTCGCGTGCAGATGTTTGAACTTTGACAGTGATCCTGTAAAATGCCTCCCTTGGATAAGACTGCAACTGATCTTCCGAAGAGGTTTCGTCTGTAAGATGATCCCGGGCACTTGACATCCTCCATTTCACTTCCTTACAGGAAGCTGAATTTGAATCAGTTGTGAAAAAGCAGGCACCAGGCTTTATACTGGGGGCCTTAAGCAAGTCAAAACAGGCCTCAGGAGACTTAGGCACTACCCAGAAGATCTGAGAAGCACAGATGGGTAAAAAAGACTCATCAGCTGAAGTTCTCTTAGTATTTTCTTCACATCAGTAATAGGGCTATGATGAGTGATGGAGAATTCCTGCGATTTTTTTTTCAAAGAACAAAACGTTAATAGGTGAGAAAGATACATGGGCAAATGATTGTAACAAATTATAGTAAAAACAGGATAAAGTTTGGTGTTAGACTCATTTTCAAATAGACACAAGCACAAAGGGAAAAAGATTAAATGCACTTCCCAGAATTACTTAAGTGGTTGGCGGCAGAGTTGAGTCTAGAAGTGTCCCTGGCTTCCAGACCAGTGTCCCTGTCTCAACAGCACCTAATAATAATTTGATACCTTGGATTTACATTTACACTACCTTGTGCTGCAAACACAAATTGCTCTCACATAACTGATCTCACTGCTCATGAAACACCCGTGCTTTTTCTGCTCTGGTTGGTGGGGTGGTGGGTATCTGCACAATCTCCATGTAACTGCTTTAGTGAGGCATGCACACTCACCATCAGTGAGAAGGAGAAGTGGCAGGATAATCATGAGTGTATGGAGCGGCGCCTGAGTGGCTCAGTGAGTTGAGCTTCTGCCTTCGGCTCAGGTCATGATCTCAGGGTCCTGGGATCAAGCCCCGTGTCAGGCTCCCTGCTCAGTGGGGAGTCTGCTTCTCCCTCTCGCTCTCGCTCTCGCTCTCGCTCTCCCTCTGCCTCTCTCCCTGCTCTTGCTCTCTGTCTCTCTCTCCCTCTTAAGTAAATAAATAAATAAATAAAATTGTTAAAGAAAAAAAGAGTGTATGGAAGGAGAAGTGATAAATTTCAGGAATGGCCAATAGATAAACAATCTATGCCACCTAAGGGTTTCTCAAGATTATCTGTATGCCTGGTGTAAATCCTTCATACCTAAGTGTGAAGAAATGAATGAATGCTCAGGGAAGGGCCCTATAGTTCAGCAATATCAGGAACAGTGAGACAGAAAAAGAATGTTACAATGTTTCATCATAAATGACGAAAGGGATGTTTGCCTTTAGCATTGAATTTTTCAGATGTGATAACACACTTTCAAAATGCCAATATTAACTTCCATAGAAGCAAGGAATAATTAGTGAGGAAAAAAATCAATACACTGTTTGCTTGTGCTACTCCTTAGTGAATATTGGTTCTAAAATCAAAGTTCTTTCTGTGGAGGAGTTGTCGGGGAAAAGTTAAAATTAGAATAGCTGTTGGAGGACTGAGCAGGGAAAAGAAATGTCATGCAGGTAGAGTCAAAATATTTAAATAGAGCTCGAGGTAGGGAGCCTTCAGCCTTGCTTTTCCACAGAAATTAAAAAAAAAATCTTAAAAGAAGTTCTCGTATCCATTTTATTGCAACGTGGGAAGCAAATCAATGAATTGAGTATTGTGAAAGCAACAATTGAACATGTGAAGAAAGTCATCTTAGGGAAAAGACATTGGAAAGCTCATGTACAGGGAATAATTTATTATTTGCTGGTCCCTGGTGAAGATGCATTCGATCTGTGAAAATTGATCTATGTGCCGATAAAAATATCATTTCTCTTCTCTGGGACCACGAAGAGCTACAGTTTTGTTTGTTCCTCCTCTCACAGCACTAACGATTTTGACACAGTAGATATTACATACCAAAGGGAACATAATGCACCCAATATAATCATCACTCAAAACAAGCAAATACTACCTTCACATTGTGATTTGCAAGAAACCGCAAAACAGCGTGTCATTAAATATTCAGCATATGTCCTCACTTCTCTTTGTCAGGAACTGAGTACTCTATTGGAGTGTACTAAAAAGTGTAAAGTCGGTGTGTTTTCCCTAATAACACACCTGTACTCTAAATAGAGCTGCCTTCTATTTAAGGAGAGGCAAACTGAAGTCATATCCTGCTATAAATTCTTTGTTTCTTTGAGTTTTGTTACAGTGCCTTGCTACTGCAAGCAAACAAGACCAAGTCTAAGAAGGTTTGAACTGATGCCTTAACTCTCTTTGGTCAAATCAGAAATTCATATTGCTCAACATTTTAACCGACAAAAGCTAAGTCGGCAAATATTCTCACATTTCCTTTTTAAAAATTTTTTTAAAGATGTATTTGTTTATTTGACAGAAAAAGAGAGGGAGCACAAGCAGGGGGAGCAGCAGAGGGAGTGGGAAAAGCAGACTCCCCGCCAAGCAGGGAGCCCAATGCGGGGCTCGATTCCATGACCCTGGGATCATGACCTGAGCTGAAGGCAGAGGCTTAACAGGCTGAGCCACCCAAGGGCCCCCTACGATTCCTTTTTGAGGCCAACACTTTGCATTCTGTGAACTCAGAACTCTATTTCTGGAGTCAGAGAACTGGATTCTAGCTTCAGGTTAGCTGCTAACTAGCTATGACACACTGGTTAGGTGACTAAGTTCACGGCCACTCAGTTTCCTAACCCGTAAAGTGGGGTGTTTCATGAGATGCTCCCTAACATCTTTCCTACTTCCAAATTCCTGCTTAGTTTGTGAAATTGTAGTAGAACACATTCTCTCAGCCTTTCTGTGACTACACAAAAAATAATCAAATATTGATCAGTTAGAGGTATTTGCAGGTCTTGAAGAATATGTAAATCGACAAGTAAACCATGATTTAGGTCCAGATCAAAAATATTCTGAGACCTCTATCAGTGTCAGGGGAAAATAAATTTGGGCTAAATTCAAAGACCACAATAATGCTGAATCACTCAGTCATAATTGGATTTGTTGAGTAGTTGAATTCCATCTGGTCCTGTGGAGGTTTTCTAGTGAAGAGTCTCTAAAAGACAAATTTCTGGTCATTAACATCAGCAGAACTATTGTGCATATGGGAAAATTGCTTGCTTAAATTTCTCAGTACTTTTTTCCAAATTCCCTCTGCTAGAGCTAAGGGAGGAAGAGACAGGTTTGGAGATTGGGGCCTTGAAAATGGAGCAAGAAACAGGAATTGGTGATGGCGAGAGTGCCACTTTTCCCTGAACCTGTTACAACATGTAATAGAAACAACATGCTGTTTTTGTGCTCATTGAATACAGGTCTCTAGTCAGTTTTTGTTTTGTTTTGTTTTTTTAAGTAATAAACTTTATTTTTATTTATTTTTTAAAAGATTTTATTTATTTATTTGACAGAGAGAGAAAGAGCACAAGCAGAGGGAGCAGCAGGCAAAGGGAGAGGGAGAAGCAGGCTTCCCGCTGAGCCCGATGCGGGACTCGATCCCAGAACCCTGGGATTGTGACCTCAACTGAAGGCAGCCGCTTAACCGACTGAGCCATCCAGGTGTCCCAAACTTTATTTTTTTAGAGTGGTTTTAGGTTCACAGAAAAAATGGGTGAAAAGTACAGAAATTTCCCATGTACCTGCTACCCCCGTATACCTAGGCACAGCCTTTCCCAACTGCAAGCATCCCACACCAGAGTAGTACATTTGTTACATTTGGTGAAATTACCCTGACACATCATTATTACCCAAAGTCCACAGTTTACACTAGAGTTTATTCTTAATATTGTAAGTCTATGGATTTTGATAAATGTGTAATGAAACATATCCATCATTACAGTATCACACAGAATAACTTCACTAGAAATCCCCTGGGCTCTGACTATTCATTCTTCCCTCCTCGCTAACTCTTGGCAACCACCAATGTTTTTTGTTTGTTTGTTTTGTTTTTATTTATTTATTTGTCAGAGAGAAAGAGAGAGCACAAGCGGGGATGGGGTCCGGCAGGCAGGGGGAGAAGCAGGATCCCCACTGAGCAAGGAGCGCAACGTGGGACTCGATCCCAGGACCCTAATATCATGACCTGAATTGAAGACAGACGCTCAACCGACTGAGCCACCCAGCATCCCAATCACTAATGTTTTTTATGTGCTCCATGGTTTTGCCTTTTCCAGAAAGTCACAAAGTTGAAATCATACAGCATATAGACTTTTCATAGTGGCTTCTTCCCTTAGTCATCTGCATTTAAGTTTCCTCTGTGTCTTTTCATAGCTTGGTAACTCATTTATTCTTAGAGCTGAATAATATTGCATTTTCTGGATGTATCACAATTTATTTATTTGTTTACTTACTGAAGGATATATTGGTTGCTTCCAAATTTTGATAATTATGGATAAAACTGCATGTGCAGATATTTGTGTGAATATAAGATTTCAATTCATTTGGGTAAATGCCAAGGAGTGCAACTGCTGGATCTTATGATAAGAGTAATTTCCATAACTGTACCATTTTACAATCTCACCAGCAGTAAATGAGAGTCCCTATTGCTCCACAGCCTCACCATCATTTATGTTGTTAGTATTTTGGATTTTGGTCATTGTATATATGTGCAGTGATATCTTGTTATTTTAATTTATGATTCTCTAATGACATATGATGTCAAACATCTTTTCGTATACTTGCTTACCATCTGTATATCTTCTTTGGTGAGGTGTTTGAGTCTTTTGATCATTTTTTAGCTAGATTGTTCATCTTTTTATTGTTGAGTTTTAAGACTTTTTTGTATGTTCTGGATAACTGTTCTTTATCAGATGTTTCTTTTGCAAATATTTTATCCCAGTCTATGGACCGTCTCCTATTCTCTTGACATAGTTTCTCACAGAGCAGAAGTTTTTAATTTTAATAAATTACAGCTTATCAATGGTTTCTTTCATGGATTGTGCCTTTGGTATTGTATCTGGAAAGGTGACCATACTCAAGGTAACCTAAGTTTTCTCCGAGTTATCTTCTAGGAGTTTTATAAGTCTTGCAGATTACATTTAGATCTGTGATCTATTTTGAGGTTTTGTGTGTCTGTGTGTGTGTGTGTGTGTGTGTGTGTGTGTATGTGAAGGAGTTAAGATTCATGTCTTTGCTCATTTCTTTTTTTTTCTTTTGTTCATTTTTTTTTGCATGTGTTGTCCAGTTGTTTCAGCATCATTTGTTCAAAAGACCATCTTTGTTCCATTGTCTTGCTCTTGCTCCTTTGTCAAAAGTCAGTTGACTATATTTATGTGGGCCTGTTTTGGGTTCTGTCTTCTGCTCCCTTTACTTATTTGTCTATTCTTTTGCTAATACCACAGTGTCTTCATTACTATAGCTTTATAGTAAATCTTGAAGTCAGGTAGTTTTTGTCCTTTAACTTTGCTCTTCTTCAATATTGAACTGGCTCTCTGGGTCTTTTGCCTCTTCATATCGACTTCAGAATCAGTTTGTTGATAACCACAAAATGACTTATTGGGATTTCAACTGGGATTGCATTGAATCTGTAGACCAGGTTGGGACAAACTGACATCTGGATGATAATGAGTCTTCCTATCCATGAATATGAAATATCACTCCATTTATTTAGCTCTTCCTTAATATCTTTCATTGGAGTTTTATAGTTTTCCTCCTATAGATCTTATACCTATTTTGTTAGACTTATACCTATGTATTTCATTCTTAGAGTGCTAATGTAAATGGTAACATGTTTTTAATTTTAAATTCTATTTGTTCATTGCTGATATATAGGAAATTGATTGACTTTTGTATATTAGCATTGTATCCTGCAATTTTGCTATGATCACTTTTTAGTTCCAGGGGTATTTTTGTCAGTTCTTTCAGATTTCCTACATAGATGATCATGTCATGTGCAAACAAAGGCAGTTTTATTTCTTTTTTCTAATCTGTATATCTTCTATTTTCTTACCTTATTTTAATGTGTTAGCTAGGACTTCCAGTAAGATGTTGAAAAGCAGTGGTGAGAGCAGACCTCCTTACTTGGTTCCTGATCTTAGCAGGAAATCTTTGCCTTGTCTCCTCATTAAGTATGATATTAGCTATGGTGCATTTTGTGGGGGTTTTGTAGATTTTATTTATGAAGTTGAGAAAGTTCTCTTGTCTTATTTACTGAGTATTTTTTACCATGAATGTATGTTGGATTTTGTCAAATGCTTTTCTGCATCTATTTGTATGATCATATGATTTTTCTTCCTAGCCTATTAATGTGGTTGATTATAATAATTAAATTCTGAATGATAAACCAGACTTAGGTACTTGGGATAAATCCCACTTGGTCATGGTGTGTATAATTTTATACACATATATATTATTGGATCTGATTCATTAATATTTTTGTTGAAAATTTTGCATCTGTATTTGTGAAGGATATTGGGCCGTCATTTTCTGGTGGTGTCTTTTTCTCCTTTTGGTACTAAGGTAATGCTGGCCTCAGAGAATGAGCTAGGAAGTATCCTCTCATTTCATCTTCTGGAAGAAATTATAGATAATTGGTATAATTTATTTCTTAAATGATTGGTAGAATTCACCAGTGAACCCATCTGGTCCTGGTGCTTTCTGTTTCGGAAGGTTATTAATCATTGATCCAATTTCTTCAAGAGTTGAGGGCCAATTCAGAGAATCTATTTCTTGTGTGAGTTTTGACAGATTGTGTCTTTTAAGAAATTGGTCCATTTCAAGTAGGTTATCAAATTCGTGGGCATAGAGTTGTTCAGAATATTCCATTATTATCTTTTTAATGTCTGTAAGATTTGTAATAATGTTCCTTCTTTCTAGTCAGTTTTTAAATGAGTGATTGGAACATTTCTTATATCTCTAAAAAGAAATCAAGTAATTGCTGTTTATTTTTTTTATGACCCATAACTGATTAACATTGAGAAGTTAATGGCATTCAACAGAGAAATTAGTTCTTCACTTACACTTTCTATAAGCAAGAATAGTATATATAATTTGGTTTGTGTGTATTGGTCATAGCCTACTTAATAAAGAATAATATAGTTAAAATGCTCCTGTAGAAAATAACTTACCTCCTTAATGTGTTTCTTTGTTAGTAAAAGAAACTTTTTTTTTAAATTTTAATTCCAGTGTAGATAACATATGGTGTTATTTTAGTTTCAGGTGTACAATATAGTTCCGTATACTACTCAATGCTCACCAAGATAAGTGTACTCTTAATCCCCTTTACCTATTTCACCCTTCCCCCTACTCACCTCCTTTGTGGTAACTGTTCATTCTCTATAGTTAAGAGTCTGGTTTTTTTAGTTTGTCTCTCTTATTTTTTCCCCTTTGTTCATTTGTTTTGTTTCTTAAATTCCACATATGAATGAAATCATACAGTATTTGTCTTTCTCTGACTGACTTATTTTGTTTAGCATTATACTCTCTAGATCCATCCATGTTATTGCAAATAGCAAGATTTCATTTTTTAAAAATATTTATTTATTTATTTTAGAGAGAGAGAGAGAGAGTGAGTCCAGTGTGGCAAGGGGCAGAGGGAGAAGGAGAGAATCCTCAAGCAGACTCCATGCTTAGTGCAGAGCTAGACATGGGGCTCAATCTAGGACCTGAGATCATGACCTGAGCCAAAATCAAAAGTCAAACACTCAACCGACTGAGCCACCCACACACCCCAAGATTTCATTTTTTTTTTTTTACGGTTGAATAGTATTCCATTGTACACACACACACACACACACACACACGCACACTTTATTTATTTATTTTTATTTTAAGTTTTTATTTAAATTGCAGTTTGTTAGCATATAGTGTAATATTGGTTTCAGGAGTAGAATCTAGTGATTCATCACTTATATACAATACCCAGTGCTCATGACAAGTGCCCTCCTTAATACCCATCACCCATTTAATCCATCTCCCCCCCCACCCTGGCCCACCTTCCCTCCAGCAACCCTGAGTTTGTTCTCTATAATTAAGAGTCTGTTTTATGATATGCCTCTCTTTCCCCCCCTAAGTTCATGTTTCATTTCTTAAATTCCACATATGAGTGAAATCGTATGGTATTTGTCTTTCTCTGGCTAACTTATTTCACTTAGCATAATATACTCTAGCTCCATCCACATCATTGCAAATGGCAAGATTTCACTCTTTTTATGGCTGAGTAATATTCCAGTGTGTGTGTGTGTGTGTGTGTGTGTGTGTGTGTGTATGTGATATATCACATTTTCTTTATCCTTTCATCTATCAGTGGATGCTTGGGGTGCTTCCATAGTTTAGCTATTATAAATAATGCTGCAGTAATCACAGGGGTCAATATATCACTTCAAATTCACATTTTCATATTATTTGGGTAAATACCTAGTAGTGTGATTATTGGATCACAGAGTAGTTCTCCTTTTAACTTTTTGAGAAACCTCCATACTGTTTTCCATAATGGCAATACCAGTTTGCATTCCCACAAACGGTGCATGATGTTTCCTTTTTCTCCACATCCTCACCAACTTGTTGTTTAAAAGAAACTATTTTTAAAATATATTAAATTCCCAGACCTATGGGATGGGAGAGAATATTTGAAATCATATATCTGATAAGGGGTGAATATCCACAGTATATAAAGAACTCCTACAACTCAATAGCAACCCCCCCCAAAAACACTGATTAATAATATTTATTTCAGAGGAAATAAATAGACATTTTTCTGAAAAAGACATACAAATGACCAACACATACATGAAAAGGTGCTCAACATCACTAATCAAAGCAACAATGAGAGATCAACTCACACCTGATAGAACGGCTATCATCAAAAAGACAAGCGAGAGCAAGTATTGGCAAGGATGTAGAGAATAGGGAACCCTTGTGCACGGTTGGTGGGAATGTAAATTGGCTCAGTCACTGGTAAACAGTATGAAAGTTCCTAAAAAAATTAAAAAACTGCTATATTATTAAAAAAATAAAAAAACATATAGAACTGCTATATGACTCAGCTATTCCACTTCTGGGTGTATATTCAAAGGAAATGAAAAGAGGCTATCAAAGAGGTATCTGCACTCCCATTTCATTGCAGTATTACTTAAAATCACCAAGATATGGAAATAACCTAAATGTCTATGAATGGATGAATGGACAAAGAGAAAGTGGCATATGTATTAATGGAATTATTCATTATAAATTAAGAATTGTAAAATATTAATTATTAATATTAATAATGGAATATTATTCAGCCATTATAAAGAAGGATAGCCTACCATTTGCAATAACATGAATGGAACTTGAGGGAATTATGCTAAGTGAAAGAAACCAAAGAGAGAAAAATGCCCTATGATCTCACTTACACATGGAATCTAAAACAAAAAAAAAGTCAAATTCATAGAAACAAAGAGTAGAAGAGTGGTTGCCTGGGGCTGGGGGATGGGGGGGGAGGAGGGAGAGATTGGTAAAGTGGTACAAACCTTCAGCTCTGAGATCAATAAGTTCTGAGGGTCTTAGGTACAATATGATGGCTATAGTTGATAGCATTTTATTATGTAATTGAAATCTGCTAAGAGAGTAGAACTTGAATGTTCTTACCAAAAAAAACCCCAAAAGATAAATATATGAAGCGATGGATGTGTTCATTAATTAGATGGTGGAGATCCTTTCACAATGTGTATGTATATCGAATCACCACGATGGACACTTCAAATATCTTACAATTTTATTTGTCAATTATACTTTAGTAAAGCTGAAAAAATATATGGAATTCCCCAAAGGACTCATTAGATTTTACATGGCATACCTTCTCATTTTATTTAGGAATTTTCTAGCTTCTGCTTTTCATAAAAAAAGAATTCAAGAGTGAAATGTGAGTCTTCCTCTCATTTAACAGTTAAAACGCTTCTTGGAAATTTTGGTCCTTTCCATACAAATATGTTTGGGGATTTTTTTCCCCCAAGTCTTTCCATGACATCTGTCATGCAGCTAATGAATTTCTACCAACATCTAACACTTCATCATAAATTTTTAATTATTTCCTAAAAATTTATTAAAATATTAGTCATTCTCCTGACCACAAGCAAATCATTATTTTCTTCTATCTTATCAGTTTTTTGGAATCTCACATAATTATATTAATTCTTATTTACCAACTGGTATTTGAAAATATTTTGGGAGTCCTTGCAAGACATTCTTTCAAGATAAGCCTTTTGATAAATCCATAAAATAGTAAATAAGAACTCCTTTCTTAGTATGATAAGTCATAGTGTCGGTTTTGCAACAATAAAATAATTGTTCAGATACAGAATTAGAAACAAAATCTTTGTCTTTCACTTATTATTTCACAACTTTTCTCTGAAAGCATTAATATTTGATATTTGCGTATCTTAAAAACACTTAGTAATCAACTTGCTAAAGCCAAAAATATTTCTTGGCTGCATTTACTTTTGCTATTGAAGTTTGACTTTTATGAGTTACATCTGAAGTTCAATAGCGTATTTAACAGGTTTTACTTCCTTAATTAATTTCGGCATGTTAGCATCAGGGATTTACAATGTTTCCTCAGACCTCTGTTCTTTTGCCCACAATTCTCAGTGACAATGCCACAGAGCAGCAAGCAGCATGAGCCCACAGGAGGGAAAAGATGATGATTATCTGGCCCCCAGGGTCTGGGCTAGTGGACAAAGGAAGAGTTTCCTTGTTCCTTTCTGGCGTTAACTAAATCTTGAAGCGAGCAGAGAAGCTTGAAGATGAGGGAAGCCGGTGGTCTTATTTTTTTCGTTTCTTTCCTTCCTATAATCTAGTCACCAATTCCAATGTGTGGGCTTTCTTCCCGTGCTTCTAAGCGATCCTCCGACAGCAGCTGGGTGTCCTTCAATTCATCTCGATTCTTGTGAACCCTATCTGGAGATAGCGTCAGATCCCACAGGGTGAGTCCTGCAAGACTAAGACTGCCTCAATCCCCACCTGTGCCGCAGCAGATGCCAATCACAAATACAGGTTGTCACCTGTGCTTCGGACCCTGCAGCTATAGATCAGAGTTTCCAACAAACCCCCCTCCTTGGGTTTGATTAATTTGCTTGAGCGGCTCAAAGAACTCAAAGAAATCTTTTACCTACTAGATTGCCAGTTTATTACAAAAAATATATAATCCAGGTACTGACAGACAGAAGAAATGCATAGGACAAGGTTTACAAAAAGGGCGCAAGGCTTCCAGCGAGTCTTCCCATATCTCCATATGTCCACCAACCCAGAAGCACCAAAGGGAAGCTCCGCCAGCCCTTTTGGGTTTTTATGAAGGTTTCATTACATAGGCATGATCAGCCACTGGTGACTGATTCTCTCTCCCCTCTCCTTTAATCCCGGGGTTGGTTCTCCAGGCAACAACTAGCTCCCACCTTGAGATGAGGTCCAAAAGTCATCTCATGAACATAACAAAAGACACCTTTGTCACTCTCATCACTTAGGAAATTCTAAGGGTTTTAGGAGCTCTGTGCCAAAAACAGAATGGAGGAAGACCAAATATATATTTCTTATTATAAATCACAATGTCACATCTTCTCCCCTCCCCTCTCCTCTCCTTTCTCTCTGTTTCGGGTTAGACTCTTACTTCCAATGAACAGAATTTATTCAGATTAGTTCCCATAAAGATTTAATGTTAGAAAACAGAGAATCCACTCCTAGTTGGGACTCTGGATGTAATAGGAACCACAGAAATCTCTCTGTCGCTGTCTCTCATGCTGTATTTCTTCCTGTCTCTGGTTGTATGACTTCTCTCTCATAACATCTGTTTTCCTTTGTGCATCTGTTCTATTTGCATCTCTCTATTAATGGACTTCTCATTACTATAATTTCTGTATCCACCACATCTGTGTCTTGACTCTACATCACACCTTCAGCATTGCTTCTCTTTCCTGATTCACTCAGCTTCTCATTCCCCAACATGGAAGCCCCAGGAAATGAATTTGATTGGCTCGGCTCATCTTTGTGAGCCATACTATTGATGGTCTTAATCTACTGGGGCTGAGGAATAGGATCATGTGATGCAGAAGGGCTATGAGCAGGGTGGGCCATGATCGACACTCTGGTATGATCTCCTTCTAGCTTTCTCTCTTTGTTTCTTTATTTTTTCAAACAGTTACTGAATATCCCCTATGTGCTCATTACTGTTATAAGTAACAGGGTTTTAAAGACTCGGTCTCTGCTTTCAAGAAGCTAATTGTCCATAAGGACCAAAAAGCAAGCTAGCGACAGCTATTAGGGATTGTCTTAATGGCTACAATAAAGGGTGCTAAAAAAGAACTCAGAAAGAGCACCCCAATGATGGTGATGCCAGAGAGGTTTCTCAGGTAAAATGATACCTGAGCTAAGTGTAAAAGAATAAGTAGAAGTCACCCAAGGACTGGGAGTGGGAGGTCGGTGAAGGGAAAGAAGGCCAGGGATTCCTGGCACAGGAAGCCATTTATACAAAGGCACAGTGGTCAGTGATGCTCTGTAAACTCCTGGGGCTGCAAGAGGTTTGGTAGTGCTGGGCGCCTGGTGAGGGATAGAAAGAAGAGGTAGTCAGTGGCTAGATCATGAAGCGTCTAGGGAGATAATGACACTGCTGAAGAATTTTTAATAAGGCAGTAATACAATCAGATTTGTGTTTCATAAAGATGTCTTGTAGCAATGTTGGCAGTGGATTGGGCAGGTGCTACTAGAAGCTGGAAAATAAGTTAGAGGGTCACTCTAATCTTCGAGGTAGGAAATGATGCAAGGGCCAGAATTAAGGCACACTGTTGGGCTGAGGAAGGAGGGATGAATTTGAGAATCCTTACGAAAATAGAATTAATTTACACACACAAAGGACCTAAAAGGAAAAGGAGCCAGGGAGATTTACCTCTCCAAATAGTCTCCAAAGTAGTTGGAACCCCTAGATTTTCTTCCACGTCTTGTCGTGCACAGCGGACGAGAAGATGCGGGGAAGGATTACGCATCCTCTTACACATCCAGGGAGAACATTTTAACAACTCTTCAATTCCCTTTTGCAAAACCTTACTCACTTTCATCACTTAAACCCCTTTCGCATCAGACCCCTCTGCCTCCTGGCCCATTCTTCCATGCTCTATTTTCCTTCCTTGGCCACTCTGCTCTCCCACTCTCCCTTGATTGATATTGGCTAGAAATTCCTTACTCATCTATTCAATCAACATTTACTAATTTCCTGTTATAGTCAGAGAGGAGACAGTGATCAAAAAGCAATCCTTCCATGACACCACAACCACTTCCTATAACTTCGAGACAGAAGATGAGGGTGGGAGTATGTGAATGCACCGGGATTAGCAATAAATGAACCCATCAGCTTTAATGAAGTCAGAGTGGGCTCAAACTTTTACTGGACTTCAATCTGTAGGAACCAGAGAGGAGTTGATATCAATTTCCAGATTTTAGTACCTACGATCGATAGCAAGGGTAGGAAGAGATATAATTTGGAACTGCTTCATTTGAGAACCCTCTGGCCTTTCTCATCTCATGATCTCTTAGATTTGCTTTCACCTTCCAGTGTGTAAGCAATAAATAAAATTACTATTTAAGAATGAAAGAGGTATAACTTCCTCAGAGTCACCAGCTCCCATCCCCACCCCTGCTTTAGAAACATGGTCACTGTATTCTTCCAGCGAAGTTTGGTCTTCAGCCATAATGACTCCCTGCCAACAGATTTCTTGTCTCCAGCATGATAGTAAGGGACAAGAAGAAAGAGAGGCGATATATGGAGAATTGGGAAGAGATCCTCAAATTTTACACCAGAATGGCCGCATTGGGCTCAGGCAACATCCCTCTATTTCATGAGGCACCACACCTCAAAAGACTGAGCAAGATATTTCTGGTTCTCTTCTGGAAAGGAAGTGAAGCTGTGTGTGAATTCAGATCAACCAATGAGGAAGGCACCAGAAGAACAAGGGTGGAGCATGCCAGCGTCTGCTTCCCAGTGACTGGCGAACAAGGCAGGGTAGGGTATCTGTCCATCTAATGGTCGATGAAACACTTCAAGCTTCCACTGAAGTGCAATTGTGAACAATTTCACATGGCTATTAACAGCTGGGAAACACCAAGATCTGACTGAAGCATTCCGGAGGGTGATATCAGGGCCAGGGTTTTTCTGTTTGGTCAGTAGCTGGGCAAAGGCTACAAAGAAGGCCAAGCTATAAATCTTCCTGTAGAGGTCCAGACACTGATGCGAGGTTATGCCAGGAATTCTTGCAGCCAACCACACCAGACTCATCGAGAAGCTTGGTAAACAATCTCTGTCTTGGCTGCTACGTTAGGGCAATACAAGATGGCCAAACAGTTACCAAAAGAGATTTTTGCAGTTTCACCCAGGTTACCTTCTGCCTCTAACCCCCAGAAAACCAGACGTTTCCCCTGAGGAGAACTTGCCCCTTGAATCATGATCCCTTCAGCTCTCCTATGGTCCTCTTCGGTTGTCCATTCAGCTCTACAGAACACACAAACATTTCTCTACACATAAGGCAAATGGGTTACAGCTAGGTGGATTTGTAGCAATACATTCTTTCCCATGTGAGTTGACATATGCAACGCCATTTTACAATCATTTCACAGGCCCTCTCCTAACTTGCTTGTACTTCCATCTTCCTTGCACACCAGAAACATTTCTTTCAGCTTCTTTGGTTAATGAGAAAATAAAATTGCTTCTCTCCAGATTCACCTCTTTTCCAGGTCATATTCACTTACTTGCTTGAGTTCACTTGAACTGTGACTTCATTTGCTTATAAAATTATCTCCAATTACATACCCTTGGGTCAGAAACTCAAAGTTACCCATGCTGTAACCACTTCTTCCTGTTTTAAAACCTTCTCTAAAAGCTCTCAATATTTCTCCCAATTTTCCATGATTTTTTTTTTTTCACCATCTAGGGTCCCCTCAGTGCCCAGGGAGCCCTCTTTCCAAGGCCTACATCTGGTTTGCACTTTCTCCTCAATAACACATGAAGCATCTTTTTAGTACCTCTTCAGATTGCCCATTTGATTTGTTTTACTATCTAGTCTTCCTTCAATTTCGTTGGGAGATAGGGGTTTATTTTACATTATGCGGTTAAGCTGTATTGGCAGGATGGACAGGAGTTAGGGAGATCCAAGGAGGTGAAATATAATAAAGTCAGAGCTATAGGAGAGGGGGGAGAGGGAGAGAGAAAGAGAGAGAGAGGGAGACAGAGAGAGATTCTGTGTAGAAAATTCCCACCTGCTGCAGTAGTTAATACTTTCCAAGTCACTTAATATAGTGTTAAGTTAATGGAGGCGTCAGTTTTTCCCTTATTCCCATAGCAGATAGTGATGATACTTGTTATAAGACTGTCTACTTCTCTACTTCTCCTCTAAACCAGACTACAGTCTGAAACCCAGCTCTCACAGTTCAACAGAGCCATGCCATTTCATTCGTTTAATTATAATGCTTATTTTTACCAACACTCAGATGCCTATTAGTGAAGGCACATTTTTAGAAATCTAACAAATGTGTCCTTAGATCACAGATACAGTGCTCCTATCTTGTTTTGTACAAAAAGGAAAGCACTTATCACACCTACACACTGTTTTTTCCCCTGTTTTCATCCACTTAAATGTGTTTTCTGAAAAAATGACATGTGATTCCTAGTTTTTAAAACCATAACTAGAATTTCCTTATTGGGCATTAATGTGACTATCCTCTGAAAATCTTCTGTAATGATATTCAATCTCTCCTTTGTGCTTTTAAATGGCTTTATAACTGAGTGAATAAGGAAAAAAATTAAGAAGGCATCAGCACACTGGAGAATAACTGGAAGGCTATACCACTAACCCAGCAGGACTTTGATTTGGGAAACTGCCCAGATGGCATCACTGGTTAATTCTTTCCAACATTTAAGAAAGAAATAATAGCAATCTTACACAAACTTTTTGAGTATAGAGAAATAGGAAACATTTCCCAATTTGTTTATGATGCCAGCATAATTCAGATAACAAAATATGACAAGGACATTATAAGAAAAGTAAAAAATAGCCCAATCTAGCTCATGAACATAGGTGCAAGAAATCTTGTAAATTAATTGTTGGATATCTATATCAGGAAAAAAATGAACATTGATTCTTAACTCACAATACCCAAATGGATTGTAGACCTAAATGTGAAAGCATTGAGAATAATAAATCTGGGAAAATAAAACATGGATTATTTAATGGCCTTGGAATGGGCAAAGATTTCTTAAACAGGAGACATAAAATTCTAATCATAAAGAACAACAATGATAAATTAGATTTCATTAAATTAAGAAATTCTCTTTATCAAAAGACAACAAAAAATGAAATAGCATGTCACAGAGAGGGAAGAGCTTTTTTCAATACATATATCCAACAAAGGACTTCTATCCAAAATATATAAAGAACTATTACAGGTCAATAAGGAAAAGGCAAACAGTCCAATGTCTGAATGGGCAAAAACCTTGAACAAGCCCTTCATTAAAGAGGATACTCAAATGTCCAATAAGAACTTGAAAAAAGTGCTCAACATCAATAGGCAGTAGGAAAGTGAAAATTAAAACCATAGTGAAATATCATGGCATATCTGCCAGAATGACTAAAAAAATTTTAAAAGATCCCATAGGTCAGAGAGTTGGAACTCTCATGCCCTGCTGTTTGGAACAACCACTTTGGAAATGTGATTTACAATATCTGTTAAAATTAAACATGCAGAATCTCTATGAGTTAGCAATTCTACTTCTACATATCTACCCCTCAAAAATGTGAACACATGTATGCTCTAAGACACAGACCAGAATTTGTCATAGCATTATTACATATGGTCGCCCCCAACAAGAAACATCCCAAATGTCTATCAACAGAAGACAATAAATAATTTATGATATATTCATACTAATGTAATGTTTTATAGCAATAATAAAGAATGAACTATGATAATTTCAAAGAAATAATGCTAAACTTAAAAATTAACATGAAGGAGCACATTATGTATTCTTTCATTTTAGAAAGTTCAAAGGAAGGCAAAACTAATCTGTGATGATAGAATTTTCTTTGTAAAAAGCTCCCAAATGATTCTAATGTGCATCTAGGCTTGAGAACCACTTATATAAAGAGGAGATAGTTGAAGTCCCAGGGAGTGAGGTGATTTGGCCAAGTTCTCTTGATTCCTAGCTTTGTTTTATTTGTGTGAACAATACTGTCTCTGACATTGGAGAAAAAACAGATTCCACTAGAACTTGATCATGTGTGCTATACGTGGAATTCCAAATCTTAAGCTGTTTATACTCTCACCAACAAACCCATTCAGTGTAGTTTCCATGTGCTGCCTGAGAGATCGCTTTCATTCAAGAGTGGGTGAATGTTTCTGTCTCTTTTCCCATAAAAATGTTCTTAGATAATTTCTATTATTCTAAAATGGCAAGTGCATAAATGTATCAATAAAAATATGAAGGAAGTAATATGTATTTCTCTAGGTGTCATTTTATGTCTCTACCTGGTACTAGTTAAACCAATGTTCTGACATCTCCAATGTTTAACTTCCAATTTTGGCAGGGGGGTGCTTTAACCTTCTGTTAATTTTAAAAATTATTTAGAAAGATTAGGGGAGCCTGCATGCCTCATTCAATTAAATGTCTGCATCTTGGTTTCTGCTCAGGTCATGATCTCAGAATCGTGAGATCAAGCACCATGTTGGGCTCCACATTCAGCATGGAGTCTGCTTGAGATTCATTCCCCCCCTCATTCTCCCCCTGTTCATGCACTCTCTCTCTAAAATAAATACATAAAAAATATATTTTTTTAAAAATCACTTAGAAAGATTCTTAAAAGCCTCACGGAAACCAGAGTTTCTCCATCAGGAGATTGAGAAACACAGTTTTTGGTCCATTACAAAATGCCAATGAGGAATAAATTTGGAGGCATCACACTTCCTGATTTCAAACTATGTTATAAAGCTATACAAATCAAAACAGTGCGGTATTGGCATAAAAACAGACACATAGATTAATGGAACAGACCAGAGAACCCAGAAATGAAACCAAATATATATGGTCAATTAACTTAAAACAGAGGAGCCGAGAATACACAATGGGGAAAGGACAGTCTCTCCAATAAATAATGCTGGAAAAACTAGACAGCTACATGCAAAATTATGAAACTGGATCACTGTCTCAACCATACATGAAGCCCAATTCAAAATGGATTAAAAACTTGAATGTAAGACCTGAAACCATAAAACTTTAGAAGAGAACATAGGCAGTAAGTTTCTTGACATGGGTCTTGGTGATGCTTTTGGATATGACACTAAAATCAAAGGCAATAAAAGCAAAAATAAACATGTGATACTATGTCAGACTAAAAAGCTTCTGTACAGTAAAAGAAATCATCAACAAAATGAGAAGGCAACCTAATGAATGGGAATATTTGCAAATCATGTGTCTGATAAGGGGTTATTTTTCAAAATGTATAAAGAATTCATACAACTCGATAGCAAAAAACCCCACAAAAAACAGAAAACAAACAAAAAAACAAACAATCTGAATTTTAAATGGGCAGAAGATCTGAATAAATATTTTTCCAAAGAAGATGTACATGGCCAGTAGGTACATAAAAAGGTGCTCAACATCACTAATCATCAGGGAAATGCAAATCAAAAATACAATAAAATATCACCTCACACCTGTCAGAATGGCTAGTATCAAAAATACAGAGATAACAAGTGTTGGTAAGGATGTGGAGAATAGGGAACCCTTACACACTGTTGATAGGAATGTAAATTGGTGCAGCCACTATGGAAAACAGTATAAAGTTTTTTCAAAAAATCAGAAATATTACTATGATATGATCTAGCAATTCCACTTCTGGGTATTGATCTGAAGAAAACAAAAACAGTAACTCAAAAGAAAATATATACCCCTCTGTGCACTGCACCATTATTTACAATAGCCAAGATATGGAAACAACCTAAGTACCCATCAAAAGATAAATGGATAAAGAAATATTATGTATAGTATATAATCTTTATCCACATACATAAAATTATATATATAAATAATTTCTTTAGCCATATATAATTTATATGTATATAATATTATTCAACTATAAATAAGATGGAACTCTGGCCACTTAAAACAACATGGATGGACTTCAAGGCATTATGCTAAGTGAAATAAGTCAGACAGAGAAAGACAAATATTGTGTGATCTTACTTATATGTGAAATCTAAAACGACAACAACAAAATCCATCAAGCTCAGGGATACAGAGAACAGATTGATGGTTACCAGAGAGAGATGGGGATGGGGGAGGGGCAAAATGGATGAAGGTGGTCAAAAGGTACAAATTTCCAGGTATAAAATAAAAACTCTGGTGACTATAGTTGATAATACGACATTATATATTTGAAAGTTGCTAAGAGAGTAGATCTTAAAAGTTCTCATGACACATATTTGTAACTATGTATGGTGACGAATGTTGACTAATCATGGCAATCATTTGTCAATATATACAAATATTGAATCATTATGTTGTACACCTGAAAGTAACATAATATTATGTCAATTATACCACAATTAAAAAAATGCTTATTATGTTCGTTCGGTACCTTAATTCTATATGACAAGGTGAGAAAGGCAGAAAAATGCTCATATTTTTTGCTTTTGGTGTGATCAATGTGGAATGCATGCAGATAAATGAAATTCAGGAGTATTGCCAATATAAACAAAAGAGAGGTATTATCACTTTGCACATCTAGTTATTATCAACCATGACAAATAGCTCAATGAAGGTTGACACATTCAAGTGTGAAAAAGATTTGAATATTCATAACAGAAATTCACAAATGTGGATGCAGCTAACCCCTGGAAAACACAAGGGTAGGAAAGTAAGAGGAACTAATAAGGAGAGTGACCAACAATAATCAGCTTTATTGCTACAAGTTATATTGGTGCAGATTACTCTTCACACTTTTTTCTTTTCTGAAATCTTTATCTAAACTCCTTTTTCTTTTGCTTCTCCTCCTCTTTTGTCTTCCAACGTGTTGTCACCTACACAAAACACTCTGTGGACTTAGAAAAATATTTTCTTACCAGTTTATCTAAATCCCATCTCATTTTTTTTTTTTTTTTTTGAGAGAGAGAGAGCACATGTGCCCAGGTACAGGGGAGGGGCAAAGGGAGAGGGAGAGAGAGAGAATCTTAGGCAGGCTCACCCCAGCCCAGAGCCCATCACAGGGCTCGATCTCACAACCCTGAGATCATGACCTGAGTCAAAATCAACAGACAGATGCTCAACCAACTGAGCCACTCAGGTTCCCCAATCCCAACTCATTTTCTATTGGTGAAAACACTTGT
>CM052886.1:66893485-66916157 GCA_028534135.1 Potos flavus
TCCGGTTCTTCTCTCCTACCCTGTTCCTCTGGCGCGCCAGAATGCCAAGTATGCGCGAGGAGGAGGATATAAATTACCCTCCCTGCTTGTGCTCAGGGCTCAGATCTTTGGAGAAGGATCTCCTCTGAGTCCACCGGTGAATAAATCTCTCTCCCTTCTTAGTCTCTGAGTGCCGCTTGGTTTTTCCGCCAGGATCCAGTCCGGGTTCTGCTACATTCTTAACCTGTAGCTTTTCTCTTGTAGGACATCAGTGGTGCTAAGCAATAGCCATTCTGTGCTATTTTCCTTATAGTTACTCTTTCCTCTTACTTTTCAACATGCTTGATAAATCGCAGCTACTAGTGAATTCCTTTCTAAGAGTATACCAGCCTAATTCACAACCAGTGCTAGGGGCTATGTTCCATTCATCACCAGTATTGGAGTCCTCATTGTCAGCTAAATGTAAGTGATCAAGCACCAAAGCCCTATCTTATTGCCTTAGAACCACTCCTGGTATTGTCTCTGGATGCAATAATCAGCAGAGGTGTAAGGGAGGGGTGCGGGCAGATTGAGCATAGGGAAATGTCAAACTATGATACAGAATGATAAAGCCTCTGCCACTCGCCTGAGAAATTAGAACATGTACTGCTCATCATCGTGATGCCTCATTGGGCCTTTATAACCCTGCCACCATCAGCCCCTGGATATGGGACATCTGGGAAGGGAAGGGTATGCCATTGAGGGAGGGATTGTCTGCAGCAGAGGCAAACCTAGAAAGGTGCTGATAGCTGGGGCATTAAGTTCCTCCTGGAAGGGGGATGGTTTCCACCGTAGAGATCCATGAGGACAGAATGCAGATTATGTCAGGTCTGAGAAAGATCCCAATCCTTCAAAATGACCCCAGATTTCACTTGAAAGACTATAGATTTCATTCAGGCCTGATCTTATTTTGCAGCCTGGAGCGTGTGCCAAAACTTCTCCATTTACTTTGGAAAATACTCTAAAATCTCACTGACCTGAATCTTTGGTGCATTGTAAGGTCACTAAGAAGGCTTTTTAAAATGTACTTTTGAAAGAGATTTTCTAGTTTGGTCTTCGAGAAAGATTGAATATGAGAAAAGGTTTTGGAGGGAAACGATGTAATTCTAAGAAAAAGTGATTTAATATCGGCAGGGGAAAAGAGAACTCATAGAATCTCACTAGAAGTATGTTTGACCTTAGCCCACGCTTTAGTAAATACTCACTTCTGAGCCTGAAAGGTTCAGTGAGATTCATTTCCCAAAAACCTCTTTAGCCTTTTCCTGTCTCCCTAAATCCAGACCAGAATATCATGAGTCTAAAATTTAAATTCCATTTGGGGCACTTAAGATCTTTAGCCATTAAATCAGGTAAACATTTTAAAAGTCCTAATTTGGGGGCACTAATCCTTTCCTCCCTTGAGTTGAGAGTTTTCTTTGTTCTGCCTCAAGAGCAGCCCCAAACAGAAAAAGGTACACTAGGCAAAGTAAGAATGTTATCTAAGGACACAGAGCTTTGCTGTGAACTAATCTGAAATCAGTTTCCTATGCATTACGCTTCTGTAAATTTTTTAATATCTAGCTAATAAACGTACTTTGAATAAGTTTCAACATCAGGAATGCCGCTTCCTGACGGCACACAGGAGAAGAATGAGGCACAAACAAGTCAGCTGCAAGAGAGATTGGGAGCAGGGGTCGGCAGTTGAGAAGACTGCCGCCCCGAACAACTGCTTAATCCCATATTTATTGGATACGAGATGATAATCAATAAAGAAGATTATACATTGCTTGTAGGTAAACAAGAAGGAATGTGAGTTACAGTTGATCACGAGTCTTATAGATTAAACAAGGACAAGAGAAGGGTGTGCCTGGTCAATCAGCATGGAATTCGTTATAGAATAAGCGCACTTAGCACTTAAACGGATAACCCCATCAGCAAGCTCTCCCGGAGGCAGGGGAGATAACGAAAGAGGGAAGCAGGCCGTGTTCCACCCTGAGCGAGCCAGGCCTCCCCCAGCTGCTCGGCTTCAAGAACGTAATCTCCCCTCCACCTGAGGCCTGCTGCGAGTACATGTTTTTCTCAAGGTTATCTTTAAGCATGCTTGCATGACCAGCACAACTCCTCCTGGTTACATTTTCAGGAGTATATTATTTTGAGGGACGGTTACAAGGAATGCTAAGCCATTGTTTTCGGTTCCCTTACCAACTGTCAAACCAAACTCTTTTGTTTCTCTGGTGACCCATAAAAATTGTATCAAATCTATTCCTTGAAATAAAAACGAAAAATAGTTTAGTGTCATAAATTTAGAATTTGTGTCATTGATTAAAATCCCATTACTATGATTCGATCCCACCGATGATGTAAAAATGAAATATTGATCTTAGAAGAGTTCACATTTCATTCGGGAAAAGAATGGAAGGTTTCTTAGGGTCTATGTCTTGCAGTGAAAATAAATGTTCTCCATCCAGTACTAAAGGTATTCTTGGAACATTTCCCTTTGTTCAATTAGCTTGATTAGAAACAATTCAGGTGCAGTGTTTTCTCTTATTAAATTCATACCACCCAAAACTTCCCTCAAATAAAGCAAGGTTAACATTATGTCCTCAGTCCATCAGAGTAAGTGACAATATCCAGATTCTTCTCGCTTTTCTCTTCTTGCTTCTTCTCCTTCTTTTCTCCTCTTCAACCAGAGTGTAAGCTCCCCCACAGAAGAAAATCAAGTCTCCTTGTCTTCTATTGCCTTCAGTTTCTGGCACTGGACCAGTGGGTAGAAGAGTCCCCAGGGCTTGGAAGAGAGGGACAAGTAAATGTAATTTTACAATGTGGTGGGGTTGAAGCTGTATCACGTATCAGCCTGATGGGCCTATTTAATTAGTTCCAGTGAGAAGTCAGGAGAAGGGCACAGCATCAATAAAATAGAGCTCAGTCAGCAAATGTGACTCATGTCAGCATGTAATTCCCCTTCCTCCTCCAGCCGCTGCCACCATTCAACCATCTTTTCCACGCTGATAGTCACAGTCTGGCAGGTGTCTCTTCCCAACTCTGCCCTCCAGCCAAGACTCCAGTGATCAAATTGTTGGTAGGGAGAGGATGTAGAAGTGGCCCTTTGCAACAAAACTCACCCTAAGTCCCACATTTCTGTAGAAATCACCTTAACAGAAAGTGACAAAACATGGTCCTCTGAAGCCGCAAAGGTCTCTAGAACCCTGCTACTGAAAATGAGTGTTAGAGAGCAATGCAGACTCTCAGGCTCCACTTCCTTCGTGCTGAACCAGGATCTTTGTTTTAACAGGATCCCTAAGTCATTCACAAAAATAGTAAAGTTTGAAAAGCACTGGAACACCCTTCATTCTGTGTCCCAGAAAGCGGAGCCCTACAGAAGCTAAGTATCTAGAAAAGGTGTGTCAGTAAAGATTGGCTGATCAATTAATTCACTGACCCTGAAAAACAATAACATTAAAATATGTCATAAACATTACTAAGAGAAGGGCTTCAGCTACCAACAAAAGATCCACCAATAACTGAATGAGAAATCCAATTACATGACAATACATGCGAGTATAACTCTGTAGTTCACTAATCTTTCGAAGCACGATCATAAGGACTATTCAGTGAATACGTGCATAAAATTAAAAAAAAATATTACTTTTGTTCGTGTTGTTTGTTGCATTGTTCTGTTTTTGCCTGGACTAAATCATATGAACTCTAAAAGGCAGACAAAAGTCTTGGTCATTAGGCAAGACTTATAGAAGTTACTAGGACTTCAAAAGTTGTTACTTCCTTGATCCTTGAAGTTTCTACCTGGTCTGTTATTCCACCTCCAGCCACATGGAAATTCTTATTATTTGTTTGTTTGTTTGTTTATTTACTTATTTATTTTATTTTGTGATAACTTGTTAATAAAAGGGAACACATGCTGTACATGGAGAACACAGCAGAGTATTTCAAAGAAGAGAAATTAAATTGCCCGCAATTGTAATCCAAAAGAAATAGAGTTAACATGTTCATGTATTTTCTTCCAGTTTTTTTATGTAGTTAAAATGACTCTATATTCATAGTTTGGTACACTCATTTCTTTTAAATTATGACAAAGCATATTTTCATGGTATTACCTGGAATATCATCAAAACTTCATGTAATTATACTGTACTTTCAGAATATAATTAGATCCTTTATAATCATAATGTTAATGATTACATAATATTTTATTGGGTACCATAATTTGATTAGGGAAAATAAAAATCCTGTTGTTCAAGTAGAAAATTTAAAATCTATATTATATTTCTTCTCTGTGAATAATTCATTTTTCCAATGCTCATTTATCTACTGAAGTTCAGGGCATTTTTCTCATTGTTTTGTAAGTGATATTTATAGCTACAGATACTGTCTTTATTTTAGTCTATGATAGTATTGTCTGTTTCTGGACTACATTTTCGAGTGCACAGCAGTTTTTATTATTGTGGTTCTGTGGCGTGTTCACATACATTTTTGGCAAAACTTCTCCAAAATTTTCTTATATATTTTCATATATAAGGACCACCCAGGTGCCCCTGTTTTTCTACATATTTTCTAGGTTTTGGCTTTTTAATTGTTCATTTCTAAAAAACTGTTACAGTGAAAGAACTTGATGGGTATTACACTGATTTTTTGGAATTTACTGGAATTTCTTTTTGCCTTGAATGTTTTATGAATGTTCCATGTGTATTCTCTGATTGAAAAGTATGGTTTTATATGTATATCTATTAAATCAAACATGTTATTTCATCATTAGTGGGATATTCCATATCCTCACTTTTATGTCTGTTGGATCTGTAAATTTTTGAAAGCTATGTCAAATTACCCAGGATGATTGTGGACATGTCAAATTTGCTTATTATTTTCTTAACTTGTGTTGTACATTTTTGATAACAAGTTGGTTAAGTACTTACAAGTTTGTGATTTATGTTCTTGATGGATTTCTCTCTCTCTTATTATGCCATGCCTCTTGATCCCTGTTAATATCTTGGCTCAAATGCTACCTGTAGCCTTGATATTGCTATTAAAGTAGCAATAGTGTGTTTATCTTTCTCTATCTTTTGATTTTCAACTTTTCTGTATGTTTTTGTTTATATTGTGTCTATTGAAAGTAGTATATTGTTGGATTTAAAAATCTAATTAGATAATTATTTTTTCTTTTAATTTATGAATTTAATCCATTGGTATTTGCTTTAATTATTGATATATTTGGAATTCTTTATACACCTTATTTGGGGCTCTCTTTTTATCATTTTTCTATTTCCTTCTTTTTTCCTCTTTTAGTGTCTCTTTTGGAGTTGATACATTCCGTATTCCTCCTTTTTTCTCCACTGTTGACTTGGAAGCTATATACTGTATTTATAATTTTTTGGTGATTATACTTAAATGTTTATATATATGTAAATATTTCTAACAAAGTTTAGCCTTTCTTAGTACTTCTATCTTCCTCTCAATTTCAATCTATTTATTTCAATTTAACTATTCAACCACCAACCTACAATCTTGTTAATGTTATCTAGAATTTTATTTTTCCATCTTAAATGCAAAAATTATCAATTAGTTTTATTTTATTTTTTTTTTCATTTTTTTTTCAATTAGTTTTAAAAAGTCAATTACATTTGATAGGTCCTTTTATCATATTCTGAGCTCACAGTTATTTTCTGGATT
Organism: Potos flavus; assembly: GCA_028534135.1. Lineage (NCBI taxonomy): Eukaryota > Metazoa > Chordata > Mammalia > Carnivora > Procyonidae > Potos > Potos flavus. Next base: position 66,899,165 of record CM052886.1, read on the forward strand.
CTTTATCTCCACTCTCCATTTAGTGTTATTGACACTACTAGAAAATAGAAAGAGTCTATAGGGGGTAAACTCTTTTTTCTGCAGATGTCTGATTTTCTTTTTTTAGTGTTACTCCACTTTCTTATACTACTTTCACCGCATGCATAATTTTAACTTGGCAGGTATGTTTCTTCAGCACTTTAAAGATATTATCCTATTGTTTTCTAGCATCTGTGAATGCTGAGGAAAAGTGTGTTGCTAGTCTCAAAGTATTTCCTTTCACCATAATTCACCTTTTTCTTCGGTGGTTTTAACAATTTTATTTTTTCTCTGGTGTTCTTCAGTTTCACTATGATAACCATCTTGCTTTGAATATATTTATCTCTGTTTGATATTCATATTCTATTTTGTTGTGGGAACTCATATCTTTTTTCAGTCCAAAATGAAAACACTGTCTTCAAAGTCATTGTTTCTCCCTTCCCTTCTTTTGGAACTTCTATTAGATCTGCATTAGAGCTGCTTTACAAATGTCTCAACTGCTTTTTCACGTATCTTATCACCTTACCACTCGGAGCAAACTCTTCAGTACCATCTTTCAATTTGCTAATTCTCTCTTTGACTAGGTCCAATCTATTTTTAGAGTCTCTAATTTCAATGACTATTTTTCATTTTCATAACTTTTTTACAGATTTTATTTATTTATATATTTGAGAGAGAGAATGAGAGAGAGAGAGAGAGAATGAGAGAGAAAGAGAGAGAGCATGAGAGGGGGAAGGTCAGAGGGAGAGACAGAGGCAGAACCCCCTTCTGAGCAGGGAGCCCAATGCAGGACTTGATCCTGGAACTCCAGGATCAGAACCTGAGCTGAAAGCAGTCACTTATCCGACTGAGCTACCCAGGTGCTCATCAATTTTGTAATTTTTAAAGCATTTATTTTTTTCATGTCCATTTAACATTTTATTTTACCTTTTTATATTTTATTCTTTTTATTACTCTGATTCCTTCTTTTGGCTCTTTGAGCATTCTACATATATTTATTTTAAAGTTTTTATCCGACTAAGATAACACTATTTGAATCTAGGCCAATCCATGTCCTACGGTTGATTTTGTCAGATAGAACTCCTAAGATTAAATTTCTTCACACAGTACAGAAATTTAGTCATATTTTTGAGATTAGTTTTCTTCACATATGGTAAAATTTTGGTTTGTGAGCTCATTTTGAATGCAAAGTTTTGGGGTTTTGTTTTTGTTTTGTTTTTTTCCTCAGTCTCTCTTTTTAGCTATTTACTTGCTTTGAGTATTACATTTTATCTAGAATTTCTCTATATTCAGAATGGGTGGGATAGGGAAATAGGTCCTAATCAGTTAGTTCTGTCATATATGATCCCTTTATCTATTTTAATATTGATATAAATTCCTCCAAATTTCACTGAGATTGTGGTCAGATATGTTAAAATTTTAAATTAGTTTAGGAAGAATTGATAGCCTATTTAGACTTCTCAACCAGAAACATAGACTATGTGGATTTCCGTTTAATCAGGCTTTCTTTTCTCTCTCCTAGTAAACTTTCATACTCTAATGCCTTTTGGAGCAGTTAAATCCATATTTCTCAAAATAGGGTTCTTGATCAATATTACTAATTTAAAATTCCTTGAATGTAGCCAGGATGCAGGAACATTCAGACTTGATGCAATACTTCTCCTTAGATCCTACAAGGTCTCCTCTATCAATTAATGCCACTCTTTATTTCTTTCTTGCCATCAAAGAATTCCATGGGCAGTGCTTCAGGCTCTGTAAGGATATGAGTGCATTTGTCTCCCTTGGATTGCTGGCTATTTTGATCATTTAGACCTACATCTTCTTGGACTAGTTTCCTACAGTCATCTGTTTCCTTTTTTTAAGGACAATGTCAAGGCTCAAGGCCAGAAACACATGGCCACCAGCCAAGAACAGAATTGGTCTATAGGGTAGAGCACCAGCAGTTGTTGATGGAAGGCATGTGTGGGTGTGTTTGTGTGTATTTGTGTTGCACCTGTTTATAACTCTCTGGAGAAAAAAATCTTATAGTTGTTGAACTCCACTTCTTTTACCTTGCATTTTGTCAATTATAAAGTATTTGTTCTGATAGCTAATTATCTAGATGGTGGGGGAGGGACAATAGCAAGCTAATAAATAAATATGCCTTATTGTTCATATTTAATCCATTTAGATTTGACTATGTGTTTTCTTAGCAATGGGAGCTTTCAAATGTTTTGGGGTACCAGCGTGTCATATGCTTGAACCTAGTTAATTCCTTTCATTCTAATTTATTTATATCTGTTATCTTCAAAAGAAATGTCACTTGGCCTAGCACTCACCAAAGAAAACTAGATTTAGAATATAAATAATCTGTTCTCGAAAAAAAATGTTTACAAGATAGAATAATTTCTGAATTATTTCTTGAAATGAAAAATAATGTATACCTATATGTGATATATATATATATACATACATATGTGCATATATATATTCATATATATATATGTAAAATCTTCTTTCAAAATAAAGATCCTAAAGTTTAAACCAAATCAAAGTTTCAAGATTGACAAAATTCCTGAGTATGACAAAAACCAAACCAAAATAAAACAAAACAAAACAAAATCTTATTAGACAGGAAAGACAGAGCCAAATTGTTTTGAAATGAAATGTGTGCTACATGGGTCATTTGTTTTGGAGCCACAGAATCAATTTGCCATAAGATAAAATAATTTCAATCAAGCATTTTTAATTAAACTAGTTTACTATGGCATCCTATTACCCTAATTAAAGAACTAAATACAGTATTTATAGACACTTCTTAGGAACTTCAAAGATAGATAACAACAATTATACTTAAAATTCCACATTAAAACAAAATCCTAATACCCAACAGATTAAAGTAAGTTATTATAAGAAGGAATCCCACAATGTTCATTCTTTTTTGCTGCTTATACTGTGCAACATTTCAAGGGTCTTGAGAAGACAAACCAAAGAGATTCAGAACATTTCTTTGGCTGCATTATGTCCTTGTAGTTTTCCACAGATCATTCAATTAAAGCAAAAAGCCTTGAAGGATTACAGTAATAATCTGAATCTTTGACTCTGTTTATACTATTACTCCAAAGAAGTGAATGTTATCCTATGAAAATCAATGACATAGGAAGCAATAAATATGCTTTATTTTGGACATTTTTGAGATTAGGTCTTTAATCAATCACAGAAAATTCCTAGTTCAGAAACCATCTTTTCAAGAATAAAAAGATTCACTTTAAAATATGTCTTAAGTATATCTTTCATTCTCAAAGACCAGAAACTATGTGAGTCCATAGCTATTTCTCCAAGTTCTGTAATGTTCCTTCAACATTCCTTCTGAGGATTTAAATGGATTTAATTTTTCCTGGAATGAAATTTAATAAAACCATTCCTCATTGCAAAATGTCAGTTATTGGAATAGTGACCGTAACACAAGCTTTCCATTTTTCATCCAACTTTTTATTACTAAAGGATTCAATAGTAACACGTTTTTCAAGTCACCGCTTTCATCCTTAAAGAGCAACTTTCTTCATTTCAGCTGTCATTCTAACATCTCACCCAGCCCTTTCTCATTCCTAAGCAGAGCAGCTTAGTTAATCATAAGCATAATAAAAAAGAGAAGTAACAAGTAGGCTCTGCAGATTCGAAAGCATGCCAAGTTGTGGGTTTCTTGAGAAGACAATTTGAGTTATTGTCTTTCAGGATTGGGCTAGGTGGTAACAAACATAGTCCAAACTCTCAGCTCCTCTGTAATATCCCCAAAGATCATGTCGGCCGGCTAAACCAGTCTAATTCTAAGGAGTTCATCATCTTTTGTGACAGACCATTTTGCTTTGAGTAGGACCAACGGGTCTTATAAGTTATGTTAATTCTATAAATTTAGATCTGTTTTTCCATAATGTTCACTGATGGGGACTCCTGATCTACACAAAGTCTATCCCATCTTCTCCAAGACAGCACTTATTATTTTTGAATATAAATATGCTATCCACTCATCACCATGTTGTCTTTCCCTTTCCAAATTAAACATGCGCACATTGTTCAATTTCATTCCCTCACGTTTTCTTATGTAAATATACTCCAACTTGCCTATATCCATCTTAAAAGATGTGGCTTCAGAGCAAAAGAAGATTCAGACATAGTCTGATCAATGACAACTGAAAGAGGGCTGCCACCTCCCTACTGTAAATCCTCTTCTTGTAGTTTTGCTCCTTAATATAGGATTTGCTTTCTGGGGAGTGATATCAAATTATTTTATTTTGAATTTACAGTAATTCAACTCCCTGGGCTTTTTTATCTGATATGTTGTCAGTACAGTCTCTGTAATCCAATATTTATCTTTTGGGCCCTATATGAAGAAATTTTTATTTTCTTTTGCATTAAAATTAATCAAAAAAGAATTGGAAAAATGCTTAAATACCCACAATTTCACCAATCTAAGCCTGTCAAGCCAACTCTTTAAATTTTTCCTTAAGTCTTTCCTATATGCTTAATAGTAATCATATCGTAGATACCATCTTGAACTATTTCTTTTTTACATTATGTCATAAATATAGTTCCATATTTCTACATGGATTCCAAAATTTTCATCTTTTTAAAGTCTTCTACAAAATTTTTCATCAAGTTGATACATCACAGTTTCATCAAGCATTTCCAGTTTTTATTATTATAAATAATTCTATTTCTTTCCTTAGAATAAACTCCCAGAATTATAAAGTTGGAGGAATCTCTCTATGAGTCTACAGTACTATTGCCAAACTGTTCCCAAAATTGAAGGAAATGCTTGTGCTAGTTTTCCCTAACTCTCCAGGAATGAGCACCTAAGGATATCTTTGTTTCCCCTCAGATTACTCGATGAATATTCTGGATATTGACTTTAACTTCTTCTTTTTTTTTTAAGATTTTATTTATTTATTTTAGAGAGAGAGGGAGAGCAGGGAGGGAGCAGAAGGACAGGGCAAGGGAGAGGGAAAGAATCTCAATCAGACTCCCTGCTGAGTAAAAAGCCCCACCCAGGGCTGGATCCCAGGACCCTGAGATCATGACCCAAGCCAAAATCAAGAGTCAGATGTTCAGCGAACTGAGCCACCCAGGTGCCCTGCCCCCCCCCCCCCTTGTTTAACTTCTTAATGTTAGAAAATAAAGAGCTCATGGAGATCATGGTGTCCCTTCAAGCGTTAAGGCAGACTCCTATCCTCCAAGGCATAGCACAGGGAGACACAGCTTCTGCAATACCCTCCCCGCAACTTAAGCATCTTCTGCCGCTTCCTAGAGTAGTTCTCATTAGCCACTGTCCTCTGTAGAGATTCCAGCCTGCCCTGTTGCATTGAGAGAATCTGTTGGTCTTTTTCTTCATGTTCTGTTCTCTTATTTTAAAGTTTAGAAAGTTGTCAAACCTTGAAAGACACTGGAATTGGAAGGCAAGTGTGGTGTACCTCCTTCAAAGTTCAATCTCATTAATTTTCACCAATTACTCCACCTATTCTTCTGAATATGAATTCCATGTCTCAATACATTCACATTAGCAAATTTATCATCTAAAACTTGATAAAAACGTCTCTTGTGTTTTCATCCAAATTACTGGATCAAAGCTATTGTCAAATATAAGACCCCCTATGTACACCCAGGGTTTCCTATCTTATTTGAACACCTATGGGTCTATACGGCTGTCCTGTACCCCAGCCCACTCTTCTCTCCCCTGTCTATTATGTTATCATAAGAGATTTTGGAAAATGCCTTCCTGAAATCCAGGTTGGTTGTTTATACAGATGTGCCTGAGAAAACAATATATTTGTGTTAAGAAAGGAAAAAATGTCCCCAGGGATTTTGTGATCTATATGTTTCATTGCTTTATTTTAATTGTATTTCTCTTCCATATTTGGAAGCTGTAACGTTGTTGTGGGATATCCCTAAATGGCTATTGATCTTTATTCATCCTAATAGTCCCTGTAGGTTTCAGAAGTAAGGCTATCTACTTACTAAGGTCCCTAGTTTTACAGTTTCCCCAAGGTTCCTCTAAGTCTCGTAAATTTTCTCAGGAGAGCCATAAATATCTCACAACATAGAATTGACTGTTACTTTTTTTTTTTTAACTCATCAGATATTTCTTGATGACGATATTTGCATAAAAATAGCTTTCCAGTAAGTATTAGAAGGAGTCAGATTATTTCTTTACAGTCATCAAGAAATAGTAGGAATGATTTTGAGAAGAATACGCTAGAGACTTTTCCTTTTTGTAAAAAATAGTTTTGCTGCTTTCACAATTAAGTGATTTCAGTTATTGATAAAAATAGATCTCTTTCCACTTGATCCGGGTGGCTTCTGTCTTCATATGAAAGTCCCTCACCATTTCCACTCCCCATTTCATTGACTTCTTTAAATGGACATCAAGTGACACTGGAGGCACAAAGTTCCAGGTACATTTAACTAAGATATCTGTGGTCTAATCACTTACAGAAGTCGAGTCTGCCTCAGACATTACTTTGTATTATGAAATAATTTTTCAGTAGCTCATATATAAGAGTTTCACCACCAGAACTTAAAATTTAGAATGAAAGTCCTGAAGTGATTGCATATAAAAAATTCCACTCTGTCTAATGTTAACCCTAGCAACAGGCAAACATAATAGAAATGAAAACCTTTTACCTCCTCTATGAAATTCTTGACATTTCCCCATTGCTAAGGGGATTTTCTTAGCTGAATGCACACAGGCCACTTTAAAGTAGCACTTTCCCTTAGCAAGCTCTCATAATATTTTTCTCTATCGCTCCCGAACTAGAATTGTTAGTTCAACTCCTCCCTTTTCAGAAAACAGAATCTAATTCAAATTTCTCTTTTTAGGCTTATGTCTTTGTAGAGTTCTGCTTACCCTACTCGTCCTGACTTGATAACCTCTCATTCCACAGACCAAGACTGAAAAGAATGAATATTTTGTACTTAGGAAATTTAGTAACTCCCCCATTGACTACTAGAAAGCTTAAAATGAGAAAGCTAGTGTGGATTCTAGTTCCTTAAATGCAATGTTGGGTTGGTTTTTTTTTCCCCGCTGCTGATTCACTGGCAGGACCAAGTGAACAGCTGTTTGCTGGTATGAAAAGCATCCTTTTACTTTAACATGTCCTCAAGAGTAACCTGTTCAAAATGCACTCTCTTGGTTTTAATTGTCAAGTACTATATCTTTTGTGTGTTTTCGTGTATTATGTATTGTATTGTGTATTGTGTTAGGAATCTTGGCCATTTTTCTTCAAAATCATAAAAGTAAAGTATCATAAAAAGTAAACACAATCATAAAAGTAAACTAGCAACATATATGACTAGCTCTGTCGTCACACCCGTTCGAGTTCAGTTTAGTAAATGCTTGGAAGTGGGCAGGAAACACCTTTGCAAACTTAGCTAAAGAGCCAGTTTCACTGTGACGTTAATCGCAATTGGTCATCATTTCATTTTAATGTAGGCATCAAGCAAAGAAACAAAATGAAAACACATTGTCAAAAAGTTATTTGTGGACACTTTAGAAAGCATTAATGGTTCTATTTATATGTATGACAGAGTGAGGAATGCAACGGAAAATGTTAAATCCCCACACCGTAGTGCTGAGTAAATTCTACCCCGTGCCAGTGGCTGGATGAAACAAACGTGCCCTTTGCTGCGCACTAGCAGAATTACCGAGTCTTCATACGCCAAAATTAGTGACACTTCACACTCCCGGGAAGCTTAGAATGTAGAAAGCTAGTGGACGAAAGAATATTATCTAATGCACCAACGATTCAAACACACACATGGCAAACGGTTCCTGTTAGCATAATACACATGGAATGAGATCTTCAGAATTCCACAGTAGCAGGTGTCGGATATATAAATATACGTGCAGAACTGTACATTTGGCTTCTCTCTGGTTGTTTCCCCTTTTCTATTACTCTTCTTTTTTAAGGCACTGACCTTACTGCTTATTCAAGAACAAGTTACCGGAAGTGACTGTCATGTTCTTCAGACTAGAATAATAAATGCATATTGTTTTGTGCTACTATGAAATCCATTTAGAATGCCTTTTAAGCAGATGAATTCTTTATTCCGAAATAGATGGCTTTTTCCTGCTGTAAAAGCTTCATTTATCTGATGATTTTGGATATAGAGTTCATTGCCTAGTATACAATCCTCTGATTAAAAGTTCTGTGAAAAATACATTTTGGGCAGTTACACTTTTGACAAAATGGCTTATTGACTCACGAGGGTCATCGTCTACTTGTAAACAGGATATTTTGCAAGAGCTGAGAAATGTCATTTGCCAGATAACCAAATAGACAACTCCTCATTCATTTCATTTCCAAGAGTTGGAATATCACTTTATGGTCTGTACTGCTATCCTACATGCATAGCGATTTGTAAGACTCACTTCAATGATATAACACTCTTCAGAAACTTCCAAATAATTTCTGATTAACTAGCTCAAGCTAGGCTGTTAGTGCCACAAAGCAGAACCAGATCTACTTAATATTTAGGATAGAGTCTGGCACATTACAGGGTATCAACAAAGGTATTTCGTTTGTGCACAAATAATTATTTGCTTATAGTTGTAGAAGGACTGGGAAGAAAAAATGCTGTGCAGTGAGAATCTAAGAATAGGGGATAGTTTGGGAGGTGGGATGGATGGCTAGTTGGGAAGTCAGACAGGTTAAAAAAAAAAAAAAAGTCCAGGGAATAGTTACATGGTGAGAGAAATGCCTGTAGGAAGGCCTGAAAGTGGGGACGTCGCTGGTACTCAGGAGGGAATTAAAATAAATCCAGCGTGCCTGAAGCAGAATAAGCAAGAGAAAGAGGCAGAGGGCTAGAGGTTGAGGCAGGGGTGAGATCTCAGAAGTTGTCATAAAACAAATTAAGGAGATACATTATCCTAAAGCAAGAGGAAGTCACTGAAGTTTTAGGCAAGGGAATGACATCATCCATATAAATATATAGACATATGAGGGTTGTTCAAAAGGACATTTACAAGAATAATTATCAATGTATTGTACACCAGTGGGTCATTCACTGTCTTCAAGTCTTTACTCAAATGTCCCTCCTCCATGAACTTCCCACCTTTGACCATCCTAAGATTACATGACCGCTCCTCCCATATGAGTTTCCAGATCCTGCTTACTCTTCATGTTTCCTGTAGCACTGTCATCTTTTAACATTTTAGACAATTGACTTATTAGTTTATTGTCTGTCTTCTCTTGCTAGAATGTAAGATCCACAGTGATTTTCTTTTCTACCAAGTGCCTGGTAAATGAGTTTTCAACAAATATTTGTTGACTTAATGGTACATCACATTATTATTTAAAGCTATATCTTAAGATGGTTTATCTATCAGTGTTTATGATTCAATACACTCGGTTTTAAAAAACGGTTTCCTAACTACACAGTCCTAAGCAAAGCATATACTGTAATTTAATTCTTAAACATGAAAATTGCTGCTGCAGCAGAAATTCATCAGCTACTTATTCAAGTTTATGGAAACACGTTTTTAGTTGATTTTTTAAATTGAGCAGATTTTAAGAAAAGATTATGAAACTTGGGTTAAGAATCATGAGTCACAGCGACAGCTTAGCTATTTTACAATGTTGTTGTATATCCCTATCAAAATGTACTGCTATGCTACAAAATTATAGTATTTTTACCACACAGCAATGATTAACCCTTTAAGTTTTTACTTTTGAATGATTGTAACCTTACTTGATGGTGTTCTAAGGACTAATATGCTTTTGGCAAGTTATAGGTTATGACAATGTCTAGAATTTCTTGGAGGAAAGCCAGTTGATTTGTAAAAAGTGCCAGGCAGTCTGCTTTGAATTTCTCTGTGTGTCTGACCTCATCCAATCAGAAGAACCCTTAGAGTTTCCTGGCTTATTTCACAAATTAATATTTTCTGAAAAATCCATTCTTTTCATCCATGTCATTATTACCAATGATTTCCCATTCATTCATTTATTCAACTCATTTATTGAGCATCAAAAATGTTTTAGGTACTGTGTTAGTTATTGGCCCATTCATTTGTTAGCTGATTGGCCAAACATTTATTTATTTGTACTGGGGAGAGGCACAGATTTTAAGAGGTTAAATGGGACAATTACATAGTCAGGAAATTAATTTATCTGTAAAAAAGTGAGAAGAGTTAAGTAAATAGAGGAAGACCTATTTGATTTTTATGAAAAGAATACACCTCAAATTAGCTCCAGTTTTAAAAATTAATTTGACTCTAAACAAGGTTGAAAGCAAGAAGGTGAGGTTATAATTGAAAATCTTTGTATTAAACATATATAAATATATGAAACCAAAAAGTAATTACATTATTTCAGTTATATGTGTAGCACTAGGAGGAAATATGTTCACATATTATTAATAGTCTGCTTTCTAAACCACTTGAAGACAGGCTTACACAAGAAGCCATAGTGCAAGATAATAAGACTAAAACAGGGCAGAGTTTTTGCTGAACTTGATGTCTCGCCTCTGCACCCATTTTTAGAAATTGGGCTACTTTGTTCATATTTGCAAGATCAGTGCTATTTCAAGTCTGAATCAAGCCAGGTAATATTTAAGAATGACTTTTTATTACTGTTCTAGAGTTTCTCTTACCAGCTCTCCTACCAATATTAGAATCCTACCTCTACCCTTCACCTGCTCTACCCATGACTGGGCTCTGCTCCCTCGTGGAACATTTGTCTGGATAACCAAGTACTGCCTGCTTGGTCTTTGGCTCACCATGGCTAAAAGACACCTAACATTTTCTGGCACATCGTTACCCTAGGATGTGCAATTTGGGCTTAGGCACCTGCGTTTTGAACCCTAAAGATGGGCTCAGGTCCCTATCCTATTTTTTTACTCTTTCTATAGCTGGAACAGCCTAAAGAAGACATCAGAATATATGCTTTCAGCAACAGTTAAAGCAATCTATTCTACGTAAACTTGCTTGTAGTTGATAAAAATAGACATAGATTGTACCAGAACATTCTTCCACACCTGTAAGAAAATCTTTCATTCCATTAGCCCAAGATATCCTTCAGCATCATGAAGGTAGCTCATGTTCTTTTATTTCTCAAATAATTCTGTTCAGTGCTATTCTTCTCAAAGTTCCCATGCAGAAAGAAATTTGCTAACCATGGCATGAGCACATCTCTACTGACCCGATTTCACACAAGCCTCTGCAAGGTAGACTTACCGCAATCAGGACCTCTCTTCTACTCTGTGGGGCTGGAAGCCATAGTGTATTATTATGATAGGTGCTTTGGCTTTCTAAATTGAGGAGGCCAAGATGAAACGGGTAACGTTTAAAACTGGAGAGGTACCAAGCTCCAGAGGTATCTGTCTAAACTCCTGGATGACAGTAACACTTAAATCTATCATAAATGTCACATCCAGCCTTTGAGATGGTCACAACGAGAACAAAGTGGCAACCATGACTCTTGAGCAATGAGTTCCTTCACTGAGGACAGACCTCTGTCATTAAAGTGATTCCTTACACACACAGCTGTCGGAAATTAAGCAGATGAGGATATGGATATGGAAATGCCGCCATGATTGCTGGAGGAAGCTCAGACAACTGCAACTAGAGAAAGCACATGAGATATTTTAAGGACATACCGATGCTTGGTAAGTGGCAAGGCTGTGGGCTGCTGGGGAATGACGGCCCCTGCAAGATGATGTACTCTGGCAGATATAATTACCGTCAAGGGCTTATGAGCACGAGATTTTGTATCTGAGGCAGATCTCAAACAGAAGTAGCCACACCAACCATTACTGTAGTTGGGAATCAATCAATAATATTTATATGCACAGTTCAGAATGGACTACGGCTCCCTAATAGGGGCCACGTGATAATGATCATCAATAACATCTCCAAATGCAAAGGACAGCAACCAGCAATAAACCATGCAGCTTCCAAATAATGTCCCTCTTGGATATCACCAGGCCAAGGGCTAAAACCCCCAACAAAACTTCGAAGATACAAACAGCAGTATGTTTATCTCCAATATGCAATGAAATGTGTGTGTCTTCAAAAATTTGTGGTCTATTAATAATAAATATTTTGATGATCCTAGGAAATAATGCTGCACAACTACTAAGTTTATTGACTTACTCATTTGATTCATATTTCATTGCTTTTGCCCTCAAAATGGAAGTTTGAGGGTTTTCTTGTAATGTCAATGTTCATTCTTTCTTAGCAGCAAAATCCTGAGTGAAGTTGACAGGGGTTGTAGAATAAAGTCAGTAACAATGATAACAAATTGGCTGTCTCATCACATTTAAAAGATGTAAGAGAGGCACCACTGACATTGATTCAGGTGTCATTAAACCAAATGCTCATCTTTGATAATACCCGTTTAGAAACATCAGTACAAAGACATAACAGGCATCCAATCCATACATGATGAGCGATGATGCCAGAGAACTTCCTGAGTTTTGTTTTTATGACTACATCTAAAATCATTCACAATGACAGTAGAATTAAACCAGTTTCAGGTTAAAAACAGAAAATTTTAAGGGAACGTTCTCCATTGATCAAGTCAATAATGGCCATAACTTCCAGGAATTATTACAACAATCAACTCATCTTTAGTTTCTCCATAGGAAATAATTGGCACTCTAGCTTTTTTTTTTTTTTTTTTTACCGATTTCCTACTTAAAAGTGAAAGTGTGGGTGCGCCTGGGTGGCTCAGTCAGTTAAGCATCCAACTCTTGGTTTGGGCTCAGGTCATGAACTCGGGGTTGTGAGGTGGAGCCCTGCATCAGGCTCTGTGCTCAGCAGGAGTCTGCTTGAGATTCTTACCCTCGCCCTCTCCCTCTGTCCCTCTCCCACCCTGACTTTTGCTCTCCGTCTCTAAAATAAATAAGTAAATGAAATCTTAAAAAAAAAAAAAAAGTGAAAATGTGATCCTCTGTTGAAAATTTGGTTCTCCAAACTAACATTTTTTAAAAAAGAAAACTATATATTTTGTTTCATTACATTTTTATTTGAGGGCTAATTTGGGGACATTCTAGCAAGAGGCTAATACAAGCATTAAAACAAACTATATGTGTAGAGTCCTCTAATTTGCTAAACCTCCCACAACAATGCTCTGTCCTTTATAATGACTCTCAGATGGCTAAAGTCTAAGTCCTTGGACAAAGAAAAATACTCAAGGCAAGTAGAAAAACAATATCATTAAATGGATTATGCTCTTAAAAGAGTAAGGCTTTCCTTGTTCCAGTCAAAATTAGTTTAAACAGTAACACGCCCGCTCATTCTCATCTGGTTATACTGAACATCAAATAGCCTAAACTTTCCATTTCTCTTTAATGTTGTCTTTACTGGAGACACAGAAATGGTTGACTGATATAATTATAGTTGATAATTACATAATTATGACTGTACTTGATCTAAGTAATGATTTTTGCGAGAGAACTTTTAACACTGGCCAGTAATGCATATATTCCAGTTACGCAATTTGACAAGTGTGAGAATACCAAGTCTTCTCCTGCACACTGCTGTATTCCCAGAGCTTTACAGAGACAAATGCATGGCTTTCTGCACACTTATGCCATGAATTATCAGGTGGAGCCTGAATCACTCACCCTAAGCAGCCCAGAATGTAAATTGAGCTGTAAACAAATACAAACAACACTCAAAAATAGAGAAGAAAGTAAGATCATGAGAGGAAAACTTAGAGATGATAGACTTCTGGAAGGTGAGGCACACTGGCTCAGCCCTCACATGCTTTTAAGTTAGAAGTTTATTTTGGAAACTTCCTTCCCAGACAGGTTTTCCTGATTAACCCTCTCATTTCTCAGAGAAAATTCTTCTCACTCCCAAAAATTTCCTTGAAATTATCTCTCTAGATTGGAAAAAAAAGACAGAAGGAATAGCTGTTTGCTACAGCATTATTGCCCAATGACTATTTGTGTGTGCATGTGTTTCTTGCTCTATTTTTCTGGGAAAAGTAGGAGCTCAGCCCAATCCATAATGATATTTGAAGTAATCTGGTTATATATCTCAGGAACCAGGTAAATTATTAGTTTATTTTCTCACTTTAGAAATGATACTAGTAGAATAATGTATTTATCAGAGAACTGTATACACTTGAATTGTAGTTCCAAATAATAAAATAAGATAATAAAAATATAATATAACTGCAAGTTAACAAAATAATAAAATCAATTACTCCATCAACAACTACTCACTGAGTACTATTAATCATATTTATTGGGCTTTCATTGTGTGCTACACACTGTGTTATTGGCTCTACATGCCATTATCCCATTTGATGGTAATAATGATCCTTCAAGGTAGATATTATGATTGTGCCCATTTTGTAGATGAAGAAACTCAGTCTTAAGGGCTGCAGAACTTGCCTAAAGTCACACAGCTAGTCAGGGCCAATGCCAGGAACTCAAACCAGGGCTTGTTCAATTTCATAACCTAAGATATTAGCTACCATATTTTCCAGCCCATGCATTTTAAAAAGGGCTTTTCTGACTACGGACAAATTAATATAATGAAATGAGAGTCTAGCATAACATTATTATATCTTTATTAGAAGCAAGGGGTGCAGTGCAAAGAACACTGGATTAGAAGTTTGACAGCTAGAGTTTAGGACTGGTTATGCCGTTACCTTAGTGTGACAGAGAGAAAGTCACTTAAATTCTCTAAAGTTCCTCATCTGTAAAAAGAAGGCTAAAATAGAGGATTTGGGAAAGATTTGAAGGTCAGGATATAACTTGCCATGAGATTTTGAGGGATGAGTAGGAGTTTACCTGGTATGGGAGAGAATATTCAAACCGGGATAAATAATCCATTGTGTTATTTTACTGCATGCTCAAGTCATTTTTAAAATCAATTTCGCAATGGCCACAATCGCCATACTGTGGAAAGAGCCAAGATACCCTTCAACGGACGAATGGATCAAGAAGATATTGTCCATATATACAATGGAATATTATGCCTCCATCAGAAAGGATGAATACCCAACTTTTGTTTCAACATGGACAGTACTGGAAGAGATTATGCTAAGTGAAATAAGTCAAGCAGAGAGAGTCAATCATCATATGGTTTCACTTACGTGTGGAGGATAAGGAAAAACATGGAGGACATTGGGAGAAGGAAAGGAAGGGTGAATGGGGGAAAATCGGAGGGGGAGATGAACCATGAGAGACTGTGGACTCTGAGCAACAAACTGAAGGTTTTGGAAGGGAGGGTGGTGGGGGGTTGGGGAAGCCTGGTGGTGGGTATTGAGGAGGGCATGTATTGCATGGAGCACTGGGTGTGGTACATGAACAATGAATCTTGGAACACTGAAAAAATAAAATAAAAGTAATTGGGGAAAAAATCAATTTCCAATTATTTTTCAGTAGTTCTCAATGAATCTTAAGTGATTCACTTAACCTCATACTTCTGAGAGTACAGGTTTCTCTTTATGGGTTCTTCACAAAGGTTTTCTTTTGTGTATCATCACTGTCGTGGATGGTCCTCTAATGAACTTCCCCATAATAGTTTCCTCTCTTTAAATCTGGGCCATCTCTGTGACTTGCTCTCAACCAAGAGAATATAACAGAACTGATGCTGTATGATCTTGGACTCAGGTCATAAGAAACTTTAAACTTCTACAAGGTTTCCTGGAACATTCGGAATGTTCCCTTTTGGAAGCCAGCCACCATGTAATACATGTGACATCTCTGGACTCTCACATGAGGAGCCCAAGCCACATAGAGATGTCCTGTGCTGATGCTCTGGTCCAAACCTCCGCTGAGCTCAGTGAGCAGCCAGCATCAACCGCCAGACATGTGAATGAATAAGTAAGTCCTCTTGGGCAGCCAAAGAGAGACTTCCAATGATTACGCCCTGGGTGTTATCTGATGGCAAACGAATGAAAGACTTCAAAAGAGAAATACTCAGCAGGGCCCTGTTAATTCACAAAACTGTGAGAAGCAATTAAAAAAAATTTTTAAGACAAAATTTGTTGTAGGTAACAAGAACAACGATAGAAAACCAGAGCGGCCATGTTAGATTTAAAACAGGGAAGCAGAATGAAAATTCCATATTTAAATTATTTTCATTATTATACATGTAAAGTGTACATGTTCCTTCAAATATGCTGGTTGCCATGGAATTTATTTATTTATTTATTTATTTATTTATTTTTAAGTTTAATTTTTTTTGAGAGAGAGAGTGTGCACGCACAGGCATGGACACATGTGCAAACGGGGTTGGGCGGGGGGCAGAGGGAGAAGGAGAGAGAGAATCTTAAGTAGGCTCCATGCCTAGAATGGAGTCGGATGCAGGGCTTGATCTCACAACCCTAGGATCATGACCTGAGTGAGAGTCAAGAGTAGGATGCTTTACTGGCTGAGCCACCCAGGCGCCCCTCCATGGAACTTATTTCTAACCTGACTGTTAGGTGGAATAAAACTTAATAAATATGTTTGTCCTGACTTGGCATACACTCTCTTCATTTACTTGTATTCTTAAATAACTTGAATGGTTTCATGGACGAAATTTTGTTCTTCTCTAAGATAATCTGGTTGTTTGAATCTCAGTCTTACTGATATTCTGTGCAACCTACTATGGTCTTGCTACTAGAGTGTTCATCAGTTTTATGATCTCTTTCATTTGTTGCCTTATAAAAGGGAAACAATCTTTTTGTCTCTATACAAGTGCATTCAGGATAGCAAAACTTGCTTTTTGTTGCCAGTTGCTTTTAAGTTTGGATAGGCATGTCACATTTATGTTTGGGGATGGATATATTCCAATATAGTTATTTTGGGACCTCATGGTTTTTTTTTTTTTTTGCTACTTTGACAGAAAATATCCTTGGAATAAAATTACCCTATAAACTACCTTAAGACATTATCAGTTTTAGACAAAGATGTGAATTTTCCAACACCACCTAAGTTTGTTGCCTGAACAAATCAGGAATTAAAGTTTCTTTTACTCTTGTTGTATCTTACAAATAAA
>CM052886.1:66916257-66968147 GCA_028534135.1 Potos flavus
ACCAAAAGATTTTTCAGTTTTAAAAATATTGAATGTCAATGCCTATTCCTTTTTTTTTTTCCTTTAGAGCAGAAGAGAGAGCGAGTGGGGTGGGGGTGTAGAGAGAGGGAGAATCTCAAGCAGATTTCATGCTGAGTGTGAAGACTGATATGGGCCTCTGTCTCACAACCCTGAAATCATGACTGGAACTGAAATCAGGAGTCAGACGCTTAACCGACTAAGCCACTCAGGAGCCCACCAATGCCCTTCTCAACTAAAATTTATTGAATGTTATTTATTGTGTTCCTGGGCCTTCAGAGTGAATATACTGATAAAGAATCATTTTTCTTCCTCTCAATGTATTTCTACCTTTTGATCAATTTTCTTTCCTTCGATTTCATATACAACATTCATGGTTGTATTTCTAGGTTTTCCCAGATAGAAGAAGCTGGCACTTTCTTTTTTTTTTTTTTAAGATTTATTTTATTTATTTTAGAGAGAGAGTGCGTGCAAGTGGGGGAAGGGACAGAGGGAGAGGGAGAGGGAGAATTCACAAGCAGGTTCCCTGCTGAGTGTGGAGCCTGAGGGCTCGATCCAAGGGCCTAACAACATGACCTGAGCAGAAATCAAGAGTTGGCCACCTAACCGACTGAGCCACCCAGATGCCCCAAGAACCTGGCATTTCTTAATCTTTGCCACTGCAAATATGCTCTTATTTTCAAAGCTCAGTAAGACCTTCCAAAACAAACAATAGCTTTTAAAAGTTGGTTTTACACTTGACATAATTTATTAATTTGTATATGACACTTTGATTGTTGGCAGATTTTCAAATATTTTTCTGCTACTACCCATGACAGAAGGATGTCCATGTGCGGGATACCCTCCCATGCACAGCACAAGAGATGCAAGCAGTACATCGGATACAGACTATGGCTTCCCATATTTCACAGCGCTATCTGTACCTAAATAACTACATGTAATCTCAAACTATTAGAGGATTGACTGTGAATCCATTCCAATTTAATTTTAAAAAGTAAATCAATCTACTCCAATTTAATTTTGAAAAGTAAATCACTTATATTATTTTGACCATTACTGGAAACATGTTACTTGCTCCAAACCTAACTAATAGCAATATATGTGACATGACATTACTCTCACTGTTGGAGAATCACAATTCTATACTATTTCCTTATTTCATGAAAATTATCTAATTTATCTGCATAATGTTGTTCATAACATTCTCTTATCCTCTTAATGTCCATGGGATCTATTCTGCCTTTCATTCCTAACATTGGAAATTTGTGTCATCTCCTTCTTTCTTTGACTAGTCTAATATTTTCCTTGATCAATTTCATCTTCAGAAAAACTAGATTTTGGTTTCATTGATTTTATCTGTTATTTATCTATTTGTTTTTTCAATAACTTTTACTCTTATTTCCTTCTTATTTTTATTATTTCCTTCTTTCTGAAGGAAATTCTGCTGAATTTAATTTGTTCTTTTTCTAGTTTCTTAAGATTGCAACTTAAAGGGGCGCCTGGGTGGCTCAGTGGGTTAAAGCCTCTGCCTTCAGCTCAGGTCATGATCTCAGGGTCCTGGGATTGAGCGCCGCATCGGGCTCTCTGCTCAGCAGGGAGCCTGCTTCCCCCTTTCTCTCTGCCTGCCTCTCTGCCTACTTGTGATCTCTCTCTCTCTGCCAAATAAATAATAAATAAAAAGTCTTAAAAAGAAAAAAAAAGATTGCAACTTAAAGTTCTTTTTAGGTTTCTTCATTCTGAATATAAGCATTTTCATGCTATAAATTTCCTTCTAATCACTTCCTTACCTGAATCCTACAAATTTTGATACGTTGTGTTTTCATTATCATTCAGATAAAAAGTAAATTTTCCTATGGGAAAGTTAGGCCCGTGGATTATTTAGAATGTGTTGTTTAATTATCAAATACTTAGGGATTTGCAGATATCTGTTACTAATTTTTAGATAAATTCCACAATAGTAAGAGAATACAGTTTGAATGATTGTAATTCTTTTAAATTTATGAGACTAGCTTTGTGGCCCTGAATGTAGTCTATCCTGGTGAGTGTTCCAAATGTTCTTGAAAAGAATGTGTCTTACTGTCGTTGGGTGGAGTTCTTTAGAACTGTCAATTAGATCAAATGTTTGTATGGTTATTTCAAGCCATCTATACTCTTACTGATTTTCTATCTACCTGTTCTATTGATTACTAAGAGTGTTGAAATCCTCAAATATCATTGTGGATTTGTCTATTTCTCCTTTTAAAGCTCTTAGTTTTTGCTTTAGCTTATTTTTTTTAAAGATTTTATTTATTTATTTGACAGAGAGAGAGAGAGAGAGAAAAGGAGAGGCAGACTCCCCACTGAGCAGGGAACCTGATGCAGGACTTGATCCCAGGACCCAGGATCATGACCTAAGCCAAAGGCTGATGGTTAATTGACTGAGCCACCCAGGCACCCCTGCTTTAGCTTATTTTGAAGCTCTGTTCCTAGGTATATAAACATATAGGATTGTTACATATGCTTAATGAATTTTTATCATTATGAAATGTGCCTCTTTATCTGTACTAATATTCCTTACTCTGAAGTCTACTTTGTATGATGTTAATATTGTCATTCCAGCTCTTTTTATCAGATTTATTGAGGTATAATTTACACATAATAAAATTCACCAATTTTAAGTGTAAAAATTGATAAGTTCTGGAAAATATATGGGGTTGTGTAACCATCATCACATTTATAATATAGAATATTTCCATCACTACGACAAGTTACCTTCTATCCTTTTGTGGTCAGTCTCTTCCCCTGGCTCCTGACATCTGATATGCTTTCTGTCTCTATTGTTTTTCCCTTTTCAGAATGTTATATGAATGAAATCATAATATGTAGCATTTGGAGTTTGGGCTTCTTTGATTTAGCAGAATGCATTTTCATCCCCATTGTTAGTTTGTTCTTTGTTACTGCTTAGTAGCGTTCCATTGTATAGATAGACCACATTTTGTTTACCCACTTACAAGTAGAAGAGCATTTGGGTTTCTTTCAATTTGGGGCCATTCTATAAAGCTACTGCAAAATTTGGGTACATGTTTTTAAATGGAAATATCTATTTCTCTTGGACAAATATCTAGGTGTCCTATTGCTAGATCATAAGGTAAGACGAGTATCTGAAACCCACGAATGGTGGTCTTAGACTACCTTTCTTTACTCATCACACTTCTAATTAATGCTAGACTCAGTCCCAAAGTTATGAAATCATGACTCCATAATGAACACTGTACCAGTTAAAAGGAGTACACCACAAAAACTTGATATCTATAGGTAAACATTTTAAGCCCTTACGGCCCAATAGAGGCCACCTGCAGCCAGAAAAAAATGTCAAGAAAATTCACAGCTTAAATTCTGATCTTGATTCTACTTCGAAAATGTAAAAGTTTTTCAAGATTGCAATAAGTAGCAATCTTTGAAAATGGGAACACACGAAACTACTAACCCAGTCCAAATCCCTGTTTAGAAATTCATCTATGCAAATCAAATATACTTAAGACATTCAAACACTATATTTAATTGGTAGACGTTACTTTTTAAGGATACAAAGAGTTTTCCCTACACACCCAAATAATTACTGTGAATATAATTTGGGCCTTGATTGATGGCTTTGTTCATTTTTCGCACTTGCAGCAGACCTCTATCCGTTTAAGACCAAAGTGGCTAGAATCACCTGCCCACTCCAGCTCCCAGTTGCAACCGAAATAAGTAAAGGAGATCTAAGGAGCCAAGGCATAGGTAACGGCATGGTGGGCTTGCAGAATCTGACATTTAAATCGTCCTGCCCTTCCCGGCCAAGGCTGCCTCCGACAGCTAGGCATGTCAGAGACAGAATGTAGAGGAGAAAGGGCTGGGCTTTGCCTGGCCGCTCGCGACGGCGCATTAGCCTTGGCCTTCGCAGCAGCACTTGAGAAGCCCACTGGCAGGGCTGCTCCAACGCCCCCGCCGCCCTCCACGCATCCCGCAGTAGCCCGGCAGGTGTGCGCGGTGCGCGCGCACGCAATGCGTGCTGGGTGCGGGTCTAGCGGGCGGAGGGGCTGCTGGGCGCTTCGCGGAGGGTGGTTGGCTGGTGGGTGTCGGCCTCCCTGCCATCCCGCCTCCTTCTCCTCGTCTCGCGCTGGCCGGGGATGCTCGCGCGCGGCGCCCCCTTGCCTGTAAGCTGGCGGTTCCGAGGGTGTGTGTGTGGGGGGTGGCGTATGTGAGTAGCTTGGGGGGGGGCGGCGCTCGGAGCTCGGAGGAGAGCTCGCTCGGGTTAGTCCGCCGCCGTCACCTGACTCGTTGGAGCAGCCACAGCTGAGGTGGGGGCGGGGATGGGAACGCGGCGCGGATCGCTAGAGAGACGCGGCAGCGCCGGCAGAGGAGGCGGCGGCGGCGGGCGGGTACAGGCTCCTGGGGCCACGGGCGGCGGGCGCAGGCACCCCGGAGCTGAGGGCGGGGGGGCGCGCTAGGGCTGGAGGCATCTCGCCCCGGGGCACCAGGTCCGCGCGCGGCCGCACACACCCACCCGGCGCGGCTTCCCTCGGCGGCCCAGGCGCCGCTCATCCTGCGGCGGGAGGCGCCGCTTCTGGGGCGGGGTGAGTACCCGCGGCCCCGGCTTGGCCCCCTCCCCCGAGCCGGGGCAGCGCGCGGATCCGGAGAGGATAATCCTAGGGCGCGGAGAAGGGTAGCGGCTGGGTGACAGCTCCGCGGCGCGCTTGAGGGCGGGCGGGGGGCTGGGCTGGGCTGTCAGCCCGTCTCTGCTGCACTGCCAGGAAGGGCGAGGCGCCGAGAGACTCCGGCGCCTCCGCAGAGCCTCCGGGCGGCCCCTGCGGCGGGGATTGGGGGCAAGGGGAGGGGACTTGGGCGAAGGGCCTCGGCGGGGTTCGGAGGCGGCGGCGAGGAGGGAAGGGGAGGCGAGGGCATAATATGGCGCAATGCTAGGATAATCTCCACCGCGCCGGAGGGAGGACGAGCCCACTGCTGCCGCAGCGGGAGGAGGAGGAGGAGGGAAACGGTCAGGGCTTGGGTATCCGATTCACCCTCCGGAGCCTGCGGGCTAAGAGGAAGAAACGCCGCGGCGGGCAAGCGAGAGGTGGGCACCCGTGGGCGCGGCGCCCAGGGAATAACCCCGACGCACGCGGGCTGGTCCGACCCGCGGGGATCAGGTTGCAGGCGAAGTGCTGATTGACAGGGGGTCTCCGGAGGAGTGAGGCAGGCGGCAGGGCGAGTGGGACCGGGACGGTGTCACGAGGCTGGGACCGGAGCCCGTACTGGGGTTCCGTGACGGACCTACTCTTGTTGGAGACCCCCTAGATCGCATCTCACCAGCGGGGCTTAGCGCGTTGCTGGCTCCTAGAGGTGGTACCAGGGCGGGGACGGAGGAAAAGAGAGCCGCCGTGCGGCTGGAAGAGGCAAGGCCGGGGTGCTCGGAGGGGAGGGTCTGCGGGTTTAAAGCAGGACCATCTCCCCTTCTTTTCCGCAGAAGAGGAGGTGATAGACGCGGCCGGAGAAGATGTCGGGCCAAACGCTCACGGATCGGATCGCCGCCGCTCAGTACAGCGTGACAGGCTCCGCTGTTGCGAGAGCGGTCTGCAAAGCCACCACTCATGAAGTGATGGGCCCCAAGAAAAAGCACCTGGACTGTAAGCATCTTTTTATATAAGTGGGACATGCGCACGGCAGAGGCACCCTGGATGCCGGCATGCGGCCTGGGCTTGCTGTCAATAATGCTGCAGCTTTCAGAACTCCCAGCTGGGCTGCCCCTGAGCTCGAAATCTCCAGACCTGGAGGTCTTGCCTTGGGTCAACCCTGAAACCTTGTTTGTGTATGAGCCATTTTTTTTTCTCCTGTTGACCTCCAAGGTCTTGGTGGAGGAAAAAAATAAAAAATAAAAACTGTGTATTAACACTATAAAATACTGAGGAATTGTACATTCTGGATTAGGCACTTTTCACCTCTTTTTTTTTCTTTCTCCACACCGCACCCCTTTGTCCAGGTTACAGGAAATCGGGGGTTGCACAGTCATACACCACCCCCAAGAAGAAAAAATAAGAAAGATGAAATCATAAAAGGTCAAACTTGTCACCCTAGTTTTCTAAATACATTTTTGAATAGTTTTAAAATAGTGTCTTCTTTTTCAGTGTGGCTGCTAAGATTTCGTGTGTGAGTGTGGGTGTGAGTGTATGTTGTATGTAACTACACCAAACTGAAATAAATTCAAGCTACTGAATGAGGAAATTGGACTTCAGAGATAATGGCGATTTCATTTTACACATCCTAGCACACTTCTTTGTCCCTTTCTCAGAAACTGCTGGGCAGAATGACTGCTGTGGTCACAAAATGGATGTACTTTCCCAGCATTCGAGATGGTGCACTTTTATAAGAACGTTTCATTCATAATACTTTTTCTTTTTGTTGGTTATTTGATGGAAAAAAGGCTTTAATTTAGTTTGGAATGTATGGATTTCTGATAAAAATTTTTCATTGGATTATCACAGTCAGTATTTTGTTATTGAAGGACAAATAGGGACTTAGAAAAAGGCTTTTCATTTAAAAACACGTACCCAAAATATATTCTATAGCTGCTGTTCAGTGTTTGTGAGATGCTTATGACCCGCTCTGATATGATGTTTGTTGGTAAAGGTCAGTGTTGGCATAAGAGACACAAGTATAGCCATACCCATTTCCCATCTGGCTTCCTTTGCCTGTTTTCTGGGTTTCTTTTGCTTCAGGCCTTCGCCAGTGTCTGCCTTGTGCAGCTGAGAAAATGGCACTCGTGTTAGAATTGACTTTAGTCTTATTATCTGTATAAGCACAGCTCGATGGAGCTTACAGCTGGACATTGTAAGGGTTGTCCAGCCTTGTGAGGCTGTTGTGTTGTAAAATTGAATAATTTTGCTTCTAGAAGCTTGTCTGAGGGGAAAACACCATTACTCCTCCTGAGGGAATTTTTAACAAAATTTGTTGATGTGGTATCATGCGTTATATATGCAGTACAGGGTGAAAGAGACCTCCAGGACCAGGGCACCTAACAGAAGTGGAAATTATAAATTCATGACCAGCTCATTTTGCTGCAGCATGCTGAATCATTTAGCCATCTTTCCATCAGTTTCCCCAACTCTGGAAAGGTGACTCATGTCTTCAAGGTATGTGTCAGTCTAGGAAATACTTGTAATAAAAAAGCTATAGGTGATGGATTTGCTAAATGCTATGAAAATGGTAGATTAGTATATCAATACATTTCACAGAATGTTCACACATTTGAGCATTTCATTAAAACATTATTTGGATAAAGACTCGCTTTTCCATATCTAAATATTTAGTCGCCTTAATCTTTTAGATCTGGATGGTCTTTTAAAAAATTTCAAGGTGGGACTCATATGTTTGTGAGTGGAGTGATTTTGAAGATGTGGGACATAAGGGGGAGATTCTGTATTTAGAAAGTAGATGAAGTAGGAATTGGTATTGAATTATTAATGTGAATAATCATAACAGCTAAACATTTATTGAGCAGTTACTATATGCCAGGCACTGGGCTTTACATTATTAACTTATCACTGCTTAACAGGTTCAGGGAAGGTAATTAATTTTAACAGCTTTTAACCACTGCACTTAACTGTTGTCTGTGGTTTATTTAGTCATATTTTCTGTTGGGGGAGGGGAAGGAACAGTATTAGCCTGAATGGTTTAATTTCCAAAATACTCATCCTGTTTGTATGGCTTTGTGTGAAATCAAGCAGCACAGCCCACACCCTTATTGCAATCTCTATGATATGCATGAAGAATTTTAAATTTGGTCAGTTAAAAAAATGAGTGAAAGACAAGCACTTTTGAAAAGTATTAGTTTTTCTTTTTGATGTTTTACTTTTTGAATAAGTAATAAAATAAATTAACTGCACTTAAAAACAACCTTAGGGCAGAATTTGGAAAGACAGATATCACATTACTGTCTGATATCACATTACTGAAAAAACGATATGGAAAATTTGA
The DNA here is from genome assembly GCA_028534135.1 of Potos flavus. Taxonomy (NCBI): domain Eukaryota; kingdom Metazoa; phylum Chordata; class Mammalia; order Carnivora; family Procyonidae; genus Potos; species Potos flavus. The sequence goes on from CM052886.1 coordinate 66,924,265, forward strand.
AAATAGAAATATTGTTGTATTTATATGCATTGTAAGAAGACATCTTTGCTCAAAATTCCTTGTGAAGTTCTTTTAAATAACAGTCGGCTACCTTAGTAATTTATTCACAGGTTTTCAGTAACACCAGTTATAAAAGTGAATCACACCTATTATTAGAACATGCAAACACATAACTAAGTTTCCCTATAGGCACTGAAGCATTCTTAAGTAATGTTTTAGTTTTGAAAATATTAAATAGTAGTTGGGAGGAAAAGAGCACAATACAGAGTTGGGGATTTGAGACCAAAAAATTTTAAATTTTAATTTGTTTGATTGGTGTATTAACTTTTGGGTTAGGAGTTGAGGTTGGAAGATTTTAAGATTAAAGTTTATGGTTTTGTGATTGTTTTTCCAGATATTAGGTTAACTGAATGGGCTCCAGATATTATTTATTTAAAGTACTGGTTTAAGAGATTTTTTTTTCTCTATAGGTTGAGAGGCCAGGAAAATTACTGTTAATTCTGGCAATTTATAAATTTATGCTTAATGATATATGATTTAAACATTTACAGGAATGATTTGTTAACATCTAGGGGCAGAATTATCTATGGTGAGAAGGTAGAGATAAAGGAATTCTAGACATACATTCTCAGATTTTTTCCCTTTTTTTCAATAATTGCAAGTTTCTTAGCAGAAAAATACATCCAGAAAAGCTTCACCATAATCAGCAGCTATATATTGAATTTAAAATAAATTAATATTAATATTTTTAATATTCTAAATAATGATTATATATCTTAAGGTACTTTTGGATTATGTAAAGCTTTTATTCCACACTCTACTATAATAATGTTGCCGCTTGCACATGAACATTGATAAACATCTGACCCAATGTTAGTTTGACATTAGTTTTTTAGGTGCGCCTATACATCCTTGTTTCTTTTTCCTTGTAACTTTGTGTACCTATTTGGTAACACATAAAACATCCAGGATTCAGCAAGTATTTACCTTCTTGGTTACAACTGTTCTACATTTCAGCTGCTTTTCCTTTTCTGCTTTGTAGTTGATGCCCTAACCATAGCCCAAGTCAGGTAGTAAGGGAGTAAGATCCAGTATGGCACTTAGTACCTACCCAAGTGCTGTGTCACTAAAGACCAACAAAGAAATAGAGTCAACCCAACATAATACCTGCAGGGAGAAACTTGGAAAGTTTGGCAGCTCCGGTATTCATTTCTGTTTGTTGATTCGTTCATTCATAAAGATTCATTTCTGTTTGTAGCTTTTACCCACAATTTCTATATATGGTATATTTAAAAAAAAAACTCTTTAACATCATCAAAATTCAAACTTAGACATTACTGTTAATATCAAACCAAACCTCATGAAAAGTCGAATCAGTTATCAGTAATGCTATTTTTTCCCCATTCTTAACCTCTTGAGTGTTTTTAATAATGAGTTTATACGACATAATGAGCAAATGATTCAGGTTCTGAATTTTATGTTTGAGAAATACTGACTGGCATTTTATAAATGATTCCTGTCCTCCCAAATTAAGAAAAAAGTAAAATTTGGGGCACCTGGGTGGCTCAGCCAGGTGGGCGTCTGACTCTTGATTTTGGCTCAGGTTGTGATCTCAGGGCAGTGGGATGGAGTCCCACATCAGGCTCCACGCTCCGCAAAGAGTCGGCTGGACATTCTCTCTGTCTCCCTCTGCCCCTTCGCCTGCTTGCTCAAGCTCTCCCTCTCCCCCCAAATAAATAAATTAATTTAAAAGAAAAAGAAAAAAGATTTTATTTCTTATTAGAATGTCTGATAGAAGTAATGGGAGATATGGACTGTGTTTTGATTCAAGGCAGATATTGGCAAATTACCACAAAATACCTACTGCTTTAATTTTATTCATAAAATATCTGTAAATAAGAAATTTTGTGAGTAAACAGAATGAAAATTTAACCCTAAATTTTAATTAATTAATTACAATAAATTTAAGTTTATTTGCTATACCTAAGCTTGCTTAGTAGAAATAAAACATATTTTGATTTTTAAAAATGCTATTTGCACACCAATTCAGTTGATCCATGCCTGTATTTGTAATAACTTAATAAAGCTTTCTGTAGTGCACAGATCCAAAAAGTAGGCAAAGATTATTGAATAAAATTAATTAGATCAATGTATAAAAGTTTACTGAACACTAGAGTAACTTTCAACATGAGAAGTGTACTAACTGGCTGTAAATATATTTTACTTTTATTCCAATTGTTCTCATTTCACTATTTGATATTCACTAAATATACCTAAATATACCCGTTCATTCTTCTATACCAAGGCATGCTCTGTTCCTTCTTGATTTCACCAGAAGACCCAGCCCAAGCGTGGAGATGGAGATAGTATTTTTTAGACAGTCAGGAAGAGCTGGGGGAAATACACTTTTGAAAAAGCATTGAGTCGATGATCATTGATACAGCAAATCTGTAAGGGGTCCAATCTGTATGGTCCAGCGACGTTCCCAGACAACACTGAGCATGCCAGGAGTGGGGCAGAGAGATCCTGTGAGGTTCAGGGGTTGGCAGGAGCGGGCGAAGCAGAGGAGTGGCAAAGAGTCTCAGGTAATAGCAGGGAGCGTGCTTTAGAAATGACTTAAAATAATTAAGCAGATTTTATGTAGCTAGTGGAACAGTAACGACTTTTTCCCCGGATCTTTTTACTTCCACATTTTCAGAGAAATCTTTTTTTTTTTAAATAGTATAATGTTAATTCTATTTGGGTCACATTAGATATTTTTTTTCTCCTTTGGTGATCAGTGTGGTTAGCAGATAAATTTTTAGAACCAGTATAAAATTCGTAATTCAAATAAATTTTTTAAATGTTGTAAAAATTGAATATATGGAAAAAATATAAAATTATATACAGAGTAGGTAAATTCACATCTTAATCGCAATATTAGCTTGCAGCATTTTAGATTAAAATCTCGATTTTTGGTACATTGCCATATGAGTTTTAATGTTTAATAAATGGCTGCTGAAGTCTTGTAATTTTATCTGTGCACTTAGTTGCTATGGATCTATCTCTTAGCTTTTCACAAATAAATATCCTTTAAATATCTTCCTTCCTCCCTTCAGATTGTTTGATTGATGCTAGAATAGGGTGTTTTTTAGAGCTTATCTAGGTTTCAATACTTGGTAAAGAAGGTCAGAAGTGACATATAACCCTCTTCCCTGAGGACCTAGGATGCTTTCCTTACAGAGTTGTATTTTTGGTGACTCAACTCCTGAGCCAGTTGCTACTGACTAAGCCTTCAAATATAAGCATAGTTCATTTAAACAATTTGAAAAGCCACATTTCTTGCCATTAAAAATATTTATTCTTCAGTTCCACTTTGTTGGCAAATTTTTTTTCTCTTCACCAAGAAACATTGTTTGCTTGTGAAGGGAAATGTTGGCTGTCTTTTTTCTTAGGTGTTTATGTAATGTGCTCTAGGTTTTGTTGCTCATAAAGGGGAGACTAGTTGAATGGCATACCCAGTGTCAATCGCATGATCAGCTGTAAGACAGAATGAAGTCTTCCTAGGAGCAGCTGGGTGAAAGCACAGGCCAGAGAGAGAATTGTACCTTGAAGCCCCAGCCTTCTAACACTGGGTTCCTGCTCTCTCTTCATCTGTTCCAAATGTGTGAGGCTCCCTTCTGCCTTCCCATGTATACATAAACTTTCTCTATTATGCATCTTTAAGAAGGATCTAATGTTTCCCAAGGAACTTTGTCATATGCCATTCCTGGGTACTCAGGAGAGAGAGGAGCTGCATCTTTGTCTACTTCGGTGGTTTTGCTTTTTGGCCTGATCATTAATTACTCTCCCAGGGTTAACACTTCTATCTTAAATGATCACTTTTCTCCTTTCTCTGTCAGTTATTCTGTCATCTGTATTTTTAAGTTCTCCTTCTATCTCTCTTATAAGCATTTTCGAGCATTTAAAACAAACAAAGCCACCTACACACAGCTGTCCTTGGACTCTATGCCTTCTTCCAGCAACCAACCTATTGTCCCTTGTTTTTCTTTCACACCCAAGCTTCTTGAAAGAAGTTCACCATTCCAAAGAAAACACACACAAGTCTACCCTTCTTTGGATATTCTGTGTCTTTGGCTTAATCCATGCATGAAGTGACAGGATTGCGTTAGGGGCCAGGCATTGCCAACCCAATTGGCCAAGCCACTAACTTGAGAGTTATCTCTCATCTCTCACATCCAGTGGGTGCTCAGTTGTTAAAAACTCTCTGAAATCTCCTTCTGAACTGTCTCTGCTTTGCTTTTAGAACAGTAATAAATCTCATTTGTAAAATTACGGTTAGTAATAGTACCTACCTCATCTTTGCTGAGGAATAAATGAGATAATGCACGTAAAATACCTAGCCCAGAGCTTGATGCACAAATGTCCAATGTATATCAGTTATTACTACCACTGTTACTGTTAACCGTTATTTGTACAATTGTTGTTGGTGCTACTGTTGCCCCTGCCAGTGTCATTACTGCTACTTCCATCACCATAACAACAGATAGGATCATTAGTGATTTGCCCTTACCACTTCTCTGTGCTTGTTCTTTGCTTCCTGCTTTCAGTTGCTTCAGTTTTTACATTAATTCCAACTTTCTTTTCTGTAGTTTGGAAGTTTAAAATCTGTATTATTTCTGTTCTTTTAGTGATCACCTTTAAAAATTTAATATGTCTACTTAAAGTCTGAAGTAAAACAGTATCTTTTTATTTTCTTTTATTTATTTATTTATTTATTTATTTATTTATTTATTTGACAGAGAGAGAGATCACAAGTAGGCAGAGAGGCAGGCAAAGGGAGAGGGGGAAGCAGGCTCCCCGCCGAGCAGAGAGCCCGACGCGGGACTCGATCCCAGGACCCCGAGATCATGACCTGAGCTGAAGGCAGAGGCTTTAACCCACTGAGCCACCCAGGCACCCTTTATTTTCTCCCAAAGAAGAGAAACTTAAAAACTTTACTCCAACTACCCACTTCTTACTGACATGCTATGTTGCCTAGTATTTTAATTCTATCATAGTTTTAACCCCTAAAGCTAGCCATTGTTATTCGATACAGGCAATGTTTATGTCAGTAAATCCTTTTTGACTTCTTTTCTCACCATTCCTTCATTATGCCTAAGATTTTTCTGAACTCTATCCTTTTGAAGGTCCTTTGGTGAGGCTCTTTAGTAGTCAACTCTGATTTTGTCTAAAAAAAAAAAAATCTAATTTTGCCCATATTTTTGAAGGATAGTTTATCTATATATACAATTCTGGATTGACAGTTATTTTTTCTTTGAAGATAATTTCACTCTTTTGGCTTCTGTTGTTCCTTTTAAGAAGTCATATATGAGTCTACCTGCCTTTAGGTAATCTCTATTTTTGTGTCAGCCTTTATAATCTTGTTTGTTTTGTCCTGTAGTTTGTGTGTGTGTAGATGTAGCTTTCTTTTTAAAAATTTTAATTTCAGTATAGTTAATATAACAGTGTTATATTTGTTTCACATGTACTATACAGTAGTTCAGTACTCATAGACATTACTCAGTGCTCATCATGATAAGTGTACTCTTAATCCTCTTCATCTATTTCACCTGTTCCCCGACCCACCTCCCCATAACCATCTCTGTGGTTTTCTGTAGTTCTCTCTACAGCTCACTCTCTCTCATCTCTATTGTTCTCTATAGTTAAGAGTCTATTTTTTGGCTTGTCTCTTTGTTGTTGTTGTTGTTCTTTGTTTTGTTTCTTAAATTCCACATATGAGTGAAATCAAATGGTATTTGTCTTTCTCTGACTGGCTTATTTCATTTAGCATTATACTCTCTAGATCCATCCATGTTGTTGCAAATGGCAAGATTCCATTAATTTTTTGACTGAGTAATATTCCATTTTGTGTATATACACCACATCTTCTATATCCATTCATCTATCAGTGGACACTTGGGCTGTGTCCATAATTTGGCTATTGTAAATAATGCTGCAGTAAACATAGGGGAGCATATATCTTTTTGAATTAGTGTTCTCATATTCTTTGGGTAATTACCCAGGAGTGGAATTATTAGATGATATGTAGTTTTATTTTTTGTTTTTGGGGAATCTCCATATTGTTTTGTTTAGTGGCTGCACCAGTTTGCATTCCTGCCAACAGTGCAGGAGGGTTCCTTTTTCTCCACATCCTCACCAACACTTACTCTTTCTTGTGTTTTTGGCTTCAGCTGTTCTGACAGGCATGAGGTGATAGCCACTATAATTTTGATTTGCATTTCCTTGATGATAAGTGATGATAACCATCTTTTCATGTGTTTGTTGGCCATCTGTATATCTTCTTTGGAGAAATACCTGGTCATGTCTTCTGTCCATTTTTAAATTAGATTATTTGTCTTTTTTGGTGTTGAGTTGTAAGAGTTTTTTATATATTTTGGATACTAACCATTTATTGGATATGTCATTTGTAAATATCTCCTCCCATTTAGTGGGTTGCCTTTTAGTTATGTTGATTGTTTCATTTGCTGTGAAGAAGCTTTTTATTTTGATGTCCCAGTCATTTATTTTTGCTTTTGTTTCCCTTGCCTCAGGAAACACATCTAGAAAAATATCACTATGACTGATGTCAGAGAAATTACTGCCTGTGCTTTCTTCTAGGATTTTTATGACTTCACGTCTCACATTAAGGTCCTTTAATCCATTTTGAATTTATTTTTGTATATGGTGTAAGAAAGTTTCATTCTTTGTACGTAGCAGTTTTTCCAACACCATTTATTGAAGAGACCGTCTTTTTCCCATTGCATATTTTTGCCTCCTTTGTTGGAGATAAATTGGCCATATAGTTGTGGGTTTATTTGGGCTCTCTATTCTTTTCCATTGACCTGTGTGTCTGTTTTTGTGCCTGTACCATATCGTTTGATTACTACAGTTTTGTAGTATATCTTGATATCTGGGATTTTTTTACTTTTTATACTTGTTTTTCAAGATGCTTTGGCTTTTTTTGTGGTTCCATATAAATTTTAGGATTGTTCTAGTTCTGTGAAAAATCCTATTGATATTTTGATAGGGATTGCATTAAATCAGTAGATTGCTTTGGGTTGTACAGAAATTTTAACAATATTCTTCAAACCCATGAGCATGGAATGTCTTTCTAGTTCTTTGTGTCATCTTGAATTTCTTTCATCAGTGTTTTATAGTTTTAGGAGTATAGGTCTTTTACCTCCTTGGTTAAGTTTATTCCTAGGCACTTAATTATTTGTGTAATTATAAATGGAATTATTTTCTTAATTTCTCTTTCTGCTACTTCATTTTTACTGCGTAGAAATACAACAGTTTCTGTGTATTGATTTTTTATCCTGTGACTTTATGAATTCATTTATCAGTTCTAGCAGTTTTTTGCTAGAGTCTTTAGGGTTTTCCACATATAGTACCATGTCATCTGAAAATAGTGAAAGTTTTACTTCTTCCTTGCTAGTTTGGATACCTTTATTTCTTTTTGTTGTCTGATTGTCGTGGCTAGGGCTTTCAGTACTATGCTGAATAAAAGTGGTTAGAATGGACATGATCTTGTTCCTGATCTTAGGGGAAAAGCTCTCTGTTTTTCATCCTCAGGTATGCTATTAGCTGTAGGTTTCATATATGGCCTTTATCATGCTGAGGTATGTTCTCTCTAAACCTACTTTGTTAAGAGTTTTTATCATGAAGGGATGTTGTGCTTTGTCAAATGCTTTTTTGCATGTATTGGAATAATCATACAGTTTTTATCCTTTCTCTTGTTGATGTAATGTATCACATTGGTTGATTTGCAAATCTTGAACTACCTTTGCATCTCAGTAATAAGTCCCACTCAATTGTAGTGAATGATTTCTTAATGTATTGTTGGATTTGGCTTGGTAATATTTTGTTGAGGAACACACCTCAACTTGTGTTCATCAGAGATGTTGGCCTATAGTTCTCTTCTTTTACAGTGTTTTTATCTGGTTTTCATATCAGAGTAATGCTGACCTCATAGAATGAATTTGGAAGCTTTCCTTCCACTTAGATGTAGCTTCCTTTTATTTATTCTCTTTGGAACTTGTTGGGTTTCCTGAATCTGAGAATTCATTTCTCTTATCAGGTCTGGGAAATTTTCAGCATTTCTTATTATTGATTGTGGCCTACACCCATTTTCTTTTTTGGTTGTCTTCAAATATGATTATATATACACTAAACTTTCACATCATATCTCTGTATCGCTAAATATACCTTTTGTAGTTTCAAATGCTTTCTTTACTGTTTAGCATGCTTTGTTTTTCAGATACTTCCTATTTATTAATTCCCTCTTTAGCTATGTTTTATCTGCTTTTACTCATGCTTAGTTTTTAATTTTTATCATATTTTTCATTTTTGAAGTTTTTCAAATTTACTCCTTTTTTGGATGACATATTTCTTCCTCACATGTTTGAGTTCCTCTTTTGTTTCTTCACCATTTGAAACACAATTCATTTCATATTCTCTATCTCATAGATCCATTATATGAAGCCCTTTGTTTGCTATTTGTTTTCACCTGACCCTCAATCATGAAATGTTTCCTCGTGTGTTTGTAATTTTGGACTTCATCTGTGGGAATCCTGAGAACTTAGGATAACCTAGAGAGGATTTAGTATTTGCTTCTGCCAGATCCCACAAGTGCTACTGTCCTGGGAGCACCTTAAGTTGATTTCTGCTATTGGAGTTTCCCTTCTAGTGCAAGTCTAGGTCCATAATTTTAAAGTCTAAAAAGCTCAGAAGACCAAAATTCTTTTTTGTAAATCATTTGGTAGCAAAATTTGTACTACGTATCATGAAAGTTTGTATGTTGAACTACGGAAATAGTGTTGTATAATGGTATGCTGTCCAGATTAGACTGGCGTGTTACTTAATATCTGGTGTATGTTCCATGTTACTTTTGTAAAATCTGAACAATCATAAATTCTGAAACACACATGGCTCTGAAGGTCTTGAATAGAAAAGTGTGAATCTGTAGTCTAAATTCGAGTCAGAAACTTGGGCAAGAGGAGAGCTATGATTACAAAAGCCCTAGAGATTTCTTCTTTTGCTCTTCATTTCCCCAGAACCTAGACTAAGTGGGACAAGCTTTTCTGTTGTCTTCCTTTGCTGAAAGGTGTTTTTTTTTGTTTTTGTTTTTTCTACTGATTTTACAAAGGGAGTAACCTTTTGAGGGTCCCAGCTTTCTGTGGTCTTTCAACTTGTCACCTTGTTTAGTCTCAAAGACCTTGTTTTCTGTTCCCCATACGGCTGTTAAAATCGGAGCCTTCTGGCCACTCAAACTAACACTTAGCCTCAAGGAGCCTTCTCCTCCGTATCACTTTACCATGTGTTTTTCTGCATCTTCTTTATGTTTTGGCCTTGAGGATCACCTTTTATTTTCTTGTGAGTTCTCCCAAATGAGTAGAAGGATTCCAGTAATATTTATCTAAATTATAAGGTGTGGTTTTTTTCTGTATGCTAGAATCGGAAGCAGCCTGTTTCCGGTCCACCGTTCTTTCCTCTCCCTCCGCTCCCCATACACACCACAGTTCATTACTGAGAAACTTTGAAATTCATTAGGTCCACTACCCTCTGTATTACTTTTGGGCCTTTATTCTGTCTGTGTTCTAATATATTTAAAAAATCTCATTTCTAAAACCTAGCTTTAGTCATTCCTTCTCAGGACTTTGATGGCCCCTCTGCATGTATCCCTGTCCTATCACTCACGGAGCTGCAGTGGGATCCTGTTTAGTGAAATTTTTTTCCTCTAGTCTGCAGTTTCATTGAGGCTGCCTTATCCCTAACACATAGCAGGAAGCAGGTTTTGGTAAACATTTGCCGAATGATTTTTTTTATTACAGATTTCATATTTCCTAATTTCAGACCTTTTTCATTCCTATAAACCTTTTCTTTAAAGATTTTACTTTTACTTGCTAACTTTGCAAAAGAGCAAGGAGTTGGTCATTTTCTCTCAAGGTTTTGAAAGTGTAATATTAAAGGAAAACAAACAATTAAAAAGAAACATTACATTGCTTAATGCACATAGATGCACATTTCCTGATAGTCTTTCAACACTCACATTCTTGTGACATGATAAAAATTTCATCTAGGGAGGCACCTGGGTGGTTCAGTTGGTTAAGGGTCCAACTCTTGATCTCAGCTCAGCTCTTGATCTCAGGGTTGGGGGTTTAAACCCTGCATTGGGCTCCATGCACAGCCTACTTAAAAATTTTTCATTTGGGGAAAATTAGATCCTTGATATGAAAAGTTTTTTCAGTCGTAGGTTTAAAGCATATGTGTATTTCTCTTGGTGCATATATCAATGATTAGATAGTAGATAATTATTAATATTAGAGAAAATTCTTCATTAGCATTGATTGTGTGTATATGTGTGTACCCATGTGCTTTAGACTGTTTTGAGTTGGATACAGTTAGGTAGCACTGTTTTTCCGTATCCACTTTATAATTCACAAGTACATGCATTATAAGTGGTAGGAAAAGGAGTTACTTCAGAGTATCTATATACTCTTAATTTTCATTAAAATGATATTCACTGTATATATGGTGATGTTATTCACTAACATGATAATATTACCATTAGATACATGAGGGTTTTAGAAAATCTCTGAGGAAGGGGGACAAGCTTAAGCTAAAACTTTGGGTTGTTTGGCCTTTGCAAAGAGAGCAATAAATGTTAGCATATTTAATTTGGCTTTTAATGACCTGTTTGTAGAAATTAGAAATTACTTTCAGTATTGAGGCTTTCAGTAACTTATTTAGCACAGTGCCATTATTTATTCATTTAACAAATATTCGAGTATTTACTAAATGTCAGGAATTGTTCCAGGAGGCAAGGATACCATGGTGAACAAGATACAGCTCTTGGCAACTTAGTAGGGGAGACAGAAGATGAAAGAAATAATTACAAGTGTCTCAAAAATAATGAAGTGTCAACAGGGGAAGTGAAGACTCCAGTGGAGGTACCTTGCAGAAGCGATGTTTAAGCCCAGACCTGAAGAACAAGTGGACTGCCTAGGTGAGGTGCAGACAGGAGCTGCTAGGAAGAGGTTCAGAGGGAGCAAGACACATTTTAGGAAATTAAAGAAGTGAAAAGTTACTGGAAAACTGAATTTAAGAGGGCCAAAAATGTTAAGCAAGACCTGAGTTGTGAACCGGGCCCAGATATGGAGGGCCTGCTAGGCTGGAGAGAATCTTCATTTTTGCAGATGAGGAATCTAGGTCCGAAAGAGGCAAAATCATACCTTCTATATGTGTTAATACTGAATAATTCTTATCTGTCTTCCTTGAACTGGTGCCTTAATGGGTCATTGCCTTGGTCATCTAGTTCTTATTGTTGTATTGGTACCAGGAAATATCTGTGTGAGTCATGTGAGAAATGTAAACATATTTAAATGTATATACGTACACACACACATGGAATTTAATATCTGAATTCAAACTTACCATAAATGCAAACCAAACCCAGGCCCTTCTGACACAGTGGACAGTCAGGAAGCAGTCCCTGATGGCATTTCAGGACACGTCATGGCAGCCTGACCTCTTTGTGCCTTTTCCCTCTTGCCTGTTGCTTGGTTCTTGGGTCATGGAGCCAATACCAGAGAATCCTGCCTATGTCATTGGTGACAGTGAAGACTAAAAAGATTATAGACTCATGTAACTTAGTTGAAAGTCTTCTAAAAAGTGTATATTAAATGAACTTTAGAGGCTATTTAGTTTGGTCTCATTATTTGGCAACATAATTTATAAGATTCCTTAACTATCACTACTGAAATAATAGAATTTTATAATCAGGCTTAACTTTAATGCAAAACAGAAAACAAAAGTAACCATCCCCCAAATCACAATATATATTAAGTATATCTAAGTATGTCTGTGTCATACTTCATGGGGTTTGTTAGCTTGTTAATGCCCAAGAAAAAACTTGTTATTAAAATTGAGGATAAAGAAATATCCAGTGAAAAATTTTCTTTCTCCTGTTCTCTCCAAAGCTAGTCATTTCCACATTATCATTCTCTGTAATTCTTTTCCTTTAGTATTAAAAATATCAGAAAATATTTTATTCTTTTTTCTTAAAAGCCAAAATAGAATTTCAGAAAACTAACTATAATCTCACTATCAACTTGATTAGCTTCAGACTGTACATTTTGCAGATAACCCATCATCTGACTAAATAGACCATGGCTTAACAAAATTTTGTTATTTTTGTCTCCCTACCTCAGCAGGGTTGCAGTGTGTTCATGTTTTTCTGGGCTCTTCATTAAGCATTTTAACATTTAACATTCTGATTTTTGTCTGCCTTGAATGAGCATGAGTGCATTCTTGGAAGGGTCCATGGAAGGCTGACTTGAGGCCGTGCTAAGGACCAGGCCGAACCCACTGTTTATCACTTGCATCTCCTTATTGCTTTGTGGTTCTGTACTCTTTCTCCCCACAAGGGAGCTGATTGTAGTTCCAAAGGAGTCACTTAATGTTTAGTTATACTTTATTGCATTTTTATGAAGAACTGTGTGTTGCAATAACATTACTCTGTCAAAGGTCTGTTCTCTATATCTCAGTGGCATATAGTGACTTTGGCTCTTCTGTGGAGTGTGCTAATCATTTCATGCAGTAATGCTGTGAACTCAGAAGGAAGTGCTTCCTCAGTTGAGTTCAGCAGTACTTTTTCAGGTGGATAAAGAAGACTATAAATTGGGCACTCAATTGGTAGGAATATAAATTGGTGCAAATTTTGGGGAGGGAAAATTGGCAATATTACTCAAAACTCTTAAATCCCAGCAATTTGATGGCTATAAATTTATTTCTAATAAATAATTGGCAAACTACAGAAAAGTATGCATTCAAAGGTGTTTGTTGCAACTATATATGTAGGAATACAAAATTGAATACACCTAAGTACTTGATTGAAAAATGGTGGCGTATCCAAACAATATGATACTGGGCAACCTTGAAAAATGACGTTAAAGTTTATCTGACATGTAAAGCCAATTTATCAGATATGATCTAATTATCTTTTTTTAAAAAAAGTACTGTATGTGTACGTTCATGATACATATATTGGTAGGGTATATGCCAAAATGTTATCTGTGGGTTGAAGGATTTTCACTTCCTATTTTATACCGATATTAGTCATGACTGTTTTGATTATGAGTTACAGGACTATAGATCAAATTAGTTTGGGCGAAGACAGGATCATTTTGGCCCTTGTAACTAAGCTGAGGGAAAGCTAGGGTGAACTGGGCCTCTCTGGTGCTTGTTTAGGATTCTCCACCCCCTTCTCCTATTTCTCTTGCTTTCATTTCACACAATAGTGGCCGAGCACATGCTTCATTCTCACAAGCTAACTTTCTCAGTGAGTCCGGAAACATGGTGGACTAAAGCTCCTAGGCTCACATCGCCACAGCCCCACCAAGAGAAAGGGATTCTCTTCCTAGATCTAGTTTTACAAATTCATAGGAAAGAATTCTGATATGCTTTGCTTGGGTCATGGTTTATCTTAATGAGTCTGTGGCATGATAGCGTGGTTGTCGATCTTAACCAGAACTATCCTGTTGGTAATCCCAAGAGCTAGTGACTTGATACAAGTTTTATGTCTTGCTCACATCTAAGTCCGCTGTGGATAGCTCCTTCCATCTAGGGATTCTAGCACCTAGGGTTTCAGAGTCCTCCACTGGATTCTATGCATCTATCTGACAGAGAAAAGAGGACAGAATGAAGAAGGGGTGTGGAAGGGCAGTTTTGCAGGCGAGGATTTATGTCCAGGCCTAGACATCATTTAGCCTGTATTCCATTGGCAAGAACTCAGTGGCCTCATGAGGAGAGGGTGGGAAATGAAAACTAGCTGTGAATCCAGGAGGAGGAAATTGCATATGAGCACATAACGTTGACTCTACCATGCCCGTGGAAAAAGAAATTGGATTATAGCTCATCACCTATATCTTAAAACACTTTTGTGTGCCACTTAGATATTTTGGGATTTCGCTGTTATAGACATGTAGTGGTTAATATCTAGTAATAAGCTAGCTGCTGTTAATTTTTCTTTCAGTGAGATCAGATGATTCTGGAAACGGATGACTAATAGCCAGCCAGTAGACTCACTGCGTACTTCTCAGTCCTTGGCGGACATTGCAGATTGATCCTGGCACAGTTTTCTTCAAAGCTTTGATTTGGCCTCCTATTACATCCATAGACAATGCTTTGGATTTCTGCTGTCAATCATAGTTGGCACTTAGGATGAAACACCATTTGCCATCCCTTGTCTAGGCAGTTTATCCATGCTAGATGGTAAGGCAAAGCATTTGCTGGATTTACCCAGAACTCCAAATTGGCATTCAACTTGAATGTTTCCAAGCCCAGAATTCATCCTTCAATGATTTTGTCTTTAAAATCTAGTAATTCAGTGATTTGTGTGGATAGGCCATGGGGAGAAGTTCTTCCTTGTTCTGTTTAATAGCCAAAGGGTGTTGTTCCTGGTTTTATGTTTTGTATTAACAGAGAATGTTACAGATAATGTGAGACAGGGAAAGGATGTTTGAATTTTTGCGTTTAAGATCTAACTTTCTTTGGGCATCAAGTCTGATATCAATCAGTTGCCTTAAAATATGTTATACAAAGCATTTCAGTACCAAGAAATTTTCTTTGGATTGTTCCTTAGGTACCTACAATGGATGTGGTTTCTTTTTTAGTGTAAGATGCCTCTTTATTCACTTTTTGATGTGTAGTACATTAACTCTCTTTTCCTGTAAGATTTAAATGGAGAACAATAAAGGGGCTCTCTGGGGTGAAGGAGAGGCTCACGCATGAGCATTTCATGTTTTCAATTGCTGCCATCCTCACAAATGCCTGTGAGTAAATAGTCATATCCTTGCTTTACAGAGAAGGAGAACAAGGCCAAAGAGGTTAGGGAACTCCCCCAAGGTCCCACAGATAATGAGGGGAGAAGTCAGGATTTTATCAGAGGTTGTCCCTGTAAGACTTATAGGGATACTTTCCTTTGTGTCATATTTTTTGCTTGTTGTCTGTGTCTCTAGTGCCACAAGTATCAATAATCTGAAATGAAACCAGTTAAAGCACCATGCGATTGTTTTTAGGGAGTAAAAAAGGAGGGTGGGTTATAAAGGCAGTTAGCAAATTGACTAGATGAGCAAAATCCCTGCCAAAGGCCCTGCTCTGTCTAATGGGGAAAAAAGGTGGAGGGGCTGGGTTCAAATGGCTCTTCTTGAGCCAGTCTCGCTCCTCATCAGTTCTGTCTTTTGATGACTTGCTACTGAAGCCTTTACTTATCATATGTGTTAATTAAGGACTTTGGGAGGTGGTGGAAGGTAGAGCAGAAGGAGCACTTTTTTTGTGATCAGAGGACCTAGTGTAATACGAGGCAGGTTCTGTTGTTTTCTGACTATGATCTGGCTATTGTCCAGATTAACTTTGTTTCTTCAGGCCTCAATCTCTTCTAAGGCATCCTGGGGATATGGTAACACTTAATGAATAGATTTCTTAAAAACAGGAATAACAACAAATTTTGACTTTATTTTTTTTTAAAGATTTTATTTATTTATTTGACAGAGAGAGAGATCACAAGTAGGCAGAGAGGCAGGCAGAGAGAGAGGGGGAAGCAGGCTCCCCGCTGAGCAGAGAGCCCGATGCGGGGCTTGATCCCAGGACCCTGAGATCATGACCTGAACCGAAGGCAGAGGCTTTAACCCACGGAGCCACCCAGGCGCCCCCAAACTCTGACTTTAAATTACTCTACAAATTATTGTTATTAGAGGCAAAACCCTTTTGGGTCCTAACAGTTATCTTCTTAAGTACCTTTCAGGTCCTGTGTGCAAAAAGAGCACAGCCTCAGCTGTTCTGTGCTGATCTTGCATTACTTGAGGGATAATAGTTTATTCCTAGAAGATATGAAAGAGGAATGAGGCACTTAAACCCTCACTATCTGGTTTCATGATCTTGTTTTGTTCTGCCGACAAATGCTAGTACTAATTACAAAAGTGTTAGTGTAATTTATGTTTGATTAAAATATTCTAAAATATATTGAGACTCAGTAGTATAGGTTTAGATTTAGCATTTTTTAGATATTAAGCTTTTCAAATACAGCCTTTTAGTAAAAGAGGATTCTTCTTAAAGAAAAATAATGGTAGTCGTCCATGGAAATGTTCAAGATGTAGGAAGTGATAAAACTAAAATATATGGAGTGACTTTATTGTTGGGCCTACATTCTTCATGGTTAGCATTTTGCACTGCTCTCAGGTTATAGTTGAAGACATGAATAGAAAGGGAGAGACGCTAGGTAGACTGTTTTGCATTAAGCATTAATGAATTGCCCTTGAAAGTTTTTTGGATTTAAAGATTTATTTATTTATATTAGAGCATGCACGTGCATGAGAGTGAATGGGGGAGGGGCAAAGGGGAAGAGTAAGAGAGAATCCCCAGCAGTCTCCTCCTACCTGAGCAGAGCTTGACGTGGGGCTACGTTGCACAACGCCGAGACCATGATCTGAGTCAGATGCTCAACCAACTGAGCCACCCAGGTGCCCTGAGGAAAGAGTTTTTTTTAATATTCAGAAAAAAATTTTTGAATTGGTAGTAAAATTGATTTAAAAGTAAGATCAGTTTTCATGGTGAATCTCAGTTTATATCGTATATACTAATAGTGAAATGTATTTGAAGGACTTAGACAATTTTTAATACTAATAGAAAGGTGAAAGAGGCTTAGTACTGTGTAGCAAAATATAATGCTTATGATATTATGTTCATTGTTTGAATTGAAGACATTTTGAAAAACTGCTAGCTGAGTAATTGAATCATTTAAAATTTTGTATGTAAGAATTTCATCCTTCTAGCTAACAGTAAATAAGCTGTATGGTTGTGGTTGAGAATTTGTAACTATTAATAGGTTAATTGACCAGACATAACTTTAGGGAAGTTATAGTTCTTAGAGTTTGTCAAAATCTTAAATAGGTTATAAATATGAGCTATTTGATTTTCAAACATTTTTTGTGTGTTTTTTGTTTAATTTATTAAACTGCTAAACCTGGCCAGCTGCTATGAAAAGTGTGAAAAGGGCGAACATTTGCCTTGACTCCGGAGTACCATTCTTATTTATTTGAGAGAGAGAGAGCAAGAGAGCAGGAGCAGGGGATGGGGGCAAGGGGAGGAAGGCAGAGGGAGAAGCAGACTCCCTGCTGAGCAAGGAGCCCAATGTGAGACTCAATCCCAGGACCCTGGTATCATGACCTCAGCCCAAGCCCACACTTAACTGACTGAGCCACCCAGGTTCCCCTCCTCTCTTGATCTTAAACTTAGAATGAAGAGAGCCCCATCATATGAAATTAGGTTAATATTTATCATATTTAAAAAATAATTATCCCAAAGTTATTTGGAAGTTTCCATTTTTTGTGCTTCTTTTGTGTTTATTTTTTCTTGTAATCTTTTTTTTTTAACTGTTTTTTATGTGAGCAGAATGTATTAAGGTTCATTTATCATTGCTGTAAATGTTTATTGAAGACCATACTATAATCTGCTAGGGTTGGTTTTCTTGCTCTTATAGTTTAATATATTGGTAAGAGAGTCAAAATGGAATTTTTAATTTCTAGGATTTAAGTGGATGATTATTTGAAAGCTGTGCTATGTAGTCTCATAGGCACATTCTAAAGACCACAATATATACAGATATGAAGAGCTGGCTGACAGTTCAGTTACCAGGATGGCTGTTTTGTCATCAAGCTCTTTTGCCCTGCTACCAGCTCCTCTTTCTTTGGATGGTTTTAAAAGTCTTCATTGCTAATGTTGCTGACAGAATGAGAGAGGATGTTCCAAGTCCCACCCTGAGCCATTGAAGGGTGACAGACTTGACGTTGAAAGATCTCGAACAGGTACCTTTGAGCAACACTTAATTCCCTCAGGGTCTCAGTAAGCAGAGGGTGCACATTGGGGAGATGCTGTAGAAAACAGGGATAAGACAAGCAACCTCTACTGAGAGCCTCACAGGATAGCTATATAAGCAAACCAGTAATGATTGATCATTATGAGTGATACAGTGAAGGTACGGTGGATATATGGAAGAGCACAGAGGAGGGAATGGCCAATTTTGCCTGAAAGTTGTCGGGAAAGGGTTTTCTGAAGTCAGGATGTTTGGCTGGATATTGGGGGATGAACAGGAGTTTTCCCAGACAGAGAAGCAAGACCGGGCAGGACATAGTTAGTGTGCAGTGAAAAGAAAAAGACAAGTAGGGTGGAGCAATGTAGTAAAGAAATCAGAAGCCAGCCCTAAGTTTTATTTTATATAGTAGTAAGAAGCCAGCAAAGTTTTAAGGAGGAGTGTACCATCATCAGATTTATTTTTTTAGAAATATACATGTGGTTATGTAGGAGACAGCCTCCTTAGGGAGAATCAAAAGATCAGATAAAAGTACTGGAGGGAGTCAAGTGATAATGAAAGCCTGCCCGAGGACATTACCAAGGGAATAATATGGAGAGGCTGGGGCGGGGAGGGGGGGGGGGCGCCTGGGTGGCTTAGTCTGTTAAACGTCTGCCTTCAGCTCAGGTCACCATCATAGGGTCCTGGGGTCAAGCCCCACATTGAGCTTCCTGCTCAGTGGGGAGCCTCTCCCTCTGCTGTTCCCCCCTGCTTGTGCTCTCTCTCCTCTGTCTCTGTCAAATAAATACAATCTTTTTTTAAAAAAATAGAAAGGCTAGATGGGAAAGGAGTTCTGCTACAGAAGTTATGATGTAGTATATATACACAATGCAGTATTACTCAGCCATTAGAAAGGATGAATACTTACCATCTGCATTGACGTGGATGGCACTGGAGGGTATTATGCTGAGTGAAATAAATTAATCAGAGAACAACAATTATCATATGATTTCACTCATATGTGGAATATCGGAAACAGCACAGAAGATCATAGGGGAAGGGAGGGAAAACTAAATGGGAAGTCATCAAAGAAGGAGAAAAACCATGAGAGACTCTTAACTATAGGAAAGAAATTGAGGGTTGCTGGAGGGGAGGTGGGTAGGGGGATGGAGTAATTGGGTGATGGGCATTAAGGAGGGCACATGATGTGATGAGCACTGGGTGTTATATGCAACTGATAAATTATTGAATACTAAATCTGAGACTAATGTACCGTATGTGGGCTGATTGAATTTAAATTAAAAATAAAACTTACAAAGCAAGAAGAACAAAAAGAAACTATGCACTTGTATCTGAAAGGAAAGGAGAGCTAGGAGACTGGGGTAACCTAACATTTTTAGCTGGGCAAACTATGGAGGCAAAATGTATGAGTTTGAAAACATTTTCAGACTCTTACACTGAGCATATCCAAGACTGGACTCTTCATCTTTCCCCCAAACCTGGTTAATCTCATGTCAGTCATCTGAATCTCAGTTGACAGCAACTTCATCTATCCAGTCATTTGTCATTAAAGTCATTCTTGACTCTTCTTTCTCTCCTACCCCATATTCATTTAGTCAGGAAAACCTGTTGGCTCTGCCTGTGTGCAAAACATACATAGATCTCACCACTTGTCACCACCTCCACTGCCACCATCCAGTCTTAGCCACCATTTTTCCTTACCAGGATTACTGCCACAACTGCCTAAATCTGCTTCCATCCTTCCCCCACCCCCAACAGTGTATTCTCAGCATAACAGCTAGGGTGATCCTTTTAAATGTAATTCTAGTCATGGCACTGCTTTGCTCAAAACCTCCATTTCACTTGCCCCAAATGCTAAAAGCCATTTTAATGGACTTCAAGGCCCCGTCGGATCTAGCCTTTGCCCCCTCCACTTCACACTGGGCTCCAGACACATTGGTGGCCTCTTACTGTTTCTGAGCAAGTCGAGGAAGCATCTATCTTAGCACCATCTCTTCCCTCTGCCTCAAATGCCTTTTCTCCAAGTATCTTCGTGGATAAGCATGATGGTCTCTGCCTGAGATGAACTAACAAAATGGTAGGAGGAAAAGAAATACATGTAGAAAAAATGTTATTAACCACATTATTAATTATATTTAAGTTCTTGGCATATTTACATTTTTGGTGATACAGGTATGATTTGGAAGTTTTCACCACAGTTACACTGTAGCTGAATTTCAAGTGAATTTCATAACAAACACATGACCCACTTGGAATATTATTATTTCCTGAAGGGCATGGAATAATTTGCTGTTTTTTCCTTAAAATGGTATCTTTCCTTGTCACAATTCAGGTAAAAACAGCTAAATCCATGCAATAAACATGTTCACTTGAAGAGACTGATAATTTGCCACAGATCCCCCAGAACACTTCACTCTACTTATATTACGAGAGCTCATCAAACCCCAGTATGAACTCAACAAGCTAAAGAGTTAACAGCTAGCTTAAATGAAACACAGAATACCTGGCTAACTACAATTAAATCAATCATGTTAAATCCATTCTTCAGTATCAAAACTTGATAAATTGGACCTTTATCAATGACTTAAGTGTTTATATAAGAATTATTATCCAAGAAAGCCAAAACCTTGTAAACATACCTTATTATTAAAGCAAGACACTATAAGTGTCTAAATGGACTTTTATGCCCATCAACAAAAGAAAAGGCATTATTGTTAATTAGCCAAATGTGCAGTTGTGAACATGCTGGTGAGAGTGCCTCAAGTTGTTTCTAATCTCTATGGAAATTGGCTTTCATTTCGTCCTTACTCAGTTGTACCCCCATGTGCAACAGCACTAAAGAAAGTTTGATTAAGCTCTACTAATTGAAATTAGAGTTGGTAAATTTAGTGTCAGCCATTGAATCATTCTATTAATCCAAATGGTTATAGTCATTGTCCTGAAGGATGTTTAGACTCTAATATATTACACCCGAAATTCAGCCAGGCTACCTAAAGACAGTATAAAAGTAAAATGTGAAAGTGATTTTATCTCCACTTAAGGGCCTGGACTCTAAATTTAAGTAATTTATTGGGCTCTAAATTTAAGTAATTTATTTGCTGAATTAGTCACTAAAGACCTACTAGCCACAGTTTAAGCACAGAGCTTTGTCAGTTCTTTGAACAAAAGAGATTCTTTAGTACTTAAATTCTGATAAACTTATTACATACACCCTGCCCCCTGTTGTTAAATACTTCTGTGGCCAGTAACTTTTTAAAAACTAAATGCCGAATTTTACTATGAGTTATATACATATGACCACCTTATTCTGAAGAATACTTGATATAACAAAAATAGTGGTTAACTAAGTAGTCAGCTTATACCTGAGAGACTTCATCTGATTTTGAAGAATTTTTGTAGGCTTAATATAGGAAGAACCTAAGTAAAAGACATGAGAAAAAAAATTGGTGCTGCCTCTAGGATATGAAGGGTAGAATGAGGAAGTTGAAATCAAGGCAGGGTGCATTCCAGGTTCACAACAAATATTTAATGAATATGTCTACTCTATATCAGGGACCATTCTAAATGCCTAGGATTATATCTATGAACCAAGCAGATGAAAATGCTTTCCTTATAAGAGTTTATATTTGAGGTGGGAGGTTAAGACAGTCGATAAGCAGTACACATAAGTAAATTGAGTAAGATGTTAAAGACAAAAAATTCTATAGAAAAAAAGAGAGATAAAAGCACAGATGTAGGAAGGGGTGCCTGGTGGCTCAGTCGGTTAAGCGTCTGACCCCTCATTACAGCTCAGGTCATATTCTCAGGGTGGTGAGGTGGAGACCCATGGTGGACTCCATGCTCAGTGGGGAGCCCTTGAAGATTCCCTCCCTTTGCCCCTCACCCCACTCGCACACACACACTCTCTCTCTAAAATAAATATATCTTTAAAAAAAAAAAAAAGAAATCGTAGATTTAGTAATTCATTAGGTAGGGCTTTAAGTGTAAGATAAAAATGACTGGATTTTATGTGTAGGTGATAGGCCATTGAAGTCGTTTAGAAAAAGAGAATGATGAGCTCAATGAGATGTTTTGGGAACATTGGTCTTGTTGAATGCAGAGAGGATTGGAGGGATTGTAATCCATTTGGTAAGACTATCTGAGAAGACCAGAGCAGATCTAAAGGGCTGGTATATGGTGTGTACAGGGAAATTGGAAAGAATGGATAGAGTAAAAGACATGAAGAAGTTTATAATACTTAGTGCGGTGATAAGGAAAAGGAAAGAGTTCAAGAGGAAAGGTTCCGTGTCTAGTTTTGCCCTACAAAATGGTTAAATAAGAAATTAAGCAGTGTGCAGTAGTCTTTAACCTGCTAAAAGAGGGATGATACTTCTTTGTGTTGGACCTCACTTTAATTCTTTTTAATAACATTGAGATGAATGTTTTTGGACAAGGAACATCAAAGTGTTCGTGATTTCCTTGATTCTCTCTGTTCGTCTGTGCCAAGCAACACATTAAGCATTGCTCCTACTGCTTATAGCCTCTGCCAGAAATAAGATGTCTTCCAGCATGAAATGAGTTGGTGCAATTCTCTGTATTTGGGGATGGTACAGAGGGGTTTTCTCCCTGCCAATAGTCATGCCCTGAGGGCATGACCAGGCAACTATGTCCATGTGGAGTGTGTTCTGATCCTTATTATAGCTTTCTTGAAAGCATAAATTTTGGGCTTGTGGCATCCAATCATAATTTTTGCCTTGTTTACATAGCAAGGGACAAGTTTTGCTCCTTTTTGTAACAGGAACTTAGAGCAGCAAACAGGTATGATCTTTAAAAGGAATTATAGCAAGGTCTATGCAGATATTACACATCCTCCTCCCTTTTTTTTTCCCCCCACATGTTGATTGTCTTCTGGAAAAAAGGCACAGATCTTGGTATAACTCATTTTAAGAATAATTGTCATGGGTTTCTCCTTCCCATCTGTTCCTTTGAGAAAGAAGAGTCATTACATGGTGACTCAAGGGTGTCTTGTAACTGTTTTTGACATCAATGTGATATTAGTTTCTGATTTTTTTCTTTTTAAATAATGGATAGAGCTCCAAGAATTTGAGTTTCTAACACAGGTTTTGGAGATATGGAGAAAAGAAGCCTTTATTATGGTTCTCTCAAAAAAGTTTTACTTTATATCCATTATATTTCAGGAATTTTGCTGGTGATGTCTTCCAGAGCTCATGTTCTAGTAAAGCACACAGATATGTGAATAAACTTGCATGATATCGTAAGATGAGCTCTAAAGGTGTGTAAAGAGACTGCAGAGAGGACTGTTTGGCAAAGTCCAAGGAAGCTCCCAATGAAAGTGTTGTGTGAACATCCAGCATGAATGGGAGCCTTAGAGTAGACAGGAAGAAAAGAATGCCAGGCTTGAACAACAGCATATGCAAATACAGACAGGTGTAAAAGAGCACAGGGGGCTCCCATTTTTGGAGTCTGTGTGTGAAGAAGTAGCAGGATATGATGGAGGTTGGGCAGCAGGAGCCTGTGTCAGCCTTTCTCAACCAGAGTTCCTCATCTGTACTACAGAACATAGAACATTATTTTAGTAACTATTTCCTCAACTCTCCTAGTGATGGTATATAACTAATACCATTCCAGATGCGTGAAAGGTAAGTCGATTTGTCATATTACCGTGGCTGCTTTAGGATATTGAACCTAGTTGAGAAGGACTTGACTATATGAAGCTATTTGTTTCATTAGAATGACATGCTCACATTTGTATTTAGGAATATACTTTTGAGGGGCACCTGGGTGGCTCAGTGGGTTAAAGCCTCTGCCTTTGGCTCAGGTCATGATCTCAGGGTCCTGGGATCGAGCCCCGCATCGGGCTCTCTGCTCAGCGGGGAGCCTGCTTCCCCCTCTCTCTCTGCCTGCCTCTCTGCCTACTTGTGATCTCTCTCTCTGTCAAATAAATGAATAGAATCTTAAAAAAAAAAAAAGAATATACTTTTGAGAGGTAGGGAACAAGTTATGAGAAAAGTGGGATAGTATTCGAAGGAGAAAATAATAAGATGATTAAGGCAGAGCAGAGAAAGTTCCAGAGACAGGTACAAGGCAGGATCTGTATGACTTGGTAATTGATCGAATATGAGGACAAGACAGAAGAAGGGAAAGTGCTGAGCTAGAAAGCTGAGGTGCCCTTTTGAATGGTGCTACCATTTTTTGGGCTAGGCAAAGTTGGTTTGAAGAGAAGGTAATGATTTCCATTTTTGTGTTTTTAGTCTCTTTTAGTTATCCAGGTCTAGTGGAAGTAAAGGCATAGAAAAGATTGCTTAAAAAGAGAGTCTTGACTGAGAAAGTAGTCTTGGGGACACACATTATTTAAGGGATTGGAGGAAGAAGAGCCTTGATGGAGATGGAGAAGAAAAGGCGGAGATAAGGAAAGGGCCAGAAGGGACAAAGGGTGGTTCTCCCATATCCCAGAAATACGGCTTTAAAAATGAGGTCAGTATTGTTCAGTGGCACATGAAATGCATTAGGGTGGGAACTAGAGAGTATCCATTGGTTTTGGCAGTTTAGTGATCACTGCTGAACCTGGAGCAGATTCAATGAGGATTACAGTCATTTTGTAGAGGCTCATAGGAACTGACCAAGTTGTAGTGGATTCCAGAGGTGCGAGTGAAGAAACAGAGAGGTTGTGAGTTTAGGGAGTCTAGAGTATAACTCAGAGTCAAGAGAGGGATTTCATGTTTCTTTGTCCTCAGAAATGGACTATATTAAGCACATGTTTAAAAGATACTGAGGAAGGGGCACCTGGGTGGCTCAATCAGTTAAGCGTCCAACTTCAGTTCAGGTCATGATCCCAAGGTCCCAAGATCAAGTCCTGCATGGGGCTCCCTACTCAGCAGGGTGTCCACTTCTCCCTCTGACCCTCCCCCCTTTCATGCGCACACGCTCTCTCTCTCTCTCAAATAAAATATTTTAAAAAATAAAAGATACAACGGAGAGGGTATAATCGAAAGAAAGTATAAAGATGTAGGGAGTAAGTAGGGAGAAAGGCCAAGGGGGTGGGAGCCCAGAATGAGCAGTGGCTAGAAAGGTGGGGAGGGCTCATCTTTCTCCAAAGTTGAGAGAAAACAGGGGACTGTCATGTCACCAAATGGAAGGGAGGTATAGAGGGTGTCACAGTTCAAGGGAGCTATTCTCTGACTCGATAATGTGAGCTTTGTGACCCATAGAGCTTCGCATTTAAAATCCATATCTTGGGGATTTTTGAGTCCAGGATTCCTGCCATCACTCTCTATTTCAGAACATTTTAGGGGAGTGGTAGACCATGATTAGTCATCTTTGGGACGAGTTATTGGTTTCAGAGTTGATTGCTCATTGATAGAGAACTCTTTAATCTACCTCAACCCTCGCTGTCATCTGCGATAGACTATTGCTGCTCAAAGTGTATGCCCTTCAGTTATTTGTTTTCTCTAGCATTTTACCTCCAACAAGTGCAATTCTTTTTTCTTTCCTCATCTGTTTTTCCTTTGATGCTATGTGTCTGTGTGTGTGTGTGAGAGAGAGAGAGACAGTTGGCTAGTAATCTTTGTCATATTGCCAACTATAGATGAATCTTCTGTCTTTTGTATATCCAAAGACTCATCATTTGTCTTTATTTTGGGGATCTACACAAATGGGAGAAAAGAGGAACATGGAAAAATAGGCCTCTCTGTCCTTGGACTGCAGGGTCAAAACAGTTCTGAGGCTGTGTGCATATTGTTCCTCAGGGCCTGGAGAGGTGGACAGCCTCAACAGAATCAGTGACTGCTCTTGGTGAAAATGAAAATGAAGTCAGTAGTACTCAGGGACCTCAAGAGAAAAAGGAGGCAGCAGGGGGAGAATACTTCAATAGGATTTTGTGGAAACCTACCATTTTTACAGAAAGAAATTACTGGGTTGAATTATATGAAATTGCTGATGTTCTTAAGCCTTTTTTTTTTTTTTTATATACTGAGACAACAGTGATTATTTTGGATAGTTCAACTGAATGTGTTCTTGATTCTAAATATACTTGTAAACTTTTGGAACATAACCCCTTCAAAAGCTGGGGACTCCTGTCCTTGATTAAGTGTAAGTCTCTTTTCTGTAAATATTATTTGGTTATAACAGTAAATGCTAACTGTAAATCCTATATATTTCATTCGTATAGACCGTTACTCATACAGCATGGTCCTCTGCTCACAACTGAAACTGGAGAAAATATTGATTACAGCTGGGACAGCTTCCTGGGGGCCCTTCTCTAGCCTGCCTTTATCTCCTGAGACCTCCAAACTCTTATTCTAGACAACAGTCCTCAATAGGGGGAAATTTTGTCCCAAAGGGGAAAATTGACACTATCTGGGGATGGTTTTGACTGTCTTGACTGGGGAAGGGAAGATGCCACTGCCATTTCATGGGTAGAGGACAGAGGAGCTGCTACCCATCCTGCAATGCACAGGACAGCACACTCCCCACCCCCCTCCAACCAAGAATTATCTAGCCCCAAATTGTCAGTAGTGCCAAAGCTAAGAAACTTCTAGACTGAGCACCAGGGAACTTAAGAAAACACTTGCAAAGTTATTTATCATACTTCTTAGTGGTGAGCATAAAAAGTTTGTGAGGAAATGGGCAGAACTGAGAAGAACTAGATTTGGAGAGAATGGAGCGAAACTGATGGCCAGCATATCCTACATTTGGGAAGCTGCTTGTCTGCAGAGCAAGCCTAGAGCATTTGGACATGGAGAGTTTCAAAGAGTTGGACCACCAAAGAGTGAATTTTTGGTGGGAAATAACAGGGCCAGATTTTTTTTATACCATATGAATGAAGGGAAACGAAAATGAGATCAGAAGTTATAGAATAGGGTAAGAAGAAGTAGCCAACATTAAAACCTTACTTGCTCCTTTTAAATTGTATAGTAATGTATCTATTACTGTGGACTAATTGCATAAGATTCTAGACACAGATTGTGGTACAGATATGAATGGCAAGAAGAGTCGTGGTATGATAAACTCTTTAGTCCTAAATTTTTAGACTTTACCAATACACATGAGAGAGGTTTAGCTTTTTCTGTGACGTAAATTAACTGTGTGGCCAAGAAGATTTTATAAATATATTTAACTTGACTTGCTCTTAGTTCTGAGTGCCAAAGAGATGTTAAGGTATCTTTAAAAAGAGCTATTAAGAATGAATAATAATGAAGCATTGTCTGTGTAATGGGAAAGGTGGTTATATTTTGATTTAGCTTATCTAAAGAAATGGACATGAGCAGTGTATAACTTTTTTTTAAAATTTTTATTATGTTTTTATTTTTTAAGTAACACATAATGTATTATTTGCCCCAGGGTACATATCTGTGGGATCCTCAGGCTTACACATTTCACAGCACTTACCATAGCACATACCCTCCTCAATGTCCATAACCCAGCCACCCTATCCCTAACTTTTTGATGCCAATTACGACATTCAAGCTTTGTAAACTTAAATACCACCTTCCTCTAGAACAATGTTCTGGTTAGTATTTAAGTTCCCTAGGTGTCTCACCAGAGCCTGTAGTAATCATAATGTACCTGAAGAATAATGAAGCTTAGGACTAATCTACCAAAGAAACCAGCTGTAGTTGCAATATTTAGGGTTAAAGATAGTGAATTCCATTATGGGTCATCAGAAAGACATTGCCCTCCTGGCCCCCTCATCTGTTAGGAACCAGGGACTTAATTCTTTCTTTCTGGCCATTGAATGGAAGAGAGTGGTCTCAGTTAGCCTGGTGGGGGTCTCCGCTATTCAGGGCTGGGAGCCAAAGAAGAGATAGTGAGAAGACCCAGTGTTTCAGGAGTCAACTTACTGATTTACCTTGCTGCTGCTACCTCTTGTTACATCTGAATTTCTGATCACTCATTGCTTTTCCCTCTACATCCGCTTATCAGTAAATGTAGTCTTGGGAACTCCTGTTCAGTGCCTCTAAAGCCGACGGAGAACCCTTTCTCAGTTTTTCCGCTTCTTTTTTTCCCTTAGGAATTAAGTGTGTGTGTGGAGGAGAGGCTTACATATTCTTTTCACTTCACTTTAATATTCTTTTTCTTCCTTTTACTGCAGTAAGGATAAAGTTTTATATTTATATAATAAAAATGTATGAAGAACTAAAGTTGTATTCCTTGTCATTTCAGAAAGAAAATAGAATTAGGTGTTTTTTTGGATGTTTCGTCCTAGGAAATTCCATAAAGTGTTCTGAAAAATAAAAGTAAGACTTTGGGTTAGGGTCAAGGAGATAGGATGATGTTGGGAAGTGTTGCCAAGGAATCCTGCCCAGGGGAGGAGCAGGAATGGAGGGTAGATAAAATCCAGCCCTGTACTAGCCACGGAGTGAAAGATGGATATGAATTTGGGAGACATTCTAGAGTTTAGGCTGTAGCTACAGCAAAGGGGAAAAGTCTTGAGTGTCTGCAGCAGGAGTTGCCATTTCAGGATACTGTTTATTTTTAGGAAATATAAGCTGCACATATGTTGATAGGGAGCTTGATTGGAACAGAAAACTGATGCTGCCTTTCTGCTGTTTGGGTCCTTACTATAAAATACTGCTTTTCTTAACGTCCTGAGAACACTCAAAAAGGAGGTATTGCATATTAAGAGTTAACTGAGGATAAAGTGGCTCATCCTTTCTGAGGACAGACTAGGAAGTGATGGGCGTGGTCAGGGCGTGAAGAACTTAGGTTAGATATTTAAAAAGACACGCAGAGTTGATGAGTGCTGGGATATGGTAAATTTACTAACGTGGCAAATTCTTCTAGAGAGACCCCTTGAATACTGTTTTGTGATCATTTAAATGTAAACCCCTTGTGCTTATTTTTAGACCTAGACTCTGTGAAAAAAACAAAAACAAAACTTAAAGTCATGAGGTAAATGGGACATGAGTGAATTTACCTGACACCCCTGAAGACTAGACACAGGTCATTGATTGTCATGTGGCAGTAGAAGGAAATGAGAAACCCACACTGCACGTATCTTCTAAAATCTCCCTGCCAACGAAGTCAGCAAAGGCTATCCTTCCAGCAATTACTGCCAGCTTAGAGAACTGGCTTGAGATTCTTTGTGGATTGCCCAGAACACCAAGATCTTCTGTTTCAGTGGCCTGTTACAAATGTCATCTTCTACCTCTATAGTGCTACCTACTGTTTACATGTCCTTTTAAAGTTCCGTTCATATAAATTGTCATCTGGTCCTTAAAGCGTAGAGTTCTTTTGAGAACCACATGGTGATTTATAAGAAAACATTCAGAAGAGAATAAAATATAAAAGCAATGTAGTATTATGGCTAGTGGACATAGGTGATTATTTCTCCCTCATGGATGAAGACTCTAGGCTAAAGAAATCCAGCGACTTGCTTAAAGGTTACTTTGTTAATACCAGAGCAGGCTGTGGATGGACCCTAAAAGACAAAAATATGAACTTCCAATTTTCGTCCTAATGATTTTTTTTTAAGATTTTATTTATTTATTTGAGATAGAGAGAGCACAAGGGTTTGGGGCAGGGGAGAGGGAGAAGCAGACTCCCCACTGAGCAGGGAGCCCAATGCAGGACTCGATCCCATGACCCTGGGATCATGATCTTAGCCGAAGGCAGACGATTAACCAACTGAGCCACCCAGGGCCCCTGTCCTAATGATTTTCTACCACAAGAGTCTTACCCAGAGTTAACTGAGGATGCAGTATTTGGCACATAGACTACTTACCTATTTCCCAGGCCCTAGTCTCGCACAGTAGTGTGGTACATGGCCCTGGGCTCAGATTCATGCAGGCAGGTAGTTGGGCACTTAAGCTGGCTCCTTGATGCTTTGTGACTCATGATACTACACTGGGGAGGGGCATGGTCAGCATCTCCTCTACTCCAATGGGTCAGAAGAATCATAGTAATTTATAATATTCACTTTGAAAAGTTGCTGATGCCTGCTTCTCAAACTGACCCATGTTTAGAATAGTATTTGGGTATAGTTTGCCATGATGCCTAAGTGATTGACAATTCTGAGGACATCCTTTTATGTGCTCCACAGACAACAGACCTACCTTTGGTAGTAATTCAAAGATTATATAAGGCATGGCATTCCCTGTGGTTGGAATGAAGTCAAAGCAGAGAATGACCGAGTAGGGGAAAGTGGGTAGAAAGAGAAACAACATATATACAAGCACATGCCTCCCCTACACTGCTTCTCTTTCCCTCCTTGCTGTGTTTACGTCTCTTTAAAAAATGTTATTTCCTTCAGGAGGCCTTTTCTGGTCACCCTATCTGAAACAGTACCCACTATTGTTCTCTATCCCCTTATTTTATTTTCCATCACAGTACTTATCTCTGCTGGGCACATGATAAGCATTCAGTGAATATTTGTTAATGAGTAAGTTCAGTGAATTAACAAAGTGTGCCAATTCCCTTCTGATATAAGTAGCCAAATGGTGAATCTAATTATAATTGTGTATATGTGTATCCATCCCTTTTAGTGAGCATTATGCTATGTGTATAGTAGAGTTTGTATATCTCTATGTAAATATAGATGTTATTTATATAATGATGGATTTATATCCATTATATTATTTTATATATATTAATGTATGTGTTTATATATTATATATAAAATATATATTTAGGGATGCTTTGATATCCATCCCTTATGTCTCAAGCTCTGTGCTAGATATTTTGTTTGCCCTACCCACTTTAATAAGACAGCTGTCAGATAGGTACCATTATTAGCTCCATCATAGTAATGCAGAAATGGAAGTTAAGAAAGGCAGCTTTGCTCAAGTCACACAGTTATTAAATAACAGATGGTAATTGGAATGGATGGGTCTGGTCTGGCTCCAAAACCTTAACTGGATGACTTAACTATGCAGTATACTGCATCTCCGTATTTCGTATCTGCCAAAATCCTATAGGAGAACAAATCTTGTAAGAAGGACATTTTTGTTGTACACGTTTCTACAAAGGACCACAAAAAGTTACAAAGTATACATATTCTTCTTTGAGATGAAAAAACTAGTTTAGAAATAGTTTACCTAGTGTAGAAACTAAATTACATTAAAGTTCACACTGTAATAATAGAAAGATACAAATAAAGTTTGTATGTAGCTATATTGACTAAATTAAGTGAAAAAAATTTAAAAGCTCACATTTTGTACCTTTTTATTTAAAGGAGAATTTATTTGAAGAAAGATACTGTTGTTAAGTTCTGCAAATACTGTTCATCATATAGGGCACATTTGCAAAGCTGCTCCCCCACTGATTTCTGTAAAGCCACAGGTGTGTGTTCTTTTATTTCCTTCCCCATTCAGCCTTGTTGTCTACACTTAACAGTTGAGGGTCATCAACTCTCACGCCTGCTGTCCCACCTTTGTTGTCATTTACGTAGCTCTCAGCACCTCCCCTCTAGGCATCACTCCTACCTCAACCCTCACGAGGTCATTTCATTCTTCATTCCCACCCCTGCCTAGCTATACTGGCTACAGTTCTCCCAGCACCTCTCCCCAACCTTTGGAATGTCCAGCCACCTCCTTCATATTTTTGTTCTGTTTATTTTCCAGTCTTCCCTGTGTCACTTCAGAAGTTCTATATGCAAAATTTGTTATTTTATAAAATTATTTCACATTATTAGGTCTTCTTTCTGCATAGGAGAAGGATATTCTCTTTCTCTTTCCAAAAATGCAGTCCTTTCATCTATGCTCTTTATTCTAGTTCCTATAACCAACTCACCCGAAACAGAGCTTCTACACAAAGGACCCCTTATCTCAAGGGAAGGCACTGCTGGGGGTTGTTGGACTCCGTAAAAGGGCAGAAACAATGCGATATTCCTTAGAGCTGGAAGACACCATAGAAGTCATGGGCTTGGCTCCTTTTGTTGTGTTTTGTTGCAGTTTGCATCCCTTAGGATTCTTTTGGCTGCAAGTGACAGAATACCCCAAGTCCGGAACTAATAAGCTAACTTACTATCTTCCTTAACAAGAAGTCTGGAGGTGGGGCAGTTCCAGGGTTCGATTAGAAGGTCAGAAGCACCACAGATCCAGGGGCTTTTCATGTTTCCCCACTGCTGGCTCCAGCTTGCTCAAGTCTATCCTCTTGTCTCAAGGATGACCGTGATGTCCCATGCATACACAGCTGTGTCCATTGAAGGAGAGGAGGCATGTTTCCACTCTGTTAATTATACAGCACTGCTTATTCCAAAGGACTGCCCTTCATATGTCCATGTCTAGCTACAAGGGAAACAGGGATGGCACATATCTGGCGTTTTTTCGTTTTTCTGATGGGTGGGCCAGGCAGGGGGGATGGGTGGCATTTGCTGGTAAGGAAGAAGAGAGAAGGAAATAGGTATTGGTGAGGCAACCATTGATGTCTCCCATTCATACTGAGCCCAGACAACCTCAGACCATCAGCATCATTATCCTTTTGTATTGCCCAAATTGGAAAGATTACCTTCTGTTTTCAAATGTTTGAACTCTCCAGTGTTGTTAACTAGTAGGAAAGAAGGGAAAGAGTAGAGAAGGAAGGGGAAAAAGATATGAATTTAAAAGAACAGTTAATAAATTTACATATAAGTTCCTGTGGCAAATACTCTAAGACGTTAATGTCTAAAATCTGTGTATTAGTGTATCACTGGACATTGTTCTGTAGCTCCTCATTCTCTTTTTTTTGGGGGGGATAAGTTTAGAAGATGATTGTAGATAAAGGAATGATCAGTCTTTGTTCGCCTTTCTGGCATTCAGTCTAAGGAAAATTGCTGCTCTAGTGGGGTGTGACAGAATCTTGTAGTTAAACTTAGGGAGACATTTAAAAATGGAATGTAAGTTCCCTTTCTAAACTTAAGCTGCTGATAAAAGTATATATAAATCAATGACATAGAAAGTAACTCTGTCTAATTTGGTGATTCATTTGCATCCAGTAAGAATTATGGAAAGAAATAGACGTTTAATACAAACTATCAGCTTTAGTATGAAAGTACTTTATACTGAGGCAGATAATGCTAACCCAGTCATAGCTGTCTCACTTATTAAGTGTCTTTTATATGCCACGGCCTGTGTTAGGTACCAGGGATCAAAAGATACACATAATGACCTCATTCCTACTTACTGGATCTTGAGCTCCAATAGAGCAAAGACATACGTAAATTAACAATTATAATTTTATGTAATAAGGACTGTAATGAAAACGTGTAAAGATTAGCACAAATGACAATGTCTGTCCTGTAAGGTAGTTAATATTACTCCCATTTCAGGGTGAAAATACAGAGCCACAGAGTAGTCAAATGAACTTGTCCGTAAGTAGCAGAGCTAGGTTGTAAACCACATCCGTGGACCCAATTACAGTGTCCTTTGCCCTACTCCGCATGGAAGAGGAAACTTAAAGCCTCTTCTCCATCTGAGGGCAATGTTAGAAGAGACTTCTTGGAAGGTATAGTATTTGAGATTGCCTTAAGGACTGAGATCTCAAAAGAGTAAGACAGAGACATTCTAGGCAATACGAACGGCATGGAAAGGTATCGATACCATATTGTTGGTGCACAACTCACAGCAAAGAGTAGGAAAGTAGCTGCTCCTTCTGATAAGAGGTCTTTTACTCAGGGTTGAGGTAATTGTATTTAATTCAGTGGACAGCAGGAGGCCCCCGGGGGGGGGGGGGGTTTGAGCCTGTGACGACCAAGATCAGAAGTGTACGTTTGCGCAGTTATTTTTCCACACATGTATCTAGTTGGGCTGGAGGTGATCCAGAGAACAGGTTACAGAGCAGTCCAGGTAAGAGGTAACAAGGGCCCTGTCATGTGCTACCTTTCCATATGGTGGAAGTGGTTGAGAGTCTCCTGTAGTAGTGGAAAAAGACATAGGCGTTCAAGAATTTGAGAGCTTTTCAGGTTTATTGCCATTTTCTTATTTTAGTGAGCAATTATTTACAACTCTCAAAAGTTAAAGTTCTTTTCCACCTGCATCTATTTCTTTTATTCTCTAATTTTGTTGATATTACCTTGCCTCAGAGGGATTTTCTAATATATTTTCAATTGCTTAAAACTACCAAAAAGACAGACTTAGACTTTGTGGCAAGATGGAGTAACGGGGTTTATATTTACCCTCCGGACTGAAACAACTGAGACGCTGGACAAAGTATATCGAATAACTGTTTTCAATGTACTGGACATCAGGCGGTAGGACACAGTGATCCCCGAGAGATGGAGAACAGAGCGAGTTCTGGGATTGTCCCAGCTTACTGTCAGGAGAGAGGTTCCAGGCTGTAGCACGAAGTGGAGGACCCCACTTGAATTGGAGTTTCCTCTGAACTGCAGAGTTTAGGAAGATTGATACAATTGAAATGACTTTATCCAGAGTGATCAGAAAGAAAAAGGAAAAAAGACATAAATTACCAGTATCAGGTAATTATGAGATGATATCACTACTGATTCTATAGATGTTAAAAGGACAATAGGGGAATACTGCTGACAACTTGATGCCAATATAACACCTTATATGAAAGGGGCAAATGTATTGAGAAGGACAAACTACCCAGACTCATTAAAAAATAATCCAGACAACTCTATATCTATTAAAGAAATTGAAGTTATGGTTAAAAACATTCTACCAAAGAAAAATTCCAGCCCAGAAGGCTACCAAACATTTAAAAAAGAAATAATCCCAATTCTAAACATAATTTCTTCCAGAAAATTGAAGATGAGAGAATACTTATTTTATGAGATCATTACTCTGATTGCAGAACCAGACAAAGATATTACAAGAAACTATAGACCAATATCCCTCATGAGAATAGATGTAAAAATTCTTTTTTAAAAAAATTTTATTTAAGTAATCTCTACACCCAGCAGGGGGCCCAAACTCATGACCCTGAGATCAAGAATCACATACTCTTTGGACTGATAGATAAAATATCAAGACCAAAGGAGTTTATCCCAAGAATGCAAGGTTAGCTTAACATTCAAAAATTAATCAATGTAGGGGCTCCTGTATGGCTCAGTTAGTTAAGCGTCCAACTCTTAATTTCGGTTGAGGTCATGATCTCAGGGCTGTGGGATTAAACCCCATGTCAGGCTCTGTGCTCAGCAGGGAGCCTGCTTGTGCTTCTCCCTCTGCTCCTCCTGCACTCGTGCACTTTCTCCCTCTCAAATAAATCAATAAAATATTTGCAAAAAGTCAATGTAATTCACCATAATGGACTGAAAAAGAAAACCGTATGATCATCTCCACAGATACAGAAAAAAAATTGACAAGATCCAACATCCATTTATGATTAAAAAACTCTCAGCAAATTAGGAATGGAAAGGAAACTTCCTTCCTTAATAGAAGGACTACCTTAATGACATAGGGTATCTGTGAAAAACCTACTTCTAACATCACATTTACTAGTGAGAAACTGAATAAACTGAATGTTTTCCCCTTAAGATCAGGAATAAAGAAAGGGATGTTCTTTCTCATTGCTCTTCAAATTGTATTGGAGATTCTGGCCAATACCAATACCAAGAGCAATCAATCAATCAATCAATGGAAAAAAGATCAGGATTGGAAAGAAGTAAAAACTGACTTTATCACAGATAATGTCATCTATGCACAATATATGATAGAATCTACAAAAAAGATCTGATGAGTTAAGCAAAGTTGTGTGATATAGTCAGTATACAAAAGTAAGTTGTATTTCTTAATACTGGCAATGAACCATTAGAAGTGGAATTGAAAAAGAAACAATACCATTTACCATCATTTTTATCATTTACCGTATATCATCAAAATATATGAAATACTTAGGAAGGAATATGACAAAATATATGTGAGACCTGAATACTGAACACTGCACAACACTGATGGGACAAATTAAAGCATATCTAAATTCACGAGAGACGGTGTACATATGTGGGAAGACTCAGTATTGCTAAAATGCCAGATCACCCCAAATTGATCTATATAGTCAACATAATCTCAATCAAAATCCCAGCAGACATTTTTTATTAAAATTGATAAATTCATTGTAAAATTTACAGAAATACAAAGGATTTAAAAGAAAAACTACTTTGAAAAAGAACAGAATTAGAGGGCTAACATTTTGATTTTAAGAATCATTAAAATTTACATTAGTAAAGATAGTGTGGTATTGAGATAAAAGCAGACAAATAGATCAATAGACCAGAATAAGGCCTGAAATAGATCTCAAGATATGTGGTCAGTTGATTTTTGACAAAGGTACAAAGTGAGAAAGAATAAAAAGAATAAAAAGTAGGAGAGAATAGGTTTTTCAACAAATAGTGCTGGAACAATTTGATATATGAAAAAAAAAAAGACCCTGTATCTATACTTCATACCATTTATAAAAAAACTAACAATGTGTTATAGAGCTAAACATACAATCCTAAAACTGTAACACTTCTAGAAGAAACACAGGAGAAAATCTTTGTGAGTTTGACTCAAGCAGATTTCTTAGGTATGACACAAAAACACGAACCCTTAAAGAAAAACTTAGTAGACAGGACTTCATCATAATTGAGAATTTCTGTTCTTTGAAAGACACTGTAAAAAGCATGAAATTGGAAGCCATAGACTTGGAGAAAATATTTGCAAATTATATATCTGATAGTGGACTTGATGCAAAATAGCTTGACAATTAGAAAATAAACACTGATAAAAATGGGCAAAGAATTTATACCTACGGGAAATAAAGTAACAAAAAATACATGAAAAATATGTTCAACGTTAGTAGCCAGTACAGAAATGCAAAGAAAACCACCATGAGATGCCATGTCACACCTGTTAGAATGGCAAAAAATAAACTGGCGTGCCAGTACACTGCTGCTGGGAATATAACATGATACAACCATTTTGGAAACAGTTTGTCAGTATCTTAAATATTTACTTCAAAATGATTTAAACAGTCTCCTCCTAGGCATTTACCCAAGGAATTGAAAGCATATGTCCATGCAAATCCTTGCACACAAGTGTTCACGGCCGCTTTACTTGTAATAATCAAAAACTGGAATCACTCCAAATGTCTGTCAATAGGTGAATGAATGAACAATTTTGCTGTATCCATTTAACAGAACACTCCTCGGTAATAAAAAGGAATGAACTATTGGAACTACTGAAACGTGCAACAACCAGATGAATCTCAAAATAATAATGCTAAGTGAAAGAAGCCAGACATCTCCCTTGCCTCCCTCCCCCCCCAATATATGATTCCCTTTATTAGATAATTTTTACTGTATTAGAAGATACAAACTAAGGTATGTTGGCTGACAGCAAATTGGTGGTTGCTAAGGGACAGCAGCAAAGAATGGCAAGGGGTAGGAAGGAGGAATTATAAAAGGTCTCCAGGAAAATTTTGGGGGTGACGGATATGTTCATTATCTTGATTTTGATGATAGTTTTGTGGATGCATGTTTGTCAAAACTTATCAAATAATATCCTTTAAATATGTGCAGTCTTTTTAATGTCCATTGTATTTCAATAAAGCTATTTTAAAACCTATCTTTAAAAAGATACCAGATCTGGTACGCCTGGGTGGCTCAGTCAGTTAAGCATTTGCCTTTGGCTTAGGTCATAATCCGAGGTTTCTGGGATCAAGTCCCGCATTGGGTTCCCTACTCAACGGGGAGCCTACTTGTCCCTCTGCCTCCAGTTCCCCGTGCTAATGCACACTCTTTCTCTTTCTTTTTCTCTCTCTGACAAATAAATAAATAAATCTTAAATAGATACCAGATCTGTCAGCTAACGCTTTGAATTCTAAAGAGTTAAAATATGACAGATATTTAACATTTAGATTTACAATTTTCAACATTTTTTTCTGTGTGTTTATGTCTATGCTTTGTTTTAAGTTTATGAAATTCTTTAAATGGAAACCCTTTATTTGACGAGCAAGTAAAGCAGTAGACAGATACTTATATAAACTACTGGTGAGAATATAAATGTTGCAACCACTATATAAAAACGTTTTGTAAAAAATATGTGGATACTCTACAACCTAGCAATTCTCTTTTTAGATATATACCATGAATAGCAACTCTCAAACTGTTTAGTCTCAGGATACCTTTGTACTTTAAAATTATTGAGGAATTCAAAGAGCTTTCAATTATGTGAGCTGTATCTTTAGATATTTAATGTATTAGAAATTGAAACAGAAAATTTAAAAAAAATTTTATTTTAAAATAACAATAATAAACCTATTGATATAGTTAACACAGATAATACTTGTAGGGAAAATAATTATTTTCCAAAGCAAAAAATATGGCAAGAAGAATGGTATTGTTTGATATCTTTACACATCTTTTTCATGTCTTGCTCAATAGAAGATAGATGCTCATATCTGTTTTCTATATTCAATCTTTTGGGATGTATTGTTTTAGTTGAAGTGTATGAAGAAAATCTGTCCTCCCACAGATATACAATTGGAAAGGGGAAAATGCTTTTAATAGCTTTTTCAGAAAATTGTGGATATCCTTCAATACTCACTATAACTCTTTAAGTGGTGTTTTCTTGAATTAAAATCAATATTGATTCTGAAACTACATCAGTGGATTTTTTTTTTTTGTACTCTGTTATGTTAAGGTCTACTGGCATTGGTCTATCTTTACTTTGAATTAATTGAATGTATATTTTTTTAAGATTTTATTTATTTATTTGACAGAGAGCACAAGCATGGGGAGTGGTGGGCAAACGGAGAGGGAGAAGCAGACTCCTCACAGAGCAAGGAGCCTGATGCAGGGCTGGATCCCCAGATCCTGGGATTATGACCTGAGCCGAAGGCAGACACTTAACCAATTGAGCCACCCGGGCGCCTCGAATGTATTATTTTGTAACATTACATACTAGTCTTTTGAAAAATAATCGGTTCACTGAGATATGTCTTCCAAAATGTTTTCCTATTTCATTATATAATACGAACAAGTGATAATCACTGATCTCACCAACAATCTTATCAGAGAACGGGAAAATTGTGACACTTACTGTGGCAGACACAAGTTTTTTAAAATCCTGATTTTTACTTGAAAGATTGAATTTTATCATTGGCCACCAGTACTGTCATTTGTTTTCTTTGAAGTGACAGGCTCACTTTATTGTTGAGAAAGTAACTGCTGAATACCAAGTGAGAATCACCATGGTTTGAAGTCTGTCAGTCATTCTTTTTTTTTTTTTTAAGGTTTTATTTATTTATTTGACAGAGAGAGAGAGATCACAAGTAGGCAGAGAAGCAGGCAGAGAGAGAGGGGGAAGCAGGCTCCCCACTGAGCAGAGAGATGATGCGGGGCTCGATCCCAGGACCCTGAGATCATGACCTGAGCCAAAGGCACAGGCTTTAACCCACTGAGCCACCCAGGCGCCCCAGTCATTCTTTCAAGTAGAATAGTAGTCTACACAAGTAATCAGTTCAGCTCCCAGTTCAAACACAATTGCTTTTGCTCAAGACAGCCGTTAATCTTTGTTATGCATCAGAGCGGCTTGATGCAAACTTCCCATTTAGTAACAGAAGAGGGTCAGCGAACATTTTCTCTAAAGGATCAGAGAATAAATATTAGATTTCATGGACCACTGAATTTAGTTTGAGTTGAGTGTCGTAACTATTCAATTATGTCACTATAGCATGAAAGCAGTATGTAAACAAAGCCTTAGACAGTATGTAAACAAATGGGCATGGCCGTGTTCCAATAAAACTTTATTTACAAAACAGCAAGCAAGCTAGATTACCCAGCAAGCAGTAGTTTGCCAACGCCTGACGTTGGATTTTTAAAAAATGAAATGAAGATGTAATGAAAGTTATAATTTCTCCTTCATCAAGAACATGGTTCTCAGTAGCATTATATCTGATCATTCTTGCATTTCCACTCCAGCACTTACCTCTCCTGGCGAATTACCCTTCTCTCTGAGGCTAACTCTGATATGTGAGCCCTGAATTCTAGAGCTCATTCTGCCTCTCGACTTTCCCATAAGTCATCTCTATTCTCTTTTTACCCTCACCTCTTTTTGCCTTTTCCTACTTAGTCTTTTTTTTTTTTTTTAAAGATTTTATTTATTTGACAGAGAGAGAGAGAGATCACAGGTAGGCAGAGAGGCAGGCAGAGAGAGAGGGGGAAGCAGGCTCCCCGCTGAGCAGAGAGCCCGATGCGGGGCTTGATCCCAGGACCCTGAGATCATGACCTGAGCCGAAGGCAGAGGCTTTAACCACTGAGCCACCCAGGCGCCCCTTTTCCTACTTAGTCTTAAACATACTTAAATGTCTCCCGTCTTTAAACCACAAAAAAACCTTCCTCCGTCTCCCCCTCATATGTAGTCTATATTTGAGCTTTATTTCTTTCCCATGGCAGTAGTCCCATAGTTATACATGTTCTGTTCTTCACGTTTAGCCTCTGTGAGGACTCTGTAGTTTTTGACATTGGTGACCCCTAATTGCTTCTTGAATTTTCGAAGCTCTTTTCTTATTTGGCTCTCACTATTTCACTTTCTTGGGCTTTTGTTTACCAGCTGACTGTTATTTCACTCACTTTTCTTCCATTCCTCTCTTAAATGTTGGTCTTTCTTAGCTCTGATTCTTATTTCTTATTTATAACATAATTTCCATTGTTTTTTGTAGGATTTTTGGGTTACCTCTCCTGCATACATCAGCTCTCATTTCATTGCTGATGACTCCCAGATTTGATTCGAGGCCAAATGTTTGTCCTGAACTTTAGAACATGCCTCCAGTCCCTTATCAGACATCTCAATGTAGATCTCCAGCAGCTACTTCAAATGTTTGTGTTCAAAATAGTTTGTCTTCTTCGAAACCAACTTTCCTCCCTTTTCAGTAAAAAAAGCATTTACTGGAACCCAACCCAGAAATCTGAAATTGTTCACAATTCCTTTTCCCTTCCCCTCTAATATCCATTTGCTCACCTGGAAATCCCACCAGTTGAGCCTCTTGAACTGAATATCTTTCTGCTCCATTCATTATCTCTTTCTATTCCTACTGCCTATTCATTAGCCAGGTTAACCTCATCTGACTCTCAACTGGGCTTTCTACCTTCCTCTTTTCCTATCTTCTAGTATATCTTTCCAGACAAAAGTAATTATTCTTTATCCTATGCCTCTGCTTACCTTGAAGATAGAATTTAGTAGTCGCTGAATGACATGGTTGACTGTAGAAGTGAAGTCTTATACCTCTCAGCTAAAATACTTCCTGTTGGTCCATAGAGTGAAGTCCAAACTCTTCAGTCATGTGTGAGATCCCTCAGTGGTCATCATCTAGCTCTTTAGTTAAGTTCCTCCTACCACCTGCCCACACATACCTAGCCCCCAGACCACCACAGTTCTCCAAGG
The DNA here is from genome assembly GCA_028534135.1 of Potos flavus. Lineage (NCBI taxonomy): Eukaryota > Metazoa > Chordata > Mammalia > Carnivora > Procyonidae > Potos > Potos flavus. Next base: position 66,965,452 of record CM052886.1, read on the forward strand.
ACACACCACCTCTTAGGGCTCCCCACTTTGCACACTTGGTAAATATGTCCTACTCACTCCTCTCCCATGGCAGAACTGACTTTAGGATCCTCCCCATGGAGTCTTTCCTAGTACCCCACTCTGTTCTCATAATGCAGTGTGTTTATAGCAGTATTTACAAACATTTATTTTGGGTGCCTACTATGTTCAGACACTTGACAATCCTTATAATATATTCCCGAAAGGTAGCAATTATTACTTCCCATTTTAAAGATGAGGGCCTAAGTCAAAGAGACATTTAATTTGCCAGAGTTGTACATCTAGACAGGGGCTAAGCTAGCTCCTGGACCTGGGCTCTCTTTGCTCTCTCTTGCTGCCTCTCTTTGCTCATTTCATATACGGTTTTCTCTATTATCTGAACAGATATTTGTCTCTTCTGACCAGCAATATGTTTCTGTATCCCCAGAGCCCAGTTCAATAAATAAATGAATAGAAGAGTTTGTGACTGGCACAGAATTTCAAGTATAAAATAGTCCCATGATAGAGTCTTAGAAAACAATGTCACAGCTTAGTGATTTTTCTTTTTTAAAGAATTGTTTAGCATAATGTCAATCAGAGAAAGACAATTATCATACGATCTCTCTGATATGAGGAATTTGAGAGGCAGGGCCCGGGGGTCATTGGGGGTATGGAGGGAAAAATTGAAACAAGATGGGACCAGGGAGGGAGACAAACCATAAGAGACTCTTAATCTCAGGAAACAAACTGAGGATTGCTGGGAGGTGGAGGGGGGGGGGAGGATAGGGTGGCTGAGTTATGGGCATTGGGGAGGGTATGTGCTATGGTGAGTGCTGTGAATTGTGTGAGACTGATGAATCACAGACCTGTACCCTGAAGCAGATATATGCATTATATGTTAATAAAAAAAAGAACCATTTGCTTATATTTTGGGTTAAAGTATGGGGGTTTTGTCCATTTTGTTCAACAGTTGTTTATTGTGCACAGTGCTCTGCAAAGCTCTGCATGGAAAACAGACATTTGCGTGACTGTTTCCATCCTCAGGGAGCTTTGATATGGTAGAAACTTATCACCCATACACATCTAACCTGAATAACCACCAGAAACTAAATGCTTCAGGTTTTCAAGCAGCGGGAGGCCACATGGGGCTTCATTTAAGGGGACCAGGAAAGATTTCCTGAAGGATGAGTAGAATTCTAATAAAGGAAAAACATTGAGGGAAGGTGTTAAAGTGAATAGGGAGGATGACTGGATTTTAAAATAAAGTAAAAAGTAAGCCTGGGCTGGCCCATTTATAATTCAGAACAATTATTGATACCCTCTAGTCTAGAATTTATTTCAGACATAGAGTATCAACTTTTTTAAAACTTATTTTTTGTAAAATACAGAAATGCATAAAGCAAATACATAGTTGCATGATTACTGAGTGTGGATTTTGAGTAAGGAAAAGGATGGGTCTGTGTCTCTGCATTTGTTGCATGGGATTCTCTTGTGACTGAGTATCATATGCAGTTCTCTGCAAGGTGGGTGTGGCCCGTGGGAGAAGTCTTATAGTATTGTCCTGAGGAGGTCATACTGTGCTGTAGGAAGTACCAGTTGACCCTTGAACAATTCTAGGGAGTTAGGGGCGTCGACCACCCGCACAGTCAAAATCTGAGCATAACTTTTGACTCCTCCAAAATCCTACTGTTGAACAAAAGCCTTACTGGTAACATAGTCAGTTAACACAGTATTTTTATGTTACGTGTGTGAAATACTGTATTCCTTACAATAAAGTGAGAAAATTATTAAGAAAATCATAAGGAAGAGAAAATACATTTATGGTACTGGACCGTAAAAAAAAAATCTGTGTGAAAATGGACCCTTGCAGTTCACACCTATGTGATTCGATGGTCAACTGTACCCCTCCGAAGTCTGCCCAGTGTGGCTTAGTTTCTGTTTCTTAATACATTGATCTTTGATTGTCTCAGATAAGTTTTAGATAGCACTCGCCACTTTTTCTGAATGCTGGGCAACCCACCTTGGCTACTATATAAAAAAAAATTTTTCCCCTGAGGTACAGCTGGAATCATACAAATAATATGTAAATGTGGACAGTGAATGCATTTTAAAGGTTTACTCTTATAAACTCAGGTCACATAATAGTAATTTAATGCATTCATGGTATTTTTTGGAAGCTTAGGTAAGTGTAATGTAATTTTTTTTTTTTTTTTACTATTTGCTCTCATTCTGCCACTTAGGTGGCAAATGTATTTATTAGTACTCATCAAACTTAAAATCTAAGTGAAGTGTACATCACTTGGCATCAGAGAAATACAAATCAAAACCATAGTGAGATACCACCTCACACCAGTCAGAAGGCTAAAATTAGCAAGTCAGGAAACGACAGATGTTGGTGAGGTTGCGGAAAAAGGGGAACCCTCCTACACTGTTGGTGGGAATGCAAGCTAGTACAGCCACTCTGGAAAACAGTATGGAGGTTCCTCAAAAAGTTGGAAATAGAACTACCCTATGACCCAGTAATCGCACTACTGGGTATTTACCCTAAAGATACAAATGTAATAATCTGAAGGGGCACATGTACCCGAATGTTTATAGCAGCAATGTCCATAATAGCCAAACTATTGAAAGAACCTAGATGTCCATCAACAGATGAATGGATAAAGAAGAGGTGGTATATATATACAATGGAATACTAT
>CM052886.1:66968647-67083819 GCA_028534135.1 Potos flavus
ATTTACATTTGGAGAGTTTAAAAAAATTGGTACTAAGCAAAACACAATGGAAGGTATTTTATTAATTAGTTTTACTTCTTCTGCCCCTCCCCCCAGGTTATGATATGTCTACCTTCATAAGACGCTATAGTAGATATTTGAATGAAAAGGCTTTCTCTTACAGACAGATGGCATTTGATTTTGCCAGAGTGAAGAAAGGGTATGTTTTTTCTCTTTCTCATATTTATTTGAGCAGAGTAATTCTTTGAGGCATACTTGACTTAACTAAAGCTTAAATGCCAAATAATTTTGGTCATGGAGGCCCGGTTTATAATCACCTGAAAAAAGAGACTCAATAGTATTATAGAAGTTAGCCTTGAGGTTATAATATACATTATTTATATTTTCATGCAGAAAATCTGATTTGCTGCTCAGAATTGGCATAGTATAACATTTTATTTGTTAAATTCAAATAAAAATTCTTAAGCACATGTATTCCTTTAAATAATTTTAAATGGAGAGAATTAAAACAAAGTTCATTCAGAGTTCAAAGAACAGTGGCTCTAGTTTACGATAGTTATTTCAGCGTGTGAAGTAAAAGTGAACTGTGTATATGGTGGAATCTCTTCTTGAGAGGTAATAATGCCCTAGGATCACATGCACACACACACACACCCCATAACTGAACTAATTATTAATACTAACCATGGATTGACAAAACCTCATTGAAACACTTATATTTTAATTAATAATTACCATTTATTTCCCTCTAAATAGTTGTTGAATTTAATCAGAAGTGTTCAGCCATATATTTGTACAAATCTTGTATTTGTTCCTGACTTGAAATAATGGCAAGGTATTGTAGAAGGTTTAATATTTTAGTCTAAAGAATTCACACGAGAAGACAACACTGTTTTTCTAACAGTGACCCAGCCTTAGCTTTCAATTACATTTTAATCGTGGTGCTGAACAATATAAACTTGTGTGTTCAAAATAAATTAGTTTCTTGTGGGTGAACATTTTATAAAATTAAAGTTTTTACTTCATCCCCTTCTCATTATAGATGATTCTAGTTTACATGTCTTCCTCTGACTTCTTACATGGCCCTGGGCAGCCATAGCTGATGTGCCCAGTTGCATTGTAGCCTTTCTGCAGTAGGTCCATAGCTTCTTAGAAACTTCTGCACCCCTTTATGGGCACGAAAGGATACTTTGGGATGCTTTCCCTACCCTTGAAGTGGGAGACACCCTGAAAGTTGACATTTTTAGCCTCTTGACATGAGCTGGGTATTTTCTCAGCTACTCTAATACTGCACAGCTGGACCATCCCTGGAGGCAGGGGCTCCATGAAGGGCCTGTGGGCGGACACAGGGTTCAGAGCCCGCCTGACACACCCTCTCACATGAACCTCTGGTTGCGTCCTCAGCAGCTAGTTAAACTCTGTTTCCTTTTGGCCAAACTGTGCCTATCAGCTTGCATTTTTCTTCCTTTGAGAGTTAATTGTATACACTCTGCACTCCCAGCCCTATAGGTTTTGAAGACTTCTAAGACATGTATTCTCTCTTTCTTAAAAACAAACTGGCAAACAAAACAAAACAAAAAAACAAACAAAAAAAACCCCTGGCATTCATAAAACTTACACTTCTGTTATAGATTTGGGAAAATCCATCCAGTAATTCAACTGATCTCTTTTATCCAGACCACTGCTTTCTTCCTGAGGGCAGTGCAGAGAGGAAGAAAGCACTGCCCATGTGCTTGAGGAACAAGAATGGGGAAGAAGTAGTGTAGAGAGGGGAATCAACTACAGCCTCTTAATATCTCAAAATCATCCCACAAGATTAATAAGGAAATGGAGGGGGTGCAGCTTGGAAGAAGGCACATGGGCTCAAATTTTCTACATTCAAGGAAGTTGCATCTTTTTCTTTTTTTAAAACAATTGTAGGGCCGATGGTGTAATGAGGACAATGGCTCCTGAAAAGCTACTGAAGAGTATGCCGATACTGCAGGGACAGATTGATGCACTGCTTGAGTTTGATGTATGTATCTCCCTAGAAAACGTGCCCTACGCAGTTAGTCATGTCTTCTGTTTGAAGGTGGGCTCCAAGTAAAGCTGGAAATCTTCTCAGGAAGCAGACTGAGATCGCCTTCATTTTGACAAACTAGACGAACACTTCATGTAGGCTCTTAGCGTGGTAGAGGTGACGGGTTATCCAGATTGTCTGTGCATGTTCCCAGGTGTTTATTTAAGTCATGGAAAACTATAAACCGTGCATTCCTGCAACCCTGTGTTTGGAGCAGGATGATGGTCTCCTGTGGTGTTTGACAAGGTGAAGTAGCTGCAAGATGGACCTTTAGCCTCGATAACTAAATAGTTAAATATCTTAGCCTACTTTTAGAAGCCTTTTTATATAGACTACTTAAATGACACCATCCATCAAATAGAATTGTTTTTGTCTGGTCATGGTCCTTCCTCCTGGCAATACCAACATGACATGTCTCTTTTTTTTTTTTTTTTAAGATTTTATTTATTTATTTGACAGTTAGAGAGAGATCACAAGTAGGCAGAGAGGCAGGCAGAGAGAGACAGGGAAGCAGGCTCCCTGCCTAGCAGAGAGCCTGATGCGGGGCTCGATCCCAGGACCCTGAGATCATGACCTGAGCCGAAGGCAGAGGCTTTAAACCACTGAGCCACCCAGGTGCCCCTAAATATTTTTTTTAAGATTTTTATTTATTTATTTATTTGACAAAAAGCGAGAGATCACAAGTAGGCAGAGAGGCAGGCAGAGAGAGAAGGGGAAGCAGGCTTCCCGCTGAGCAGAGAGTCCGACACGGGGCTCGATCCCAGGACCCTGAGATCATGACTCAAGCCGAGGGCAGAGGCTTAACCCACTGAGCCACCCAGGCGCCCCTTTCATGTCTTTTAAAACCATACCCTTTTCTTTAGTATGGTGGTAAATGCCCTAGCCTACACATGTCATAAGTTTAGATAGGAAAGTTCCCCCCCAAAGGAGTACAAGTGAAACTGGGGAAATCTGAGTAAGACTAGTGGATTGTAGCAATCTCAGTATCCTAGTGGTGATACTGTACAGTAGTTTTGTAAGATGTTACCTTTGGGAGAAACTAGGTAAATGATGCATAGAATCTCTATATTTTTTACAGCCGCCTGTGGACTTATGGTTATTTCAAAATGAAAGTTCAGATAAACATATCTGATTCATGAAAATAGAATATTCTGATGTGTAAGAAGATTTGTAGAATGTGAATTAATTTCTTAGTAATCACTTGAGACATTTTCATGTGCTCTGAGAAAAATTATCATTTGATAACATGTAATTAAAATACTAAATTTTTATCTTTTTCTAGGTGCATCCAAATGAGCTAACAAATGGTGTCATAAATGCTGCATTTATGCTTCTTTTCAAAGATCTTATCAAACTTTTTGCTTGCTACAATGATGGCGTTATTAACTTACTTGGTAGGTAGACCTGCTGAATGGTAGCTCTGAATAAAGACTGTATCAGAATGCAAAGATTTGGATACCATAGCTTTAAAAGATAAAAATCTAAATATATGATTCATTCAGGTCACATTTCTCTATTCTTATGTCAGTCAAGATTAAGTGCGAAAAACAGAAAGCACTCTAGATGTTTTAAGCAGGAAGGGTTTTCCATGCAGGGAGTTTGGTGCTCACAAAATACTGAAATGACTGAAGGTTCTAGGCTTTGCCTCTTAGAATAAGTCCCAGTAAGTCCTACTAACAGCTACCTCTGATGCTACCTCTAGAGATAGATAGGGAATAAGAAGCCACTGCCACCTCATTTAGTATAATAGAAGAGCCACTCCAGCTCCTAGGTTTCTGGACCCATATACTCTAGCTGTGGTGAACAATGGACCATAGACTGACCAGTGGTTCAGAGCATATACTAGAATCTCTAACTCTTAAGGTATCTTCTCAGAGTGGGTTTAAAATAGTGTCCTCTGTAGACTGTTCCATCATTATGTAAGGTCCGCTATTTCTGGATTCATGCTAAGACTGACAAATCCCGTGGGGTGTGTCTGTTGTCTCACTTCTTGTGCAGCAAAATAATATTGTGTGAGATACCATGAAGGGAAGTAATTCCCCAGATGGTGGTATTGGCAAAGCCATATGGGCAGAGGTGATAAATACGTACCCAAGATAAACTACTATTCTGGAATAGAGAGATCACTGCTCTTTTCCCTGAAAAAAGGAATTAATCCTTAACTTGTTACTTGGTGGATGACTCCATACTCCCTGGGTTATGATGCCATGGTAGAAGCTCAGAGCTGATCTCAGGTATTGACCGACTGAGGACTTAGCAATGATGCAAATATATCAGATTATGTTCTTGGACCTATTCATGACTTCCATTTCTGACATAATAGGCAGTATGTTCATCAGCATATGGAGTCCTTTTATCCCTCTATCATTGAGAACCTTTTCGTGGCATATGTTCTTTAGTCTACATTTGTATGGAATGAAAATAGTCTCATGTTCTTTATCCATTCTGAGAGGTCCATCCACTACCTTTTCTCCAGCCCTTCTTGTTACCAATCTTCCAACTTTATTTTTTCCAAGTCCCTGGTCACTGAGGCCAGCAGTTAATCACTGCTCATATTTTGGTGTAGTTCCATTTGTCTCACCATCTTTTTTTTTTTTTAAGATTTTATTCATTTATTTATTTGAGAGAGAGAGAACACACATGGGGGAGGAGCAGAGAGAGAGGGAGAGTGAGAATCTCAAGCAGACTCTGTGCTGAGCCCAGAGTCCAACACGAGACTTAATCCCACAAACCTGAGAACATGACCTGAGCTGAAATCAACAGTTGAATGCTTAACCAACTGAGCCACCCAGGCACCCCAGCTCACCATCTTTCCTTTGACATAAAGTGGAAATCAGATAGATAGACTGCTTGAAGTTTGGCTTACAGTAAAAGATTTCTTTCTTCTCTCAAAGTCACCCCTTTGTGGGGATATAATGACTTAGCAAACCACTTTTAACTAGTGTCGGCACTGGGTACCTGATTGGTTCAATTGGTTAAGCGTCTACCTTCTGCTCAGGTCATGATCCCAGGGTCCTGATATCGAGTCCCACGTTGGGCTCCCTGCTACGCAGGGAATCTGCTTCTCCCTCTGCCCCCGCCCCCACTCATTCTCTCTCTCTCTCTGTCTCTCTCAAATAAGTAAATAAAATCTTTTAAAACATAAAAAAATAGTAAAAACTAATGCTGGGATGAGAAACCATCTCTAAACCAACCTTGAATTCTTTTTCTCCTCAGACCCATGGTCATGGGGAACTCCCCAGAGGCCATAGGTATGATTGGAGGGAGAGATGCGGGCCAGAAGAGTAGGTGCAGTGGGAATATGAGCCATCTGGTTTGCACAACCCACGGGGTATTCAGAATCGCCTTGAGGCTGACTGCTTCTATACCACTTTCATTTGATGATAGAGGGTTCTTATACTTGTCCAGCTCATGCGTATGTATATTAGATAACACTTGAGGTCTTATGATCACTTGATATTCTATGGTTAGAATCTCAGTCTCTATAAGCAAGCCAAGAACAGTTTTTCCAAAAGAGATTAGTTACTGTCTGAAGAAGACATGGCTCTGCTCCAAAGCACTAGAGGCTTCCACTGTATTTTCCTACTGGACTGTTCCAGATGCATTCTGCAGCATTTGGATCTACTGCAGGCACTTTGAGTACTTTTAGGTCTGTGGGAACAAAGGCCCATGTGGTTCCAGTTTGGAGTAGTTGCAGAGTCTTCCTCTGATCTGGGTCCTACTTATATCTGACACCGCACCTTATACTCTTTCTGGAGCAGAACAAATACATGTTGTGTATGTTACCTCTAAAATTAAAAAAAGCTCAGCAAACTTCTGCCTACCTCTTACTTATAGGGTTTCAAGGTGAAGCAATTTGTCTTTCACATGGAGGGGACCTTCGGACCCGAAGACTTTGTTGATGTAGCAGGTCTCTGAACTTTCATAAATACTATCTCCCACCCCGTGGCATACGTGGGACTTATCAAGGCACCTCGCATAACTGAAATTCTTGCCCACTGGGTTCATTCAGCCTGATGTCATTAACATGATAATCCATGGGATGGTGACAGCCAGAGAGGTTGATATCCTTGAAATAAGACAGCAAGTGTATGCTGTCATCCCTGCCAGATGAAAGCAAACTATTTCTGGTGGGCTCTGTTTATTGAGATGGGGATAAAAAGGTTTGCTAGTTTGATAGCCGCCTATCAGGTGTCAAGAATGATGCTGATTTTATGCTGGTAAGAAGGACACATCTAGGTATCTGCAAGTCGGGGTCATCACCTGATTAGGTTCGCAGTAACCTACTGTAAATCTCTACCTACCTTCTATTTCACAAACCAGATACGCAAGCTAACTGAGGAAATGATGGAATTGCTACCCCTGTATCTTTCAAGAAGTCAGGAAACCAGTGCGGGGACTCTGCTAGTTTCAAAGTATTTCTTTTTCAACCATATATTCAGGTAACTGGGGAAATGACCACAGATAGTTGTATACATCTACTGGATCTCATTTTCTTTTATCACCTACCCCAGAAAGCTTCCACTCAAGTTGGTAGAACATAGAGTGAAGTCCCTAGGAAGTACCATCAGTTTAGTGTTCCTGAAAAGTCTGGGTATGACCCCTTTCCCTGGGCCTACTCACCCTGATAAAGGTCTCTTTTGCAGAAGAGGAAAAAGTGTTCTTGGCTGTGTTTCAAGGACATTTCTCAAGATTATTTGGAGAGCTTATTAAAATTCAGATTGCTAAACCTTAACCCAGAGTTCCTAATTCAGTAGGTTGGGGTTGAGCCTGAGAATTTGCTTTCCTAATAAGGTCCGGAGTGGCACTGTTGCTACTGGTCTGGGATTTCAGTTTGGGAATCACTGTGTTAGAGCTACTTCCAGTTGCTCCGGCTAGCATTTCGAATCCATGTTTTTTGGCATGTTCACCCAAATTGACAAATTATCAATTATGTCACAAAATCTGATGTCATAAACTTTTCTTCCTGCTCAGAACCTTTACAATCCATACCAACTCTCTACATTCTTATCAATAACGGTTGCCAGATTCAGAGGGAAAAATAAAAGATGCCCAGTTAAGTTTGTATTCAGCTCAACAGGAATATTTTTTAATATTAATAAGTCCTAGCCAATATTTGGGACATATCTGTGCTAAAAAGTTATCTATTTACAATTCAAATTTAACTGAGTATCTTGTATTTTATCTGGCAGCCCTAGTGCCAACAGAAATGTACAAGAACTTGGGCTTCTTTTAGCATGTATATTTTTTCCTTTTGGGTCAGACTTTGTACTAGTCTCCCTAGGGCATGCAGGGATTGCCTGCCTTCTCAACCTCATTCTAGGTATTGAGGCAGTTGGCAAGGGGACAGGGGCGAGAAATAGATGGAGTGGACATGAGAAAAATTTTCATTCCCTCATGAAAGGTGGCTTGATTACAGGATCACCAAGCAAGGCTGGACCAGCCTCTTCAGACTGAGAAGGAAAAGCTTCTACTAGCAAGAGTAGCTCACTTTGGTTTGAATCTACCCAAGCAGTCTCCTTTCTCGTTTTTGTTGTTGTTGTTTTGTTTTGTTTTTTATATGTTTAGTTAGCCGCCATATAGTACATAATTAGTTTTTGATGTAGTGTTCAATGATTCATTAGTTAAGTATAACACCCGGTGCTCATCACAGCACGTGCCCTCAATACCCATCACCGTGTACCTTTCTAGTTTTTCTTCTCAATAAACATTCCTGACTTTCACAAAGGAGACCGTGGTGAGGGTGGGAATTTAACTTAACCACATACGTTGTAATTCAGCAGCTTACGAGATTAGACTCTCTGACTTTCAGTGATGACAGCCCTATGTCTGCGAGAGATAAGATTATTTGAAGGCAGTTTTGGAGAACCACTGTCTGACTGGTGCCTTGAGCCAGTGATTTAAAATCCTGTGTTGTCATTTTCCTTTGGAGTCAGGAGCAGCCATCCATTCTACATTCTACTTGCCTTATTCCCATCCTGGTGGTCTCTCCCAGCAGCTGCTTGGTCTAGTGAGCTTCATTTTAGCTGCTCATTTCAGAAAACCATAGGCAATGATTTAAGTAATCATTTTGCTCCTATATAGCAGAGACCATGAGAATCCAATTTTTCAATAGTTGCGGGTAGTCATTACTACCTTCGGATCCAGCCAGTTACATATCTAATCCCAGATTCCCATCTTTGACATTTTTGAGGGTCTGATTTCTATAGCCACTTCAAATACCCAATACTGTGTTTATTCAAGAAACAGAAACCACTGTCCTCACTCTAACTAGAAAATGATCTAAAGTAGAGAGTTGGATGCTTAAGTAATTATCAGAAGGCTGCAGGAAGTGGTTCTTGAATGACTTACAGAATAATAAATTCTTATACACTGGGGAAGCTTCTGCTTCTGAGGTCACCAGTTTACAGTATACTAAAAATAAGAAGCTGCTGCCACCACCTCGGCTGCCTTGCAGCCCTAGGGAGCTAGAACAGCCCTGGGGAGCTAGAAACCAGACACCTGAAGCTGTAATCCAGGAAGTAGGGAGTCACATCAAATGGTGTGACTATAACCACTACTTTTCAAAACCAGGGAAGCTGGAGGGTGGGCAGTGGAATGCTGCCGAAGGATAATCTTACACTTCTGGGACTTTCTTTTTTTTTTTTTTTTTTTTTTTTTTTTTTTTTTAAAGATTTTATTTATTTATTTGACAGAGAGAGAGAGAGAGATCACAAGTAGGCAGAGAGAGAGAGAAGCAGGCTCCCCGCTGAGCAGAGAGCCCGATGTGGGGCTTGATCCCAGGACCCTGAGATCATGACCTGAGCCGAAGGCAGAGGCTTTAACCCACTGAGCCACCCAGGCGCCCCTTCTGGGACTTTCTTGTCACAGAAATAGCCAAAGATGTACAGGAAGATGGCTTCTGCCTCAGTTTTACTTTTCAGATCTCTCACAGGTCCATCTAATTTACAGAACTGAATTTGCATCCGCCATCCTCATGAGTTTAGAGAGACAATGGGGGTCGGATAAGACAATCAAACACAGTGCTCTTAGAGATTTTGCCTTATTGAGGAAAGATACCTGTTCTTAATATGTAATCCAACACTGCATTACCTTTATTTCTGGTGGGAGTGTTTATTAGTAAACCAAATAACAGATCTTCCCATTCCCATTTGTGGGCATATCTTACTCTTCCTTACCACTCATAAATGTGAGTTTTTGCTAAGGTTCATTTCTAGCCAGTTATTTTTCTGCTTTTTGTGTATATTTTTCATTGGAAACCCTATGGTTTCCTATGGAGGTGTGCTTACGATGAGTCCCAGGTCTATTACTTCAGTCCATGACTTTTCTTCCGAGCTTCAGTTTTGCAAGTCTTATTTGTAGACACTTAAATTTAGATACTTAAAATTCAGCAATGCCCAAAACTGAACTCTTGAATTTGCCCTTCCTAATCTCATTTCTTATAGTCTTTTAAACCTAAAGCCTCAGTTATCTTTGAGTTGCTCGTCTTACTCAACTCCATAGCTATCACAAATGAAGTTCTCTTAATTCCTTAGGCCCTCTCACTAGTGTACCCTTGTTTGTTTCCTGCCTCTGCTTCAAGAACATCAGACTTACTGCCTTTAAAATTCATTTAGCAGTTAAACACGTTAAGCCATGTGTTTCTCCTGTGTCTTGACCATCTATTTAAATGCTGCTCTGTTTTACTTTCTCTTTCTGTTGACTTCAGAGATAAGATTGTAGTAAGAATGCATTTTCTCTGTATTTCAAAGTAACAACCATGCAATATATATTTTTATTTCATCGAATTTGAAAAAGATAGTCTATTGGCTAACACTAGGAGCAGAAAAGGACAGTTATATCTTCATATTAAAGACCTGACTTGAAAAGTGGTAGAGGTGTGCGTTCTTGCCTTATCACCTTCTGCTGTTGAGTGGCTTTCATTCAGCGTTGCTGTCAAATTGCTCTTTTGAAAGTAACGCTGTAGAAGATAGGTACGCTTACTATCTTAAGTATTTTGAGATAGGTGTGTTTTTTGTTTGTTTACTAAACAGTGCTAGAAATTAACTTTATAAATACATTATGGGTTAGTTTTAAGCAAGGACTTCATGAGAATTCTCTGTATCTAATGTTGGAATCGGTGTTGGTGCTGCAAATCTTTGCAAACATTTTATCACTGTAATGAAACTGATGTGCGAGTAATAAGATGCTTTCCTTCTGACTTATGGGCATAAGTGATAGTCCACGTGCAAAGCCTCAGTTTACTTCACAGGAATAAGATTCCTTTTCATCTAGTTCTTTTCCTTAGCACAGTAGTTCTGTGAAAATTAATATTAATATGAAAAGGGAATTTATCAACACATTTTAAAGATTCATGTTACAAAAGCCAGGTTTGGAATTTCATTTCAAATACTGAAAATCAACCTATCTTATCTTTAGTATGAAATAAAGACAGAGGCTCATTTCTGGATGACCCATCCCCTCTGTTAAAAATATGAATTGCTCCTGGCCCTACCCTAGTCTCTAAGGGGACAACGGCACCTCACAGCTCCCCCTGTATCAGTACATGTTTTCTGTGTCATTACCACTGTTACTGAAACAATTAGGAGATTATAACCCAGAGCCATAAAAATTTCATTCCTTTTGTTCCTGAATCCTGAATTACCATGAAAGATATGAACAATTTAAAAAGCATCCAGAAGAGACAGAGAAAAATTGCTTAAGAGTCTGATGCATTGCTTCTAAAAGGAAATTGAGATTATTCAGTTGATTTCTCTTTTTGTGTTACATAGCTAAAGATCTGATACAAAGAAATAAACTTAGATTATAATAAAGAAAAGTAAACATTTGGAAGAAATTATGCGACGATTGTTTAAAAAGAAAGAATTATATTTTATCAGAATAAGTCCTTTTCCCCCCCAAAAGTTTAAAAAAGATTTGTTCCCTTATAGCACCAAGATTCTATCTGTAGCATCAGAAAACGGGATAGAGTGGATAAAGATTAGATGCAGCCATTTTTTAAAATTGAAGTGTAGTTGACATACAATATTAGTTTCAGATGTATCAACATACTGATTTGACAATTCTATACATCATCACTCAGTGCTCACCCTAAGTGTACTCACCATCTGTCACCGTACAGTGTTATTACAGTATTATTGACTGTATTCTCTATGCTGTACCCTTCATCTCTGTGACTTATTTATTTTATAACTGGAGGGTCATACTTCATAATTCCCTTCATCCACTTCACCCATCCCCCCACCCCTCCCCTCTGCCAACCACCAGTTTGTTCTCTGTATTTAAGAGTCTTTATTTTTTGTTTGTTTTACTTTTTAAATTCTACGTCTAAGAGAAATCATATGTTATTTGTCTTTCTATGACTCGCTTCACTTAGCATAATACCTCCTAGGTTAGATTTGGCTATTTTTTAAGACTCACTTCCTTCTCAAATCTTAAGTGGAAAACAGTATGTATTTGTTTTCTTGATCTTTTTGCTTCCCTTGAGTGCCCTACAGGGGAGGTCCGTGTTAAATGTAAAATTACCCAGCCTGTCAACAGAAGGTAATGAGTAGCTACCCTCAATAATTAGTTCTTTGTGTAATTATATATTATTAAACCTTTCTTGAGAAAATTAAAAATACTTTTAAGGTAGTAAAATTACATGCTGAATGAAATTAAGAACTTTAAAGTATGAGAGAATATAAAAATAGCATGTGTTTCACCATGTGAAAATATAAAATAATGAAGAATACTAAATCATCTTCAGTTATGATCCAGAGTTGCCTGGAAGCTGTTGTAGACCCTGGCCTTCTCTGTCTCCATCTGCCATGTCAATAATTATTGACTGAATGAACTATAAATGACTGGCTGGCAAAATTACTGATAAAGAGCTGGTTTTCTTCCAAACACATATGGAGAAAATGCACTCCTGTAATGTAATTATAATGGAACTATAGCGCCCTAGTGATTGTGAGTTCCAGTCTTGGGAGTGCAAGAGGGAGCAGCAAAGGGATCCTCTGTTTTTCTGTCTGGGAAGCTGAAGGTTGAGAGAAACAGGATACAATTATGGACTAGAAAGCCATGATGAGCTTGGTAAACCAAATATTTTTCTCAAAACTCCACTACTTTATAACTAAGAGACACATTATAATGTTTGGAAGAAATCATCTGTGGCCAACAAAAGTATCAAATTATATAGAGTGTAGACAATTTAAAGAATTATTTAACTTGGAGGAATTTATTGCTTTATGTTACATAGCTTATTGGTTTATGGCGAGCTCGTAAGAAAGTAATGATGCTGTAGAATGCAATCATAACTTTTGAGATTATCAGCAAGTATTCGATGCTATTTTCTAAAGCAGGGTACTAGGATATATGGCTCATGAGTTTAACTTCTTGTGACACTTCATATGTTTAAGTGTGCTTTCATTATTTAAATGCTTCCATTTGAGACACCTAGAACCTAACACTGTTCTTAAACTTCACGGGTCCCCCTTGTTTAGGTGCTTTAGAACCTCATACAGGTTTTAGTGCCTAGTGTTTTGATCCAAGCATTCTTTTAAGTTTTACTTAATAGTATTAAGCTTAGAAGAAAATTGAATATAATAGTCTTTTCAAAATGCTTATCTATCTCTTCCAGAAAAGTTTTTTGAAATGAAGAAAGGACAATGTAAAGATGCCCTAGAAATTTACAAGCGATTTCTAACTAGAATGACACGAGTATCTGAATTTCTCAAAGTTGCAGAGGTAAGTAATAGTAAACTGTGTTGGGAATATAATTTAAGAGTATTAACTTATGTATCTGGAGTCAATAATAGGGATTATAATCTGGCAAGACATTCTGTCCCAGAGCCCCAGTGTATTAGGGTTGGAAGTGATCTCGGAAGTCATCTCTTCCCAACTTCTCACTCAGAACAGTACTCTACACTCCTGCATCCCAATTAGATGATCACTCTGTGTTCAAATACAAGTTTTATGGGTACTGAGCAGATTCACAGCTTTGTAAGGTTGTTCATCCCTCCTCTCCACCTAATAGCTATCTTTGATTGTAAGGAAGGGCTTCCTTTTTATTGAACCCTGAAAAAAAAAAGCCCTTAGGAAGTCCATTTATTGCTCTTAGTGTGTAGAAATCATAAATAACAGCCTTCTTATTTTGTCAGTGATTTAAATACAATGAAAAAATTAAAATATCATTAATTTTATGAAGTTTATAAATTGTTTCTTAAGGTTGTCTGTAACCGTACAGTTGGTGTTCCCGAGGTTACCCATAAGTTGATGTTTCCTCTTATGAAATCCAGTTATTGATTCATACTGATAGTGGAAGTTATGACATTGTTATTGAAGTTCTTTGGCAGGTTGGCCAGTTGATTCTTTTCTTCCATTGTCAGTGAAGGAATTGCTGGGCTGACTGGAGCGCCATGTGCGAGGTGTTCTGAAGCCCGACAGCAAAGCATACAAGGCCTTGGGCCTGGGATGTTCATGCCATGGCTTTGCTGTTTTTGCCATTTTGAGAATATAGCAGAAGAACAAGCATTTTATACACACAATTCCAAAAGCACTCTAGTCCACACGTTATCTTTCAAATTTCATTTATTCACAGGAATAATAATGATCACATTCAAATTAGGAGACTGATACTGCAAAATGTGGCCTCTTGACCTTTGGTCCACGTAGTTCGTAATCAGAATAGAAGTCTTTTTTTATATATAATATGGGAAACAAAGGGTAAAGAATAGTTTATAGGAATTACATCCATTAAAACATGTTCGTGTGGATTTCTCGTGGGTTTATTGATGTTGGTTTATCTTTAAGAAAGGATAGAATTGCTTGAAACTTTTGCTTTGGCAATTGGCTACACAATTTTACTTTTTGTATTTGATAAGATTTTCCTATAGTTTAACCCTAGTTATCAATATAATCTAGTAAAATTTGCTGGACTTTTTTCTGTAGAAAGATCAATTATGCCTAAGCATCCAGAGCAGAAGATCCTTTCATTGTTCCATTAATTCTGCATGTTCACATGCTGCCCAGTTCCCCCACCTCTTATTGTATATGTTAAATAGGTAAGGAGCTGGACATGTGACGATTGGGGTATATATTTCTCTCATCATCACTGTAAGGCTAGGTCTTCATGAGAAAGGGAGTACTTATTTATTAACTCATTCTATTTTTAGATGTAAAATTTTATTTCATGTCTCTTGATCACCTCATGTTAGCACAGGCCCATTTCAGGCTGTTGAGAAGGAAATACACAGAAATTAGATGTTATTTTGAGAGTCTAAATAACTGAGTCCAAATATTCTACTTTTATTTGAACATTATGACTAAGACTTTTTTATAGAATAATACTAATTTACAAAATTATTTTTTAATAGAATAGACACTAACCCACAGTGGGCTAACAATAACCATTTGTGTTTTCTTTATTTAAGTTACATTGCTCATAATTTAGACATTAATTGTTTGAATACCAGTGTTGAGTGGTTTGTATTATTGGTAAATACAGAAATTTCTTAAGAAATGTACAAAGCTTCTTTCTGTACCAAACTGCTCTTGTGTGGTGTACATATGAATGGACTCAGATCCAATAGCTACCCATAATTGGTACCATTTCCCTGAAGAATGTGTAGAAGACTTCCAGATTGCCATTTTTAAAATGCAACTATATATATTGGCTATTTGGCAAATGTTAATGAATTGTCTGCCGTATTAAAAGAAACATACAGTAGTTGAACAACTTCTATAGAAATATTCAAATATCCCAGAGGATTTGCTTGAAGTGTAGAAAACTTAGCATGTTTTGAATTCTTACGATAAAGTCTCTGAAAGCAGGCAACTGAAACTTTGTAAAATGGTTATTTTATAGGTAATAGGCATTTCTGTTAAACACACTTCTCTTTTTATAGAACTAAGTTATTCTTAGTTTGCTATTCTAAGATAAATACCAAGTAGTAGGAGTTATGTCTCCCAGAATATTTGCAGACAGAAAGTGATGAGATTTCTGTAATACAGTCACACCTCAGCTCAAGCCTCCAATTATATTATGGTTCAGAAGTTCAGGTTAGTGAAAATAGCAGTGTCAAGAAAGAATTCCTAAATTATGTCTTTCTGTTCAAGAAAGTTCTATTAACTATCTGTTTAAGAGAAACACATCACCTTTTATCAAGATGATCCTAATATTAAAGATCCATAATACTTTAATTTCAAAAATACTGACTTCATTCATATTAATATTTTTAATGGATCACCTAAAGAGGTATTAAAATATGGAAATAAATGGAATGGAATGAAGTTATCTTAGTTTATAATTTCCATAATTTATAATAGTTAAGTGAATTTAGGGAAACGACGATAGCTTCCCTAAAGCCAGAATTCAGTCATTAGCAGGTAATGTCTTTACCTCTGGGAGGAATCTGCAGCCTAAGTTGCTCTAGGAGGATGAAGGTCAGTGCTCTACATCAGTGGTTCTCCACACAGGGCGCTTTTGTTCCCCTCCCCAGCACCCAGTGTCTGCAGACATTTTTGGTTGTCACGACTGGAGGAAGGGAAAGCCTGCTGGCATCCAGTGGGTAGAGAAGGATGTTGCTAATATCCTACAGTGCACAAGACAGACCCTGTCAAAGATTTATCATCCTAAAACGTGAATGGTGCCAAGGCTGAGAAACCCTGCTGTAGACATAGAGAAAGCAAAAGAAAGAACTTAGCTAAGAGCATTTGTCAAACAAGTGGACTTCCCGATCTCTAGTTTGCCTTACTGTCTTTGTAGGAGCCCAACACTTAGGCTTTACGTAGTTGCTTCTGCAATTCCATCAACATAAGCAAAGCAGTTCATTTCTCAAAGAGAGACTTGATTTTAACCCACTTCGTTTCTTTGAGCCTAAATTTTATCATTTACATAAAATGAAAGAATTTACGTTATGATTTCTATTTTTCCCCAAGTTTTTATTTTGAATAATTTTTAAACCCACAAAAGAGTTGATAGAGCAGTATAGTGAACATTATATACTCCCTTCTTTGATTCACCTTCATTTATATATTCCCATATTTGTGCTCTTTCTTGCTTTCTATTTCCCAATTCTGCTCTTCCTCCCTCCACTACTTCCCTTCCCCAAGCTACCAACACTTAAAAATTCACTATGCTTTTACCTAGTAATTCCACTCCTACACATGTATCCTACAGATGTGTCCACACAGGTGCACAGTGCTCTGTGCAGCAGCGCTTCCAATGGCCGGAGATGAGAAGCAACTTCAATGCTCCTTAGACTTGTTAAATAAATCATAGGAAGAGAAGCTGTTAAAAAAAAAGGAAATTCTCAGACCTATGGAGATAGGTCTGAGATATATTGTTAAGTGAAAAATATAAGCTCGAAAAAAGAAAAATAAAAGAAAAATAAAAGAAAAAGAAAAATAAAAGAAAAATAAAAAATAAAATAAAAATATATATGTATATATGTACATACACTATTGTATAATGTGGGAAATAAATATGTATTTATATTAATTTCCAATTTCCTTGGGTATACATAAAAAAACTCTGGAAGGATATGTAAGAAACAAACAAAATAGTTCTGTCTGTGGGAAGAGGGGTGGATACTATACCCTGAACAAGTTATTGAAACTACATGAACATTCCCTGTCCAGAGGATTTACTGAGCATTTGTAACAATTTAAATTTAGGCTAAGCATTTTTTTTTTTTTTTTTTTTTTTGCTTTTTAGCTGCCATTAGCCATGGAGGAAACCTTTAATTTTATACTTCAATTTCCTAAGTCTTTTTTTGGGTTCTGGTAAAATTCTGTACATTTACTCTATCTAACTACATGAACAAAATGATTGCTCTATTATATTGGGTGGAAAACTACAGAAAGCATATTTTCAAAATGAGATTGATAGCTCTTGTATACCAAGATTAAGCTGCGGTTTTAAACAATTCTGTGAGTAATCTTCTGTTAAATGCAAATTTAAAAATTCCCATTAAGTAACTTCTTATTTTTTTAATCCACAGCAAGTTGGCATTGATAAAGGTGACATTCCTGACCTCACACAGGTAAGTGATCCTCTGAGTGAAAAGTATAGTATGCATGAAATTATTACTCCGTAGTTTGCCATAAAAGATTTTACCTAGGCCATAGTCTGGTAAGCATTTAATGCATTTCGAATTTAGGCCAACCAACTTTCTTGGAAATTAATTCTAGCTTGCATATTTTTTCTAGCTATTGAATGTATTTCTGGAGTTAATATGAAGATTCACCTGCCCTCATAATATAGTTTCTTCTTTAAAGGCAACTAAATTTACTGTTTTGGGACTGTTTCATTCTTGAACTTGATTCAGAATTAAGTCTTAAATAATAATGTTTAAAAAGTGCTTTGTCTATGAACAGTGACTATTGGTAGGCATGTAGTTGGAACACTTGAAATGTTCTTTCTTTTTGTTCTCCTAGTTTTCAACATTTCCCAGGTATGAAGGAGAGGCACGAAAGAGGAGCACTCTGATACCATAGTTCTACTGCACTGATTCTTGTCTCCCCCGTGAAGTAGAGGAGTTTCTACTATAAAAGAACCTTTTCCAAAAAAGTCATAGTGGTAGATAAGTGATTTTTCTGGGGACCATCTAGTAAGCAAAAACAACAGTAGTAGTTTCATATCAATCCTTTCATCTGTTAAGAGGGTACATTGTAGGGCTTCTAAGATGTAGAATCAAGAACCATTCACATGGGCAGAATTACTGTGTGAGTTTTCTCGCAATTGGCAGGAACTGTTTTTATTTAATCGACTCTTCACTCTGTTATGGTAAATTTCTATCCTAAACATGTTAACTAGAGATTGTGAGAGGATAAGAGAGAATGTAGTGCTTATATCTTACATACCAGTAATGAATGTATGAGTTTTCTGTCTTTGTAAATACAGAGTCGTTGTAATAGAGAAAATCATCATCATAAAAGATGACCCCTTTTGAATAATATAAAAATGCGTATAATGATTGACTATCTTTATAATCCCTTGAAATGTTTCTATATTTACAATAATATTAACCTTAAATTTTTATTAAAAATTAGAGAACCCCAAAGTAATGGCCTCTGTATTTATATTATTAAAATACCAATTAAATACCAATAATTTTTCATAAATAAAATTCAGAGAATAATTCAGAATATGATGGCATTGTATTTTTTGGCTTTAAAAGTTGGAAGATCACTGCTTCTAGTAGACAGAATATTAATATAAAATATTTTTGCTATTGTGAGAAGACAGTGTTCTTTAATCAGGTACATACCTGAATAAGATGTTAGTATCATTTTGGATGTGGCTTAAATATTAAGTGTGCACAAAGTACTATTATAAATCTTTTTATTAGAAAAAAATGTTGTATTAGATATAGATTTATGAATTTGATAACACTAATAAAAAATGAAGACAATCAGTGTCCTTTAATTTTAAATTATTTAATGATAGTAAATATTTACATTGTAGTTTGGTAAAATACCCTAGATAAATAATACCTATTAACCTAAGAAAGGTAGATATTCAAATATTTTGCTTAATAAATAGCTTTTAGAAATGGTAAATCATCTTTATCTCAACTGTATAGACTGCTTGTACTGTGGAATAAAAGTAAAACTAACTATATTATCAGAGAGGCTCTCAGTTAAGAACAAAATAGGCCCTCATTTGTCTCAGTTTGTATAATATCTGAAAGAGACAAAGAAAAATTTAAAGGACTATTAAGTGTTTTTTTGTTTCGGGGCACCTGGGTGGCTCAGTTGGTTAAGTGTCTGATTCTTCATTTCAGCTCAGGTCTTGATCTCAGGGTTGTGAGTTCAGGCCCCGCTTGTTCTTTTTTTTTTTTTTTTTGAAAATTGTATGTCATTGAAAGAAGGACTCACATATTTGGGTTTAATTTTGAATGTTAGTATAATATTCATTATAATTTATAGACTCTCCTTCTCTGAAGAAGTAGTCGAGAGATACACAATTTACTTGTGTTCGTTGTGTTATCATAGTTTGGGCAATAGAAATCCTATCCTTAAAGAAGGTAAAATCTTGCCCTGGGTATTCTGTGATATTCATTAGAATCTAATACCACTCTTTTCTCTGCTTTTCTCTTATGACCTTAAGAGCCACATAAACTTCCATGTTAACATTTATTTTAAAACTACCTCCTCATACACACACAAAAATTCTCTAGTTCATTTCCCCAGCATATATTTAAATCTCAGTACAAAATTATTTCGTGCTTTGGAATTTCTTAATAAGTAACCAAATTCTGATTTCTGTTGGGATTGTGAGTGACAGAACTAAACACTGTCCCTAATTCTTATTTAGAGCCCTTTCCACAGGTCTAGTGGAGGCTTCTCATTGATCTGGCAACTTAGACCCACTAGGACAGTATGATCAGGTCTGAGCTGGAATGTGAGCTGTTCTAGGGTTAGTTCTTTAGACAGTGTTGCACCAGGATTGACTTGAAGACGGGTCAGAGATACTCGGTTGTGTGGACTCAGTTTAACACCTTTGAGATTAGAACCTAATCTCTGCTCTCTGCCAGGCTCCTCTGTGGCCACCACAGCCACTGAATCTAGCTGTGGCAATGAACCAAAATACCCAACATGGATGAGGGTTAACGAGGAGATGGGGAGACCAGGAGGCTACCTAGCATCTGGAAGTAAGAATAGGCTGCTTGTAACTGAAAAAAAAAAAGGTTAGAATTCCTCTTGCAGCAAGGCAGAGAAGAGGTATTTAATAGACATCATTTTGGTTGGAAAATGCACAGTATAAATAGCAGTGTGGTCATCTATAGCCCTTTTTAAATAATTGTGCATATCATATCATCATGATTGCACTTAAATGATTTGTGAACATCAGTGAATTTTTAGCAAATCATTCAAAAGTGCTGTATTGCACGAGAAGTGGAATATGATATCAAAACTGAAATATTTCTCAGCACTTTCAAATGGTTTCTTAGATCTAATATCAGAATTTCGAATGATCTTTTTGTTGCTTTTTTTTTTTTCCTCTTTGGTTTTAATGATACTTTAGAATCTAAAGCATGTGAATTGTAGATGGATGCTTCCTTTTGGATCCCGGACTCACAGTCAGCTTTGAATTTGTTCCAGGATAAAGATTTTCAAAATAACATTTCCTGTTTGGGGGGTGTGTGTGTGTGTGTGTGTGCATTCCAAATTTAAAATATCTCCTTTTATGAAGGTTTTGATGTTAGGAATTCTGGTTGATCTGAAAACTACAGGTAAAGAAAAGGTTTTTTAAAAAAAGCTGTCCCAATGATGAATCAGGAACCACGATACATAAATGTTACCTGTTAGCTTCCATAGAATGACTCTTGATCTTTGGGTTGGTGTTTCCATCCGACTGGTCTCTTGACTTGGGGATTTTTAAAAATAAGCAACTAAAGATCCTGCTAATTCTAGTTGTTTTTTTTTAATTCCTTTTACGACAGCAGAGGCATTCTCAAAGTTTCATACGTTGGAAGTTTGAGACAGTTTTTGTTTATTTGTCTACTACATGCCAAGACAGACTCAGTGCCATAGAGTTAGGAGGCAGCCGGTATTCCTACATTTGGGAACATTACTATCAAAATAGGTTTTTTATTTTCCTCCAAAAACATTTGAGGAATTTATTTCTATTAGATTTCACATGTCCTTATAAGAAATATAAATGATGAAGCACTTTTTAAATCTTTAAGATGAAATGCTCCAAACTAAATTTAGGTGCAATTTATCACAAAATAACTCCCCTTAAAGACAAAAGTCAGTTTTGTAGTCTGTGCTCATGGTAAGATTTTTTTCACGTATTGTTATTTTTGTGACTGCTACTATATTTTAAATTTTTCATCCACAAATTATTAAGAAACCTTGCAAAAAGAATGAAATTACAAACTGCCTGGTTTGGGGTTTGTTTGTTCTTGAGATAACTAAGGAAGTTTATAAGAGAAAATACCACCTCTTTTTTTGTTATCCCATATTGTTCTGTTTTGTGACTTTAAGTAGCATTTGTCCTTTTAAACAGTATTAACACAGAATCACATTTTCTTTACATTGCATTTAACATTTAGAGGACCTATGTCTTGTAACCGGAGAGAGATTCAATGGCTTGATATATTTTTTCCTTAGTATGATCCCAGTGAAAAGAAGAGAAATAGGAAAATTTTGAAGTTATATGTCCAGGCTTCCTAAGTTCCATTACTATGACAATTATAGTAATTATTATTATTATGACAGCATAATTTTGAGGTTATCGGGAATTAATTCACATAAAAATTGTGCAGCCTTTTTTATTTTCTTGCTTTTAAGAATACAGTGCATATTCCATTTATTCAATGAATACATCTTTATAGTATACTATTTGTTCTATGGAGCAAAATTTTCCTTATCTCTTAAAAATTAGTTTTTCTACAACTTAGAGGTATACTCTTAGTTGCAGTTTATTGGACTATGTTGAAAAAGTCTATTTTCGCCTGAGTTATATTTTTAAATTCTAATTTTTATAACTTTCTAAATTTATTATATCCCCCATAATCCTTACCTTTTCTACTCTATAGGCCATAACTTTTAGATAATGCTCATAGGGCTGAGTCTTTCTACGCTACCTCCATCACTTTAAGCAAGTTAAAATTCTTGTTCACTTAGTAATTTATATTTATAATAATCATATAATTACATATATAATCACATAATTGTTAAGGTGGTTCATGAATCTATTAGTGAAGTGAAAAATGATGTTAAATATCCTGAACTTTTAAAATTAAAAATTCTTAATAAGAATTTTCAAATTCTACTTGATTTTGTCATTATAGGTACAATGTAAAATGTATAGTTATATGAATTTCCTTGAATTCTGTGAGCTATTTTAGCAGTTAGCATAAGGTCTTCAAAATTAATTTCACATTAATTTGAAGGATAATTGTTAGAATTAAATGTATCCATAAATGTACTTACATATTTTCATTCATGGAATGCTATTCTCTGAATGATTACACTGCTGTTAAGGTCTAATTTAGGTTAAAATTATTTAAAGATGACATTAAATTTCTAATGCTTGAGGAATAGTTGGGGTGGAATATATGTATGAACTCATTATTTCTCTTTCTAATATACAGTAAAATGCCATTGTCTTGCCTAAAATGTTAATATAAAAACAAACATTCAGGTACCTTTTAGTAAATATATTAAATTAAATATAAATTTAAATATATTTAAATATTAAATATATTTAAATTTAAATATATTAAATCTTCTAATACACAGTAGTTTAACATTACCACATTTTCTGAGGTATTTATTATGTATATAAATCAGATAGCTCAATAACAAGAAAATCTTAATTGTTGTTGACTATTAAAGATGTATCCTTTTCTCCACAACTATCACTTACACCCCCCGACTTTTATTTACTGTAGTAGCAATTTTTCCTAACATTTCAGTCATATGTAGATAAGTGAGATTTTACTGCATTTTCAGACTTCTGTAAGTTTGTATTTAGGCACTTATATTTTTTTTACTTGGATACAAATACCCATTCCTTTCTCGTGTGGTCTTGTGGAAACATACGGTGGACTTGATTTGAGTTTACTGCATATAAGTAATGTCACAGAAAAACTCTATCCAATATAATCCGTATGCCGAAACCATGCTGTAGCGCATTGGCTGCACCGTGGAGTTAACTATGTGTAAGACAGGCCTGTCTGAGATTCCATGGGATTTAAATACTTAAGTGCCAACTGAACCTGGAATGAAGTCATCTCACATCTATAGTGGGGTCCACCCACAGAACTTCACCATACAAAGTTACAGTGATGTTCCAGTGTACTTACTTTGAAAGAAAGCAATGCAGACATTTATTTTTACTTTCTTATTGTAGGCTCCCAGCAGTCTTATGGAGACCCTTGAACAGCATCTAAATACATTAGAAGGAAAGAAACCCGGAAACAAGTACGCATTAGTTGTATAATTCTAAATAAGATGAAAAAATGCCGCAGTCGTTCTTTATAAGAATGAGATGTATCATGGTACCACTTTTACTCCTACAGTTTTAGAGTATGCTTTTATTGTAATTCTTCTAGGTTCCTCAAAAACTCGATCTGATTAACTGAGGACAGTGTGACCCCATAGAGGCAGTCTATCTGCAGGCTGATGCAGCAAATTAGTAGTTTGTATTTAGGTTGCCTGAACTTGCTGATGTATATACTTTCCATTACAGAGGATTCACAATATACTGAAAAAAGAGTTGTTCAGGTTTAAAAATTGAGGCTGTTATCATTGGACATGAGTAAAACAAGCACAGTTTCACAGGTAGCCTTGAACATTCTGTTACATTACCAACCCTGTTGTGAAAAAAGTAAAGTTCGCAAGTATGGTTTTCTGCATTTTAGACTCTTTCCATTTGAAGCGCTCAGCATGGCATGCTGCTGACATTTTGCTCAGAAATCTTTTTTATAGAGTAGATAGCAATAAATCAGCAATAAGTGCAGTTTTATTGGATTTGCATACCTTTGTGCTTGGGCACATACATTTTTTACTATTTTTCCTCATTGCATGCAAAAATATGTGGGTTCCATTTCTTCTCTCTAGCAAGTATCAGACTTGTTTATTCACAGGACCCAGTGCTTTCCAGTCTTTGTGCCTTGCTCAAATTATAAATCTGCTGGTCTTGGATGCCTACCCTCCTTGTTTGTGTGTGTGTAAATCTTACCCATCCTGGGAGGGCTATCTCATTAAGACTTCCTTAATCATGTACTGCCCTGTGTTGTGGACATTTTTCCCCCCACATATGTGGTTTAGATAGGTTTTCTGGTTCTAAAGTTCAGGGACAATTTTATACTTCATTATCCCCACCTGTAACTGTCTCTACAGAGTCAGTTTAAAATCTCTCTGTTGGTCCCAGCTTTCTGTTTATTTCATTTAGATTGACAGCAGATCTTAGCAGAAACAACCTATGAACTGATCATTGCAGGGCTGTACGCTGACCATGGATTTTGCCTGTGATAACAGCCATCAAAATGCAACTCCTTTCTGTTTTCTTCTCTCTTGGCATTTGCCCAGAATCTATTCGTGTCCTGAATTTACTTGTTGCTTGTTGTTTCATTAGCTAAGTGTCATTTCTGTCACCTTTTCCAAGTTAGTATAAAAATTATTGCATGTTTTAAATTTTCGATGATGGATAACACTGTAGGAATCTCTCGGGCAGTTATGGTGGAACTGTTTGGTATGATGCATGACAGGACTTCCCAGAGGCTCTGTTGAGATTGTTACTACAGTGCAAGTGCAAGGTCTGCCCCCGCTTCATTGTGGCCATGGATGGTCAGACTTTTATGGACAGATTGATGCCAACTAAAAAGACATGAGAGTGCATTAAGAGACAGGGGAGTACATTAAGATGCCCACTTCCAGGGATTGCTGGGGCTACCCAGTATTGGAGTATCTAAGAAGCCAAAGGAGTTGTGTAGGATTTAAGCAAGAGGAGGCAGGAAGCATAAGAAATGTCCCTGCTCCTGTGGTAGAAGGACCTCTTTGATGAAGGAAGTATGTATATCCTCAGGACTTAAAGCCTCTCCCTTGGCAAGGCAATGCAGAATGCTTGGTGAAAAGTCAGCTTCTCTGTATTCTTGTCCCTTCAGGGTCCCCTGCACCCTGCACAGAGCCACACTTTCCCCGTGGTACATCTGCCAGTACTGCAGTCACCGGAAAAAGCTGTCTTCTGGGGTGTTTTTCATGAGCCCTAACTTCAAGTCTACATTCGCCCCCTTGTGGCTGCTGGAAACTATTTTTGGAAAACAGCTTTGTACACATAGTTATATTTCTAAGGGTAGGGAAATAGAAATCCAGTGATCTTCTGTTTTGAATTACCTTTGAGCATAATATTTCTCCCTCCTTTAAAATCATTTTATACTTGTCATATTTCTTTTCCGAATTGGCTGAGACCACATATGAACTTGTCTTTTGCTTATTCCCTATTTTTAAAATAAATGAACTATAGTAGTTAACTGTTTTCTTCTTTGTATGTTTGTGCTTACCTGGGAACTTAAGTGAAGGGTGAGTACTATACTGAGTGACTTTTTTGCATTTGGTTATTACTAAAAATGCAAAAAGTACTCTTAAGACTCCACATTTGGTATTTAGAAAATTTAAAACTGATTTCTGTCAATTTTACACATCTGTGTTTTTTCATTATACTTTTTTATTTGTCTCCCAAGGTGACTGGCATAAATGGTTTTACTTTATTTTGGTCTTCTCAAATCAAGACTAACAATCTCACTTAGGTGTATGTACATTCCTCTTAGATTTTGGAAATAAAATTTTTTTATTTGATTAGTAAACAGAAGATTTTCCCATAGCATATGGCAGAAGTGCCAAAAGACAATGTTATAAAGAAAATTAAAGTTGTTTGTCTTTAAGTAGCCATATAAAGTGATTCTAATCTCTGAGACAATGAAGCGTTTTCAAATGTCTACTATAAAAATATGTATACTCTTTATATTTAATGGTTTTTATTCACTGATATTCATTTTTGAAGTTTTATGCAATACTGTGTGATATATTTGTATATTGTATGTTTCTGTATTCCATAGAACAAAAGAGAAATTGATTTCATTTTACATGTGGGTTTACTAAGTGCTGAGGGTGCAGGAAACCTGATAAGTCGACTGTAATTAAAATTATTTGGAAGACACAGATAGGTTTTTCACATCTGTATTTTGTTTTTTTGTTTTCTGGCTAGCATTTATAGCCAAAATTATATAGAGATTATTGTTGTGGATAAGACATAACAAAATTCCCTCTTTTGATGACTTACTGTTAACATCCTGGAAGTAAACCTTGGCATTTTCTATGTTCATTATAAAAACCTATAGATTTACTTGTAGCATTTCACAGAATTTGAAATAGGACTACATGGGTCATTCAGTCTCTTTTAAAGTTGCATTTGTGCTTTATTCTTCCCAGCGCAGTTCACTATGTACTAGATTTCTCTTGCTGAAGTCATTAAAATAAGTATTTTTACTAAGTGTCATTATCTATATATATAAAATATTGTAGCATTTTTTTTATAAAGGGCAAATGACCCATGGTAGGGTAGTAAATCGATGAAGAAACAGGTAAAAGGAAGAGAGGAACACACGTGCCGGGCCTATCTGAATTTGCGTCAAGACAGAGTGGAAAGTGAAACGAGCACGGGCTCTGGGCATAGGACAGACTTGGGCTAGTCTTAAATCCATCATTAAAGAATGCTGAGGCTTGGGCATGTTATTTACTTCTGTGAACCTCAAGAGCCTTCAGATTTCAATCAGTGATTAATGATGCTTTTTAAGGCTATGGCCCCATTGGGAGCATACACCTTTGTTTCTGACGTCTTAGATGAAATCATGGCAAAGGCTCGGTGTGGTCCATAGGAATAGAGATCTCTTATCCTGACAGTTTAGTTTCACACAAAGTAATTTTTAAGACTTTTGGTTAATTTTTTATACAAAGGGTACATGCATTCTTCTAAAATTCACATAATACAGAAATATCAGTGCCTGCAAAATGCCAGGTGCTGCTGGGTAAAGTGCTGGGGATATAAAACAATGGGATAGAGTCCCTTCGTTCAAAGAACTTAGCCTCTAGTGGAAAAGACAGATAACAAAACGGACAAATAAGATACAGTGCGGTAAGTGGGATGATGATTGGACAGAGACAGATTTTCATTTATTTGCTTAATCCACAGGGTAACTAGAAGTGTCATTTAATAATGGTGCTCATATAGGAGCTTGGCAAACTGATTCTTGTGCCAGTTATGATATTTGTACTTCGGTTTGAGGATGATAATCTTTAATAGCAGGTATTTGCAAATAAGGTTGAACGTAAAAGGTATTAATGTGATATATATTATTAAATCTGTTTTGCTACATTCAATAAAACTAAAATTCATGATACTGTACAAATGTCAGTTACTAAATCTCTGCTAATTTATTTGGCTAGTGCCGCTTGTGTTGTTTTCTCTGTAGATGAGTAGAAAGCCATCCGCCATCCTCTAAGACTCTGACAGTAGGCTTCCTATTGAAATTTTTTCTTCATTTTGTTTTATCATTAATTTATTTTTCCCCAACCTGGGTTGATGAAATGTTTAGGTAGTCGTTTCTGAAGCACTTTGCTAGAAATGATGTACAAGTCAGTGCTAGCAAAAAGCTCACTAAAAAAAAAAAAAAAAAAAAATTTACTCCTTTCTGATTTTCCTTCACTCCCTTAGAAACAAGCATTGAGATTATTGTTCTTTTTCAAGCTCCCACCAGTTCTAATAGGATAATGGGAATATTTTCCATAGATAGTTTTCATTACAGCCATAAAAAAAACAAACCAGGAGTATACATGTGGAAGTTGAGACACATTTCAGGCACACGGCTCATAGGGATTTTTAAAATTCTGGTGTTCCTTTTATGCATCACAATTATGATTAAATGAATCACAGTGTACCTTAATGAGTTTTCTAACTTTTAAAAGTAATAAACCAGAGAGTTTTTTTTTTAATTCTGTAAAGCCTTATTTTCCCCAAGTCTGGGCAACATTTTTGAAATTCTAATTTTATTTTTGTTGGATGCAGGCAATAATGATCAACTCGAAAAATTGAGTTGCTAGAGATAGAGAAAAAAACTTGGGTTTAAGATCTTCTAGGACCTAGAAATTAAGTGAATGGAAAACATTGAAAGAGGTTGTCATAATTGAGTGAAGGATAAATTATTTTTTAAAAAATAGCTTATCCATTGCTAAAACATCTGTATATAAACCAGTTAATGCGTGTCCAGGTGATACCAAACTTAAATGCTTCTACAAATGTATTCATGTATATTCAGTTTTAATTTTTTTGGTTGCCTTTTAGATCTGGTGCTCCCTCTCCATTAAGTAAGGTAAGTTGGCTGTTTGTTTTGTTTTGACCATTTTAGGAATTTTTGAGTGTACAGTTCAGTGGCATTACATACATTCATATTGTTGTGCAACCATCACTATTGTCCATTTCTGGAACTTTGTCACCAAAACAGGAACTCTGAACCCTTTCAACGCTAACTCCACATGCTTCTCCTCAGCCCCAGGCAACCACCATTCTACTTTCTGACTGAATTTCTGAATTTGACTAATTACCTCAAATAAGTGGAATCATACAGTGTCTGTTCTTTTTTGACTGGCTTATTTTACTTAACATAGTATCTTGGGGGATTTATTTATGCTGTAGCATATGTCAGAATTTCCTTCCTTTTTAAGTTGGAATAATATTGCCTTGTATGGGGGCATGTGAGTGGCTCAGTCAGTTAAACGTCTGCCTTTGGTTCAAGTCATGATCCCAGGGTCCTGGGATCGAGTCCCACATAGGGCTCCTTGCTCAGCGGGAAATCTACTGTTCCCTCTCCCTCTGCCCCTCCCCACCTCTCTCTCTCTCTTTCACGATCTCTCTCTGTCTCAAATAGATAGATAAAATCTTTAAAAGAAAAACATTCCACTGTATGTATACACCACATTTTCTTCTTCCATCCATTGGTCGGCCACTTGGGTTGTCACCACCTTTTGGCTGTTGTAAATAATGCTGCTGTGTGAACATGGGTATATAAATACCTGTTTGAGTTCCTGCTTTCAGTTTTTTCAGGTATATACTCAAAAGTGGAATTTCTGGGTCTTATGGTAATTTTATTTTTAAGTTTTTGAGAATCGGAAAGGTAAATTTTGTGTATTCTACTTTGTATTAGTTTCTCAATCTAGTGTAATATAGCAATGTCTACGTAGTCCTCTGTTTGGACTAAGTTTTTTTTAAGTAGAAATTTTCATACATTTATATTACAACTGAAAACAAACTAATTACAAAGAACATACATATTCTAAATCCCAGCCCTATGAGATAAAACACATAATTTTATACATGTTTGGATGATAAAGAAGTCAGTTGTGGTTGAGAATCTTTCTGCAAGCTTGCCTTTTAGACACTCCACTGTCATAATTTTAATAACTCTTTCTCGTCCCTCTTTTTTTTATCATACTGAGGGACAGGGTAAGGTTATCAGTGACAATAGTACTTATTTCCCTAGGTCTGTAGCTCACATTTGCCATGGTATTTTTCAGAAAAAAACACAATAAATGTGCTCTTTCCTCTATGATAAATTTCCATTCTGTGATTGCTGTTATTACAGACATGAAGGATGTCATTATGACTGCACTGGTGGTTCCCAGACACCCTGTACTGTGTCAGTATCTGGCTGGCTGCCTAAGATTCCCTCTAGCAGCTCAAGCCAACAAAAAGCTACCTGGTGATTCTGATGTAAAACTGGGTTTAAAATCATTATGTTTATGTGAAAAATTCCAACGTATGACTGCAGAATAGAGTGTGGTAAAAATTATAGCATCATTGGGGATGGTCTGTTTCTACATTTTGGCCAAATTGAATTTTTTATTGACATTTTCTTTTTGGAATAACAGGATTGTTCTGGTTCTGTTTCCCTTGCTCTCTCATTTCTTCAGAGCTTATTGTTACAAAGCAGTTTTTAGTGAGCCTTTGAAGACCTTCATTTTACTTTTATGTTGGTAGCTTCATTGTTGGTTTTAAGTTCTCAGTGGTATCTTCATAAACATTTCTTTCTAAGCTTATTTACATGTGTTGGTTAAAAAAAATTTTTTTTTTTTTAAGATTTTATTTATTTGACAGAGAGAGAGAGATCACAAGTAGGCAGAGAGGCAGGCGGGGGGTGGGGGGTGGGGGTGGGTGGGTGGGAAGCAGGCTCCCTGCTGAGCAGAGAGCCCGATGAGGGGCTGTATCCCAGGACCCTGGGGCTCAATCCCAGGATCCTGGGATCGTGACCTGAGCTGAAGGCAGAGGCTTTAACCCACTGAGCCACCAAGGCACCCCCAAAAAACCAATTTCTTTTAGAGGAGTTGTCGGTGTCCACAGTAGATAACACACAAATTAAATTTGGTTGGTGCTTTCTATTCCCTAGATAATCTTTCATATTCTATTTGAAAATTTTGAATTTTTGGTGAAGAGAAAGCTTGAGTTGACGTTTCCTAAGCAGCAGTATCCATACTGCTCATGCGTTTGTCTTTCTTGATGTGCTGAATGCTTAACATTTGTGTATCTATTGAATTTTGACTTCTTGATTCTTAGACAAATAGATATTAGACAGATACTATTTAGGTCTGAAAACCCCTGAACATTATATCCTCTGTCCTTTTTCTTAATTTATACTTTTTAAAACTTTAAGTTTGGCCTATGTGACGTTAGTTGTCCGTTTATAGCAATATCTGATAGCCTTTGGTCTTAGTCTTCATGTTTTACTTGCTGTTTATCACATTTTCACTTACAGTAAGTATCAGTGGACTGGTTTGGGATGCCCCATTAATCTTTCTCTTGTAAATATATGGAAAATTAAATATACTAAATAAAGGAAAATAGAATTAGGATAGTTACCTCAACAAAAATCTTAATTTTTAATATATTAACTGACTATCAAGTTCTCTTTTAAAAAATAAACCAGTCTAGAACAGTAAATGTTAGATTTTATTTCACTTTTTTAGCTTTGTTTACGTCATATGAATGATGGGATATAGTCATGATACCTTTAAACTGTCAGTGACTTGAATCTTGTTTATAAATTGTTCTCTGCCATCTGTGAACTATTTTGAAAGTTACATTTCTAGAACTTGAAGACACCCGAGAAGACTTTATCTGAAGGCTGGTTAGGATGCAAAGGAAAAAGAATGGCCTTGGTTTTATAGTGGTTATTCCAATTGATAATTGTCTTCATTTTTAGCAGCTGGGAAGATCTTTCCTGCTAATTTTATGTTTAGGAAATATCGGTTAGCCTCGATGTAAAATACATGAGTGGAAGTCATTGCAATGTTAAGCCAAATATTTCAAACCTCATTTTATAAGAATTACATTTAACTTTTAAAATTTGAAATCTATTTTGTCCAATATTGATTACTTATTACAGTTCTCCATTTCAAATATTCTTGAGTTTTTTTTCTCCCACAAGGAGTTACCACAAAATGGCTGCGAATGTCAGAGGTCTGCAAAGTGGCGGTCCTGTTGCTCTGTGCCCTTTAGATTCGCATTTGACTAGAGTGTGTTGTGCATCTTCACTTTCAGTCTTCTCCAGCCACAACTGTTACGTCTCCTAATTCTACACCAGCTAAAACTATTGATACATCCCCACCGGTTGATTTATTTGCAACTGCGTCTGCGGCCGTCCCTGTCAGGTTCGTTAATGAGTATGCACTGAGCTGTTTATTAGTATTTTGATTAGGCTTTTGTTTTATTTTTTATGTACTGAAGCCAGATGTTTTCACAAAATGAAATGCAGTTCTAATAACGTATGCTAGTTTGAGCTATATTTAGGTTCACAGGTAAGTTCTTTTACATTTTCTACAGTTTCCTAGGCCTGTACTCTCAAGGCATCAGAAAGACCTAAGCTGTAGAAATCCCCTTCTTGCTCCCCATTTAGGAAGGGAAGTGGAAGAATGGTGCACACACTTCAGAGTCTTCTGAAGTTGTGAAGATGTGGACAATGATTTCAGAAATTAGCTTCTTTTTGTGTGAAATTTAAAGGATGTCTTAAGGCACTTAAAAAAAAAAAACCCACACACAAAAAAACCCAACTTTGCAGTTGTAGGCCAGTTAGCTGGTGCTTACGAGGAACTCTGACTCTGGTGGTAGGAAGAGACCATTGGGATCTTCCTAATCAGCTCTTACAGCACCTAAAGGTCAGAACAGTAGTGGGAAAGTGGAGATGGCTGTGCGTTGGGTAAAATCTCAGGGGTGCCTCAGATGAAACCCCAACTCAAAGAGGTTTCCTCAGATAATAATTTTAGGTCGCCCTTTGCTTGGTTCTTTTGTCTTGAGAGGATTTATAGTATCTGTGACTGATTATGAATGCCCTGTATTTGGAGACCTGAATTGTGAACTGAGCAATAAATCCATGTCATGTACCCATATTAACTGTGTGTGTTACCCCTACTTGCTTAGTTCTGCTTTTTATAATCACAAATTTGATAAAACCAAGTCCTGTTTGCCTCTTTACTAAGATAAATTGCTTCTTCTAAAAGCTTTGATTCAGGTCTTAATCATATGTTTCCTTATCCGGGCACTTACACCAGTTACATTTATGAAGAGGAAATCAAAACTAAGCAAGTTTCGGGTGTTTCGAAATTAAAAAAAAAAAAAATTATATTTTTAAAAATCTAATTTACCTTAAAAAAGATGAAGATGAAATTGCTATTTATGAAGAAAAGTGGGAAATCTGGCACCCTGGCGGCTTGGTACATGGTCTGGTAACCTGCAGGCCAGTGTGTTTCAAACCTGAATGAAACACCTGGGGCCATATTAAAATGAAGATTCTTATATAGAAGATAGGGGTAGACCCAAGATTCTGTACTTCTAACAGTGTCTCAGGATGTTACTAGTTTGAAGACCGCACTTTGAATAGCAGAGCTCCAAGCTCCTCCTTGGAACTTCTGCAGATGGAGGAGCTTTGAAAAACATAGCCTTATCTGAATGAGAATAAAAAATACGGAAGTATATTAGATGAGGCCTCTTATAGGCAAACTTGATATGTTATAGTTTAACTTAGAAAAAAAGATAATATTAGAGATTATTCATTGTAGTATTCTTTGCTTTATAAATAAATTCTTAAGGCAAGGATTTTTTTTCCATTCAAAAAATTTTAGAAAATAGGGAAAAGGGAAAAATTACCCCTAATTGTCTTACTCTAATACCTTTAATATTTGGAGTATCTTCCTTTTATCACAGTCCTCCTAACCAGCACTTCAGCTGCTGCCCAGTGGACATTAACATATTTATAAAATTCCCCCTTAATTTGATGTATTTCGGTTTTCCCCTTTAATTTCTGGTTTATGATTTGTTGAGTGGCCCAGTGCTTGAAGGATGATTTACCTGTATTGTGTATAGAGCAGGAGTTGGCAAACTATGGCCTATTGGTGAAACTAGCCCATCGTCTGTTTTTATAAATAAAGTTTTATTGGAACAAAGGCAAGTTCATTTGTTTATATGGTGTCTGTGCCTTATTTCATGCTATACTGGCAGAGCTGAATAGTGATAAACCATCTAACCCACAAACCTAAAATATTTAGCTTCTGGCCCTTTACAAAGTAGTTTGCCAACCCTTGGGATAGAAGAACATATGCTATACTTTCCAAAATATTATTCTCTTATTGGATTTAAAATACCCAAAATCTTTGATGCTTTTGGCATCAGTCCTTATTTAAAAGCACCTCTACATTATAAAATTTTAAAACCTGATTTTGAAATTGTATTTTCCTTTCAGCACTTCTAAACCATCTAGTGATCTCCTGGACCTCCAGCCAGACTTTTCTTCTGGAGGGGCGGCAGCAGCCGCAGCACCAGCGCCACCACCACCTTCTGGAGGAGCCACTGCATGGGGAGGTGAGTGAAACCAGACAGCCATGCTCTTTTTCTATTCAGTTGTTTTTATTCAGGCTGTTACTGTTATACTTACCTTCTGATTATCCAAAATGTTGCTAGAAACTTGGAGAGAAAATGCTAAGAATGCCACCTGTTGGTTTAAGTATATACTGAGAGAAAGACAGACAGTCTCTCTGTAGTAGTCATAGAGTTTTTATTTTAAGAGTTGAAGCAAAGGCAGCATTTTTCTTTGCTATTCTAAAATTTGTATTATTTTTAATAATTGGTCTCTAGAGATTCAGGCATTAGAGGATTAGGTGTTCCTGTGAACTTCAGAGATTACTCAAAGGCAGCACCTCTAATTTGATTTGTTCAGGTGTAGCCTCCTTCCTCAATTCCTTTATGCCTAAATTGGTTTTAATTCATATTGTATTTGACTTCAGGCAGTTGAAATCTGGGATAGATTTGTGTTTGTGCCAGAAAAGGTCCATACTAAACTAACTGATAAGAATTACACCTAAGTGCTTGATCCCCATTTTTATTCATAGATCTTGAAAAAATGAAAATTTTATATGCATTTGATTAAAAAGTAAATTAAATAATAATATAAAAATAAGTTAATCGTCTTTAGTGCTGCACTGAGTTGGTTTTAAATACCTTGCCCTATTGTACCAAGTTATCAAAATAAAATTTTTTAAGTTTAAAAATGATTCATACAACTATAGAAACAACACAGAGGGAACAACATAAGCAATGTAGTAGAATAGGAGTACCCCATCATAGCTCCCCACAGCAAATATAATTTTGGCAGCCATTCATGGACAAAGTGCCTTTTTGGGAGCTTTGGGAACCAGGTAGGAGGTTGTAAAACCCCAATGGAGCCTAAGATCAAGGAAGGTTGTTTTAAGAAGGCAGGTCTACACCCAGATGGAAGACTCACTGACCTCGGCCCTAGCTACAGATCTGGAAATACCACCGTGCCCCTATGGATGCATTTATAGTCCTGTTTGGCCTTGGTCCTGCCATCAGCAACATCTACCAAGGGACCCAGAAGAAGCCATGCTTGCCCTTGCCTTGGGTAACAGGTCTGCTGACCTTGGTCTCAGCCGTGAATTCTGAAATGGCCTATGATCCAGCCTTTCTCAGTCATGGTCTGGGAGCCGTCCTGCCTTCCCAGGAATCCAACAAGAGACACCCCCTGTCTATGCCCCCAGAGGCAAACCCGCTGACCTTGGTCCCAACTGTGGACTTTAAAGCAGCCCTCTGACTTGGTCCCAGCTCCATTCAGCTATGGTCCAGGACTAGACCTGCCTATGCAGGGACCCAGTGAGAGCCACACCTGTCCATGCCCTTGCTAACCAGCCCACCATCTGTGGACTCAAATGGACACTTATCTCAGTTCTAGCCCTACTGACCAAGGTCCTGAAGGTCTATCCAGGAATGAGGCAGATCCAAACCCATCCAAGCTCCTGGCAAGAGGCTCACCAACCATGGGCATCTCAGCATACCCAGCAGGTAGCCACATGACCCAGCGCCAACCCTACTCAATTATCATTCTGTTCTAATACTCTGGGCAGTGTCATTAGCACAGAGCAGGTGAAGGTCTTTACCTACCAAAATGAGTCTTTAAAGACTGAAAGAGCTGTTCACTTCTTCAAATGCACAGACACCAACACAAGGCTACATGAATTACAAAGAATCATGGAAATGAACATCACACCACCAAACAAAGCTCATAATACTCTAATAACCGACGCCAAAGAAATAGAGATCTATGAATTGCCTGACAAAGAATTCAAAATAATGCTCTTAATGAAGCTCAGTGAGATGCAAGAGAACAGAAATAGACAACAAAACAAAGTCAAGAAAACAGTATGTAAACAAAATGAGAAGTTTAATAAAAAGATAGAGGCCATTAGAAAGAACTAAACAGAAATCCTAGAGCTGTAGAATATGACTGAACTGAAACACTCAATAGAGAGCTTCAACAGCAGACTTAATCAGACAGAATAAAGTATCAGCAAACTCAAAGATAGATCATTAGAAGATACTAATTAGGGGAACAAAAAGGAAAAAGAGTGAAGAAAGCACATGGGACCTGTAGTTGCTATCAAATGAATGAATATATGCATCAAGGGAATCCCAGAAGCAGAAGATAGAAAAAGAGGAGCAGAAAGAAATAATGACTGAACACTTCCCAAATTACATAGACATGGATATGGAATTCATATTTGTGATATTCGAAAGTCCACAAGCAAGATCAATCCAAAGAAGGCATGGTATAATCAGATTGACAAAAGTCAAAGACAAAAAGAAAATCTTGAGAACAGTAAGAGAAAAGCCACTTGTCATATAGAAAAGAACCCTGATAAGGCTCTCAGCACATTTCTCAGCAGAAACCTTGCATGTCATGAGTAAGTAGGATGATAAACTCACAGTGCAGAAAGGAAAAATAAAAACTTCAACCAAAGAGTACTGTACCCAGCAAAGTTGTCCTTCAGAAATTGAAAGATGAAGACTTTCCTCCACAAATAAAAGCTAAGGAAGTTCATCATCACTAGACATGCCTCATAAGAAATGCTAAAGGAAGTTCTTCAAATTAAAACAAAAGCACATTAAGTAATAACATGAAAACATGAAAGAATAAAGCTCACTGGTAAAGGTAAGTATAAGGTCAAATTCAGAATATTCTAATACTGTGGTAGTAGTAGGTAAATCACTTTTAACTCTAGTATAAAAGTTAAAAGACAAAAGAATTCAAAATAACTAAAGCTACCATAATTCGTTAATATAAACACAATATGTAAAAGTCGTGATATCAAGGCATAGAATGTCGGGTGGGGAGAAGGAGTAAAAGTGTAGACTTTTGGTATATGATTGAAGTTAAGTTCTTAACTTAAAAAGTACTGTTATAACTATAAGCTGTTTTATATAAGACTCATGATAAACACAAAGAAAACACCTCTACTAGATACTCAAAAGATAAAGAGAAAGGAATCAAAGCATACCACTAAGGAAAATCAACAAGTCACAAAAGAAGACTGAGAGAGGAAGAAAGAAAGAGAGGAAGTACAAAATGGTCAGAAAACAGTAAACAAAATGCCAATAATAAGTCCTTACTCATCAATAATTACTTTAAATGTAAAGGTATTAAGTTCCCCAAATCAAAAGACACAGAGTGGTTCAATGAATATTTTAAACAGAACCACAAGATCCAACCATATGCTGCCTATGAGACTCACTTTAACTTTCAGGACACACATA
The DNA here is from genome assembly GCA_028534135.1 of Potos flavus. Taxonomy (NCBI): domain Eukaryota; kingdom Metazoa; phylum Chordata; class Mammalia; order Carnivora; family Procyonidae; genus Potos; species Potos flavus. The sequence continues at coordinate 67,005,352 of CM052886.1, forward strand.
GGTAAAGTGAAGGGATAGAAAAAAGATATTCCATGCAAATGGTAATCAAAAGAGAGCAATATTGGCCATACTTTTATCAGACAAAATAGATTTTTGGTCAAAAATCTATCCAAGACACAGAGAAGATCACTATATTATATAATAATAAAAAGATCAACCCATCAAGATGATATAACAATTATAAGTACATATATACACTAAACATTGGAACACCTAAATATATAAAATAAATATTAACAGAACCAAGGGGAGAAATAGCCACACAATAAGAGTAGAGGACTTTTTTATGCCACTTTCAACAATGGATAGATAATCCAGGCAGAAAATCAATAAGGAAACAGTGGACTTGATAACTTTATTCCAAATGGGCCAAATAGACATATACAGAACATTCCATTCAACACAGAAGAGTATACATTCTTCTCAAGCACACATGGTACACTCTCCAGGATAGATTGTAAGTTAGGGCATTAAACAGATCTTAGCAAGTTAAAGAAGATTGAAGTCATATCAAGTATCATTTCTAATCTCAGTGGTATGAGATTAGAAATTAGTAACAAAAGGAAAATTGGAACATTCACAAATATGTGGAGATTAAACACATACTCCTGACCAATTAATGGGCCAAAGAAAAAATTGAAATGAAATCAGAAAGTATCTTGAAACAGATGAAACTGAACTATTAAACATTGATGAGAGAAATTGAAGAAAACACAAAGGGGAAGATATTCTGTATTCATGGATTGGAAAAATTAATATTGTCAAAATGTCCATATTACCTAATCTATACATTCAGTGAAATCCCTAGAAAAACTCTAATGACATTTTCCCTTAAATAGAAAAATAAGCCTGTTATTTGTACAGACCACAAAAGACCCCAAGCAGCTATCGCAATCTTGAGAAAGAAGAACAAAACTGAAGACATAAAATTTCCTGATTTCAAAGTATAATACAAAGCTATAATAATCAAAATAGTATGGTACTGGTATGAAAACAGACACTTTGACCAACACAACAGAACAGAGAGCACAAAAATAAACCCACACATACACAGTCAACTAACTTTCGACAAGAACACCAACAATACACAACAGGGAAAGGATAGTGTCGTTAATAACTGATGTTGGAAAAACTGGATATCCACATGCAAAAGAATAAAATTGGAACTTTATCTTATACCATATACAAAAATAAACTTTAAATGGATAAAGACTTAACTATAATACCTGAAGCCATAAGAAAACAGAAAAATCTTTTTAGATACTGGTCTTAGCGATGAGTTTTTTGCATATAACACCAAAAGCATAGGCAACAAAAGTGAAAATAAGCAGTAGGACTACGTCAAACTAAAAAAATTCTGCACAGCAAAAGAAACAATCAATAAAATGAAAATGCAGTGTACAGAGTGGGAGAAAATATTTGCAAACCATGTACCTAATATGGAATTAATATTCAAAATATGTAAGGACTCAATAGCAAAAAAACAAGCAACTTGATTTAAAAATGGGCAAAGGACCTGAATAGACATTTTTCCAAAGAAAACATATAGATGACCAATAGATATATAGAAAGATGTTCAGTATCACTAATCAGGGAAATGCAAATCAAAATCATAATATCTTATCACCCTTTACCTGTTGGAATGGCTATACCAAAAAGATAAGAGATAACAATTACTGATGAGGATGTGGAGAAAAGGAATCCTATACACTGTTGGTAGGAGTGTAAATTGGTACAGCTATTATGGAAAACAGTATAGATAGTCCTCAAAAAATTAAAAATAGGACTACCACATGATTTACTAATTTTACTTCTGAACGGTTACACACACACACACACGCACACACACAAGCCCATATCAAAAAGATATCTACCCTCCCATATTCACTGAAGCTTTATACACAATAGCCAAGATATAGAAATAACCTAAATGTGTGTCAGTGGGCAAATAGAGAAGGAAAATGTGTTACATATAAGTTCAATGAACTATTATTCAGCTCTAAAAATAAGGAAATCTTCCCATTTGCAAAAGCATGGGTGTAAACATGGAAGACATTATGCTAAAGGAATAATCCAGACACAGAAAGACAAATATGTATGATCTCACTTGTATGTGGAATCTAAAAAAGTCAAATTCTCAGAAGCAGAAAGAATGATGGTTGACAGGGGATGGAGAGTAAGGCATGAGATGGGGAGACATTTATCAAAGGGTAGAAATGGTCAGTTGTAAGATGAGTAAGTTCTGGAGATTTAATGTACAGCTGATGACTATAGTTGATAATACTATTGTAGACTTGAAATTTGCTGAAAGTAAAGTTTAAGTATTCTTACCACAAAAACAAAGGTAGTAACTATGTGAGATGATATAGTAAGTTACTAGTAAGGTAGTAACTACAGTAACTATGTGAGATGATGGATGTGTTAGGTTGATTGTAATAATCATTTCACAAAGCATATGTATGTCAAATCATTACATTGTACATCTTAAATATATACATCAGTAAAACTAAGGTGGGAGGAAGAAACAACACAGGTGAAAGACATTAACTCACTGATGAGGAAATCAGTAAGATGATAATGATGGTTCAGAGAACATTTTTTTAAAATTTTATTTATTTATTAGAGAGTGAGCGAGCACAAGCGGGGGAGAGTGGTAGAGGGTGAGGAAGAAGCTGACTCCCCACTGAGCAGGGAGCCAGATGTGGGGCTCTATCCCAGGACCCTGGGATCATGACCTGAGCCAAAGGCAGATGCTTAACTGATTGAGCCACCCAGGTGTCTGGTTCAGAGAACATCTTGAGGAACTTGGTATTTATCCATGTTTAAAAAGGAATGTTAGAATAACATAAATGAGTTAAATACAAAATTAGTTAATGTCCAATAGGGCAATAAAGATATCTCGAGGTTATCTTCTCCCAGACAGAATATTACTTGAATCACTAGTAGAAAAGATCTGTAACTTTTAATATATCATTTTAGAATCAGAATCCTTAATTAACATTTAAATTGCAAAGTCAAATAAAGTTACATTCCCATAGATAGTTAAATAATTCTTAGATGAGCTTGCTAAACAATGTGTCAGTATGACATCAGAGTACATGCTATAATCTCTTGATTTTATTTGCAAGTTGTTTTGGCAACAAAATAAATAACAGATAGCCACTCCTACAACATATCTATCTGTAGGACAGATACCAGTCCTACAATACTAACTATAAATATGAGCATTTTAAATATTGGTGTTCTTCCACTTTAAATATTTAAACCTGCTGTGTTGAAATGTTCAACTCCTAAGCTTATAGCTATCAATTTTTTAAAATAAAATTGCTCTTTCAACTTTACTTAACTTTATTAAATTTCAGTTGGTAAAAGGAAAATGTTGCTGCTGAGATTTTATAATGCAGTATTCTGGCTCTCACGCTTTGATTCTGAGCTTCATCTTTCAGAAATGTTTGATTATTTCAATTTAATAATAATTTATTTTCATTACCACAGTGTTTTATAACAATTAATTGTATTTTCTGGTTCATTTAAAATGCTTCAAATCCATATCCTTAAATCACACTTTTTTGGTCATAAAGTCATATAAGTGACTTTTAGAGAACTTTTATAATTTAAAACTTAGTGTTAATATATAATTTGTGGGGTTTTACAAAAAAAATTTTCAGTTTTATGTGAATGTATTGTCTTTAATTCTGTCAGCTATTTAAATCAGTATATATTCACACTGTAATTTTTAGAACTTATCAAACATTTAGTGATTTCCTTAGAACTTTAATGAATGAACAGTGAAACTGTAAACTGTCTCCTTTCACCTTATTCTCTAGCATGAAATTGAAGATTAATTATTCTTCTTTTCTTTTCTTTTTTTTTTTTTTAATTTTGCACCGAAAGAATACCAAGTGAAAAGATAAAGCTAGGTGAAATCTTCTAAAATTGCAGTGAAACATTTTTATTCATTTCCATCTTCAGGCACTTTTTGCTAAGACATAGTACTGTAAGGAATAAGTTATAATAACCAATTTTATCAGAATATATTTCTGTCTCGTTAGAAATGACTAACTGTTCAGTGATTGAACCATTAAAATAGCAGTGGATATAGAAGAAAGCAGAATAGTGTGTTTTTAGTCAGAACTGTTCAATAGGGACATGCAGTTTGTGTCTTGATCAAAAGAAGGATGAGAGGGACTAAAATCCAGCCTGCTTTCTGCAAGTCAAACTGTGAGCCTTTTTCTTCCTTGAGAAAAAGGTGCTTTTCTTTTCCTAATCTGCTGGTGCAGAGGGAGCACTTTTTTATACAATACAAAATACCTGATAGGCTAGCAGAACCTTGGCCAGGGCCTGATGGTCACTTTTTGATAATTGCACATCATTAGTCTTCTGTCTCAAGAAAATATCTATAACTGCATTATTTCATAGTAGTAGAAGGTCAGCTAGAGAGAAAAATACTAATAAATTCTCTAATTCCAAGCAGAACGGTAAAAATTATAGACCTTAAGAAATTGAAGTAAACTTGTATAATATGAAATCGAGAAATATTCGTTACCTTTGGTCTGCATTTTTCCTATAGATACCCAGTAGTGCTTGAACATGATGCTAAGTTGTAATAAATATGTTTTGGCTCATTTGAATAAGCAAAAATAAGTAAAATCACTTTCTCAATCATTTTTTTATAAAATCAAGCCACTTCTATTACTGAAGCGCATTTTAATGTTGTATAACCAAACAATAAACTATAAACCTTAAGACTGTAGATTTATTTGAATATTCTTATTGGACCATAATGCTAGAAAGAGGATTCATTTTCCAACCACCAAGGGCATTTCAGGTGTTTATGAAATTGTCTTGGGGTTTATGGGTACTGATAAATATTACCATTTTAAGGTGCATATTGTAAATGATAGTATTTTTCCTGTTGGCATAAAACAACCATATTTCAGCAAATTCATATTTTAGTAAACCTAAGTTAAATAATGCATACAAGATTTGCATTCTGGTGTTAATTAGGCGATAATGCACATGTTTGACTGAAAGAAGACAGAGCATTTTTTTAATCCCTGCCTTTGACCCCATAATAAGAGGAGTGTTTTTCTCTTCATAATAAATTCCTCTCTCAGCACAAACAAGTGAGTATGTGTGTTGTAATTCTGTGTATTTTAGAAGTGGGAAACATCATTTCTTCTTATAAATGCTTGAAGTGAAATTTCTCTTTTCTGAGAAATAATAGAATTCCTGTTAGGGTTTTATTATAATTAGTTGACCTAATTAGGGGTCTTATTAGAATTAAGAGACCTAATAGAAAGTAATTACCAACATCCATTTGAAGGCTTGCCATTATTATGCAATCATATGATTTTAATAGTTTCCATGGGGAATATTAACCACAATACAAGCAATTTTAGTGACCTATATTACCATTTGCTTGTTAATTAAATCTGGTGGCATATCTATGGGCTATTTTGGAAACACGCATGTGTACACACACATACACTCAGGAAGATTTATAGAAGCTTTGAAAGTCATAGTTCTGTAATGAAAATTATAACTTGACTTAAATTAAATTAGCTATTGCTATTGTTATTAGCAAGCATATGATGTGCTCCAGGTATGGGTGAGCACTTAAATATATTAACACATTCAATCTTGATAATAACCAAAGAAGTTTTGCTTCATATCACTGCAAAATATAGATTTCCTTATTAATCTAGTTGTGGTTTTATTTCCTCAATTACAGTGAATATTTTCCAGTAATTTCCATAATGCAAAAAGTAACTCTGATTATGTAGTACTTGCCGGTGAATTGAACTCTGCTGCTATGGGTTTTGGGGAGGAGCAGTTTGTATAGTTTAATCTTTTATAAAAAGTGGTAGCTTTAAGTGAAGTCAGTCAATCAGAGAAAAACAATTATCATATTCTCTCTGATATGAAGAATTCAAGAGGCAGGGTAGGGGGTTGTGGGGGGTGGGAGAGGGAAATGAAACAAGATGAGATCAGGAAGGAGACAAACCATAAGAGACTCCTAAACTCATTAAACAAACTGAGGGTGGCTGGGGGGTAGGGGCGGGTAGGGATAGGGTGGCTGGGTTATGGACATTGAGGAGGTTATGTGCTATGGTAAGTGCTGTGAAATGTGTAAGCCTGAGGATCCACAGACATGTACCCTGGGGCAAATAATACATTATGTGTTAATTAAAAAAAAATAATAATAAAATAAAATAAAATACTGGTGTTTCAGCTGAAGCTGAAGGGGAAAAAAAAATGGTAGCTTTGAGAATAATAACTGTTTCCATCATCCTAAAGTAGGGCTTTCTTTTATAGCAGGGAAAATTTTGCATAAAGCAAGAAATAAGTAGCATAAATTATATTTCATCCAGAAAATAAGGGTTTTTAGAGACTAACACCTGTAGCAAAAGTTATTAACAGAAGTTATGCACCAGTTTTTTTAATTGTCCTACATTTCCCTGAGAAATTTTACTTTCCATCTTTCATCGTATTGCAACAAGTCTTACAGCCCTCCATCTGAATAAAACACTAGTCAGAAACATGGAACGAGTGTTTTAATCTTTTATACTTTTTAAAAATATTTCTATTTCTCTCTCCTAATAGATGTGAATAGTCTTCTCCTTTCTCATTTACCAAATACACAAAATAAATTGCCCATTCCCTGTCCTAGACAATAGCAAATCTGGAAACTGTTAAATCACATGACTCTTAGCTCTTCTGCTAAGTCACATTGCATCTTGAACTAGCCATTGATAAAGCAAGACTAGAGAGAGTCCTATCAATGCCAGGAGAATAGAGAAACCAAGTCTGTCTGGCTTCTGATGGCCCACTTTGGTTTCTAATTAATATTTTAGGATGTATGAGTATAGAATATCAGTTGTATTGGGCCTGATACTGTTGGTTTGAGGAATTACTGGAAGTACCTTCTGTTTCTCAGGATTTGGGACCTGATCAGCTAACAGCCCCAATCAACATAGCTCCTTTTTGCCTGGTGTTAATTAGGCATACATTCTAAAATTTAAAAACTGTTTCTAATGTGAAGTACCCTGTGTGCTATAATTTTTTAATGTTGTTAGGAAATATATAAGATTTGGTTAGGAAGGGCTTTGATTACCATAATGTGCCTGTAGAGTACTTTATCTAATATTTATTGGGTTTTCAAATTGCATGGTTAAATGTATGTGATCATTTTTAGTGCCAAATTTATGTTTCTCAGTTCTTTAAATGTCTTCGAGAACTTTTAGTTTACTGATTTCTCAAATTGTTTTTAAGGCGCTTAAAAAAAATAGCTCCCGGGGCGCCTGGGTGGCTCAGTGGGTTAAGCCTCTGCCTTCAGCTCAGGTCATGATCTCAGGGTCCTGGGATCGAGCCCCGCATCGGGCTCTCTGCTCAGCAGGGAGCCTGCTTCCCCCTCTCTCTGCCTACTTGTGATCTCTTTCTCTCTGTCAAATAAATAAATAAAATCTTTAAAAAAAAATAGCTCCCTAATGAGTTCTGATAAAATTTCTTTATGATTAAAATAAATTTCCAGTAACATTCATGAATTCAAATATGAGCCCTGGGGCATATCACATGACTGGGAATAAAAGAATGCTATTGGACTCTCTAAATGTTTAACCTAAAGTCATAGTATAGTTAAAAATTACCCTTACTAGGCTTTTATTTAGGATGCCAACTGTAATCCCACTGTTGACCACTAAGAAAGTATGCACCTCAGAAAGGAATGCAGACCTCAGAAGGCCCAAAAAGTTTTGATGCTACACAATCTGTCCCATGCATCTTAAAAATAATTCTCATATGTTGTCACATAATGTTTATAAATGGAAAGATTATATATCAAGGTGAAAAACATCCAATAATGTGAAATTTATGAAGACAAAAATCGTGTAGATGAGGGTTGTTTTTTTCTAGCCCCTAAACTTGGACTCAGTTCTTTGACTATGTGTGGTATGTTCTACAATCAAACTGCAGTTATAAAGCCTGTATTTATTCTGTGGTTTTCTGGACTGAAGTGACATATCAAATAGATGATTAATACAGTTTAATTAACTACAGTTTCTTCAGAATTGATATTTATCGTGTAGTGAAATCCATCAAAACAGATGAAATGGTAAATCTGGTAAGAAATAGAGTTTGCCAAAGTTGTTTAGAGTTGACTTCAGGTAAGTCTCTTGACCTTGCTTGCTCTCAGTTTTCCCATCTATAAAACCGGAAGCTTGGTCTAGGGGACCCCTAAGGTCCCTTCCCACTCAAACATTCCATGATAATAATAGGTAATACACTATTTTGTAATTACAAATGGTCAAGAAAGTGCATACAGCTAAAATGTCTTCAGTTAGTACCTCGCCCTGCTTGGACATTGGTGTGGTTGCATGTTTCAGCTTTCTCTCTCATTTCTTCATACGCTGACACATAATGGACATCGATAGACCTTTTGGGAGAGGGTGAGTAAAGCTTTATTTTAAACTTCTGTTTTGAGAGACTACCGTCTCTGTTAATAACTGTCAATTTTTTGGTCATTTGTAGTCTGGTATATCTTTTCTCCTTTCCTCTTCTTCTCTCCTATCTGTTTTCTGTCTGTGGTGCAACATAGATTCTCTGGCTGCACTTTCCTCTGTTCCTTCTGAAGCACAAATTTCAGATCCGTTTGCACCAGAACCTACCCCTCCTACTACAACTTCTGAAATTGCAACTGCTTCAGCCTCTGCCTCAACTACCACAACTGTCACTGCTGTCACTGCTGACGTGGATCTCTTTGGAGGTTAGTCGGTCACATCACTGTTTGGTCCTTTTCCTGCCAGGTTTGCTAAGATTACCTTAGAGTTAAGGTGCTTAAAAATGTCTACATTATATGACAGCCTGTCAGAGTGTTTCACTACTTTTTACCTGTTTATTCATAGATATTTAGCTTTGCTAACTTTATAACTTTATCTTCACTTAATTTTAGTGGTTTTAGAGCAAAGGTTGCAATGGTTTAGGCCCATTTGATTTTTCTGTTTTAAAAGTGAGGATTTAAGTTGCTCTTCGAACCTTTGTCCTATATATGCTCCTGCCCTGCAGAATCTATACGGAGGTGGTACCAGACCTCTGTATCATATCTAGGTTTGATTTTTTTGACCACATTCACACTAGCTGAATGAATAACACTTGGAGAATATGAAAAGGGAAGACCTGGCTTAAGTTATTTTTTTAAGATGTAAGACATATCTAAGAGTAGTTCAGATTTGGAGGTCTCTGAAGAGAGTTTAGGGATATGCCCATTTTTGTAACTGTAAGCTTGTTCTGTACAAGCAAAAACTTGGAGCATCTTGGGCTTTGGAACTTTGAGAGATCATTTGATACAACACTCAGAATACTGGTAGAAAACAGGTTTAGGTCAGGCTTTGAAATGACTGCCTGAAAATGTACTTTCCGTGCAAATGTAAATTCTGACAGAGTTGATTTACAGCTGTGAGCTTGAGTCAGGTATCCTAGACTCTGGGAGTATAATATGCCTGGACCTGATGAACCGTCTGAAGCCAGTATATTTACATAGTCCCATCTGAGTGGTGCTGACGTCCACACCTGGAGAAGTGCTCATGTCAAATACGTACATCGAATGGTGTTATAGTCATCATAGTTTTGTGTTTCTTCATTACCATATAACATCTTTCCCAGGGCATTTTGAGAATATGGTAAAGAAATTGGAGGAGGCAAGTGATGGGGAGAGCAGGAGAGATTTGGCAGCTCTGGTGGAGTTGATACATTCCCCTGGGAACGTACGCTTACACACTGCCACGCAGCACTGTGCTCACCAACATGCCCCAGTCTCTGAGGTTGGCCGACATCATCTGAGACAACGAGCACTCAACTGGACACAGCATTGTGTGTGTGGCCAGTTTCACACAAGGAAGTTGCTGCTGCCTGGCTATGCTGCCATTCCTACTATAGGAGAAAACTTTTTTTTTTTTTTTTAAGATTTTATTTATTTATTTGACAGAGAGAGAGATCACAAGTAGGCAGAGAGGCAGGCAGAGAGAGAGGGGGAAGCAGGCTCCCTGCTGAGCAGAGAGCCCGATGCGGGGCTCGATCCCAGGACCCTGAGATCATGACCTGAGCCGAAGGCAGGGGCTTTAACCCACTGAGCCACCCAGGCGCCCTGAAAACTTTTTTTTTTAAAGTAGGGGAAAGCTTTTGAATATTTTATTAAAAATAGTCACTAGCAAAAGTTACAGTTATGCCTCTATAACTTCTGAGACCAAAAATTAAATTTTTACCTGAACTTTATAAAATCAACTTCTTCATCCCCTCCTTCCCCCCCCCACACACACAATTGGCATTGGGTATGAGTGGTTTCTTATAGGCTTATGTTGACAGAAAAACTTCAAGGAAAATACGAACAAGATGGATAACTGTTTTGTGCTTAAACATTTCTACATCTTCAGCTATTTAGATTTTTGTTTTCCAGTCTATTTTTAAGGAGTTTAATTGCCTTTAAGAAATCAATCATTTCCAGCTTGTTTCCCTCATGGCTCTCTAGAATAATAAAGCCTAATACTGCTTTGAAATAGTCTTTGTGCCATCATGCCGTTTGTGTTAATCACTAATTACTGATTTATCTGCATTCCTCAACCAGAAAAATCTGTATGTTTGTAAATATTGTCAGGGCTTTTTCTATCCTGAAATACAGATTTAGAAGACTAACACTTCAGGAAGCTGTCTAACTTAATGCCAAAGAACAGAAGCCTCCTTGGGATTTTACCAATATCCTTTCTAGGCGTTTGGCTGTAGGTAGAATTAGTACATCTGTAAATCTCATCACAATCATTTTTATTGATCTGGATAGTCCCATAAACTGTCTCCTGACCTCTGACAGCTATAAAATCTCTATCATTTATGGTCAGGAGTCTGTATGTGTCACTGTTAGGTAGTTTTCAAGGATATTCCCTAATTTCTTTCATGTTCTTTATTGATTTATAAGGAATCATTTAGAGATGGGCCATGTTGTATGGCCAATTTTTTTTCTTACTCTATATCACTAAAATGGGTAAGTGATAGAACTCTTAAATACACAAGGGCACCAGATATTTTGTTTACATGACTTTAAAACGTGTTTTCAAGGTTTTATCTAGCTTGTACAGCTTCTACAGCAATATTAAGTAGATATCTTTAGAAATATGTTAAAGAGCTTTAATTTCTGAAAGGTAGCTAATTTATTTCATGAATATGAAATATTAAAACATTGAAGTTTTCTATGCATTCTCATTACAGATTTGAAAAATAGGAAATGTCCATCAGTTTTAAAATTCAGATTGATACCCCACATAACATTTTAGTTATTTCAATGTAAGTCGTTAAAAACTTTTTTCAGAAACCCTAAATGCTTTATTTTTTAAAGTAAACTTTTAAGAAAAAATGAACTTTTAAAAAGAAAAATATCTGCTTCTGTGGTCATGCAGAACAGGACAGCAAGATAGTATTGTGCTTTTAAAAAAATCAGTAAAATTTACAGATACTGATGAAAATAAAAGACAAATTTATTTAAAATATTCTATTTTTCACTTGAAAACTTTGCTAACAGCAGCACGTTTGTGACAACACAGGCTTTTTCTAAGCACAAGAATACTAAATTATACTAATTCCTCTACACATTCACCAGGATACACTTTCAATCACCAGTGTCAATTTGTGAGCAAGCCTTCATGAGTACATAGTCTGTGGGCATGAAGCCAAGTGGCTGGAAAACCAGAGAGCTTAGCTCACAAGACTGCTTTCATTTGTACAAGTTTGTTGAGAAACTAAGTTAATCAACCTTCCTTAAAACCAGTACTTAAATGTAAGCACTTAAAAGTAGATTTCGTGTAAAGAATCTTATAACCTGGGACCTTTGGGGAAGACTAGAATGGTTACTTTACAGGCTTTTGACAGTGATTGAAACCTTTATGCCAAGTATGTGGCTTTTAAAGATGGCTCATATGACTGGAGAAGGTAGAGAGAATTCAGGTTGGGGAAAATGACAGCTATTTGAAATTTTTAGAAAGGTAGTCACATGCTAAAAAATTGAAGAGAAAATTCTTCCTAGATTGCTAGAAGGGAAAAAAGACTGGTCTATAACGGTATCAGGGAGATGATTTTGCTGGGGAATATCTGGACTGGGTCCATAATTGTAGAACAGCAGGAATATGCATGTCCAGGAAATAGCGCTTTTTGAAAATAAGCAAATGTAAAAATGAACTGCAAATGGGTAACAAGGGAAAGAGAACTTGACTGGAAAGAGCTTGAGTTTTCAGAACTGGAAGGATAATGCTGCCATTGATGATGAAAGAAAGCTAGGTAGTAGAAAAAGTTTTGTTTACAACAAAAAAAATTCTGTTACCTCTCACAACTCTGGAGCCAGCTGAGCTCTGCTGGACAATTGTCATTCAGGGTCTACTTCCTGGCTAGTCAGGCAGTGGCTGGGGTCGGCTGCAGCCTTGCTCATGCAAATCTCTCCCTTCTTGCCTGGAAGACTTAGCAGACAGGACCTGGAGCAGCTGGGCTCCTGTCTTTAACAGAAGTTCTGATGGGACTAGATGAGTTTATAATGTTTAGTTTTAAGTAACAGGAGAAACATTATAAGGAGATGACAGGGAAGAAAAAAAACCTCTTGTGAGGACATGGTTACAAATATGGGTTTCGCCTATTTACACAGAGGTGATAATTGAAGAGGCCAGCCCATGGGTATTTATTTGACCCCCAACACTGGTATAACTGGTGTTTATTCCAACCTACAAGAGTGTGGCATGGCTCATGACGGTGCGGCATAGTAGTTAAACACACAAACCTCCGTCAGTTTACAACCAAATCCTGACTCCACTATTTGCCTGTTTTGTGATCTTGGTCAAGTCACTCAGACTCCGCAAGCTTCTGTTCTCTGATCTACAAAGTGGAGATAATAGAACCGATATTGTGAGATAGTTATAGGAATTAAATTTAATAATGTCCATAAAGTATTTACACCGTGACTGGCACATAAATACTCACTAGTGACCGCTATTACTGTTTTTACTGGTCCAGTATTATTAGCCTCAGTTCAAGCTTTCATGAGAATAAAAAGAAAGAAAACAGACCTGACTTGTGGCAAAATACTTTCAGCCCTGCCAACTTCCTCTTCTACTCTCTTGTGTTCTGCCCTGGCTCTCAGGGTTTTCACACTGCTCTAAGCCTCTATTACAGTATCTTTAGCATTGCATCTGGGGAGGCAAGCCTGGCCTAGCCATGCTCCACTATTATTTGACCACTCCCCTGACAGACTTTGCTCCGAAAATATTCCCTTGTGTAGCTGAGGGAAGCAGGCAGTTCAAATGAATCTTTAAGATATGTATAGCCAATTGTTTCATTGTATCTTCTAAGGATATTTGTGTTTTTGTAAAGGACCTTTTGACCCAAGCCACTAATTTAGTATTTGTTGTTCCACTTAATGCCCCGTCTCAGGACAAGAAAACAGGAAAGAAAGTCTGTTTCATACTAAGATCAGTTTAGAACATGCTGGGTTAAACTCAGAAACAAGTACCCTGACTATAGGACTTCCTACAGCCTAATGTATACTCCGTAAATCTCCAAGAAAGGGGATATACTGTGTAGCATTTCACAAGTATGTATGATAAATCCCTAACGGCCAGCGGAACCGTGTTCTAGGGAACACTTGTAGATATTGTGACAGGCAGTATTTTAGGATGAGATGTCTAGCAGGTAAGTGGCAGATTCTAGGTGGATATTTCCAGAACTTTCTTCTAAGCAAATCATACTAATGATAGCTTCATTATTTTGTACTTTTGAACTATAGAATCTCTTTGAAGGCTCCAGGATTTTTTTTTACCAAATTCACCTGGTTTACTGGCAGAAACACATTGGGTGCTGTTTGTACACATCAGCCATTTATATATTAGGCGTTTATAAACTGGGGCTGCCTGTATGTTAATGAATATTCTGCTATAAATAGTGATACGCTTATAGTCTTAAAGCATGAAACTATGTTTTTAGTTTGTTGAAAATAGATCATTTTCCAAATAATGAGAACAATACAGTGTTTTGAAACAATGATAAATTTAAGTTGAAATAAAGGCATTATAGTGTCATCCCCTAATTTTGTTATTTATTTCCTTAAATCCTTGGTTGTATCGGAAAATGTTTTTCAAGGATAACAAAGACTTAACTTTTTTATGAATACTTAGTAAACCTTTCATGTTAACAGTGTAATTATGCCTGTGCTAGACCATAAAAATTTTTTAACTGTACTTATTTGTTTACATTACCATCATATATTTAATTTTATTGCCATTAAAGAAGACATCTATGTTTGGTAGAAACCACCAAAGAGCCATCATAGTAACATAGTGAATAAGTGTTCACTGGCCATGAAAGATTAATGTCTTAAATCACGTAATAAAGTTATTTTTGTGTTTTAATTTTCACATCCATTAATTTCTAATGTTACATAAAACATGCTTCTCCGAGCCCTTATACAATGAGAATCTTGTTACCTGATGGATCCTAATAGGGCCTCAGCAGTATGAACCCTGTACCACTTGCATGCAACTAACACGAAGGAGCACAAAGAATCGTGATTCTATGACCACCAACAGTGCATGGGCTGTAAGAATGCATTCGAAGAAATTCATGTTGTATAAGGGAGCCTTTCTGTAATTTAACTTGGTTCTTTTACGATATTTTCTTCTCTTTTTATTCCTTTTAATTTCTGTTGTTTTACACACTGCACCCAAGATGCCTTTGCAGCTTCTCCTGGGGAGGCCCCTGCAGCATCCGAAGGGGCCGCCGTGCCAGCGACCCCAGCCCCCGTAGCCGCAGCCCTTGATGCATGCTCAGGAAATGGTGGGTCGACAGTCGCGAGCAAGTCTGTTGTTTTCTCTGTCCTGATGTGAAACACCCGTAGTGAGATGTGGCCATGTGTTCTTCTGACTTTAATTTCTTCTGAGTATAAAGGATCCTTCATCATAACTGAATCAGTAGTGCTGGCACTTAAAACATTAAGATGACGACGTGCATACTTATCAAAATTGACAATTTCTCAAGATTGACAATTTTTGTCAGTGCAAGTATGCTCTCTTAATGTTTTTTTTTGTCCCCTCCTGCTGGATTGTACCCTTTTGTAGCGCTGAGTTCTACTATATAGGCATGTTTTAATGAATTTTCAAAGCTATCAAATTGCCCAGATTGAGGATTCGAAGAATAACAATCTCTGATCCTAGACCGTAGGCTAATCTTACACTGAAGCCTTTTAGTTTCTTAACTTGTATTACCTACTAAATTTTTTTTTTCTTTAGAAAAACGTCTTAATCACTGAGCCTTGCTGATAGGATAGTAGTTCGGTCCAAGCAGCCTAATGCCTAGCTAGCGTGTGAATATCTGTGTCAGCTGTCTCTTACCCATAGTTATGACGCCTCTCTCTCGTCTCTTTCCTCACTGATGCTGAATGTGTGTCTCCACTTTCCTTTCCAAAAGACCCCTTTGCCCCGTCTGAAGGTAGCGCAGAGGCTGCACCCGAGCTGGACCTCTTTGCAATGAAGCCACCAGAGACCAGTGTTCCTGTAGTTACCCCTACAGCTAGCACAGCCCCTCCGGTTCCCGCCACTGCTCCTTCTCCTGCTCCCGCTGTCGCAGCTGCCACTGCTGCCACTACCGCTGCCGCCGCCGCCGCTGCCACCACTACCACCGCCGCCACCGCCACCACCTCCGCCACCACCACCGCCGCTCCTCCTGCTCTAGATATCTTTGGTGGTAACGTTTTGTTGTTGTTGAACTCTCTCCATCTGGTACCCAAGAGGCCCCGCATCCACAGCCCTTACTGCATGGCCACTGTGTAAACTCCACGCTGCTTGTCTCGGAATTGTCCCCTGGGCTTGTGCGGAGCTGGGAAGTGATGCTGCTGCATCAGGCGGGCTTGTCGAGTTGAGTAAAGGCATGTGTGTTCTTGGTCTTAGATTTGTTTGAGGCCCCTCCGGAAGTCGCCGCGGCGCCTAAGCCAGATGCTGCGCCTAGCATAGACCTGTTTGGGACAGGTAATACCCAAAGCCCCCGTTTTGTTTTTGAACGTTCGTTTCCCTCTGATGTTCTTGTGACTGAACTCTTTGTGCTCCCCTGCGATAATGCATTTGTTAGATATTTAACTTTGATTTCAGCTTTCTACTTACCTCTGCTTGGTTTTGGTTTGTTTCACTTTCGGAAGATGCTTTCTCCTCTCCACCACAAGGGGCCTCTCCTGTGCCTGAGAGTTCTCTCACTGCTGACCTCTTATCCGGTGAGTGCTTCTGCGAAGGCCAAGCCGTCCAATGTGTCTGGTGGGGGTTATGTGTGGAGAGGTGGATACCAAACCACGCAGGTTTGTCTGGAGTTTTTTGAAACTCAAAATCCACTTGGGGGAAAAAAAATCTCCTTCTGGCCCAGCACCAACTGATGAGGTTCATAATTTCCAGTCTAATGCTGATGAAGAGAGACAACTTTTTTCCCCCTGCGCTAAACCCTCTGAGTTCAAGAAATCAAATGTTATTTTCTTCTGGAAAGTGTGTATTTTTGAATCCTTTTGCTTTGTCTTAACTGTTAAGACTGTGCAGTATTACTACCTGCTGTTAAACATGAAATCCCAAGAAGCCATCTGTCAAGGCTCATGGTTTCATTTTCCCTTGGGTGACGTGCGATTTTCCCTGTTGTCTGCTTCACCACAGTGGATGCATTTGCGACACCGTCTCCTGCAACCACTGCCTCTCCAGCAAAAGTGGATTCTTCAGGTGTGATAGACCTTTTTGGGGGTGCGTATCTCTCCTCCTTCAACATGAAAAGAGTCTTTATTTTCTTCCCCCTCAGAAGAGTCTTTACATCTTCTCTTTTGTTATATTCCGTCATTTTTTCTTTTGACTCTGAAGTTATTTCCATCTCTTCACTGTAAACTTAAGTTTTTTTTTAAATCTTTTCCATTTCTTTGTCATCATCCTCTTCATCCTCACCCATTCATCATAATTTTCAATGCATGCCCTGACAGAACCAGATCATTTTTCATTTGAAGTCTTTGTGTTTTTAACTTTCTGTTCATCCTAATGTAGAATCGGCTGCTTGGAATTTCCTTCTACTGTTCTTCCTTGGCGAACCTGATCTGTTGGCTAAATCAACATTTCTAAGTTCTTAATAGCAATATACACATTAACTCAATAATTTAGAATTGAAAACAAATAAGCCAGTTGAAACTGAGAACATAAGCCATAGAGCCATACATTATTCTGTAGGGTTTATTGAGCTTAATGTTTTAAAATCCTTCCAGAGAACCAGATGGTTTCACTGGTTTAAATATATCTTCCCCTTACTCTACATGTTATCTGAAGGCAGGGAGATGTACTGAATTAAGTCTTGTACTACTCATTAGGGTGATGCATTTAAAGTCATTTATTAGCAGTAAATTTATAGGGAAAAGTACAGATTTGAAGTGATTTCTTCATGAATGTCCACAAATGTGTATGCCACGGGCTAAAATACCATTCTCAGCAAGTTAAACCACACTGAGTATCTTACCTACGGTACATGGAAATAGCACAGTATGTGCCATGATGAGTACATGACGGGGACGATGGTGTCACACTCTCTGACATTCAGGAGCTCAAAACTTGTGGCAAATAAACACTGAACTCTGATAAATGGGTACAATTGGGGTTGCTGCTGCTTGAATTCAGTCTTTTAATTTTTTTTCTAAGTTTAATAGAGTTCTAAATGGGAAAATTCCATTGTATTGCCTTTGGGCAAAATTTTTTAAACGTTGGTCCTATCTTAAGAGATGTCAGGATCTAGTCCAAAACTTTTATTTAAAAAAAAAAAATTGAGTCTTACAAAGGGGTGTTAATCTGCAATATTCTAGAACTCTTTTTTGAGAGAATAAACTGGTCAGAGTGTAATTCAGCTCACTTAGTCATTTCACATATCCACAGGTGATAAGCTCAACCACACAAAGTGTCATGTCTATGCATTTCTTGGCAAAACACTTAAATTACTTACTGTACTTACTGTTTACACTCTTTTACCTTTTTGCTGCACAATGGATAATGGGTAGATGCATTTGGAAGTAGTGCTTCTGAACCCCAACCTGCACCTCAGGCTGCTTCTAGTTCATCAGCATCGGCAGACCTACTAGCTGGTAATTAATTAAATTAAAATAAAATGGTATTTCGTGGAAGTTAAGCTTGGATATATCTTTGTAAGTAACAGATATGTGAATTTCAAGGTGCATGTTTTCTTTCCCTTTTGAGACATAAAATTGAAAAACAAGACACTGTGTAACAGAAGGTTATTTCTCAGGATTTTATGAAGTGAGTATTAAAATCACAGTTGTATACAAGTCACCCCTATGGCTCCTTGGATGCTCCCAAATGCCTTACTTTCAGCTAGCACATTTCTTTTTGTTTACTAAAGAAGTAATATGCTTATGTAGCCAATTTTATCTTGTATTGCCTGTGCCCATTTTTTAAGGACTTTTGTGGAAAGATACCATTATGTTTTGACAATTGATTCTGTAACACGAATCACTCTGGGAGAAACTGTCAGATTTCTACCAGGGTTGAAGCTGCTAGTACCTATGCCACTTTTTTAACTAGTTGGGTTTTGTTGTTGTTGTTGTTTTAGCTTTTAATCTGAAAACCTCCGGAGAGATCCCAGTTCACCAGGGCCATAGTGTGGAGTAGACTGGTACAAGATGCCTAGGATTATTACTTATTGCCAGGATGGGATAAATAAAATAAAAGGGAATATTTCAAACACTCAAAGATAGTAAAAGTCAATTCCTTCAAGGAAGGCTGGGCAAAGTGAGCTTAATGATAGCCAGATTGAGAAATTACTATTTTTACAGGCAAAGCATTTACCATTTGCAAGACCACAGTAGTGAGTTTCAGGCTCAGGTTATCGCTCAAACTCACAAGACACTGCTGGCTTTCGTCAGTCTGATTTACGTAGAAGGGGACGTAGCAGGAAGAGCAGCAGTAGCATCAGCGAGGCCTCAGATGCTCAGATGCAGCTTCCAGTGTCCCTCCCCAGTCACCACAAGGGATGTATTTTGGTCATAAGGTTGGCAGGGGATTGATGAGAGTGTAGGTCACATCGGCACAAGGAAGTTGCCATGTTTGGAGTCTCTCAGTTTAAATTTCCTGCTGGTCACGTTACCCTTGAGAGAGTTAACAACCGAGCCTTATTTTTTCATGTAATGAACAGTCCTGGCCAGGTACAGGAGGCACAGAACATTCATTCTTGGGTTAGTAGTGAGCAGTGACCTCACAAAAGGACCCTTGTCATGTTTCAGTATTGTAGGAAGTTTGGTATGAGGTCCAGTCTTCTCTCAAGAGGCCGGCAAGGGTAAGCACAGCCCAGCCGCTACCCTCCCCTTCATCGGTCATTCAGACTGGCTATTCCGCCGTCTTTCTTGGGGGCAATAGCAGTTTGTTTGTGTCTGTCCTCTCCTCTCCGGACTACCCTGGTTAAATATGACACTCCAGGTTGCTGAATCCACTTCATACCAGTGACTGCCAGCTGGTATTTTCCTGAATGGTGAAGAACCAGGGTTCCATTGTAATGTCGCTGTGGACTTTGGAAGCTGCAAATATGATAAGAGGCAGGGCACCTAACACAAAACACACGTTGCTTATTTGGGGAAGAAATATTAGCTTGCCTGACTTTTCTCCTGGCCTGAGTATTCTTCATCACAGCTTCAAACTGGTCACAGAAACCTTCAAGCTCTTAAAAAACAAAGAACTTTAATTCAGGCTTTCAAAGTTCAGCAGTAGGTTTTTAACAGGCCACAGAATTAGCATGATTTTTAATGGCTAATTGGGGGAAAAGACCTCATCAATTTCAAAATGAGATTACTGATCATAAGCCTTTGGCTTCGCAGTTATAATTAAGGTTGAGATGGCATATGAAATCAAGTGTTCTGGCTTTTCACTGGGTTCTGAGAATTCTTTCTTTCTCTCTGGGTTACACAGACCCCAAAGAGGGGTTGTAAGCCTATCAGACAGCAGCCTGACAGGAGCCTGGTCTGCCATGTTGAGCATTTCCAGGGCTGCAAAGTCACACTGTCCTCAATCCATTTAACCTCCCCGTGCTTCCAGGACTGAAACCTGAGATGTCATGTTTCCAAAAGAGCCAAGAACACTGGAAGTAGATGCAGAGAGGCCGGTCAAAGCCTTTGGGAAAAGACAATGTTCCCTTCCCATTC
The DNA here is from genome assembly GCA_028534135.1 of Potos flavus. Classification (NCBI taxonomy): domain Eukaryota; kingdom Metazoa; phylum Chordata; class Mammalia; order Carnivora; family Procyonidae; genus Potos; species Potos flavus. Next base: position 67,025,576 of record CM052886.1, read on the forward strand.
AAAGTCAGAAGTCAGTGGCAGAGCCAAGAGATTTGCTTCTGGGGGTGAGATAGGGTCTAAACCGCACCTGGAACAAACAGGAAGAGTTTTGTCACCTACGGCCAAGTGCATCATCGGGACCCGAGCCTCAGCTGCACAGCTTTGTGTATAGGGGGGTCCAAAAAGGGAAGTACACAGAAAGTACAGGTTAGAAGACTTCACCAAAAGCAAGCTAAAATTGCTCAATTGTGTTGTCCATCCTGAAATCTTAGTAAAATGGGAGAGAAAAGGAGAAAATTAGTGATGAAAGTGACAGTATCATTTACATATGTTTTATTGACTATGTGTCCCATTTTTTCCACTGCATCATCTTTTGACATTTTTAATGATGGGGAAGTATTTTGTGCACCTTTTCTTCTTTTTCTGTTTTTTTATTTAAATTTTTATTTAAATTAATTTTTGTAAGTGGATTTGAGTGGGTTTTAATGTCTAGCTTTACAAACAGTTCTTTTTTTTTTTTTTTTTTTTTTTTTTTTTAAGATTTTATTTATTTATTTGAGAGAAAGTGAAGTACAGAGGAGATGCAGACTCCCTGATGAGCGGGGAGCCCGATGCGGGGCTTGATCCTGGAACTCCGGGATCATGACCTGAGCCGAAGGCAGATGCTTAACCAGCTGAGCCATCCAGGCGCCCTGCTTTATAAACAATTCTTATAATTTAGTTTGTACATATCTGAGTCTGATTTACTTGGCATGAGGCGAACTATTCTTTTACCTTATATCCTGATATAAGAGATTTTAAATTATGGTTTCTCTAGGTCTTAATTATTTGGTCTAGTTTTTCATACTTCTCTCTGTTTTGCTTCTAGAAAAACTTTTCTCATACTTGTTTAGATAACCAAACAGCAAGAATCCATGTTCTCATTGAAGAATATCATGGAATATTAATATAATTTTATAATATGAGCTAGAAGCAACTTTCCTCGCCAAAAACACCCTGCTAATTATGCAGTGTAAAATCCCAGTCACATTCATATATTTAATCTAGCTGACAGTGGCTATTTCAGAGTTTTCAGATGGTCCAGAATATCAGTGATAGAACAAATATTTGGGGCACTGTGCTACGGTAATTTGCAACGAAGCTTAACATGTACTATACTTGTGTGTGTATCTATGGGGAGAGACCAGTTAAGTCCACAGCTGTTGAAATAAAGAAGAAGGTTTTTGTTTTTTTTTAAATAAATGAACCCAATCATAGACAACAAGGAAGTCCACAAATACCAGGTTCAAAGTAGGAATTTGAACCAAAAAAGAGAGAGAGAGAGAGAAAGTTATATTCTGTGAGTCTTTAGCATCTTCTGTTATTGGCTTTTAGAATAAGACTATTTTGTGAGAATAAAAAAGAAAAATAACACATACACAGTAATGGAAGGTGTAGACTCTCTAAAAGTAACATTGGTTGCTGAACAGGGGCTCTTGCTCCTCAAAATTTTTTTGAGGGAATAAATTTACGTACGCATAACAAGGGAAATGCAATAAATATGTAGTATAATTAAATGTTCAGAATGATTTTTAGAGATTTTAAACTGAAAATTAAGAATCATCTCAAAAGCGTGGAAGAAAGCTTTGTTAAAAATTTGTATATAATTTAAAACTAGAAAACAAAGACTAAATGGATAGTCTTTTAAATTGGGCATATCTCTCATAAAAACTGGTTATTCTTTTTTATTCAAATTTACTTCTAGAACTGTCAAACAATACCAATTCCAGATTTGAACTGTGCATGAAATATCATCTTAGTCATCTTCTACCCCTTGAGTAAAAATTTCACTTTTTTTTTTTAAGATTTTATTTATTTATTTGACAGAGGGAGAGAGATCACAAGTAGGCAGAGAGGCAGGCAGAGAGAGAGGGGAAGCAGGCTCCCTGCTGAGCAGAGAGCCCAATGCGGGGCTCGATCCCAGGACCCTGAGATCATGACCTGAGCCAAAGGCAGAGGCTTCAACCGACTGAGCCACCCAGGCACCCCCCTCAAATTTCACGTTCTGTTTGGTGTACCCAGAGTGGTGAAACTAGAGAATATTCCAGAAAAGACAACTGTTTGGACCAGTGGGAACAGACTCAAGGAATAATTCTCTCCAAATCATTTGAGATTATTGATATAATACAGATATTATCCATACCTCAAGTGAACTCTTCACTGGAAACTTGAAAGTTAAGTTTGTATCAAATAAAAGGAAATATTTTAAACAGTGAGGAATAAAGCTCTCAAACTCCTCTTCAGATGCTCCAGCTAAAAATGTAGATGTCTAAAATATATAGATTACTGGATGACAGATGTAAAAATGGATTATTAAGGGAAATTAGATGTGTTATGCCTAATTTCTGAGGTGGACATCAAGCAGAAAAACCATGTTCTTCAATAATAGACGCAATTCTCGGGTGACTGCACCATAGATTTGTACTAGTATAGAAATGTGCCACATCCTATCTTTATTCTAAAGGCAGGGAATAATATGGACCAGTCTTATGAGGCACTCTGTAGTATTGCATTCTGTTAACCAAATGACACAGATGACTTTTTAGCAGAGCCACAGACGTCTTTGAACTGATTTAAAATATAAAAATGGGGACGCCTGGGTGGCTCAGTGGGTTAAAGCCTCGGCCTTCATCTCGGGTCATGTTCTCAGGGTCCTGGGATGGAGCCCTGCATCAGGCTCTCTGCTCAGTGGGGAGCCTGCTTCCCCCGCCCCCCCCCCTTTGCCTGCCTCTCTGCCTACTTGTGATCTCTCTCTCTGTGTCAAATAAATAAAATCTTTACAAAAATAAAATAAAATATAAAAATGTTCAGTGTGGAGTTAATAACTAATATCCACTGAATGGGAAGATCTACAGAGAACCAATTCTTTCATACTCTGGGTGAGGTGGGGGAAGCAGTCTGAAAAGTGTTGGACAAAGGGTATTAGTCCTAGAGATATTGACTATCTCAGATTGATCTTAGTAAATGGAATGTGTTAACCGCTGACTATATTACAAAGTAATTGAGATGACATTATTTTTAACATAATGGAATGAACCTGAGTGTGGGGATGGTATGTGTGGGACTGTGTTTATCTACCAGTAGTTTTAAAATTTCACTCTCCTGACCCAAGTGATATGTTTTATCAACTGTGACTGTCAGTTTTGATATGTCCATTAATAGAACTTACTTAAGCGTGTAAGCTGTTTCCTTTAGGAAGGTAGGTTCATAAGACAAAAGGCAGTGTATTTGTAGATGGTTGAGCACTTGAAGAGAGACAATGATTTAGTTATAGTGTAAGACAGTCCAGATATGCCTGTAGGATATCCTGAAGCCTATTGATTATTACCTTAATTCCATAGACCATCTCTCTTAATATAATTTAGAACCATATAGAAAGAAATAGTAGTGGTTTGGGTTTTCTTTTTACTTACCTCTATTCCAGCACTCTAAAACTTTTCATTTGACAGGAGGAGTTCCCCTTATTAATGTCTATAATTTTCCTATTTAACCCTTCATTCAGAGTATAGCAATAGATTTTTTTTCTTTAAGATAATCAGTTGGTTATTTTATATCACTTTATAGCTTTTCAATTAGTCAAGATTTGTGAGGGCACCTACTTCATCATAAGAAATGAGTATAATGGGGAAAAAAAATCTTTCTGGATCTCTGTCAAGTTTATAAGTCTACAGGAAGAGTACAACTCTGGAGTTATTCCCGGCTGTGGAAAAGAGGCCATGTAGTATTATGGTGAAAAACCAAAGCTCTGGAAGATTCCTGTGTGGAATCTTCCTGTGTGGCTCTCATTTGTCGTCATTTGATCTTGGGCAGATTATTTAACTTCTCTGGCCTCAGTATTTTCATCTGTGACACTTCACAGAGTTGTGAGGATTAAATGAGCTAATGTATGTTTTAGTTTGAACAATGTAAAACTGCTGTTTTTGTAGGACCAAAATGGTCAAATATTAGCAATCCATATGGTTCATAAGGTTCAACCTAAAAAAATGCTTAGAATAGTGACCATGGGGGTATGTGGTGAGCTTTATGCCAGTGTTGGCTTTACCCTTCACTTTCTTAGAGAAGTCACTAATTTTTTTTCATTATTCACTTATGGATGTGATCTACTTATCTTATGAAACTCAGTAGTACTAAGCAGATGAACCTTGTGTAAATGCCTATTTTTCTCTTTCTACCACTGAATCTTGGGTGGATATGTTACCTTCCCTTTGCATCCCTTCTTCTAGTCATGGAAAGACAGGATTGAATCGGATGATCAGAAGGCTTTTTCCAGCACTAATATGCTGTGATTCTAGAATCAATTATCTCTTCTTGGTCAAGTTTTAAGAAACTGAGAGTCAAGAACACTTGTCCCCACATTCACCTATAACAAAGAGAACCACACCATAGAAAAATTGTCTAAATTAACCACAGCCATATTCCAACTTGAGGTGTGGGATGTTTCCAAGAAGTCAACATCAACACAGCCATCAATCTCCCTAAAACTAAATGGTCCCATCCACAAAAAATACTTCCTTCCAGCCCATTTTGCCTCATAATATTAGTTCTTAAAGATCTGGAGAATGTCTTTTCTTCAGTTAGGAAAGTTACATAATGCCTATGTCACTAAAATACTGAAATCACTTCAGGGTAGCCACTGGGAACATTAAAGACCATCCTCTATTAGGTAACAATTTTTCCAAATTACATTTTTTTAATACAAGAAAAGCCTAAACTTATGTCATTATCAGTGTCTGGGAGAAACATGACTTGAACATTATTGCCAGCTTTAGAAAACAATAGTCGGAAAATTTCAGTGGAAGTCATTTTCAAACTTACAAACTAGTTCAATACAATGAAAGTTTAAGGATTTTTTTTTTAAAGCATTCTTTATGTTTTTGCAAGCAGTTTGTGAAAGAGAAGATGTGGCTAGATTAGAAAGGAATATTTATACCCCAACCGAGTATAGAAAGAGTTCTAGGAGTAATAAATTCTTTGGTAATAAAACATCTTCCAGTGTTTTACTAAGAAATTGCTGCCTTCACCGGTTGCGTGTTTATACAGAAGCTGTACAGGGTGAGCTTTGCTTCTGCTTCTATCTGTTTGAGAGAAATTATTTGCTTCTAGCCTTCAAGAGGTAAATAATTTTAAGTCTGGTTACTTTACAGTGACATTTGATTTCTCCCCACCTTTTATACTCAGAAGTATCTTTATTCAGTAAACATTAATTGTTTTTAGGCATTGTGCTGTTTACTGGTGAAAAACAGGAGAAGACACAGCTCCTGACACCAAAAAGCCATCCCTAGAGCAGAGGCATGGGGTGGGAATAAAGACACGTGGTGGGAATGGGATGGAGATGTGTGTCAGATGCAGAGGACACACAGGCAGAGCATGTAACTCACACATATTTGGGGTGTGAGGGGCGGGCAGAGCTGTGGCTGGTAGCAGGGCGTGAGAGCTTCAGTCCAAGAGGCCCTCCCAGAGTGAGCATCTGACTCCCTGTGTTGGTGTTAGGGATGCAACCTAGTTTGCAGGAAGGGGGAGGGGAACAGAGACAGAAGAGCCTGATTGCTGTGCAAAGGAATCTGCATTATATGAATCTGAGAGTTATGGAGAGCCAGCGAACGACTTTAGAGAAGTAACTTCGTCAACGTTTTCTACTCAGAAAGATCACTCTAGCTGCCGGCAGAGACTGGATTGGAGGAGGTCCACACTAGAAGCAGGAAGCCCCTCTGGGTGGCCGTTTATAAATCCTGAGAGCTGATCTGGGGAAGCCCACACTTAGCAGTAGCAGCAATGGGACTAGAACACGTATGAAAGTTATTAAGGAGGATTTGGTGGCAATGTGTGTGCATATTTTTCTGATTTGTATTTTATTATTATACTGAGCCAATGTGTACAACTAAGCATTTTCTAGCTACCCAGTATTGTGATTTGAAGAAACAAAATTTTAATATAAAGAAATTATCTCAATTTTAACCCTAATGGGAACTTCTTAGCTTTATGTAGCTCCGTTGTAATAATAGACTTGGTTGCCACAGGTTCTCTTAACAAGAGAATACATATATTCTTAAGTGCTGTCTTACTTCTAATCAACTTCGATCTCATTGATACATGGCAAAATTGACCTTTCCCAGAGGGGAGGTTGGGGGGGATGAGGTTATGATAAAGACGATGGGGACTAAAGAGTACACTTACCATGATGAGCACTGAGTAATGTACCGAATTGTTGATTCACTATACTGTACCCCTGAAACACTAGTGTAACACTGAATGTTGTACTTGAATTTAAAAAATTAATGGAAATCTTTTAAAAATACATGACAGTTGCCAAGATACATGAAAAACTTTAAAAAAAAACTACCCAGTTTTACTGACTTCTCATCTCTCTACATGTATTCAGTCCCTTCTCAGTGTCCTATAATTCATCCTGACTGTTTTTCTGGCCTTTACCTACTTTTAGTTGTTTCTGCTTATATTTTTCTGGAACTGTTTTTTTCCCAGGATTTGGGGGTTCTTTTATGGCCCCTTCCCCATCACCAGTGACTCCAGCTCAGAATAACCTGCTACAGCCCAACTTTGAAGCAGCTTTTGGAACAACGCCTTCAACTTCTAGCAGCAGCTCCTTTGACCCATCAGGTGAGGCGGTGATTTTCAAATGTTCTTTTCATTTGTTCCGATTGTACACTAGCCCACCTAAGGTTAGTGTGATATCCGGAAGCTTACAAGCAGATACTGAGCAGTGACCTGGTTTTAAAACTTTAATGTGTGCTGTATTTTAAGTAAATATTTTCAGTACATTTTGGAAGATTTAAGGATAACCTGTAATCCTTTTCTGTGTTTCTGTTTTAATTTTTAGCAGAAATCTACCACCACACACACCATCTATTTGCATGAGCTTACATGCGCGTGGTTTAGAGGTGGTTAAGGGAAAACAAACACTTTATGCAGTATCTGAATGTGTGAACACTCCCAACTGCTATTGCTTACACCCTCTGAAGCTTGCATGGCCCTCGGTTTTATGAAGTTGGGACACAAGTAGTATTCTTTGCCTGCCTTTAATCTTTCATCCTGCTGTCATTTTGTTTGTATTCTCTTCCATTCTACTCTTCCCATGCTGGGTCCTTACTACAAATTTTCAATTGGTGAGTTTTTGGCAATTAAATGTGTTTCAGAAAACACCCTAAATATATCCCCTGCCTGACAATTTGGTTGCTTCTATTGCCAGTGCCTAGTTGAATGCTGTCCTTTTCCAATTTAGAATTATCGTACAGTAGTGTTGATGGTAAATATTCATAGTTTTTTTAATGAAAATTAACCACAAAAATTTTGACAGGGATAAGATATTAGCAACAATTTATGCAAATCCTCTGCATCTGTATTTTGAATGGTCTTTCTGTATTCTAGGAACTAAACAAGTTGGTAATTGGTTATATAGTGATCAGGAACCATCAATAACAGCATGATTCCTAATAGTTAAAATAGTTTTCCCTTTAAACATTCCTATAAAGTTAGAACCAAAATTGCCTGCTTATAATGAGGGGGGTTGTCAAAATTTTTACTCTAAAATGTGGTCAACTCTTTGTCAAATACTTATTACTATGTCCTGCCCATTAGATCGGGTTTTATTCTAACACTGACTTCACAGGAAACCAGGAGATCCAGGCTTCTTTTCTCATTTAAGAATTGTTTTAAAGATAAGCATTGTAGAGAAAAAAGATAACCATTGTAGAATTTGAGGGTAAATTATTTAGGCTTTGCTGTAAATTACTACCATTTTCAATAAAAAGTATTTCAGTGATTGTTTTTAATAAGAATATAAGTGACTACCACTTAGTGACTGCCTATATATAGCAAGCGTTATAATAAAGGCATATATATTATCTAATTTAATCTTCACAAGAAAACTATGTGATAGTAGTACCCTCCCCATTTGTAGATGAGAAAACTAAAGCTCAGATGGTAACTTTCTCAAAGTCACACAGCTAGCAAGGCATGCAACTAAATTTGAGCCTAATTCCGACCCCCAAATCTGTGCTCTTTCCTTTACATTACACAGATTTTTTTTCCATCTTTGTTTATTTACTAGTATTTCTGTACTTTATGAGTAGACATGTAGAAATGTTCTTCTTGGTGTTAAAGTCATAAAAAGTGTGAATTACATGCCTTCTTTTGTAAGATTGTATATTTACTTATTTTATAGTTTTTCAGAAGATAATTTCCATTTAATTTTGCATATGGCCTTTTTTTTTTCAATCATACTGAACCTAGTCTATTTGATTTCCAGTGTTTGATGGTCTAGGTGATCTATTGATGCCAACCATGGCACCAGCCGGACAGCCTGCACCCATTTCAATGGTACCCCCCAGTCCAGCTATGGCAGCAAGCAAAGCCCTTGGGAGTGACCTTGACTCATCTCTTGCCAGCTTAGTAGGCAGTGAGTAATACAGTTTTTATTTTGTTTGTTTTTTATTGCGTCATATGCAATTTTTTTCTCTATCTCTTTATATGTATTTTTTTTTCTAGATTCACTTAGGGTGAGTATATCAAGGAATGGACAGAACAATTCCCTGGAAGATAAACAGTTGCTATGCCATTGTCTCACAAGCAGTACCCATGCCGTTTTTAATCTAAATTACTAAAGGTATAATTAGAGAGCATATGCAAGTGTGAAACCAACTGCATTATGTATTGTAAGCACTTAATTTTTTATTTCACTTGGAAATAAGAACATAGAGTAACTTAAATATTGACATTTGAGCATCCATGTGAATTTAAGTTACTCACTGAACAAATATTCGTTGAGTACCAAGCACTCTTCCAGGTTCTAAAGATAAATCAGCAAACAAAACAGGTATAATTTCTGTTCTTAGGGTACTCAGCAAGGGGAGAGACAAACAAACACTTTCAAATAAATAAATTCTATAGTATGTTAGGTCATAAGCACTATGGAAAAGAAACAGAGCAGGCAAGAAGGAATTGGGAATGCTGCAGAGTGGGAGTTAGAGTAGGTCTCACTGAGAAGGTACAATTTGAGCTAAGATTTGAAGGTAAAAGAATGAGCCACATGGATATCTGAAGGAGAATATTTGCAGGCAAAGGAGATAGCCAGTGCAAAGACACTGGGGCAGAAAACTGCCTGGCATATTCAAGGAACAACAAGGAGACCAGAGGCTGGATATGGGCAAGTGAAGGAGAGAGTCCTGGGAGATGAGGGCAGCTGGTGTGAAGACTGACCTTTTCTTTTAACTCTGAATTTGATTTTTCATAAAGGTGAATGGGTTCACCATTGCAGATACCTTTCATTTTCTCACAGCTTTAGAAGGTCCTTGATACAGACTTTTTTTCCTATGAATTATCCAATGGACATATTTTTTTTTCAGTGGACATATTTTTGTTTCCCATTCATTGTCCCTGGTCTGGGCATCCATGAAAATGCTTTGATGACACCCATGGAGAGATTATTTGAGTGTTCATTCCTACTCTGAAATTTCATCTCACTGAAGGCTGGTTGACAGTGGTAACTGCTTTTGCTGGCACTCCAATGTATCATTCAGATTCTCCTTTAGAAATAAAGGATTTATACCTCTAGCTGCTGAGAGTGCATTTTTTATTGCAAAGGGTAGCAAGAGAGAATATCTTTTTGAGTAATTAAATTGGTCTGTGTCCTGATTATAGTAATGATTACATGAATTCATGTATTTATCAAAACTTACAGAAATGGAACAACACCCCCCCCCCAAAAAAAAAACACTGATTTTCTCTATAGGTAAACATTTTTTAAATTAAAATATCTTCCAGGGCGCCTGGGTGGCTCAGTCAGTTAAGTGTCCAACTCTTGATTTCCGCTCAGGTCATGATCTCAGGGGTGTGGGATCAAGCCTCATGTCACTTAGGATTCTCTCTCTCCCTCTCCTGCCCCTTGTGCTCTCTCTCTCTCTCTAAATAATAATAATAATAATAATAATAATAAATAAAATAATAAGATAGCTTTCAAAACTGAAAAAAAATTTCTACATATTCCCTACCAATATTCTAGTTTGCTTTTTTATAGAAAATGGCAAGCCGAACCTAAAATTCATATGGAAATACAAGGAAGTCAGAATAGCCAAATATGCTAAATAAAAAAGCGTAACCTTGGAAGACTCACACTTAATGATTTTAAAACTTACTACAAAGCTGTGGTCATTAAGTGGTACTGTTGCATAGGATAGGCATATACCTCAATGGAACAGAATGACAGTCTAGAAATAAACTTAAGCATCTGTGCTCAATTGATTATCAGCAAAGGTGCCAAGACAATTCAATGGGAAAAGAGTTGTCTTTTCAACAAATGGTGCTGGGTAAGCTGGATATCCACATGCAAAAGATTAGAGTTAGATATCTTGCCTTCTCCAAAATAATTAATTCACAGTGGATGAGAACTAAATGTAGGAGCCAAAACTATTAAACTCTAAGAAGAAAATGTATTCGTAAATAAATGTTCATGACCTTGGATTGGGTAATGTTCTTAGATACGACACCAAAAGCACAAGCAATGATAGATAAAAATAGATAAATAGAACTGCATTAAAATTAAAAACTTTTGTGCTACAAATGACACTATCCAGAAAGTGGAAAATAACCCACAGAATGGGAGAAGGCATTTGTAGAACATGTATCTGATAAGGAACTTATACCCAAAATAAATAAAGAACTCTTACAACTCAATAATGAAAAGACAAATAACCCAATTTTAAAATGGTCAAATGATGTAAATAGGCATTTCTGTAAAGACTATAGACATGCGGCCAATATGCACATGAAAAGATGCTCCACACCAGTCATCTGGGAAATGCATATCAAAACCGTGTGAGATACCACTTCTCACCCATGAGGATGGCTATAATTAGAAAAGACAATAACCAGTGTTGATGAGAATGTGGAGAAATTGAAACTCTCTAACATGGCCCGTGAAAATGTAACTGTGGAAAGCAGCTTGGCAGTTTCTCCAAATGTGAAATAGACTTACCCGTAGGCAGAGAGCACACCACGTGACTAGCTAGAAAGCTCTTCCCCCACACCTCTGCTCAGCTTTGCGCAAATCTTCACCTTCTCCATGAGGCCTTCCCTGAGCACCCTGTTTAATGCTGCCTGTCCCTCACCCTCATCCTACGAACCAGATCCCCCGCACCCTGCTCTTCCTTTGCTTTTTCCCATGGGCTTTCCTATCACCTTTTAGGGGCCTATATAACTTATTATTTTATTGTTTTTCATCTATCTCACCCTATTAGAATACAAATTTCTCCAGAGTTGGGATCTTCGTTTTCTTCACTAATATATCCCAAGTGCTTAGAACAGTGCCTGGCATCTGTAGAGGCTCAATAAATATTTGCTGAAGTAGTAAATTAATTGAGATTAGAGTAGAATGAGTAAGCCAGTTGTGTCAGGGGTCCCCAAGACCACCTTCACTCAGAGATTCGCTAGGACTCAGAGGACTCAGTGCATGGTTGTCCTCACAGCTAAGATTTATTATAGCAGCATAGTAAGGATACACAGCTGGGTCACCAAGGAAAAAGACACAGCCAAGCTAGGAAGAATCCACATACTGACTTCTTTATGCTCTCCCCTTCCCATGAGGGGAAAAGCATAAGAAAATGCAGCAACACACGTGATGTTTCTGCCCACGGAAGCCCTATAGAGACTCCACACCCAGGGGTTTTATTGGATGCTAATCACGTAGGTACTCTGTGCCTGACATGTCCCAAAATTTCAGTCTCGCCGAAGGAAACCAGGTGTTCAACATGAACCACATCATTTGTATAAGCAGTTTAGACACCGTAAAGCCACCCGTATCATTAGGAAAAGTGTTCTCTCAGTATAGAGAACAGTTTACTGAGCTGGGTTCCCAGATGCCAGGCACATAGGCCTTTCTAAGAGAACAGTCTTCAGCCTGCGGTGTTTACTCTTTCCTAGACACCAGTTGACATTAAAATGTGATCCTTAAGTATAACGTGAAGTAAAAGAAAATGTTAGATTTCTGAACATGTTTCCTAACATAGTTTCTCCTTTGTAAAATTGAATACAGTCATTCTTAGGCAAAATATGGACTTTTTCTAGACCTCTGAATCTTTGATCTTTTAAATGTCATATCATTTAAGCTGAGTATAGAGGTTTAAATTTTGTTTTCTTTTATCCTTTTATAGATCTTGGAATTTCTGGTACCACATCGAAAAAGTAAGTGTTTCTGAAATTACCTGGTTTTCTTGTGACAGTGTGTTTTTATTTATTTGAGATTATTAAACTCATTGTAGCAATAAGTCACTCTCAGGCTAGGTAATTTCAAAATTGGTTTTTATTGTATTCTGGATTTTTATTTTTGTTGTTATTCTATTGGAACCTCCAGATTGTTGGCTCTACAATGAAAAGGGACAACAATCTATTTCAGTCTCTAAGATTGCCACTAAATTATAGCTAGAAATACTTGGGAATTATGGTTTGAGTGCTTTAATAGCTTTAAATTCTAGAATCATTACACTATTCCTAGCTAACACTGGCTTTAAAAAGTCTCTCATGGAGGTCCAATTTTAAGGAGGATAGGAAGAATGATAAACAATGTGCCCTTTCTTTAGATGTACTTTTCAACGTTTCTAAAATTGGGATGCATTTTACAATAGGTGTATCTTACAATTCACTGTAAGGCAGGTTATAGTCATGATGTAGTTGTGTGAAACCTTCCAATGAGCCTCTCAGATCTAGAAGTACCATCATGTGCGAAACAAAATATAGGTATTTGACAGAGTATAGGTATACAGTTTTTACAGATACACTTATTTGGAATTTTTTATAACCAGTGAGGAATTTGGTTGAATTTTGTGGCACATTCTTCTATTGGAAGTGATAGGAAATTCCCGTTACCATTGAGATCCAAATTCTAAGTGATTTTTTTTTTTATCAAATGCCTTTATGCTTTCTTAGATATAAGACACCTTTATAATTTTTCACCTGTTCTCTTAACAACTCAAACAGACTGCTTCTAACTCCAAATTAAAGTATCTAATGAGCCATACACACTCTTTTCTGATTAGTGTGTTTTAATACTTTTGTGTGTTTTTGCATGCTTGATTTTAGGGGAGATCTTCAGTGGAATGCGGGAGAGAAGAAGTTGACTGGTGGAGCCAACTGGCAGCCGAAGGTAGCCCCCGCAACCTGGTCAGCAGGTGTCCCACCAAGTGCACCTTTGGTACGTAGCCACCGGAGGCCAGGGCGGTGCCGACAGTTTGCCACTTTCCTAGAGTATAGGACCAAGTGCACTTTGTTTAATTTTGTTACTAACATTGTATTTTTTCACCCACATAGAAGGAGCCTAAGCCAGAGGCAATATTTTACCAAAATGCAACTTGCGTTGACTTTCTGTTTAATAAAGATTGTGACCTATTTTTTATTTTCGTTATTTCAAAATAATATTTATCCTTCTTTAGATATCAGTTCTATATTTGCACAGTTATGGAAACAACATTTCAAAAACCTTGAAGATATTAATCATTATCTGTATTTTTATCTCATTTCTTGCCCAAGTTACCTGATTGTCTTAATAAGTAAGGAGATTTTTTTTTCTTACCAGAAAGATGAGGCAGTTTTCTATTGTGTAAGTAGACTTTCATTTTAAGACTCTATTAATTTGGCTCACCATTTTTTTAAATTGAAACTACCAACACCATCTTTTCTATAGAATTTAAATAGATTTCATTTTTGTGTACTAAATCTCAATACCATCATTCACGCTGTGAAAGGGCATATCACTGGAAATAAAGACTAGTTATTATTTTGTGAGATTTGCAACCACAAAAAGACATTTCCAGGGTAGGAAAATATACTGTTTTCCTGTATATGCTCCATTTTTAGCAAAAACAATGCTAGTCACTGTTTCCCAAGCTTATTTTGTTATTTCAGCTTGGCTTACTCCCTGAACCTGTCTAACTCACACTCTTCTCTAAGGCTTTCTGGATGCCATCTCTACTTACTGCCTGAATTAGTTCCTAACCACCAACCCCAGCCAAACAAACATGCATGGAATTGAATTAATATGAATTAGAATATAAACACTTTAGATGCCATTAAAAATAATCATACTCCGTAAGTTAATTTAAATACCTGAATTTTATAATTTAAAATGTTTTCTTTTAAATAACTTGATAAATAGTAATGTTTTATATATAAACAGTTTTATTACAGTTTTATAAATAAAAATAAGTTTAAACCAATTGGAAAAAGACTTTTTGAACTAAAATTTACCGCTAAACAATATTAATAGTATTAATCAAATTATACTTTATACCATAGTTTCTATAAGAAAAAACATTCTATGCTCAGTTTTGAGTTCTCAAAACCTCTAGTCTCCCCACCCAACCCCATGGTTGTTAGTTGGAAAAAAGGAAATTTAAGGACTAATATTCTGTCTTTGGTGAGCTCAGAGTCTGAAAGATCTTAATTTTAAGGCGTAATTTCTAACAGATAACAATGAGAAAATTGCCTATTGTGTCTAAGTATTTATCTCTTTAAATATTTCTTTGCATTATCTTAAAATAGTGTTTAAGAGGACCATATTTAGCTATAAAATAAGGAGTTCCATTTTAATTTTACAAAGGATACTTAGTAAAAAACTATATATCTTTCAAACTGACCTATGCCTAGGATGACCATATAATTTATTGTCCAAACCAGGACTCATTTTGAGAGTGAAAGGGAGCATAATTATTACCTTAGACCTCAAGCCTTTACCTGTAGCTGGTGGTCCAGATAGATGCTGAGACCATAAGCAAATAGTTCTCTCTCTTCGCAGGCTGCGAAAACATTTGAGAGCTTTCTCAGAAACAAAAACATTTGAGAGCTATTATCTTGTTGGGAACAGAGGGAGAGAAATTCAATAAATGTAAATAGAATCCCTAAAGAAAGAAAGGGCTTCTTCAGAACTGATCTTATAAATCTCTCAATACCACATACTGACATTAAATCGCACAATTTATATTATCATTACCAAATTAAAGGAACTAATTTTCCTGTTCTCTTCTATGCAAAATTAGAGAGGCGCCATGTGTTCTGAGAAGTTTATACTTTAGTGGTGTTGCCCTCAGCAGCAGGAAAAAGCTTTAATTGTTTTTTAACAGGTTGATTTCAGAAGTCATGGTGATAGGTGCTAATAGAGTCCAAGGCAGACTGGAGGAAAGGGTGGTAAGAGTATGGGTACTTGGCAGATCAGCTGTAGGCTTAAAACAAAAAGTGGCTGAGAGCCTGAAGTGAAGGTGGAAAGGAAAACAAAAAAGAAAATTTCAGGTAGAATCCACACAACTGGTGATTATTGTGAATGAAGCCAGAAGGCAGTGGTTGTCCAGGTTTCTTTACGGGGCAGTTCACTAAACAAAGAGGCCATTTAACCAGGAAGCAGACAAGGGAGAACTACTTTTAAAATAGTATTCAGGGACGCCTGGGTGGCTCAGTCCATTCAGCATACGACTCTTGGACTCTTGATTTCAGCTCGGGTCATGATGTCAGCGTCCTGAGATGGAGCCCCACATTGGCCTCTGTGCCGGGCGTGGAGCCTGCTTAAGATTCTCTCCTCGCTCTGCCCCTCCTCCCTCTCTCTCTTTCTCGCTCTCTCTCTCAAAAAAAAAAAAAAAATAGTATTAAGTTGGAGAGCTTCAACACACCTCCTGAGATCCAAACTTTAACCATACAAGGTTGGGAATTCATGAAATACTTAACAGCTGTTTTCCTTCTTCAGGACAAGGCCACTAATTATCTGATTGGCAGGCACCATCACTAAGAATGAGATTAATATTCTCATTGTTTTGAAAACTCCAAAACTCCTTCTTATTTTTATTTATGAAGCAGAAGACTTTAAGTTGTTTGTAATTAAGCTCCAGAAAGTAACAGACAGTATGCTTTAGCATAAAGTATCCACAACAGCTGTGGAAAGAGAAACTAGAACAACAGAAATAGTTTATCAGGAGGGCAGAGTTACGGGTAGTTCTGTTTCTTTTGTTTATTTTTCCTTGACATTTTAGGCAACAATGTAAAGGCAGTCAAATGCAGAGTTATTTTATCTTTAGGAAGATAAAATCTTTGATGCAGTCTGTGTAAATTCCCTGCCCTTTATCCCATTTACTGCGCAGTTCTTCTTTAACAAAGTTCTGGCTTTGCTTTTACTGAAGAAATTATTCTGGCTTAATTATGTAAGAAGGCCTCTGGCTTCTCCCCTTCAGCTATTTCTTTTTCATAAAAGGTCTCTCCCACTTTCCTATTCCTTAAAATATGTTTGAGTCTCTTTTTCTAAGAATATTCAAGAAAAAGAAGAGAGACAACTGAAATAAAACTTATGCATCAGAAGCAGCAAAGCAGTGTTTCCCTATTTCCTGGTAGTCTGTAGACCTCTCCTTTCAAGTAGGAAATGAAAGGGCAGATGTGAGGCTGAGCATCCTTCTGCTGCCTTTTAAAGTTTATTACTGGTAGATAAGAGCTGAGGTTACTTTTCCCAGTTCGCTTCAAATTCCCCTCAGTTGCTGCTTGGAGGTGCAGCTCTAGAATTGGCCAGAGCACACAACTCAAGTTAGATCTAAAAATTGTAGCAGGACTTGAACACTTGAAGTATGTCTACTGGCAGGGCTCCGTCATTATGGCCATCAAGAACCCTGTGTCTTCGTGGCTACTTCTTCCTGTTTTCCAGTGTACAGCAGACCTCTTAAGTTTTCATCAGACAAACTGGGAAGATACTTGCAATTCAGAAATGTATGCATTTGGCAAGAGACCACAGAATCCACAATTCTTTCCCTAAAAACAGCTGATCTTTATATGCCTATGGATGAAACATTCAGTTGAACGTTGAAAAAGGAAATTAAAAAAACCTTAGGACAAATAACACTTGCGGAGTAAATTATTAAGAGTTAATCTATTTGAGCAAAATAGCAAACTTAGACTGTCTTTAAATTATTTGACCCATTTATTTGCTCAGGAATTTCCAGAAGTTCATTTTATTTTGATAACTGATAAAAACCTTTTTTCTTTCATAGCCTGAAGTTCTAATGATAACAGTTCTGATAAATAATACGCTTATCACTGTATGATACAATCTTGGTAAGTGACAGGATTCTGGGTCTGGTGAATAGTCTACCACCTAACCTGTTGAAATGATGAGTGAAGAGTGACTCTGAAAATATAATACCTATAGTGTAGAGGAGGAAAAATTACTTCCCCTCTAACTTTCTGAATTCTTGGCTGACACTCCTGTAATAAAAGGTTAGCAAGAGAAAAACAGAAGTTTATTAACATATATACCTTATGTATAGGGGAGCTATCCAGGGAAAAATGAGTAACTCCCCAAGGTAGCCTTAGCCACTGGCTTCAACACCATCTACTGCTAAAGACAAAAGCAAGCAAGCTGTTCAGTGGCCAGGCTGGGGGAAGTTACCAGGAAAAGCAGGGTAATCTAAAGTTAAGACTTGTGTAGATTTCAGGCAGTGTCTTGTCCATTGATAAGATCCTCTTGTGATTTAGTCGACCTTCTCTTCCTGGTACAGTGGGAGAGACCCTGACAGATGGAGATTTCCTTTGTAATGTGAATGTCCCTTCCAGAAGTTTAACTTCTACTGTTTTCAGAACTTCTCCTGCATCTGCTGCTTCTCAAGTATTTCAGTATTTTCTTTTTTTAAAATTTTTTGAGATAAAATTTACATAAACACTAAATTCACCATCTTCACAATTTTAAAGTGTACAGTTTAGTGATTTTTCAGTATATTTGCAATGTTGTAAAACCATCACTATTATCTAATTCCAGAGTATCTCCCACCCCAAAAAGAAACACAGCCCCTTTTCAATTTCCTCCTCTCCCTATCCCCTGACACCTAATAATTTACTCTGTTCCTATAGATTTGTCTATTCTGGGTATTCCATATCAACGGTCACTTTTGTATATAAATTCCTAGGGATTTTCTATATATAAGGTGATGCCATCTACAAGTAGAGATTGTTTAATTTATTTTTTTCTTTCTGGATGCTGTTTCTTTCTTTCTTACCTGATTCCCACAACTAGAACTTCCAGTACATCTTTGTCTTCTTCTTAAGGAGAAAGCTTTTAGTTATTCACCATTAAGTATGATGATAGCCATACGTTCTTTGTAGATGCCTTTGTTCAGGTTGAGGAATTTCCCTTATAATCTTAGTGTGTTGAGTGGTGTTTGTTTGTCTGTTTGCTTGTTTTGTCATGAAAGGGTGTTGGATTTTGTCAAATGCTTTTTCTGCATCTAGTAACATGATTATGTAGGGTTTTTTTCCTTATATTTGTTAATATGGTGTATTACATTGATTGAGCAAACCTTACCTTTCTGGGATAAATCTCACTTGCTCACGGTATATAATTCTTTTAATATGCTGCTGGATTTGGTATGCTAGTATTTTGTCAAGAATTTTTGCATCAGGGTTCATAAAGGATATTGGTCTGTAGTCTTCTAATGTCCTTGTCTAGCTTTGGTGTCAGGGCAATACTGGCATCAAAGAATAATTAGAAAGTGTTCTCCCACATTTCTTTTTTCTTTTTTTGTATGCTTGAGAAGGATTGATATTAATTCTTCATTTTACATCTAATAGGATTCATCAGTGAAGCCATATGGTTCTGGGCTTTTCTGTGGTGGAGTTTTTTAATTGTCGATTATGTTGTCTATGCTGCCCTTTTTTTAATAATTAGAAGTTTGTACCTCCTGATCCCCTTCATCTGTTTTGCTCATCCCCACTCACCTCGCCTCTGGCAACTACCAGTTATTCATATGTAAGAATCTGTGTTTTTGTTTGTTTATTTGGTTTGTTTTTAGATACCACTTTTAAGTGAAATCATATGGTATTTGTCTTTCTCTGATTTATTTCACTTAGCAGATAACCCTCTAGGTCCATCCATGTTGTCACAGATGGCAAGATCTTTCTTTTTTTATGGCTGAGTAATATCCCATTTCATATATATTCCACATCTTCTTTTAAATGGATGATTAGGTTGTTCCCATATCTTGGCTATTATAAATAATACTGTAATAAACATAGGGACGCATGTATCTTTTTGAATTAGTGTTTTCCTTTTCTTTGGGTAAATAGTAAATCACTGGATCATATATTTCTACTTTTAATTTTCTGAGGAACCTCCATACCGTCTTCCACAGTGGTTGCACTCATTTACATTCCCACCAACAGCACATGAGGGTTCTCTTTTTCTCCACATCCTCACCAACACTTGTTATCTCTTGTCTTTTTGATATTAGCCGTTCTGACAGGTGTGAGGTGATATCTCATTATGATTTTAATTTGCATTTTCCTGATAGTAAGTGATGTCAAGCATCTTTTCGTGTGTCCACTGTCTATAGGTCTTCTTTGGAAAAATGTCTATTCAGGTCCTCTTCCCATTTTTTAATCAGATTGTTTGGTTTTTTGGGGGTTGAATTGTGTAAGTTCTTTATATATTTTGAATATTAACCCCTTATTGGATATGTTATTTGCAAATATCTTCTCACATTCACTGGGTTGCCTTTTTGTTTTGTTGATTTTGATTTGGTTTCCTTTGCTGTGTAAAAGCTTTTAATTTTGATGTAGTCTCAAGTTTATTTTTGCTTTTGTTTCTCTTGCCTAAATAGACATATCCATAAATATGTTCCTAAGGCCAATATCCAAGAGATTGCTGCCTATGCTTTCTTTTAGGAGTTTTATGGTCCCAGGTCTAATCCCAGGTTTATTTTTGCGAATGATGTAGGACAGTGGTCCAGTTTCATTCTTTTGTGTGTAGCTGTCCAGTTTTCCCAACACCATTTATTGAAAATGCTGTCTTTTCCCCCATTGTATATTCTTGCCTCCTTTGTCATAGATGAATTGACCACATAGGCATGGGTTTATTTCTGGGCTCTCTATTCTGTTCCATTGATCTGTATATCTGTTTTTGTGTCAGTGCCATACTGTTTTGATTACGGTAGCTTTATAGTATATCTTGAAATCTGAAATTATGGTACCTCCAGCCTTGTTATTTCTCAAGATTCTTTTCTATATTTGAGGTCTTTTGTAGTTCCATACAAATTTTAGTATTATGTGCTCTAGTTCTGTGAAAAATACCATTAGTTGGTTTGTTTTTTTGTTTTTGTTTTTGTTTTTGTTTTGATAGGAATTGCATTGAATCTGTAGATGGCTTTGAGTATTATGGACATTTTAATAATATTAGTCCTTCCAATCCATGAGCAAGGTCTATCTTTCCATGTGTTTATATCATCTTCAATTTCTTTCATCAATGTTTATTGTTTTCAGAGTATAGATCTTTCACTTCCTCGGTTAAATTTATTCCTAGGTATTTTCTTCTTTTTGGTGCAATTGTTTTCTTAATTTCTCTTTTTGCTACTTCATTATTAGTTTAAAGAAATGCAACAGATCTCTGTATATTGAGTTTGTATCCTGTGAACTTTGCTGAATTATTTTATCAGTTCTAATGGTGTTTTGATGGGGTCTTTAGGGTTTTTCTATATATAGTATCATATTTTCTGCAAATGGTGAGAGTTTTGCTTCTCCCTTACCAATCCGAACACCTTTTATTTCTTTTTCTTATCTGGTTGCTGCAGCTAGGATATTCATATATGGCCTTTATTATATATATTACATGTATGTATGTATGTATTCTATATATGTATGTATGTATATTATGTATATTTCCTCTAAACTTTGTTGAGAGTTTTTTTTTAAAGATTTCATTTATTTATTTGACAGAGAGAGAGAGATCACAAGTAGGCAGAGAGGCAGGCAGAGAGAGAGGGGGAAGCAGGCTCCCCACTGAGCAGAGAGCCCAATGTGGGGCTCTATCCCAGGACCCTGAGATCATGACCTGAGCCAAAAGCAGAGGCTTTAACCCACTGAGCCACCCAGGCACCCAAGAGTTTTTATAATCAACAGATACTGTATTTTATCAAATGTTTTTTCTACAGCTATTGAAATTATCATATGGTTCAGGACTTTTTTGATTACTGATGGAAGTTTTTTGATTACTGATACAGTCTTTTTCTTTACGTCTATTTAGATTTGTTATGACTTCTTCAATCAGTTTCTGTTGTCTCTACTCCCATATTTATTATTTCCTTCTTCTGCTTACTTTGGGTTTAGTTTCCTTTTTTCTAGTTCCTCAATGTGGAAGTTTAGGTCATTGATTTTAGATCTTTCTCCTGAATTTGGGCTATATGTTCTTGTTTGTTTGTATGCCTCAGAATTTTTTTGTTGAAACCTAGACATTTTGAATATTATAATGTGGCAAATCTAGAAGTCAGATTCTACCTCTTCCCCACCAGTTTGTTGTGGTCACTTTTTTGTAGTTGTTGTTTGTTTTTTTGAGTGACCATTCTGAACTAATTCTGTAGTGTCCATTCTTTATTATGTGTGACCATTAAAGTCTCTGTTCCTTTAGCTAAGTGGTCGGCTAATGATTAGATAGCTATTACTTAAATTCCTTGAACTAGAATATCTCCCAGTCTTTGTAGAGGGGCTTTGAGTTGTGTTGGGGCATGTCTGCAGAGTTAACCAGGCAGTTTGCCACTCTGCCTTAGTGATCACGATCACGGATTGCTTGCTCAAAGCCTCAGGGTCAGCTAAAGGCCTTCTCATGTCTTTCCTGAGCAAGCACACAACCCTGGGCATGTGCATGAGCTTCTGAATTCCCAGGAGTATGTCTGAGCTTTTTACACCCTTAATCCCCCAAACATCTCCTTCTCCAGACTTCCTCCAAGCTTTTTGTTTAGTCTGCTATTTGCCCTGTTATCCATTGCTTCAGACAGCAACAACTAAAACATTTGCCTGTAAACGTTTTCCACAAGTGGCTTCAGGTAACAACTTTAGCACTAGGTGCATTCCCAGTTTGGTGAGACAAAGACAAGGCTTTTGAGCCAGTTTTCCAGGGAGCCACCCAGATGAGACAAATAATTAAATATATTCTGCTCCCTCTGGTACTAAGAATGTAAGCGGTTATTTTCAAGACTACAGCTAAGCTGGAGAACAGTGGATAAAACTAGGGTAAGTTAAGATGCCACAAAGCTCACTGTTCTTGCCAACATCCAGCTGATTTTCTTGAATAAGTACTTTCTTGGTTGCTGTAAGCTTTTAGTTTCCAAAGTTCTAAAATAGTTGATTCTCATAGTTTTTGTCTGTTTTTCCACTGATTTTATGGATTGGGGAGAGTTTCAGAGTTCCTTACTTCACCATTTTTGCTGACATCACTATGGTATTTTCTTTTTTCATTAGGATTTTGCTTTAATGGTTAAGTTTAAGGGATTGCAGTAGGGTTAGTTTATTTATTTGTCAGAAAGAGAGAGAGTACAAGCAGGGGGAGTGGCAGGCAGAGGGCAAAGGGAGAAGCAGGTGCCCACTGAGCAGAGAACCCAGTGTGGGACTCGATCCCAGGACCCTGGGATCATGATCTGAGCAGAAGGCAGATGCTTAACCAATTGTGCCACCCAAGTGTCCTGGGTTAGTTTTTTTTTTGTTTTTTTTTTTTTAAATTTATTTAGTTAGTTGTTTTTTTCGTTTTTGTTTTTGTGTGTTTGTTTTTGTTTTTGGTTTTGGTTTTTGGTTTTTTAAACATAAGGGAAATATTAGGGGGCCTTGTTGTATGATTGAAGACTATGTACCTGAAACGGGATATTTGTGCTTTATTACTTGTAGTCTTCTAAATGCTTCCTAAAACTTGGAATTAATTTTGGCCCTTGTGCAAATGTAGAGCAGTCAAAAAGTCAGAGAGAAGTATAACAGAAAAGGAGAATCTAAAAATGTGGAGGAGGGGATGGTGCAAGGGGCACCTATGTGGCTCAGTTGGTTGAGTGTCTGACTCTTGATTTCAGCTCAGGCTATGGTTGTAAGATAAGCCCCGTGGTGCTGGGCATGGAGCCTGCTTAAGATTCTCTCTCCCTCTCCTTCTGCCCCTCCCTCACTCTTAAAACACACACACACACACACACACACACACACACACACACACATACACACTAAAAATGGGAGGCAAATGGAAACCAAGCATTGATAGATGAATGAAGGCACATTCTTCATATGTCTACCCCAGTACCTGTTGGGGTATATAACGATAGGAAAAGACAAGCTTGGAGAAATTCGACTCATTTACAGTGAGGGTAGAGGAGAAGCTTACAAGGAGGTAGAGAGAGAGCCCAATGCTGTCAGTAGGCTGCAAGCCAGGGAGCCCAAATAGCACCACAGCCATGAACATCAAGTTAGTAACCTTGTTCATATCACTGGCATGGTGCTAGAGCCATTTTTTAAAATTTAAAACTGAAATATGATACTGCTTTACATAGCCACACATATCTAAAGGGACATGCATTTTAAAATTATATTCTGTCATTTTAAAACCAAATTATGTTGGTTCTTTTTGTTTGTTTTTGGGTGTGTGTGTGTGTGTGTGTGTGTGTGTGTGTGTGTGTGTGTGTGTGTGTGTGTGTGTGTGTGTTGTGGGTTTTATTGGTAGCAAGGAGCTGTACCTCCAGCCAGTTCGGTTCCTCCTGTCGCCGGGGCCCCGTCTGTTGGACAGCCTGGAGCAGGGTTTGGAATGGTGAGTGACGACCTGTGCTAGAAATTGTAATTGACATTTCTGAGGCCTTTGCCAAATCCCAGATTCACAAATACAGCTACTGAATATAATTCTTCCCCAAATGCAGTAACGTAAAACTTAAAAAATTAAGTAATCTATGTTAGACATTAAAAAGTCTACACATGACCCAATAAAGTCAACTATAAAATACTTAAATTTTGTCATCAAAATAATTTCTGTAGTATATAGTTTTGTCATTTTTGGAGTAATATTTACCAAACACATTCTTAGCTCAATCATCAAAATCAACTCTTAATCACTGTGCTACGACTTTTCATTTATCACTTTTATCACTAACAAATTTTAGGACCAGGGTCCATAAATAAAGAAAATTTTATCTCCTCAGAATCATGCTCACAGAATAAATAATCACCAGCAAAGCCTGGTTGGGAGAAGGCTGCCACGTGGCCAGCCAGGCTTCTGCTGTACCTTGGTGATTCTCTGTCATCTGTCAGCCTTACAGCTCCCATCATTCAAAATTACAAGTATACTTTCTCACAGACCTGTATTCAGAAATTTTCAGAAACATCAAAGACTTAAATGTCAGGCATTCCCATAGTGGATTCCACTCATGCTGTGAACCGCTCTTCCTTTTCAGCCTCCTGCTGGGACGGGCATGCCCATGATGCCTCAGCAGCCAGTCATGTTTGCCCAGCCCATGATGAGGCCACCCTTCGGAGCTGCGGCTGTACCTGGCACACAGGTCAGTTTTTTAATGTCCTTAAAATAATGACATTACAAGTATAAAACTGCCATGTGGCAAACTGTTTTAAAATGTTTTTACCTAATGTAATCCTCATATCTGTTGCTTCAGAAGTAAAGGGGGAACATGGAAGACAGATTAGCAATAGTGTGAGGTTTGGAGGAGAATGATAGAAGTAATTCACTATCCTAAGTACCTCTATCACTCTCCTACTTAATTCAGAATAGTTCCTGAGGACAGCTAGACATTTAAAATATCTGTGCATTATTCCAGAGAAATGAGTACTTCTGATCCATAGTTTTATCATGTGTTCCCAGAACTAGCTAAACTCAAGGTTAGGGACACCGTCCTCCAGGCTGCCAGCTGTGCCCAAGAATTGCGAAGCTAACAGCTACGAGTTTGCCAAACTGTAGAGTCTAAGGGAGCAGTCCCTACAAGACTACACACATCTCAGACACCAGCCACAGCTTTGGGAGTCCTGAGGGCTACCCCTTTACTTCAGACCAGCTGCCTACAGATTTGAAGGTTCTGAATAGCCTAGAACAACTTACAGAGCTGAGGAAAGCATGAAATTTATTACAGTTTTATTCAAGTGAAAGGATACAAATTAGATCTAGCCAAAAGAAGAGACGTGTAGGGTGAAGTCTAGAACTGGGAGGGTTCCAAGCATGAAGGTCCTTTGTCCCCAAGGATGTGTTATTCACCTGGCATCAGTGTGTAGCAATACACATGTGGTGTTGCCAACCCAGGAAGCTCACCTATACTTCAGCATGCAGAATTTTTATTGATGTTTCCTTATGTAGGAATGACTGAATTATTGCCCATGTGGTTGAACTCAACCTTCAACTTCCCAATGTCACTCAAAGTCAGGCTGATATCACTTGGTCCCAAGACCTAACACTCTCATTACATTGTTGGGTCTTTCTGGTTGTTAGCATAAACCATCAGGTGGTTCCCAGAACCCACCCTGAATAACAGAGACATTCCTATCACTCAGGAAGTTCTGAGGGTTTAGAGGTTACCTACTAGGATCCAGGACAAAGGACAAACCTCTCTTTCTTTCTTCCTTTTCCTTTCTTTTTTCAAACATCTCTTTAGATGAGGCCAAATTTCTTACTACCAAGATGGTAAAACACATACACTTTGTTGAATTGTTTTGCTGCTAATAGTGATAGTCATGCTGATGAGTAACCAGTTCTTGATTCCTTTTGTAAATTGCCTGGCCAAGGTGGAGATATAGGTAGAACCAAAGAGGTTTTTACCATGAGAAACTGACATGGATGGAGTCAAAACGCCACGTTATGACTTTACTAGGACCGTGACCAGCAAACCAAAACAAAAAGCTCAAATATATTACAACGGTATCGGTAAATGGTTTCACTTCTGATATATTTTTTTAAAGATTTATTTTTGTATTTTGAGACGGGAAGGGGGTAAGGGGAGGAGCAGAGGGAAAGAATCTCAAACAGACTCCCAGCTGCGTAGGACTCGATCTCACAAACTGGAGATCATGACCTGAGCCGAAATCAAGAGTTAGCTGCTCAACTGACTGAGCCACCCAGGTTCCCCACCTCTATGGTATTTTTTACTCACCAAATGGGTGTTTATATTGTTATTTATAGGATTCCTACTTTGAACTTTCTGAGTATACTTTAATCTCTTTGGCTTCCTTTAATCATCTCCAAAATCTATTGTCTGCCTCTTCCCAAATTTTACTTTCAGCTTCTTTACTTTAACCCTTCGAAAGCCACAGTGACCAGAAGAGAGAATAGTAGGTGTTCAAAGAGATGGATTTAGAATGTGAGAAATCCTAGCCTTCAAGGCTATACTCAAAGCACTGGCTTCATGAGAAATTTTCTAGTCTCCTCTGAGACTAATAAACCCTGCCTCGTATTGTTTCTGAGGGGAGTGAGGGAGGTTTTGGGGGTAATAGTTGGGGTTAAATTTAATCTGGATATACTTAAATTCTAAGGATCTCATTTATTAATGTTTCCTTGATGGTTAAATAAATCTATGATTATTTAACAGCTTTTTGAAAAAAGGCTGGACATTTCTATTTTTATTAATTTAGAAGAATAATATTAAGGTTTTTAAAATCTTATTGTATTTTGTGTGCTAAAAGCTTTAGAAATAAACATATTTTTATTAAAGTAGCTATTTTTCTTGCATGATACCAGTGTTACATAGCACTGAATTCAGGAATGAAAATGAAATATAGATAATATGATGAAAATAGTGTATTAAAGATTTAGTTGAATTTATTGTGATTTAGGAAATGGTATGCCATATTTATAAAAGTTTTAGATTGTAGGGGTACCTGGGTGGCTCAGTGAATTAAGTATCTGACTCTTGATTTGGCTTCAGGTCATGATCTCAGGGTTGTGAGATCAAGTCCTGTGTCAGGTCAGACTCCACAGTGGGTGTGGAGCCTACTTAAGATTCTCTCTCTCCCTCTCTCTTTGTCCCTCCCTCCTTCTCTAAACAAACAAAAAGTTTTATATTTCCTATATCAGAGAAGCAGCAGAGGTGATTATACTGAATAGTAAAATAAATATGATTTTATAACTTCAGAAAACTAAATACTGTTACACTGTTTACCATTACTGATGCCTGGACTATTCCACTATATCTCAATTGGTTGGTATCATCCTTAATGATGTTGTCATCTCACCAAATGATTAATGAATCAACTCTTAATTTTCTTTTTTTTTTTAAGATTTTGTTTATTTATTTGTTGGGGAGGGGAGCACGAGCAGGGGGAGCGGCAGACAGAGGGAGAAGCAGTCTCCTCGCTGAGCAGGGAGCCCAGTGTGAGATCCCAGGACCCTGGGATCATGACCTGAGCCACAGGCAGACACTTAACCGACTGAGCCACCCAGGAGTCCCTCAACTCTTGAGTTTCTTACCTTCCAAACCACTTTAACCCTTCCATTTATCTTTTCTGATCTTTCTATGAAAAATGATTCCTGTTTTAAAAAATGGAAAGTTGATAGTGCAGTCAGTCAATAGTTTCTGGACATTGGCACAAATCTAAAAATCTTTATTTCTGGAGCTCTATTTACTGAAGCAATAAAAAACGTACATTGCTACCCCCATAATCCCAGACTTCTGAGATTTCTATCAGGTATAAGCATAGGAAAGGAATTAGATTTAAAGGATCTGTGTCAATTATTACTCTATACAGATCACATGACCTTTTTCAAGGCATCCTAGCCTAACACTCTTGCAAAAACCTGCTTCCAAAGCTTATGTCTGTCATACAATGAAATACTTTAGGTATTAATTAAACACAAACAAGGTAAGTTAATTCTTTGTTGCTTTTGCTAGCAAGTGCAATATGATTCTTTCCTATAACATTTAGTAATTAGTCTTCTCTGTGAGCTGGACAGGGAATGTTGGAATTTAGTGACATTGACACCTGGGAAACTCTTTTCCATTTGAAACAAACAGTGCCCCCAAACTTGACTGGTTTTCATTTAAAATGCCTCATGTGAAATTCACTATATTTAGCTAATAATTTAAAGTATTTTCTTAAGTAACTTTCTGCAAGTTATTTCCTTTCAGTTTTTCCCTCAAACTCACTCTCACTATAAGGAAAAGTCATTAAAATTTCCTTATTAGTTTAGTGGTACTAATAACTCAAAGTAAAAATGCTCTTGTGTAGAGCAATTGATTGTTGTGTTATTGTACTCTATATTCATAATACCTGAATGTGACTAGTTTTCTACATCTTCCCTAACTCGTATCCATATGGTTGTGCCAGAGTCCTCAAATATTACTTTGGCTAAATCTGATGTCAAAGAATTTCAAGAAAGCCAAAGATCATTGGAAGTGTACTTTATAAAACTAAAATTAAACAACACTGTGTCACTAAGTAGAACAAAGTAGATTTTGTAAACCTTTAGCCATCTCATCTTCTGCATGTTTGTTTTCTCTGGTATGTGCTCTGCCTAATGCTTACCTGTCTCTCTGTTTGATTTCTGTTTCTGCTGTCTTGGGCTGGCTTTTCCCCACTAGCTTTCTCCAAGCCCTACACCTGCCACTCAGAGTCCCAAGAAACCTCCAGCAAAGGACCCGTTAGCGGATCTTAACATCAAGGATTTCTTGTAAACAATTTAAGGTATCTAATATTGAGCTTTTCCTGTGGGCTTGTAATAATGACCTTGCAATGCTTAGCTATTTCAGGTGTGATATTTGTACTTCTGTGCTTTGAACATATGTATATAATAATAATAATAATAATAATAATAATAATAATAATAATTTGAGTGTTTATACTTTTTAAATCAGTATTAAAAGCCATCAATGAATTATCAATAAATTTTCTAAAATCCCGATTTTACAAAACTAAGGGAGAAAAGCTTCCGAGTCGTTCTGAGAAGCACATTTTACTGATAAAGCAAAAAGTTGCCCAAGCTAATTGGCAAATTAGAAAATTACCACTGTATTACCTGATGACAGGAATTTATAGAAAGCTAACATCTATTACATTGCATTTAGAAACCATCTAAGAATATATTTGGCTACAAAGTTGTATTTTTTATTTGTTTATTCTTACTTGGCCTCATCAAATAAAGCTTAGATTGTTACGCTTTGCAACTTCTGCACTCAAGCAGAATTTTAAATTTATAACATTCTAGTTTTAAATTTCTGATACGATTTATGACATGACTAATAATGGACTTATGGAAGGAAACTGATAAAGGAAAAAGTTTACTACTAACCCCAGCACCTAACGCAGTGGGCAGATTCTCAACAAGTACTTGCAGAAAGTGGATAAACAGTAATAATGCAGCTTTTTCTTCACGCAGTACTTTTCATACCCACTTCCTTGTCATGAGCTCCTTTGGTTGTCTCAGTGGGAAATCAAGCTCTGTGACATAAACTAGCCAGATACTTCTTGTCTCCATTTCACAGCTAAAGGAACTGATCCTTGGCATTGAGTGATTTTCTCAAGGTCACATACAGGAGGGAGGAGTAAGTGTGTCAAAGTTTTGGGACCACTGTCCAATATAATTTTATTATGCATCTTACAACCTATATATATATATATTTTTTTTTTTTAACTTTCTCTAATGCGTACTAAGATTTTTGTGGAATTCTACTTTATGATTTTTTTTTCTTATACAAGGTTAATGAGTTTATCATTTTGACCTCTCAGTCAAGTAGTTTCTCCTTGTGCCTGACTTTTCTATTCCCTTTTGGGTCAGGCTGGGCTGGTGTCGGCATAAGTGAGATAATGAGCTCTTCTTAGCTATTAAAGGTTCAGGACTGACTAAGGATACTGCAGGGAGCAGCCCTTTATCCCCCTCTCATTCAGTAAATACTGCTCTCATCATATGCCCCGAACTCTGATAAGCGCTTGAAACAGAGACGCTTAAGATAGCCCCTGCCCCTCAGAGGTTCACAGTCAAAAGGCAGACACAGACTAATTTATGAAAAAGAGTTCCCCATGTGCCTAAGCCTTCACCCCAGGCAGATTCCCTGGCAGAGATGACTGGTGAAGCAGGGACTGGTGTTCCTGGGGAAGGAGGTGGAGGAGTGATGTTCCCAAAGATGTTCTCCACGGATATCTCCCTCCTCCTCTCTTCTGTTACTTGTTCAATTGTCGAGTCACTGAATACCATAACTGAAAACAAAAGAAGCCAAAAATAAGGAAAATTGCTCCCACTCCATTTCCATCCCCGCCCTTTTTAAAAGGTGAACTGTTCTTATTTAATAGCAGATGTCTCACTACTGAGATTTCTGGTAAGTATCCACATTTCAAAATTTTGCTGATACAATTTTTATCTAAAATGAAGCTATACGTTAAGAGTTTTCCTAAAGATTTCTTCCCGGCTGAAACTTTAAGCAAAGAATCGTGAAAATTATATAAATGTGCATCTGTTATAAAGAAACCTTTTGCATGAAGACTTTTCGTAGTAATTATGAGGTAAAATTGCAAAATTGAGGAATGTGTAATGTCGTTTTCTAATTCAGGCACTTTTTATCTTTACAGCTGCAATTTTTGTGACTGAATAGGAAAAAAAAATAATTTGTTTGGAGACTTCAAATAAAATTGATGCTCAGAGTTTCAAAGTGAGCCACCAGTACCAAACCCAATGCTTACTCGTAACTTCTCTTCCAAAACGTGTAGCACAGCTGTGAAAGTGAACATTAGGAATGTGTACTACCTTAGCTGTTATCCCTACTCTCAATTGTAGTGTATTTGGGTTATTTGTGTGTTGTACGATGTAAAAACAATGAATGGATGTTTCTGATGCCTTTAGTGCTTTTCTGGACCTCGCCCATGGACGGATGACGCAGCTGCTGTGTGGTGAGCCATTTGGAAAGATGTGTCTGTATTTTTGAGGGTTTTGATGTATATATGACTTTTGGACAAACCTAAACTCTTCCCATAAATTCTCTTTTTCTCTGTATCTCTGTTACAAACATAGTGTGATAATATCAAATAGTAAGGAAAACACTCTTAAATATACAAAACTTTTTCGGTGTGGAGTACATTTTTCCAATCACAGGAACTTCAACTGTTGTGAGAAATGTTTATTTTTGTGGCACTGTATATGTTCAGAAATTTTGTTTTAAAAAAATATATAAGGGTTAACGTCCATCATACATATTTCTCCTTAAAGCTACCTTATCAAGAATGAAAAAAATCATATGGAAAGAATTCCATATTTAATCACTGATATATTAAAATGTATATTTTGATTATATTTGACAGGTTTTGCATCTAAATTGACCTATTTATTCATTCTTGATTAAATGCACTGAAAAGTAAAGGGTCCGTTTCTATCCCGTCCGTGAAAATGCAATTAGAGATGTGCTATTCAAGTGATTATGAAGGCACCCCAAGGTATATGTGTAATTTAAAGATTACTGCAAATATTTTTATTTTATTGTGAGTTTTATGTACATCTGTTAATTTAGTATTTCTTTGTGTGTTCTGTAGACTAGTGTTTTTCCATCTCTCAACTGAGCTCAAAGTAGGTTTTGTTGTACCATTGTGATTAGAATTTAAACTAATTCAGAGAATTGTATCCTTTACTGTACATATCGTATTCTTTAATTTTTAATTTGTTGTCATACTGTCTGTGCTGATGGCTTGGCTTAAGATTTTGATGCATAAATGAGGTCACTGTTGATCAGTGTTGCTAGTGGCTTGGCAGCTCTTTGTAAAAGCATATTGGGTTGGAAAGGTGTTTGCCTATTTTTCAAATTATTTAATAGATGTATGGTACCATTTAAAAGTGGTTGTATCTGAATTTACTGTGGGGATAACATACACTGTAATGGGGAAAAATTACCTAAAACCAATTCCAAAATGGCATTTCTTTCTATTTCGGTTTAAAAACCCAGTGCATGTACGCCCTCTGAGATGCAATAAACACCTTGAACAAAGAAAATGCAAACATGATCTTTCTCTTTTTGGTTATTTTTTAGAGAAAATGTCTGTTTCACATGACACACAGCATATACAAAATACTGAAAATTTAGAAACATTCACAGTGAGAAATGCTGTTCATGCCAACATAGTTCTCATTATTTTACAATAAATTTAAAACAAGAGGAAAAAAAAAATTTTAATCAGCTGTCTTTAAACTTGGGACACCGTGGCTGTGGCCAAATAAACTGAAATTCTGTATTTCAAAAAAGAAAAGGATGAACTTTCTTTTAAATTCTGCAACTCTTAAAATAGTTTTGTGAGAATTCTCCATGAAAGCTGAAGAATAATAAGACTTTAGAGTTTACATACACACTTGCCTGCCCATAAAATGAGACACAAAAATCTAGAAAACCGGCTAACTTTATGCCCATAACTCAATTGTGACAATGACTCAAAAGGTAGTCCAATCTCAAATAGAAGTATTTCTTAGCTCCAAGTGTATCCTTATTTCTAAAACTTTCTTGCCCTTAATAACTAGGATTTGTATCTTGAGAACTAACTTCCAGAAGCTAGTATCTGGTTATGTATTATGATTTTTGTAATTACATTTTGGTCATATATTACTCTGTAGGCATTTGTAATAGAAATGTGTTTTAGACTTTAAGTAGTTTTCAGTTTAATATTGTATTTTTAATCAGCTTTTTCTCTTCATTGAATGGCAGACATGGTATAAATTCCCAGTAGGTGAAACTGCAAGAGCATTGTTTTTAAATCAGACACTCAAAACTTGTGGCACTGAGGTTCTTGGCGGTCCTTGTACAATTGTCATACAGACGAGATGCTGAAGGAGGTCCTCTGTACTTAAAAAATGAATCTCTCTGAATAATTTTCAACACAGGTTCAAGTTAGCCATGATGTCCTTCTACATGTGAGCCTGCCTTTCTAGCCTCACCTCCACTCAGCCCCGTCCTCTTCGTGCATGAGGATGTGGGCACATGCACAGGGTTCTCTGCATTGCCACACCAGTCCTGAGGCAAGGGGACACCGAGCACTTTGCTGGCTTGCACAGGGCCCTCTGCTGACATGACCTCCCCAACTCCAGCAGTGCAGCTTGTCTGTCGTGGCTCCCCACCCTACTCTTATCAGCCCTTATGGCACTTAACATATTATATTATAATCATCTGTGATGGTGGCATCTGCTCTGGCCAGTTGTGAGCTGGAAGGCAGGAAACATCACCTGTTCACACCCTCCGGAACTAGCACTTCCGTGGGGGCTGGGTAAGTGTCTGCAGGATGAATACCAGTACACTAGTTCTGAGAGGAGTCCCCCCTTACCTGGACACTGCTGAGCTAATATCGTATTTCTAACGACTGAAGAATAACTCTCCTACGGACATTTATTGTCAAATGTTAATAGAGTTTTAATAGCTGTCAGCTCATTCTAATAGAAGAACTTAACATCAATTAAAAAGTCGTCTTGAGCTGAAGATTTTGAGTCACTTTTTATTTGGTATAATGATTGCAAGTGGTTCTCTCCATATTAAAGTGTCTCCTTTTTTCTCTTTTATGTTATTTATTGTACTTAAAAAAGAAGAAGAAGAAGAAAGGCCAGAGACTTTTCCAGAGGAGTCGTGGGGTTTGCAAGAGGAGGAAAGGAGTACACATAAAAAGAGAAACAAAAGTCACAGAAAGATAAATTGTGTGAAATCCTCCTTCTGCCTCCTAGGTAGATACTTTTAATAATATGGCCCCAAATTTTTGTTGTGGAAGAGGGGCATGCTCTGACAGTAGTGACAGTTGTAGTGTTTCTTGTGTGGAAGTACTGGTTCAAAATAAAAATCAGTGTCATCTTGGTGGAGAAGTCACATTGGTCTCTGTTTTCGAGGCAACAGGTTTTGTGGTAGTCTCTTGTGGATCCTCTTGGGCTTTAAGAAAATTTCAGTTTCCCATAGCCTCGCTGACAGAAGATTTCACTACCGCATACATTATCTGGATCCCCTCTGAGAGGAAACATGAGGGAGCAGTGTTGGTAAGTTAGTGACGTGGTCATTAACCTTAGCTAAACCCTCAGAGCTGCAGCCCTGCATCCTCTGAGTTCATTTCCGTGTATGTGTGTTCAAACAATTCTGAACTTTAAAGGGATTCTGGAATTGACTCTGTAATAGGTACTCTACAACTCAATTACAGACAAGGGGTTTTCAAACTCTGGTTTCATTGTGCCTTTGCACTTTTTATTGAGGCCCTAAAAAAGCTCTCGTTTATGTGGGTTATATGTGTCAATGCTTCCTATGTTAGAAATTAAAATAGAGAAGTCTTCAGATGTCTTTAATTCATTTAAAAATAAAAATATTAAGGGCCATTTGGGTGGCTTCGTCGGTTGAGCTTCTGACTCTTGATTTCAGCTCAGGTGATGATCTCAGGGTCACGAGATCCAGCCGTGCATTAGGCTCCGCACTAAGCGGTGAGTCAACTTCAGATTCTCTCTCCTCTGTGCCCCCACCCCACCCTACTCTGTCTCTCTGTCTCTCTCAAAAAAAAAAAAAAAAAAATACAACTCACAATTGAACACAGAGGCGGGGGAAGAGTGTGTCAGCTGGGAAAGGGTGTCCGGGCAGAGTACAACACCCTCCAGAGTTCCACTCAGTCTCCTAGAGACTCCTTAGAGTTTCCAATACCTGATGATACTTTTTAAGAACCTAAATGGAAGATGCTGACATGATAAATGCTTTATAATAGAATTAAATCTTTCTACCTGGAGATCAAAAAGTTTAATAAATATACTTTGTTTGACAGTGATTTAAAAAAAAAAAAGCTAGAACTAACTATTTAGTGATGACTGGAGATGGAAGATACTGTCGAAGTTAAATATAACCAGAAGGAACACGACTTGTGCAGATGGTAGCCATCAGGGCTGCGAGGGTGAGGTAATTTTGATTACTCACCTATGGCTGCAAGAGTCGGGAGCCTGAAACGGAAGCCAGGCCTGCAGACAGCAGCACCCAGAAGGGTCAGGACCTAGAAGGGTCCTTCCCAGCCAGGCGAGGGGGAGACAATCATCTTTTCATGATGATGTCCTCTGCTGTTAACCCAGTCTTAGGAGTACTACATTCATCTCCACACACCCAAACATCCCATGGTTCATTTCTTTCTTTCAGGGTAGAGAACATCTCTGGGGTAAGTCAACTAATTGAGTAATTTATAATTGTCTTTGTAAAACCTAAACAGGAAGTGAACTTTACAGCCTGAAAAGACTTATAAGTATATCCCAGGGAAATTTGGAATTGTTTTTTTAAAAACTCTCTGCTATTTTGGATCACCTGGATTTGGCACTCTATTGAAAACAGGAAATGGAGTTGTGACCATGTATGCAATATTTCAAATGTAAATCGAGGGCCAGATTTTTAGAACACCTATCCCTTCTCAGGGAAAAACAAAACTATGACTTCGAAGCCAAATTAAAAGGAGCATTTAGTTTTTAGAACAGAGACAAAGGTGTGGTTGCTATGTGATTGGCTTCAGAGTAAAATATAATCAAATGACTTACTGGGTGGCTATGTATTAACTAAGGGTTAGTTCACTAAGAAAGCCGCATGTTTGTTTCATAACTCTCTTGGCATTGCATTCTTTGTGTATGGATGTTATCAACCTTACTGATAAATAGTCTACAAAAATGTTAAACATACATGTCTACAAGTGAACTCATTAATCTTTTTCCTCAAGCCTAGTTTTTCTGTCTTGCTTGCTGGTCTCACCATCTACCTAGTCTCCCAAGTCTCCCACTTGGGTGACATAAAACCCTTGATTCTCTCCTGCATTCAGTGGGCTACTAAATATACTGAGCATTCTGCTCTCAGAATGTCTCCCACCTTGCCTCTCCTACCATTCCCACTACCACTTCCTTAGCACAGCAGCTCCAGCGGCCTCTTCCCTGGGCTCTTTGTCTCTAGTCTAATCCCCATCCAAACCCATCTGAATCCAGCCTTAAGGGTACTGCCAGGTTTCCATCCCAAAATACCCATCTGATCACATTTCTCTAACTTAAAAACCTGCATCAATT
Organism: Potos flavus; assembly: GCA_028534135.1. Taxonomy (NCBI): domain Eukaryota; kingdom Metazoa; phylum Chordata; class Mammalia; order Carnivora; family Procyonidae; genus Potos; species Potos flavus. The sequence continues at coordinate 67,061,349 of CM052886.1, forward strand.
CCTGGTCAACTAAAGGTTAAAGTCAAAACTCTCTAACATTGCATTCAAGTCCAGAAATCTTTTCAAAACTCGAAGTCTAGCTTGGTAACCTCATTTCTTGCCATTCCTCACCAGTAGGAGGTGCTAATCTCCTATACCAATAATCCTTAAATACTATAGCCTCAACACACCACTTCCATACTTTTGCACAGGCTGTTTCCCCTCCCATGGATGCCCTCCTCTCCCCCAAGTTCCCCATTGATAGGTTGGCAAACTTCAACTTATCCTTCAAAACCTAACCTAGGTGTCACATCCTCTAAGAAACCTTTCTTGTTTCATTATCTGCCCACTGTGAGAGAGTCAATCTTTCTCAAATGTGTTCCTTCAGCACCTCATACTAAACCTTTTCCACACTATTTTTTAAAATATGTGTCTGACTTCCTTAGTATGTTATGAATTCTTTGAGGAAGGGTAGAATCTAGGACTTCACTCTATATTCTATGTGCCTAAGATTGGACTTAATAAAAGTTTGTTGAATTATATTAAATTGATCCAACCTGCATTGTGAAGTAGATTATAAATAAAAAATATATAGTATCTAATTTTCAGGAAGTATATAAAATTGGATTTTGTCACAGATTGTAAAATGATTGCATATGTTCGAGAGTTTTGTAAATTTGACTCATTTCTTACCATCATAAAACAGTATTATAACAATGTTATTACTGAAATGTATTTCCACTTTATAAAAATACTGAAAAGAATACTATCTATGTATTTGATAGTTTACCACCACTTTTTTTTTTTTCCAAAGATTTTATCTATTTGACAGAGAGCACAAGCAGACGGAGCGATGGGCCGAGGGAGAAGAAGCACACTCCCCACTGAACAGGGAGCCTGATGTGGAGCTCAATCCCAGGACCCTGGGATCATGACCTGAACTGAAGGCAGATGCTTAACCAACTGAGCCACCCAGATGCCTCTACCACCACTTTCATTACCAGAGTCCTTGAGGTAGCTTACAAGAACATGTATAAAGGCAGGTGAAGCTGAGAAAACATTTAACCTGGAAGAAAAAGATGGACATCACCATTGTGCACAAAGGGAGAGCTGTGGAAGGTGGAAGAACAATTCATTTAGGAAACACATTTATGACCATGATTCCCACACCTCATCAGTGCTTGGAGAGCTTAATCAAATATAGATCTCTGGGCCTCACTGTGGGGGATTCTAGGGTAGATCTCAGGGAGGCCTTGGAAACAGGCTTTTTTTTTTTTTAAAGATTTTTTTTATTTATTAGAGAGAGAGATACAGTGAGAGAGGGAACACAGAATGGGGAGTGGGAGAAGGAGAAACCGATGTGGGGCTCAATCCCAGGACCCTGGGACCATGACCCGAGCCGAAGGCAGACGCTTAACGATTGAGCCACCCAGGTGCCCTGGAAACAGGCTTTCTAAAATAATTCCCTAGAGCATTCCGATGAGCAGCCAAACCTGGAAACCACTAGGCTAAGGGAAACCACTGAAAATCCAGAAAGCCAGTGGAATCACAGTGATAGCTCTATTTAAAAGTTATAGATGATTCCAGAGAATTTTAGAAAAGAGAAACTTTCTAAAGACTTCAAAATATGAAAGCCACAAAGTATTTTGTTTCATCTCGTCTAAAAATTGAGACGTTTAGTTACCACTCATAAAAAAGATGGTCTATACTGCATTATGATACAGTAGTTTCCACCCAAAGCCAAGCTTTAATTTGGGGGTATGTGCAGGGAGAGATGCCGCCATTTGTGGGCCTACAACCGCCCGGGACATCCTTGCAGGGAACCACATCAGTCACATGGCCGTCCACATGAAGTGGCATAGCTGCCCATTTGGTGGGTACAGCAGTGTCCCTTAGTTTCCTGGGCCACAAAGAAAGCCCTTTAAATGTTCTAAGTGCAGTGGCAAAATACTAAATTCAGGTCCTGTCTCCAAAACAACATGCTTTTATTTTTGGGCAATTGCTTGATAAGGCAGTACTTTTGTTTGGCAGTATAATCTTGGCACCTAGCCTACAGTGAGTTTTAAAAGAAAACATAAACAGCATGTTTGTAGGTATCACAAAGAAAGATTCTTGAAAAATTTGAAGCTGTATTGTTAGCTGCAAGTTTTTCTAATAGCTGATCCATTTAAAGTGGTTTTGAGGGGGAAAAAATTCATGTGTCCTCCCAGATCTCTCTACTATGTACTAGTACATTCTTTTTTCCTATACCCTGAGGTTTATGTTGTTTTGTGATCGGGTATCTGAGTCATTAGCAATAGTTTAGGTAAACCAAAAATTGCAAAGTCTTGCCTCCTGCCAATTAATGGCAGGAGAAGGGCTGGTAGGGGGAAGGTGCTTAGAGCCCAAGGGGACTTCCCCTTACCATCCAGAAGCCTCATTCAGGAAATCCCTGAATTGCTTACCTAGTTTATGAGCTCCTTGATGGGCAGTTTTTAGAAAAACATTATGTTGTTAGCTAAACCCCAGTAAGCTGGAAGCTTGGGAGTAACATAATGGCGGTGGGGGGCAGGGAGTACTAGTTCTAGAGAACACGAGGTACGTTACCCTAATCCTCTCAGCACGTGCACCACACACAAACTCCCTGTTCTTCAGGAGAAATGATTGTTGGCTTCTGCTCACAGGAAATACCAGCCTTTCTTTCTTTCAATTATATCAGGGAATTTCTATAATCCTATAAGACTAACTGTAACTATCAGCATATTTGCTGAATATTTATGCAAGGCAATCTAGTGTAGTTAGACAATTAAAGATATTTTATTCCACATCCCGAATGTTTTCCATCACACCAGAGTCGCTGTATCTCTCTGCTGTAGTGCTAAGTGCAGGTATACCTTGGGTGTAGCTGTAGGATGGATTCTGAACCTGCAATAACACATTAACGTTCACAATGCACAAATATTTTAACAGTGAAGGAGGTTGGGGTTTCGAGAAAAGATTTGGGAAAGATATTTTTCTTGACTTTTGAGATCAAAATTTCGTTTGAGTATAAAAACAATTATGTAGACCGCTGATGTTTCTCTTAAACAAGACTTTTTTTTTTTTTTTTTTAATGTGTTAATAGGGCCTCTGGGTGGCTCAGTCGCTTAAGCATCTGAGTCTTGATCTGGCTCAGGTCATGATCTCAGGCTCCTGAGATAGAGCAGAAGTAATTTCATGTCGCTCATTTTGGGCCTCGTATTTTTTTGTTATATTTTGGACACTTGAAATGACCCACAGAGGAATTCTAGGTAGCAGATGTTAATTTCATGGCATATTACAAATTGCTGATGAAATTAAAAGTAAAATATATAGAAGAGTAAGGAAATGCGTGGTCATCAGGCTGAGCAAGAGCCTGGAGAAAGCTTCCAAACTCTGTATTTGGTTGTGGGAGCAGTTTCTGAAGTATTCCCTTTATCTCTCCCACTTGGGTGAAAGCATACACTTTTTCAGCTTATGAATCGATACATACTGGATTTCAATGACATAAATGTGAGTTTCGGTATTAGTAAAACGTTTACCAACACAGAGGGGAATGTGACGGCCTCAGTTTGGTAATACCAGGCTGGAAGGCAATCATGGATCATATGATCACGTGGACTGCAGTGTAGATTGAAGTAGATATGCTATCAATTAGATATACTAAGTAGCCTACTTGTCCCTACTTGATGAAAGTAAGTGGATTTTAAGATGTTTTGGAAAATTTTAAATACTACTCAAGCCAAAAGATTTTAGGGGCAAATTTTGAGGCAGAAATGATCTGATTAAATGTTTACGTGGCAGATGGAGAGGGTGAGGGGTACTTATGGGCTCCTGGCTCCTGTCAGTGTAGGTCCTTTGATCAGAAACACACACAGGAGTCAGGAGGGAATATGGCAAATATCTGATTCCCTAAGTGCCATACTATGGTATTCTCATGATAAAATTCATTACAAATAAATATTATCATTATTTAAATGTAGCTGTAGCTTTAGTGCAATATACAATTAAGACAATACCTCTAGCATTTTGGAGCCCAGCACGGAATTAGTGATGCCCTGAAGGAGAAAGCCTCGAGGTGTACTTGGTTGTTAGCATGTAATCGTCACCTCCTCTGTGCCAGGTACAAGCACTTGAGGTAATGATGATGAAACTGGTGAGACAAGAGGTTGGTTGCCTTGAACTCCTGTTCACAGCCTTTGCCTAGTTCATCTGCTGCCTGCTGTGTTTGTGAGGTTTCCTCGGCCTGGCACAAGGTACAACTTCAGGCTTTTGAAGGGACACCTATTGTAGACTGACTGTGCTCCCCCAAACTCATACCCCCAATGTAATGCTATTTGGAAATGGGGTCTTAGCAAGGGAATTAGGGTAAGATGAGGTCATGAAGGTGGGGCCCTTATAATGGGATTATCCCCTTATAAGAGACACCAAAGAGCTCGTTTGCATTCTCTCTGAATGTTGACAAAGAAGAGGTCACGTGAGTCCACAGCAAGATGGTACCCAGCAAAATTTCAGTTGTTTAAGCCCCCTAGTCCATGGTATTTTCTTATGGTAGCCCAAACTAACTAAGACAACACCTTACCTGGAGGTAAAGCAAACTAGCCTAGATTTGGATTACAAGATAAATTGGCCACCATGCTCTAGACAGTTGAACTAACTGAATCGAACTGCCAGTACCAAACCCAGAAAGAAGTATGCAAGGAATTTCCCTCCCTGGGCTTTATTTATAAGTAGAAAAGAAAACCATCTAAGAGGGTTTTTTTCCCCTCAGTTAAATAGTGAATCAATAAAGAGTCGTGAATCCACCTATACACTGAGAACATGATTTCACGATCAATTAGACCAAAACTCCTAAGTATCTTTGAACCTTATGATTAGGGCATTAAAGAAAAAGCAATTCTAGCTGGGGGAAAAAAAATCCATTTATTAGAAATATTCTTCCATTAATTAATTGCAGATGTTTACTAAATAAACATAAAACTGTTATTTAAGCCTTGGCAGGTAATCTTTAAAATCAGTAGCCAAAATATATTTGTTATAGTGAAGTCACATAAAAGAATATATGATCCTATTTCCAGGCTATTTCCGGCTAGAGACCCACATCTTTGTAATGCTCAGTGCTTGGTTCAATTGCCTTACCCCAATATTCTTAATTAAGGGTCACAATTCATTTTTGATAAGAGTAAACACCCAATTTGCTAGCAGAAGGCCAAAGAATTATGAGTAATTGAAATGTGGAGATTGGGATAAAATGCAAGAAAAACAATGTAATTTTTGCAGAATGTAACAAACCGAACTAATAATTTAAAACAGTAAGTTATATTCCTGAATTAATTTTAATAACTAACCAATATTTAAGTGGTGAAGTTTTTATTACTGGACAACCACTTAAAGAGAATGTGATGGAGGGAAGTTAAAATCTAAGTTTTGGAGTAAGCTAAATGATCTTTATGGTCTCTTCTAGTCCTGAGATTCTTTCTATGAAAAAAGAATTTCAAAGTATTCTTTGATCTACAAATAAAAAAGCTAATGATTTGTCTGGAACTCAGATCTTGGTCATATATGCATTTAAATCTTTTTTCAAAAAGAATATTTGGGATTTAAATAAGCACATCAAAAAAGAAAAAAAATGTCTCTTCTGCCCACACACTTATCCATTTGAGCAAGAAAAAAACCTATATAAAATGAAATACATTATTTGCGTAAAGAAAAAAAAATCACACAATTTTAAATTTCAGTTGTTTTGTAAATACTGTAGTTATTTGATTTCAAATCACCGATAAATATCTTCAGGCAGAAACTCACTATAGACCTTTGCACACAAAAAACATCATGTGTGTGCATGAGTGTATTTCTTTAGCTATGTGAAGTCAGTTTCTATTTCAGATCCGATAAGTGTAACAGGAAAAGTATGTGAAGTAAAACTTTCTGAGTAATGTAGTGTATTTTAGTGGTCCTAAATAGGTCATATAAGATTCATGATTCACCTGGAAAAGAAGAAAGAATGACAGAATAAAATAAACCCCTACAAATAAAATAGGCTAAATTTTATATTTTCAGAAAGTACAATGATTTTAAGGAAATCATATGTATTCAGAATTTAAGCGTAAGCTCCAAACTGTTGACACCAAGCACCGTTAAATTATTCTAAACTTAGGCAAATCCCAGGAATTATTTTCTAAGAATCTAAGATGAAGATTGTATGTGTGCATTTTCAAGCATGTAAGTGTGCAAAATTCACGTAACACACTTTCAGTTGCAGTGACCATACAGATGTTTCCCCAAAAAAGATTTGATCAAAACTTTTGAGTCAATAGCCCTATCCCACTAGCACCAATGATAAAATACCGCTTAGTGAAATGCAGTTAGAATTAAATAAAATCATTTTTTAGTAAACAACAGTTAATTTAAAATTTGCTGAAACCCTGTATATAAAACATATATGCGGAGAGAGTAAGAGCTATGATTGATTTATTTTTTAAATTTTTATTGAATGACTTTTAAACAGATTCACACTATAAAAGAATGTATACTCGTATTGAATTCCAGCTATTTTGGACAAGATTTACAAAATCACATTTATCATAACCTGATCAAATATTCTTTTGCATACTAATCAAGGGTATAACTCCCCATTCTCTTAAAAAAATAGCAAGTAAAATAAATTTGAACTCTGACAGAATTGGTGACTTAGGTGAGTCACGAGAAAGAAGAATGTGTGCCCTAGAGACTGCCAAAAATAGCAGAACAGAAATTAGGCTTGCAATTTCTGAATTTTATGGTGCACTCAACTGCAAATCACTAAAACCCTTTAGACATAATGGCCTGGACGAACCCACTTTTACAATCATTCAACAAATATCTGTTCATTCAAGAAAACTGTGAGAAAGAGCTGTGTTTTGCCTGAAGACAGCCACTGGCTTCTCTCTGCTGAGGCCGCCATGATGGCCCGAGCGAGTGTACAGCCTTGGCCAGTGATGAAAAGAATCAGAACCTTCTTTTAAAAATTGTATGTGTAAATTATATTCATTTTTAGGGATTTATCTAAAACTGCTAGAGAAATTGCCAAAATAATATGCGTGTGGCTCTATTAAGAAAGCTGAAATCTATCAAGGGCAAAAAGGCTCTCTTGAAAAAGACTAAAATTCTTGGTCCTAAAACTCTTAACACCTCATACAGAGAAGACTAGCATTAAATGACGAGGCTTTCAAAACATGGCCATTTGTAACATGTGAACTGTCTTCCCTCTGCCTTCAAGAAAAGTCCATGTTTTGACCATTAGTTAAATAAAAACTTGAGATCTTAAAATATCTCAGCTTCCCTATTTTTAAACTAGATTCATTTCATAGAACAAAGCATTTCTTCCATTTTTAAATAATACACACTTCAGTTGACATTTTTTAAAGCAGTAAACTAGTTGCTAGCTCTGTTTATAAAGCTTGCTGGATCTTGTAATTCTTAAAAACAACAACTAAACCAAAGTTTCTCAGACCCAACAGAAAACACTATACAAACATGGAGGGCATAAGCTGAATGGGTCCATCTCCAAATAATACAAGCTTTTGTAAGTTACTGTCTTTCCCCTGACTCTAATCATTTACTGTCTATACCTGTATATGCAGTTTCACATTTAATATGCAACTAGCACCCTATTAGATTCTTGGTAGAGTAGGACCCTGAGAATAAGTCCATTAAGAAATCACATATTATGTATGGTACCAGTTTGAAGTTTTTAAAGTCTCTAATCTTAAGAAGGCAGAAACAAAAGTCTTCCCCCAAATGATACTTATCACCATATAAAGAAGAATATATACTTGACATTGAGGTGCCCATCTAGTGTCAGTTATTTATACCTAAGTATTTTTTAAACATATGAAAAGCTTCTAATTTTGAAAAACTAAATTTATAAAAATGTTGATAGGGTTCAAGTCCAGGCATAACCTAGGAAGTGACCTTGCTACCCTAATCATAGCTGGCGTGCTCTGCGATTCAGATGATCCATTGACTTGTTGCAGATTTGTTAGCCGTAAGTACAGTTGGCGTTATCTCCATGGATCCAGAGGCAGATCTGGGCGTACTTGAGGGGAGTGATGCGCACGGCCACGTTGTAATCCTTCTGCACACCGTGGACATCCACCCATTGGTGGCCCGAATAGATCGCAATGATTTTGCGCTTCCAATTCTTTTTGTCTGGCTCTTTCAGACGCAGGTAGACCCCGGAACCAGTGGAGCCTGACTCAGCATCGCAGTATTGATAGAGGAGATCGTTGGATTCGTCGGACACGCTACAAAACCGGTAGACTAACTGATCGGCCCTGTCATGATCAAATCCTGAGAAGTGGATCATTCCCCCAGGCAGCTTCTTGACGGTCGGACTGATTCCTAGCTCCATGTATTTCTTCTTGTGAGCGCGCTTCAACTCCAGAAGAGCATAGTCATAGTCCAAGGCCGCGTCCCCCTTCCCTCCTCTAGCCCAGCCTTTGGGAATGTGGGTATTCTTGACCCGGGTCCACTGGAAGGAGGGCCTCCCCTCAGCAACTCTCCGACCCCGACCAGATTCCTTTCTCCTTCTTCCAGCCTTGGTTCTCTCCAGATTGTCTTTGGTACCCTCTCGCTGGTCACCACCATTGGCTTCTCTCCTGCTCCTCTTAGAACCCCTCCGCTTCTTGCCACCGCCCTTATTTCTCATCTTCAACAATCCTACCCTTAGCTTTTTACTCCCTTTGATGTAGTCCTTTCCATCATGCACACAGTGGGCGGCTGTTAGAACGTGGCTGGGGGAAATGAGAATGCCGCTGCAGCCTGTGGAGAGCTTCACAGCTGTGCTGAAAGGGAAATTGGTTAAGAACTTTTTGTCCAAGATGCTGAACCTGCTATCTGTGCCATACACCTGTCTCTTCCTCCTAACGGGTGCCCCTTTCATGCTGATATTCCTAGTGGGCTCAAGGACCACATCTTGAACTTTGACTCTGGTCAAGGTTCGGGTGCCATTCTCGAAGACAGTCTCATAGGAAAGAGAATCTTCCAGGTCAGAAAGGCTGGGAGCTGGGAGTTCTTTCTGGCATTCAATGCCACACACTCTATTGAGCACCATCTTAGCATCTGCCTCAAAGGTAGGGCTGGCGAGATGAAAAGTCCTTTCACTGACCACCCGGGGTATTTTGCTCAAGTGCCACATAAAATCCTGTTCCATTTCAGATCCACCAATGAGGGTCCACCCGAGGGTGAAAAATATCCAACAAAACAGCATACTTTCCATTTTGTTCTTCTCTTTTGTCCTTAAAGATAGAAAAAGAAAGAGAAGCTTTATGAAGTCCTCTTTTTAAATATGTTACTTACCCATTTCATTTAGGTCTTGAATCCTTAATATACCATCACCACAACTGGGAGTCCTTATTAGATTTTACTGCGATCAGATAAACACCCTGCTAAGCAGTCTCACACAGACGTCCAAAATTAGTAAATTGCATTTCATCCAACTAACTTCCACAAGCTCTAACTCACCTTCCCCCACCCCCACATGCCATTTCCGCCTCTACCTCCCCAGACGGCCCAACACATGGGAAGTTGAGATGGGGTGGTGAATCAGGGTCCCTTATTGCCTGAGCCACTCTCCCTTCCTAGGTCTCCTACAACCATATTTCTAGGTGATTTAGAAACAAAAATGGCAGCAGATGTCTGGAATTTTCCCCTGCACTTAGCTCTTCATGAGCAGGGATCATCAATTCCTCATCTCTAGAGCATAGAGGCCTAGTAGAGCTCAGAAAACGTTCATTATAATACAGTGAATTTCCTTAAACCATGGTTTGCAGACCAAGCTGACCGATGGTGTGACATACCATGCACTTTTCTTAAAACCAACTTGTGCCTGGAACTACCATCTAAGCAAAGCAACATACAAAAAGCGCCTCATGGTAGAACTTTACTGTAGACTAAAATTAGTTGTAAGAATTTAAGGCTGTGGTTCTGAATTTGCCACTTGGGAGAACATGATCTTGATTAAATAGAGTCCCTTTCATCATTACTCTCATCATCTAAGAACAGTGCCTTTGTTCAATATTTTTTAAGTTGCCAGTGTTTGGTACATTATATAATACCCCTTCTATTGTTTACATCTTCTTGCCCTCTTTTCCTGCTTCTCTAGGCTCACTCGTATGTAAAGCTATTTCATAGAATTGATGTTTGCCAGGTTCTGCTTTATGTGGGTGCGGGACAGTGGGAGCATTCTTCAGTCTTTAGAGCAGCAATTTTGAACTTCCAGGTCACTACTGTTTGCGAGCTATGCTCCAAGTCATTTTAAACAAATAGTTAAAATATCAAGGCTTAGCATATGGTATTCATTTTATAGACAGCTGGGACAACTCCAGGTTCGATTATTCCTACAATGTCTTTATCTTGATGCTTTCTGAGAAGGTTGGTTTTCGGTTTGGGTTTTGGGGGAGGGGGGTTGGCATGGAACAAAAGCTAACAAGAAACGTTAGGAATGGCCCACAACCCAGCATAAGATCTTGAGCTCTGTCATGACAAGCAAAAGTTGTCTCTGAGGCAGAGTTGAATATGGGCATCTCTCTCTCTTTAAGATTTTATTTACTTGAAAGAGAGACAGAGAGAGTGAGAGAGAAAGAGAGCATGAGCAGGGCGAGGGACAGAGGGAGGAGCAGACTCCCTGCTGAGCAGAGAGCCCGATGCAGGGCTCGATCCCAGGACCCTGAGATCATGACCTGAGCCAAAGGCAGACGCTTACCTGAGCCACACAGGCACCCAAATATAGGCATCTCTCTTTTTTTTCTTTTTTTAAGATTTTATTTATTTATTTGACAGAGAGATCACAAGTAGGCAGAGAGGCAGGCAGAGAGAGAGGGGGACGCAGGCTCCCCACTGAGCAGAGAGCCCGATATGGGGCTCCATCCCAGGACCCTGAGATCATGACCTGAGCCGAAGGCAGAGGCTTTAGCCCACTGAGCCACCCAGGCACTCCAATATAGGCATCTCTTGACACAAAGAGTTCATTTGGCCCGTATACAAGTAGAGAAGTTTGTTAACAACACAAATGGCATTCTTTTGATAAAACAAAAACATATACCACATGAACCACTTTATTGTTTAAACATGATATATTCACTGAAACATGACATTGTTAATTTGTATCATCATGTATTTGAACATATTAAACAAATTTAGAATAACCTTTACCATGATTTGCATCAGCAAAATTACACAGAAGTTTTGCAATTTCCATTTTTTATCTACTCATACTTGCACGCAGAGCAGTGGTGATTCTGGTTAATATTAGACTGTCTTGTTCGCTGAATAGCTTGTAATTTGTTTTACTTTGGAGACAGGGCATTCTTCTCTACAGAATGATGGATATCATAAAAAAATCAATAACATTCTGAATATCGTTCAGAAAAAAATCCACATTCATGTCACAATATTTTCTAATCATCCCCATGGCAAATGACACTTTATACAAAGCAGTAAGTATATTGGTAGTGATTTTGTTGAGCCAACTAGTGTATTCTTTTGTTATCTCCAATGCAATTTTCACAATGACTATTTCATCAATTTTATTTCATTGAATTGGAGTGAAAAAGGCTAACAACTCAGTAACTCTATTGAGGCCTTGAAATCATGTTTTAGGGGGTAGTTTCCAAGATGAAAAATTATGTCTTTGTCTAAAAAAAAAAAAGAAAGCTAAAATCAGAGAGTTATTTCCTGCCTCTTAGCCAAACAGAGCAAAATAGATTATTTTTAAAAATATATGTGTGCGTGTATTTGATATTACCTACTGATTCTTAGCAAAATTTCAATCAAGAAAATTTTTTGTGTGGGTAACACAATGTTTAAAAATTGACTTTTTTCATTTACTCCTTTATGACAACAGCTATCCATTGTGAACTAATATAAGAATACACCAAAGAGGGTACCTGGGTGGCTCAGTCAGGGTTGGGCAACTGGCTCTTCATTTCGGCTTAGGGTTGTCATCTCAGGAGGCCTGGGATCGAGCTCTGTAATGGGCTCACCGCTCAATGGGGGCCTGTTTCTCTCCCTCTCCCTCTTCCTCTGCCCCCCACCCCACTCACATACATGTACAAGCTCTCTCTCACTCTTAAATGAATAAATCTTAAAAAAATACACCAAAGACTGAAAGTCAGCCAAATAACCATGTTGAGAAATGCAAAGAGTCACTTGTACGTTTCAGCACTTGATACTAATGATCCATGGAGTAAGAGGTGTGGGAAAGGCATTCCCAGGCAAAACAGAGGACATCTAAATCATGATCCTGTGATATTGTTTCCCCGACTAGGTTTTATTTTTTTTTCACTGCTATTTAATTTAGCCTTACAACTAAAGCTAGTTAGGGATTAGAAAGGCAGAATGCAAGTATTAAATGGCAACTGACAAGATGATCTTTTGCTACACGAATCATTGAATTGGAACATGAATCTCAAATATAGAAGTTCCCCTACTCTTTACCAAATAAAACACGTGCCCTGTGCCATAATTCTCTAGGCAGACTTTGAAGAAAGCCCCGTGTCATGGTTAATTTTATGTATCAACTTGACTAGGCCGGAGGGTACCCAGATATTTGGCCAAACATTATTCTGGGTGCATCTGTGAGGGTGTTTCTGAAAGAGAGTAGCATTTGAATTGGTAAATGGTGTAAAGCAGACTTCTCTCCTGAATGTGGGTGGGCCTCATCTAATTAGTGGAAGGCTTGCATAGAATTAAGAAGTATACTCTCCTGTGAGGAAGGGGGACTGACTCCTCCTGCCTGCTTTGAGCTGGGACATTGGTGTTTTTTTTTTCCCCCTGCCTTTGGACTCTAAATGAAACATGAACAACTCAAAAGAATATTATCAGTTTGTTAATAAAATTCCATACTTGTGTATGGCAAAATAAACTCTGTTTATCAAGGGATGCCCAGATTGCAGTCCCAGATCAGCAGTGTCAGCCTCACCTGGGATCTTGTTAAAAATCCAGAGCTCCTTTCCCAAACTCTCCATATGAGGGAGGAGGGGGGCTGGAAGGTGGGGTTCCCAGCTACCCACGTTTTAACCAGCCCTCCAGGTGATTCAGATACTCAGTATAGTCTGAAAACCACGGCAGCAGTAAAGGCCCTGGGGCAGCCTCCTGAGCCACACCCCAGAAGGCAGTTTATCCGGGGATTCTTGCTCAACCAAGTTCCAAATGACCTCTCCTTCTTCTTCATGTAAAAACAAATTTATTCTAAACTTTGCTCTTTTACTGTTTTACCAATTGTTAATATCAAATGGTTCAGCCATTAATAAAGAAAAAACATACTTCTATATAACTAAGGTAATAATACATCCAAAAAGATTCGAACTCAGCAGTTTGGGGGGGAGGGGAAAAATGAGCAAAATGGGTGAAGGGGAGTAGGAGCTACAGGCTTCCAGTTATGGAATAAGTCGTGGGAATAAAAGGTACAGCTGAGGGAGTCTAGTCATTGGTATTATAATGGCCTTGTATGGTGACCCATGATAGCTCCATTGTGCGGAGCACAGCATAACCTACAGAATTGCCAAATCACTGTTCTACACCAGAAACTAATGTAACATGGCATGTCCACCATACCTCAACTAAAAAAAATTCAGTTGGCTTGTAGGTAATGCTTCCAACATCTGATGTTACAAATTATGCATGAGCATGGGTTTCCCAGCCCTGTCTGGTGCCCTTTGAGGGAGCCCTGTCGCAGTGCACCACAGGAGTAAAAGCGACGCCCACATCTATCCTCGGGCATGGGAAGGGCAGAGCTTTATAATGTGACCTCAGAATCACAGTAATAAGAGGACATGAATCTAGTTAGCCTTTCTAATTTGACCTATAATTTAAAACTGGACAAATGTTTAAGGATGCTTGCTTTTGGAAAATCTAAGTTTGCCTTGTGGTAAACGGTCAGCGTAAGGTAAATGATAGCTCTTACCGATAGAGTGACCCATGGTTCAGTGGACACATCTACACGTGCCCATCATCCAAAAAGCACTAGCTCATTGATCTAAAGAGACACAGTCCCAACTGGCGGGGCAGCCATAACATTTTTGAAAGCTTTAATGTCCCCTGTCTTCCCTCATCCTCCTTTTTCCTGTTTTCCATTATAATTGTGACCTTCACTGTCCCTTTCCAGATGCCTTGGATTCAGGGCTTCAAATTCCAATTTTGGTTAACAAAAGTGAGGTTGCAGTCATCGGTCTCCACCGTGAGTCAGCATACACACAGTTGATTATGGGTTGCCTCATGGAGACAAATGGAGTGGAAGGGAACCAGGGAAGAAGCAAGAATCGGGGTTTTTATAGATGAAGTCTTACCAATGGATCTTTGCACTTGGTCTATATTAATAGAAACAACCACACGAATCTACAGGAGATGACTTACTATAACTCTGTTCGTCTGCTTATTCTTTCTTAGAGGTGTGACTGCTGTTAGTATTTAGAATATTGGAGCCTCTGTACCAGTGTAGTGGTTACATATATTGACCGGGGAGTAGGGACACTTGGGCTAAGTCTCATCTTTACCACTTCCCAGGCACATGAAATTGGGCAATTCATTAGGTTCGGTTTCAGCGTCCTCATCTGCAAAGCGGGGAGACTAGTAATCTCTACCTTAGAACATAACCATGGGGATTAAGTAAAACGATATATCCAGAGAATCATCTCTGAGCCCAGAGCATAATAAGCAGTCAATGAGGGCACGTATTGCATGGAGCACTGGGTGTGGTACATAAACAATGAATCTTGTAACACTGAAAAAATTATTTGGGGAAAAAAAATAATAGGTTCTTTTATAATTATTATTGTGCCGTAATGGGTGAATTAACATCACTTTAAAATAGTTTATTACTTAAGCCAAAGCGATAGCACTCAGCTTTCTAAAACTAAACAGCCAAATATTTTTATTTCAGGATAGTTTCAGACACACCCTCAAACTCCCTTTTTCTTTGTTTTGTTAGTTAGGTTTTTTGCTCAAGGACAGCTACATTTTAGAGACTTCCAAATGAATGCTTTCCTAATTACTCTTGTCTGTGAGTATCTGTGGCTTTGTAATATATTTTTCTCAGAGCTAGTAAACTTAAGTGTGATTAAACAATATCCAGCCACAGAACACTCGAATTGCATTTCCTGTGCCTTATTTACAACCTGGATCTATATTAGGAATTCTAGAACAGCATCAGGCCCTCAGCCTAAAAAGAAACAGAGTCAATGTCAAAATAATTACTCCAGGGGCGCCTGGGTGGCTCAGTGGGTTAAAGCCTCTGCCTTCCGCTCAGGTCATGATCTCAGGGTCCTAGGATCAAGCCCCACATCGGGCTCTCTGCTCAACAGGAGGCCTGCTTCCCCCTCTCTCTCTGCCTGCCTCTCTGCCTACTTGTGATCTCTCTCCTCTCTGTCAAATAATGAAATAAAATCTTTAAAAAAAAAGAAAAAGAAAAAAATTACTCCAAAGGAGTGGTTTATAGTGAAATAAACACCTAAGTTTTTGAGTGAGTCTATCTAGAGCATATAGAATTTTACTATGGCACGACATAATTCTATTGTAAGACTCAGTACCTCTTCTGTCTTTTGTTTTTTTTTTTACCCTGAGAAGTGTATCGTTTAGCTGAAGACAGGCAGACTAACGAAAGATTAAACGATTACTCACCATATTAAATATTTCAAATGAATTATTTTTCCCATATCTGAAAATAAGAATATGGACTTACCATCAAGAATCTGCACTATGTGAGGTGATAGATATGTTAATTATCTTAGTTGTAGTCATCATTTCACAACGTATATATATATATTTATGTATACACACATGTATAGATATTTACACGTATGTATTTAAATATATACAATGTGTATATATTCATATATATATAAACAGCATGATGTACATCTTAAATATACATAATTTTGTCAATCATATTTCAATAAAGTGGGAGGAAAAAAAAGTAAAAGAAAAAAAGAAAAATTTGCACGGAGCTGCTCTCCCTCCCCAGGTAACAGACTTGCCCTTACTCAGGGCTGTCTTTGCACCTGGTCCGGGTTATGTATCATTAGACCATCATCCAAGTTCATGAGTATACAGTGCTGCCATAGAACAAACTGCATGAACCTGTCACACATTGTCCAGGGATGCTGGGGGTCAGGGACTGCTCAGATCAATGCCCTTGGAGGGCCAACACCGCTTTCTGCCTCATGTGCTTGTTAGGACACAGAAACGACCACATAGCCGCTTTTGACACCATGTTTGGACTTTACGTAGCCGTCCACGTGTCCAGCCAGCTGCCCCTCCCAGCAGCACTGCCTCCATTCACACTCCACAAACGTGCGGAAACACGCCCGGCCGTCCTCGCTCCTCCTCCTCCTTCAGCCTCCACCTTCCACGGGAAAGATGGACACACAACGGGTAGACGCTGTGGCCTGGCCCAGACGTTCTCAATCACGGCAGACAGAAGGGCTGATTTAGGCAAAAGGGCGGCAGTAGGAGGGGAGGAGTGTGAGCAGGGAGAGGAAGCAGGTGTGAAGCATCGCGTGGCTTAGGTTGTGGAGAACGCTTGGAAAAGCTTTAATAGTCACTCTCACAAACTGGGAGCAGGGGTATCTTACAAACTCTAATTCCCAGCCCGCTTGAGGCCCTTACCTGACGTCAGTCACCAACTGGAGCGCCGCATGGAGACAGCATTTAAGTTAAAAAGCGTATGGGATCACAGTGATGAGAAAGCAACAATAACTGGTAATCGGTGATGGAAGGTGTTTCAAGGATTCTGCAGGAAGCGGGCTTTGAGGGCAGTATGATTTTCAGGAAAGTTATTTAACCTCTCCCAACACTATTTCCTACACTGGTTAAACAGGAATGAGATTTGAGAGTATTTTTGTGAGAAACTACTAAGCTGTATACAAGCACAATGCCCAGAGCACAGCAAGCAGCCACAAATGACAGCAATCATTATGAATGTCAACCCACAGGAACCAAAACATAGGCAAATATTTAGAAGGGGTCTCATACATCTCTGACGGCCGTGCACCTCACTATGGTATGCCCAAAAATGGCTCCCAAAGAGAGCCGTATACCTGAATCTCCAGCACCTACGAGTATGTTCCTTCCAGGGTAAGCGAGACTGCACCTGTGATTTTCTGAAGCTTCTTACATGAGATTAGCTGGGATTATCCAGGTGAGGCCCATGTAATCACCGGAATCCTTATAGGAAGGAGGGTCAATGTGGGCGGCTTCTAGAACCAGCAGAGAGCAAGAGAACAAATTCTCTCCTCAAATTCCCAGAAGGAATGCAACCCCATGGACCGTCTTTACACTTCCAGCCTCCAGAACTGTAAGATAATGTGTTTTAAATCTCTACATTTTTTATCATTTTTACAGTGGCAGTAGATAGAGAACAGTCTAGTTTTTGCAACTGTCTCGCCTGGATGTTTAGAAAGAATAAGCGGAGAGTGACATCAAGTGGGAAAGAAAGTTTGGTTCAGAGGCTTAGACATAAATGAAAATTTTCATGTTAAGGAAAATTATATGGTCATGCAGTTTTCCAACTAAAAATAGAAGAGCGTGTTAGAACTTTTTGGTGGCCGTGGTAGAGACAAGAATTGGACCGGGGTAGATAAATTTGTTTATTTGACAAATGCATACTGAGTTCTTACTATGTTATGCACCATTTCAAAGTTTCTTTCCGTGTTTGAGAACCTCTGTGATAATCCCCCCCGACCTGCCAAACTGGAAGAGAACACGGCTAAGATACCTCTTAGCTCTAAAGTCTCGGGTTAAACCACTAGTGAGAAAACACCTAACAGTCAGGAGTGATCCTCAAGAAGCTTAAGCACTGCTCCCCTCCCCGGGGTAGGAACTTTCCTGCTGTTCTCATTGTCACCACTAGATGGCAGCGCCAGCCTGCGGACGGCAAATCTAAAGCCCTGCATTTAAATTGTTTACAATTCTATGATATAGAATTTATTTTAAAAGCATGTAGGATTCAGCAGGGGGATAAGTCCAACTGGCTAATAATACACTAAATGGTTGTCACATATGGAATTTATCACATTTAGAAAACCCATCTACAGGCCACGGAGCCTATCCTGATGAACTGAGGGCTGATGATGCTGTCTACAGCCAGACAATTTTCTGGCAGGTGGGTTTTCCAAAAACCATCATAGTGCCAGCACCCTTCCACTCTGACCTACAGCACTGCTAACCAGCCTCTGAAAATGTGCTGCATGTCGTTTCAACACAAAGAAAAATCTTCAACTTGCCAACTATTTCACATATGTTTATCAAATACTTTATATAATCCATTACCAAAGGCTAAGCTCTCCATGACTCAATGCTGAAAAGAAAGCAAGAAAGTTCATTGACAGTGTGCCAATTTCTATTCAAAATACCATACCATAGCACTATTTTCAAGTTTAGTTTCAGGGACAGAGACAAAGTAATGTCTGCTTTAAAAATTTGGCAGTCCTTGAGGGCAGGAAGATGGTAAAGTTACAGAGTTGATTATTTTACAGTGACCCACAACTTCTGTTTCTCATCACAATAAAAAATAAAACTCCCTTTGTTTTTTAGCTGTTTTTCCAGGACATGGACATTTCAATTTATGGAATGGATATGCTGTGTGTAAATCAACTTGGGAGTGAATGGCACTAAGGGAGCCCCTGGGGGCTCACTTATACATGGAGATAGGAAGCCCACAGACTTCGTTTTTATCTTGCGAGTTGGCATTCAGAGCAAAGAATGTATGTAAATGTATGAGCTTTGCTACTGTGCAGGCTTTAAAGCATCTTTGGATCACAATGTTGTTGGCTAGTCGTGTGTCAGTTTAACCTATTTGAAGCTTTGGGGGGAAATGAGGGTTAAACAAAGTTAGAAAATAACTTTTATACCACTAATTTGGCTTTGCTGTTTCCCAACCTCTCAGCTCAGATTTCTCATTTGCAAAGTTAACTCAATGCCAGCTGAGGGGGGTTCAGCCTCCAGAATTCGGAGTCTGATCCTACTGTTAAAATGCAATATGCTGGCCTTGGATATTTGAGCAGTGGGCAGAGAAAGATAAATAATTGACTCGGTAGGGAAAATTAACTCACATTAGCAATTGTTTATTTTAACATATAACGAGCACATCCCATGTGCCAAGCACTAAGCTAAACAATCTCACATTTAAAAACATGAAAAAGAGTCTTAAGAGTGTACAGGTTTCTGAGTTGTGTGCAAGAAAAGTGGGCCGAGTGTCCATGCTCAAGCCCCTCTCACACTAAAGGGGCTCCTCTAATATCTCCTAGTAAAAATAAAATTCCACATACTTGGCCATTACTTTCAAGCCTAGATGTCTTATTTGGCTGGAACTTGAACATTCTCTCTTCTAAATTATAAACCAGATTCTAAACATAATTCTCCAGGATTATATGACTTTTATAATACTCTGTAGAGACAAATGTACTGGGATAAAATGAGAATTAATTTTAGAAGTGAGAAGGCTTAATAAAAGGAGGGATAACTAGATAGGACAAGCAGCTCCTTTTCAAGTCAGTGATAGTGTAAAAAGGCCAAAGGAAGCTGGTGGGAATGTTTCTACAACTTTTCAAAAACTGTTTAATTGTGGAAAATTTCCCAACTACACAGAAGTAGAGGGAAAAGTTTAAAAAAAAAAGTAGAGAAAAAATATAACTTCATATGCCCATCACCCAGCTTCAACAATTACCAATATTTTGCCAGTCTTGCTTTGTCTATCTATCCCCCCTTATTTGTATTTTTAAAGCAAGTACAAGACTTTTCCATTTCATTTCACCTTCTCATTTTAAAAATGTTTTTCATTGCTCCTTTTGCTGACCTGTGCAGCCAAGTTGATGAAAGACAGACGGAAAGACGGACAGAAAGTCAGAGAGAGAGATTCCTAGCTTTCATAGTAGCCCTGCCAAAGAGGCTTTCGACCAGAAAAGACTTTCCAAGAATGGTTTTACACCTTTTTCAACGGCATCTGTTAATAATCATAAAAATAAAGAGGGTCCCCTCTCTAGTACTGCTTAAGTAGAAAGAATTCCATTTAGGGTCCAATGCAAACACTGTTACTGTTAATATTCAACTGTGCAGAGGGCGGGACACACAGCTGCCTATTGGGAGAGTAGTTTCTTGGAGGACTTAAAGTGCTAAGTTCGATCCCTATCTTTGGAGCCCTTCAAAGAAGCTCTCCTTGGGTGGGTCTGCCTTTCTCAAGGAAACGTTCAGAATCTTGGGTTTTGCCCTGTCTGCGGGGGGGGCTCCGTCCTTACCTGCGAAGCTTAGTCGGTGCTCGGGGCGCTGCCCAGCTCGAATCAAAGGCCCCCCCCCCCGAGGCGGTCAGAGCGCTGGCCGGGGCGGCCGGGGGCTGCTGCCACGAGCCTCGAGGACCCGCCCGCACCACCAGCAGCTCGTGGCGGAGACTGCGGCGGAGGCCGGAGCTGAGCTGCGCGCGGGCCGGCAGATGGGAGGGGAAAGGGGGCGATGACGCCGGGCGGACGCAGGGGGGAGGCGAAGGAGGGGAGGAGGTGGGCTAGAGGAGAGGCAGGGAAAGAGGGAGGGGGGAGGAACCCGGACGCCGGGCTGGGCCGAAGGAGGGGGGTTCCTCCAACGCGCGGAGCCGACGGGCCACCACCCCTCACCCCAGCATCTCTGTCCCTAGAGTGAAAGAATGGAGCACTAGGAAAAATGCGTGAGTCGGTTCACAAGAGATGTCTGTCCCCCTGAGGGTGGGCATCCCTTGCACGCTATCTCAGGAAGAGACTTGAAAGTTGGGGAGGAAGGGTGATGGGAGCGTGTGGGAGTTGTTCATGGAGTCTCCCTCTGTCTAGAGCCCAGCCATCCAGAAGAACCAGAGCTGTTTCCCCAACCCCATCCCAAGCCGTCTCTATCGCGGATCCCGCTTCCTGGCGCGTATCCCCCCACCGGGCAGATCCGACGGGGGCCAGTGCCCCGGGTGAGGGCTGCGTCTAACCTCAGGTGGCCGCAGGCGCCCACTCCGGGGCTGGGCTGCGGGCCGCTCCCGAGCATCCTGTGCCGCCGCCAGGGGGAGAGCGTCAGTTTCCCTCCGTCCAGAGGCTCATTGGCTTCTCTTTTCCAAGAGTTTCCGATTCTCGCCCACCTCTGTCCACCAGCCTGCTAACCTCGTCCTTTCTCACGCTCTCATTCTCCTCCTTGGCAGACGTGCCTCTTTGGAGTGCGGACCACCTGGGGAAGGGAGTCTCACTGATTCCACAGCTACTAAACTGCTGCTGGGTCGCAGGTCTGGGGCAAGATGCACCCATAACAAGGACAAAAACTGGGTCCTGGCCCTCCAAGTGGGGAGATCAAAGAAGTGCACAAGTATTTATAACACAAGGTCTTCGCATATTCCATAACATTTGGCTCATTAGTGCGTTGTTGCATTTCTCAAGTTTCTATGTATTTTTTTTAACAAAACGAGATCAGAATATGTATGTGTATACTATATATATGTGTAATTTTGTTTCCTGTTTTTTTTTCTTAGCATTTTCACATATGCACTTACCCATATAATTAAAATCTATTAATACTTTTTTTTATCTGGTATAAAATAATTAGTTCTGAAGCTGTCTCACTAATTAGGTCATAATCTTCGTAGGCATCTTGAATCCCCACCCTCTGCCACAGAACCTGGCGTATAATAGATGTCGATTCAACTAAAAAAGTTGGCCAGTGAAATTGAGCATGGCGTAGTCCTAGAGAAAAGCCCAGAATTCAGAGTGGGAAGTCCCATCTGGCACTAAGTACCTGGGCCCTGGGCCTCGTTTTCTTCAACGATGCATCAAGAAGGTTGAGCTTGGGGGTGGGGGGCATCCTGCAGTCTGCACTTCTCAAACATTAGGGGATTCTAATGCTGCATAAATCCAAAAGGATTTAGTGCGGGCCCAGGTCTGATTTCTTTAATTCCATCATCGCCTCAGGTGAAACTGACTCAAAGAGCTCTCACACTTTCAGGGCCCCCATCCTGAACCTTATACCCTGAGCACTGCCCCCCACCCCCCCAGGTTTACTAAGATATAAGTGACATATAACACTGTGTATGTTTAAGACAAATGCTGTAATGATTTTTTACACACATGCCTTGCAAAGTGTTTACCACAATAAGGTTAGTTAACACATCCTTAACCTCACCTCGTTGTCACTTTTAAGTTGTTACGGGGAGAACATTAAATCTTTATTCTCATAGCAACTTTCAAAATTACAATATTGTTAAGTAAGTCACTGTGCTGTCTACACAGTGGATCCCTGAAACTTAACCATCTTATAACTGAAGGTTTATACCCTTTAACCAACATCTCTCCATTTCCCCCACCCCTCAGCCTTTGGCAAATACTCCATTCTACTCCACTTCTGTGAATTCAATGTTTTTAGACTCCAGAGCTCTCAAGTCTATCCATGTTGTCTCAAATAGCAGGATTTCTTTTTTATGGATGAATAATATTCCATTAAATATATAAATATATATAATTATTTCATA
>CM052886.1:67084319-67176984 GCA_028534135.1 Potos flavus
CAGAGAAAAGCAGTCCGTCCCTCCCGTCTCCCTGGTCTCCAGCCGCGCTCCGAGCTCACCCGGCTTGTGACGGAGCGTTTCTGTCCCTGGCGCACGGCCGTTTGGAGTCTCCAAACCCAGCAGATTCCTGCCGCGAGCTCCCGCGCCGCTCCTCTCGGAGGAGGAAGGAGGGTCTCTCCGGATCTGCCCCTTGTGGGGTCCCTGCTGTAAGAGCAGCGGCCTGACTGTGCCGGGATCACGGTCCAAGGTAAGCCCGAGCTGGTAGCCCACTGTTCGGCTCCGTCTCTGCCATTGGCTTCCCCGTTCTGATATCTGGGAGCTCTGCCACCCTCAGACACCCCCGGTCTTTCTGTGACCCCACGGGTCCTGAAACCACGCTGTCCCCATGAGGGCTCCACCCCCCGGTTAGCCTCTGGAGCGATGTCCCTCAGTGGAGCAGATTTCTAAAAGTTCCGATTTTGTGCTCTGCTGCTCTGCGGCTGCCGGGAGCCGGCCCCTCCCCCCACGGTCTGTCTTCCCGTCCCTTTGGATTCACTTTTCTGCACGTCCTACCTTCCGGAAAGTGGTCGATTTTCTGTTCCTAGAGGTGGTGTTCTTCTTCTCTTCTATTTCCTGCTAAGTTTGTAGTTGTTTAGAGTGGTTTGATAACTATCTAGCTGAACTTCTGGGATCAGACACTATCTCCGCCTCCTACTCCTCCGTCATCTTGCCTACAAATCTCTATATCCTTGTCTTTATCCATTCACCTGTCAAAGGACACTTAGCTTGCTTCCATGTCTTGGCTACTGTGAATAATGCTGCAATGAATATGAGTGTGCAGATCATCTCTTTGAGATAGTGATCTTATCTTCTTTACCTATATACCCAGAGTGGAATTGATGGATCATAGGGGAGCTCTATTTTTAATTTTTTAAGGGATTTCCATACCATTTTTCAGAGTGGCTGCACCAGTTTGCGTTCCTACCATCAGTGAGCCAGGGTTCCCTTTTCTCCACTTCCTCCCCAGCATTTGTTATCTTATATCATTTTGATAACAGCCATTCTAATGGGTGTGAGATGATATTTATTTTGTTGCAGCTTTGATGGCATTCCTCTGATGGTTAGTGATATTGAGTTCATTTTCAGGTACAATTTGTGTATCTTCTTTGAGAAAATGTCCATTAAGGCCCTCTACACATTTTTCAATCAGATCATTTGGGATTTTTTGCTATTGGACTGTATGAGCTCCTTATATATTATGGATATTAACCCCTTATCAGATAGATGGTTTGCAAATATTTTCTCCCATTCAGTATGTTGTCTTTTCTTTCTGTTGATGGTGTACCTTGCTGTGCAGAAAGATTTAGTTGGATATTGTTTCACTCATTTATTTTTACTTTATTCCTTGTACTTTTGGTGTCAAATCTGAAAAATCGTCAAGACCAATGTTAAGGACCTTTTTCCATGTGTTTTCTTCTAGGATTTTTATGGTTTCAACGCCTGTTTTTACGTCCTTATCCCATTTTGTGTTAATTTTTGTGTGTAGTGTAAGATAAGGGTCTAACTTCATTCTTTTGCATGTGGATATCCACTTTTCATAACACCACTGCTTGAAGAGACCATCCTTTCTTGAGTATTCTTGGCTTCCTTGTCGAATACTGGTTGACTATGTATATGTGGGTATATTTCTGGGCTCTCAGTTCTGTTCCATTGATACATGTGTCCGTTTTTGTGCCAGTACCATCCTGTTTTGATTACTATAGCTTTGTACTATAGTTTGAAATCAGGAAGTGTGATGTCTCCAGCATTGGTCTTTTTCCAGATTGCTTTGATTATTTGGCTTTTTTTTTTTTTTTTTGTGGTTTCCTAAGAATTTTAGAATTCTTTTTCTATTTCTGTGAAAAATGGCATCAAAAACATCATAGGGACTATGTTGAATCTGTAGATGCCTTTAGGTACTATAGACATTTTAACAATATTTACTCTTTGGACCCATGAACACAAGATATCTTTCCATTTATTTTTGTCTTCAGTTTCTTTCCTCAGTGTTTTACAGTTTTTGATGTATATGTATTTAACTTGATTGGTTATATTTATACCTAAGTGTTTTATTGTTTTTGTTATTAGGAATGAAATTGTTTTCAAATACTTTGTTAGTGTATAGAAATGCAACTGATTTGTGTATAATGATTTTGGGTTTTTTTGTTTGTTTCAAGTTTTTATTTAAATTCTAGTTAACATATAGAGTAGTACTGGCTTCAGGAATAGAATTCAGTGGTTCATCACTTACATATAACACCCAGTGCTCATCACAAGTGCCCTCCTGAATGCCCATCACCCATTTAGTGCATCCCCCACCCACCTCCCTCTATCAACCTTCAGTTTGTTCTCTATCATACATTGATTTTGTATCCTGAAATTTTACTGGATTGCTGTATTAGGTCTAATAGTTTTTTTGGTGGAGTCTTTAGGATTTTCTATATGCCAGATTATGTCGTTAGTATACAGAGACCATTTTACTTCTTCCTTCTGATTCAGGTGCCTTTTATAATTTTTTCTTGCCTAGTTGCTCAGGCTAAAATGTGCAGTAATATGATGAATAGTGTGGTGGGAGTAGGCACTCTTGTCTTGTTTCCGATCTTATAGGGTAAGTTTTCAACCTTTTACCATTGAGTATGATGTCAGCTGTAGGTTTGTCATATATGACCTTTTGTTATATTGAGGTATATTCATTCTATACCCATTTTTTTTTAGTGATTTTATCATGAAATAATATTGAATTTTGGTAAATGCTTTTTCTGTATCTAGTGAAAAGATCATTTGATTTTTGTCTTTTACTCTATTAATTCGGCATATCACGCATTTATTGATATGCATATATTGAACCATCCTTGCCTTCCCAGGATAAATCCCACTTGAACATGATGTATGATCCTTTTAATGTGATGTTGAGGAGTGCCTGGCTCAGTTCACTGGGTATCCAACTCTTGATTTCAGTTCAGGTCATGATCTTGGGGTCATGGGATCAAGCCATGCATCAGGCTCTGCACTCAGCAAGGAGTCTGCCTGGGATTCTCTCTCTCCCCCTCCCCCTCCTCTTTCTCTAAAATGAATGAATAAAATCTTTTAAAAAAATAATGTGATGTTGAATTCAGTTTGCTAGTATTTTCTTGAGAAGTTTTGCATGTATATTCATTAGAGACCTTCACCTGTAGCTTTCCTATAGTATCTTTGCCTGGCTTTTATATGGTGTAATGCTAGCCTTGGAAAACCAGTTTCTCTTCTTCAATTTTTTAAAAGAGTTTGAGAAGAACTGGCATTAATTGGCATTAATTCTTCTTTACATGTTTAGTAAAATTCACCTATGAAGCCATCTGGTCCTAGGCTTTTCTTTTGTTGGGAAGATTTTAATTACTGCTTCAGTCTCCTTACTTGTTATTGGTTTGTTCAAATTTTCTATTTCTTCACGATTCAGACTTGTTAGGTTGTATTTTCTAGGAATTTATTCATTTCTTCTAGGTTGTCCAATTTGTTGGCATATAACTGTTAATAGTAGTCTCTTATGATCTTATGTATTTATGTGGTATCAGTTGTAATATCTCGTTTTCGTTTCTGATTTTGAATTTTCCCTCTCTCTTTCTCTCTTGGTAAGTCTAGCTAAAGGTTTGTGAATTTTATTTACCAACCAAGAAAACCAACTCTAAATTTCGTTGACCTTTTCTATTTTTTTGCATTCTATATTTCATTTATTTCTACTCTAATCTTGTTATTTCCTTTTTTCTACTAACTTTAGGCTTAGCTGATTCTTGTTTTTATTGTTCTTTGAGGTGTAAAATTAGGTTGAGATTTTTTTTTTTCTTAATGCAGGGATTTATTGCTATTAACATTCCTCTTGGCACTGATTTTGCTGTATTCCAAAGGTTTTGGTATGTTATGTTTCCATTTTCATTTGTTTTAATATTTTTTTGATTTCACTTTAAATTTCATCTGTGACCCATTTGTTTCTCAGGAGTGTGATGTTTAATTTCCACATATTTGTAAATTTTCCAGTTTTCCTCCTGTTACTGATTTTTAGTTTCATACCATTATGGTCAGAAACATACTTGATATGGTTTTAATCTTAAATTTGCTGAGACTTGTTTTGTAACTAACATATGATTTATCCTAGAGAATGTTCTGTGTGCACCTAAGAATGTGTATTTTGCTGCTTTGAATGGAATGTTTTATATATGGCTATTAGGTCCATTCAATCTAAAGTGTAGTTCAAGTCCATTTTTTCCTTATTGATTTTATATCTGGATGATCTGTCACTTGTTTAAAGTGGGGTAGAAGTCCCCTGCTATTATTGTATTGTTTTCTATTACTTCCTTCATATCTGTTAGTATTTGCTTAATATATTTACCTAATCCTATGTCGGGTGCCTATATATTTACAATTGTTGTATCTTCTTGATACATTGACCCCTTTCTCATTACATAATGACCTTCTTTATTTCTTGTTACAGTTTTTTACTTGCAGTCTGTTTGTCTGATATAAGTGTAGTTACCTGCTGTATTTGGTTTCCATTTGCTTGGAATATTTTTTTTTTCTCATCACTTCACTCTGTGCCTGTGTGTGCCTTTGAAGCTGAATGGAGTCTCTTGTAGGCAGTATATAGTTGGATCTTGTTCTTTTATGCATTTAGCCACTATATGCCTTTGGATTGGAGCATTTAATCCATTTACATTTAAAGTAGTTATTAATAGGTAAGGACTTACTATTGCTATCTTGTTCATTGTTTTCTGGCTATTTTGTAGTTTCTTTGTTCTTTTACTCCTCTCTTGCTGTCTTCTTTTGTGAACTGATGAATTTTCTGTAGTGGTATATTTTGATTCTCTTCTCCCAATCTTGTATGTATCTACTATAGGTTTTCATTTGTGATTACTTGGAGACTTACCTGAAACATCTTATACACATAACAGTCGTTTTTAAGCCAGTAACAACTTAACTTCAATCACATACAAAATCTCTACTCTTTTATCATCCCCCAGCACTTTTTAAGTTTTTGATGTGACATTTACATCTTTGTATATTGTGTATCCATTAATATAGTATGATAGCTATAGCAATTTTTATTACTTGTGTCCTTCAACCCTTATTCTAGAATTAAGTGGTCAACACACAACTTACTGATACTACAGTAGTAGAATGTTCTGAATCTGACTATATGCTTACCTTTCCCAGCGTGTTGCTTATTTTCATGTTTCTAATTATCATCGTTTCATTTCAGCATTTGTTATAAGGCAGGTCTAGTGGTAATGAACTGCCTCATGTTTTGTTTTTTTGGGAAACTCTATCTTGCCTTTGCTTCTGAAGGACAACTTTGCTAAGTAAAGTATTCTCAGTTGGCAGTTTCTTTCTTTCAGAGCTTAGAATATGAACGCATTTTCTTCTGTTCTGCAAGTTCAGTGCTGAAAATCCACTGAGGGCCAAGTATGTCTGGCAACACCAGGTCCAAGGGGGCGTGTGGCTCGTTGCCTCAGGCCATTGCTTCAGGGTCCACAGCATTGACAACTACATGGTCCTGAGTGAGCACTGCACGGTGTCTGCTGAGGCTACAGCTAAGGACTAGCGCAAGTACTGGTAGCGGCCAGAGTCAGTGGTACGCACACGCTCTGCTGTGGGAGACAAATGCAGGTGCCTGTGTCAAGGCAGGAGCTGGTTTCAAAAACACATGTAGTGGTGGGGGCCAAGGCAGGAGGCAGGGGCCAAGGCCCCCTACTGGTGTACGGGCAGCTGCAGGGGCCCTAGCTCTTGGCACGCACTACTGTGGCTGCTGTGTCTTGCCATGGGCACACAGCAGTGGAAGCTGGTGATGGAGGTTGGGCTAGGGGATGCAAATGTACAGCTGGAGGGGCTAGCTGCAGGTAAGCGCAGCGGTGCAGGCCTGGGACCAAAACCAGGGCTTGATTGGGGCCCATAAGCAGCTGCAGAGTTTCTGGCTATTGGCGTACTTTCCCATGGCTGCAATCTTCTCCCTGAGCATATGCACATCAGTGAAGGCCAGTGATGGACATCAGGCAAGTAATACGCAAGCGTGCAGCTAGAGGAGCTAGCCTAGACTGTGCACACAGTGGTGGAGCTCAGCTACGGGGATGTTCTTTCTTTCCCTGCAAGGGGAATTCTTTTCTTTTCTTTTTTTTTTCTTTCTTTCCTTTCCTTTCCTTTTTTTTCCTTTTTCCTTTTTCCTTTTCCCTTCCTTTCTCTTCTTTTCTTTTCTTAAGAATTGTTTATTTGAGAGAGAGAGAGCAAAGGAACGGGCAGAGGGAGAAAATCCCCAATCAGACTCCACTCCATGAGATCATGACCTAAGCTGAAACTAAGAGTTGGACACCCAACTGACTGAGCCACCCAGGCACCCCAGCGGGAATTCTTTTCTAGCCTGGAAGTTTCTTCTTGATGTGGAGAAATGCTGGCTTGGAGGATGGGATGATGCAGGCAAAATCAAGCTGTCTTCCTTCCCTTTTTGTGCTCTTTGTTTCGGTGTGTTGCTAAAGTTTCTGAACTGGCTTCCAGGGTTCTTTCAGATCTGTTTTATTCATGGAGAACTATCTAGTTGTTGATTTGGGGGGGTGGGTGGGTGGAGGGAACAGAGGCTGGGCTCTCCTACTCTGCCACCTTGGTGACATTACTTTTCAATCTACCCTAAGCCCTATTGCACTTTATTTCTGCATCTATTCGAGGTTGTCTTAGCATCAACTTGACTTTTTAAAACTCAATGAATTAAGTCATTTCTAGCATTCCCTCATCTGGCCCTGGTGCTTGATAACTCCTGCTTCTCTGGTTCAGGATTCTAGCTTAACAAAGATTCTTTCTCCTGGCCTAGTATAATCCCTTAGCTTTTCTGTAGCCTTTAGCACCCACACCCAACTATAGCACAAATGGGCCCCTTCTAACACCTTATGTTCCCCATTCTGGTCCTGTTATGAGGATCTTACAATTTTCCACTACTCTACAACCAGTTTTCTACACAAGAATGGACACTTTGTACTGTGTGACTCCTACCATTTAGTAAATAATGCATTGTATGGAATGTTATCAGTTTTTTAAAAAGCACACACATATTGAAGTTGCTAGCCTTTCCCCCCAACACTCCTGGACTTGCTGTTCCAATATTGTGACTATCACAACCGACGATTTTATGAAACTATTTTTAATACAACCCAATCTCTCCATTAATGCACTATTAGAATTCATAACTACCCATCCTTTGTGGGCCCCTAGTGTAATGGGGGCTTTGGTGTAAACTCTCCAGAAACGAACCAAAATGCTTGGACACACCTCATCACATTTTAGGGTGTTGGGGATATTGTGATCTGAGGAGAAATGGTGATCCCTGTCATTCCTGGCCATGATACACCACTTAGCTTTTTTCCCTAGACTTGATTTCCCAAGAGACTCCGACCAAAATAGAACAGCTCCCTTATCCAAAGCTACATCTTATTTGTTGTGGAAATGTACTTGGAAAGTTTTAGCAATGGAAAGACAGGAAGAGAAGACGCTTCATCGTCTATGGTCAAGGTCTAAGTGATGACTCAACCTTATAGAAGGGCCATGATGTGCTGTGACTGGAAGCTTTTCTGTTAACTTTTAATCCCAAAGTTTGCTCAAAACACTTTACCCATTAGGGAGTTTGGATCTGCATGTTTAAAAACCCGGGGACTTTTGGTTAAGACAGACTGAGTCCATTAAGCAAATGTAATGGTAAGACAAAGTAGAAGATAAGATGGCATTTGTCCTCACATTCGGTGTACTCCGACAGGAGCTACCCAAAATCCCCTCACGTGAGGAGTGGCTGCTGGCTTTCCACACACCTGCAGAACCACTGACGGTCACCATCCTTCTGTGTGACCTGAGGAGAAGCAATGATGTGTTCTCAAATGAAATCTGAAAACTGGGTCCTTCACTGAAGGCCATGGTGTCGCCCTTCTTCCCCTGGGGGCCTGCTCTCTCAGACAGGCAGTGTTTCTCTCTTCCTCCTTTCTGCCAGCCCAGGATCTGGGTACTTGCCACAATTTTTTGGAATTATTTGTCCCCATGTCTGCCCCCCAACCTGGACTGTGAGAGCCTCAAGGACAGCAAAACTTTTATATCTCCAGCACTAAGTACAGTATCTGGAATTAGATGTTTAATGAACTGAGAAAATGCAAAAGCCTCCAAGAATGGACTGGAATTAAGGATTCTCTGCCACTCTCATCTGTAGTTTAGAGAGTAGAGAAGATAATCCGAAGAAACTGGATTTTCCACAGAAATCACTGAGACTTAACCTAGAACCATCACAAATAAGTATGAATAAAAAACCTGAAGAGGGCATGAACTCCAGGCAATATAGCTAGGATGAAAACATTAGGCCCCAACCAGAAAATCTCTCAGAAACAGGATTTCACAGGACATTGCTGGAGCATAGAGACTCTTGTAAAGCTGAATGCATAGGAATGTAAATTGAGGCTAATGGGGCACAATCATTTACACTTCAAGCTTGGAAGCTCCTGGTAGCATTCTTCTATTATTACATGTGTTTTTATTCTGGAAATAGTGGTAAATAACTAATGGACGTGAGCAAGCTTTCAGTAAAGATCTTTATCGGGGTCAAAATGGCCCTGTGCAAACTGTACTCTTCGTCTCTTCGTCGTGTATCCAATCAGGAAGAGTAAAGTTCCTCCTCCTTCTACATGGGCCCTGGATATGGCACTGAATCCATCTTGGGCTTGTAACAACAATGCACTCAATGGAAATGTAGTCGAAGTTGGAAGACTAAGGTTTGAAACTGAACACTACCACTTACTCGCTATATGATTTGAGGCAAGCCACTTCACCTCTCAAAGCCCAAGTTCCCTATCTGAAAAGTTGGCATAATAAAACTTGCCTGTTTATGAAGCATAAAGCAAATGCAGGAAGGTATGTGAATGTCTTCATCAGTGGCCTGGCATATCATGGGCATGCAATAAGTAGAGCTAGAATTCCAGCTCCGTAGATCCAGAGAAGTGGTCCCTGAATAGAGTTGTATGGGCGACACCTGGCAGAGGTCACTACTTCACTCCCAGCAGCCAGCAGAAGCTGATTTCTGTGCCTCCACATGACTCTATTACCAGGAGAGCTACTAGACCAGGGACCTCTAATGTCAGCTCTTCTCTCTGTTATGCTTTCCCTTCGTTCTCATGTCGATCTAGATCCAAGGACAAAGCCTCAATTAAATCAAACAGCCTTCATTACATTGAAGTTGCCTCCCAGAGGATGAACGAACAAGGAGTGACCACCAGAGGTCAGAGCGAAAGGGCGCGAGGAGCTGAGCAGTGGGAGATGGAAGTAACAAACACACCGAGCCCCATTTGATTCTCAGGGTCAGGGTCTCCCACTGAAGATGTTTTGGTGTAGCTAGTAAATTGGAAGGTTACCATGAAAATCCTAAAAGTCCTAAAAGTCCAGTTTTTGTGTGTGAAAAATTAGATCAGGCAAGTCTGGACCACATTCCCTTCTGGCGATAATTGAAGCTAAGTCGGAGCTAACAATTCAGATGGAACAGGTCCTCTTGAGTTTGACAGTTGTCTCCGTGCCTTCCTGTCTGTCCTATATCCAGTCTAAGTATTGGTTTCCATGTGTCATCTCAAATGCATTACCATTTCTCTTAGCCAACTGGACTACGTGGTAGGGAGCTTCCTAAAAAGATGAGGTCAGTTTGCATATTGAAAAGATACTCCTCGGGGTGCCTGGGTGGCTCAGTGGGTTAAGCCTCTGCCTTCAGCTCAGGTCATGATCTCAGGGTCCTGGGATCGAGCCCAGCATCGGGCTCTCTGCTCAGTGGGGAGCCTGCTTCCTCCTCTCTCTCTGCCTACTTGTGATCTCTCTCTGTCAAATAAATAAATAAAATCTTAAAAAAAAAAGATACTCCTCGAAGCATTTGTTGTTAGGAGAGAGAAATGTAGTGAAAGAGAACTTGAAGTAGAAAGAACAGCAAAGAGGTATTAAGTAGTTCAAGCTAAGCATTACAGATGTTCCAGCTGGGCAGGAACCCTGGAGCCCTGGAGACAGGGAGAGGACAGAGGCCTCTGGGGATAAAATTCAGTGAGTTGGGGACTGAACATGGAGAGTAAATGAAGGGAAAGGATGATTTTAGAGTTCATAGTAGGTCAAGGCTATGTATAAGGATATTTATTGCAATGGTTTTTAGATCGTAGCAGAAAAGGAGGAAACAAAGTGAATGCCCATCAAAGCAAAATGGCACTGCGGTGTACCTGTGCTCTGGGACATTATGCCATCAGGAATAAGTCAGATCCAAACCAGCTAGCTGCCTTGGAGGGAGTTCCTCAAAGTGGAAGTGAAATACACTGAGGAACATACACCAATGATCCCATAAATATAAAAGCAACAATCAGAAGACCTAAATGTGTATATATGTGCAGATATGTATACATCCGTAGACACGTACGTGTGTGTAGGATTATGTGAACGAAATGGAGGAGGCAGGAAGACAAGAGCAAAAAAATCCATAGTATAAAATGCCTTTGAGTCGTTAAAGAACATACATGATTTCATTTTTGTCAAATTGCCTGGGTGTGTATAACCGTACAGAAGATGCACGAAAGGGTTATGTGGAGTTGGAGGGACTCCAAGGGCTTTCACTTTTCTTGTCTTGTTGTAGATTATTTATAAAATTGGTATAAAAAGCCCACAATCTATGAATGTAAAACTGCTTAAAAGCAAAGTTTATTAGTTTTTTACACATCCACAATAGACCTATTTTCACCAGAGACATGCACAAATCAAGGTACAGTTTCCAGTCATTCAATATTCCTCTCATATTAGGTGCAAATCCCACCGTAGCTGTTTACCAGCTAGCCGAGCTCATGCAGTGTGCGTGATCTCTCTCTCGGCCTGATTTGTCTTACGTGAAAAATGGGAATGATTATCCCAACCCTGAAAGACTGTTTATAGGATCAAATAGAATATTTAGAAGTGCCTGGCCCCTAGTAGGCTCTGCTCAGATGGCCGCTCCTCTTTTCAGTGCTCTTAGAAAACACTCTCTACCCCGCTCACAAGGGTAACATGACTCATTTCAGCCATGGCCTTGAGTCCCTCCCTAACCTCCACTGATACTTTTCTGTCCATTACCAGGAGTAATGGTTCCTCCCCTTTTCTCTAGACCTGAGGCAGGGACTTGACACCAAGGAGGGAATTCTGGGCTGCTGGCCGGTGAGCAAGCATCGGGGTTCACATGTACTTTCTTCCTTGTCCTATTTTTGGTTGATCTGACCACTTAGCTTAAAACGTACCATTAAATTCAAAATAATTTTGAAACTCCTGTCCACATTTAACGATGAAAAGCCTGTTTTTGCAGGTTTTGCAAGTTTTATTTTTGCGCGTTCTGCTGCAATGTAAAGAAAAATACTAAAAATAAAGGTGGGCCTTAGGTGCAACAGCATTACTAAGTGCTCAAGGACTGCCTAATGGGTTTGCAGAGCTTCCCTCCCTCCCAGATAGAATAGGAGTCCCTGCCCCACCCAGATGAATAGAAGTCGTTTGAACTTTTGATGCAACTATGGTCAAATCATTTTGGAAGAATTAAGATTGCCTTGTTTTTGCATATTTGTTCAGTGTCTACACTGGGAAAAACCAGAGGTACTGAGATATTCTAGGTAAAGCTACACTGTGTTGACTCTGAAGTTGCGTAAGAATTTCAGCTTTTTTTTTTTTTTTTTTTAGCAAAGAAGTTACACATAGAGCTAGATAAAACCTAACTGTTCAATTTTCTGGGTTCTCTGTTTTACTTCTAAACTATATCGTTGATATAGGAAAAACATATAAACAAGTTTATAAATGTAAATCCCAGTCAACAGAAAGTTTCCCTCAAAATTTGCTTCTGTAGCATACGATATATTAGAATGAGTCTGTCCTGGCCCAGAGTTTTTCAAAAGGAGCAAGAAGGCCCTTTTTATAACCAGGAGTTTGGATTTTTGGTATTTCTTGGAGTTATTGATTTCGTTCATATTTTATTTGTGAGGGAATTCTATTTTTGAATGGAGTCTCCTTTGTGTCTCTAAATTACACTTTGGTCTTCTTTACATCAGAATATTTTAAATAT
Organism: Potos flavus; assembly: GCA_028534135.1. NCBI lineage: Eukaryota > Metazoa > Chordata > Mammalia > Carnivora > Procyonidae > Potos > Potos flavus. The sequence continues at coordinate 67,096,417 of CM052886.1, forward strand.
TTTAGAAAAAAACAAACCTTCAGTTGTGACCACTTACGGGTAAAAATTCTATTCCATTTGGTTTACCATGATTAATATAAAGACAGAAACCAACATTTACTGTTTCTATAATGCCTTGGACATTGTTCTACACCAAGATTTCTCAACCTTGGCACTATGACATTTTGGACTGGATAGTTCTTTGTTGCTGGGGGATGAGAGTGCTGTCTTGTACACTGAATGAGGTTTAGTAGCATCATCTCTGGCCTCTACCCACTAGGTGCCAATAACACGCCTCCCCTCCACCCCACCACCAGTTGTGACAACCAAAAATGTCTCTGGTTATTGCCAAATGTCCTTTGAGGGGCAAGATCACCCCTAGTTAAATAACTACCCTTTTCTAGACACTTTGACACATATAATTTTATTTGCTCTTTACAGCAAAGACTATGAGAATTCATGTTATTTTCCCAAGGTCACATAGTGGGTTAGTGAGTGGGTCTCTAGGACTCAAATTTCAGTTGGTATGATTCCACAGCTCTTCATCTTTTAGAGATCATGCTGAAGAAAAAAAAAGAGAAACCCGACTTAAGTTCAATATTTCTTAAAACATAAAGGTTATTCTGAGTGCTATTCCTGATACTTTCTACATCTCCAAATCCCATCCTTGTCCCCCAGGTCTGCTTTTAGTTGCCACCAACCCCTTCCTTCCAACAAATCCCTCATTTTTCTCTGAGAGATCAAAGTTATCTAATATGAGGAGGGTTTTGTTGTTTTTTTTTTCCAGCTTTTTCCTCTTCCCCTCAAAATTCTTTTTTTTTTTTTTTAAGATTTTATTTATTTATTTGACACAGAGAGAGAGATCACAAGTAGGCAGAGAGGCAGGCAGAGAGAGAGGGGGAAGCAGGCTCCCTGCTGAGCAGAGCCCGATGCGGGGCTCGATCCCAGGACCCTGAGATCATGACCTGAGCCAAAGGCAGAGGCCTTAACCCACTGAGCCACCCAGGCGCCCCTCCCCTCAAAATTCTTTTGTGATGGTTAATTTTATATGTCAACTTGACTGGCCGTGCTACCTAGATATTTGGTCAAACATTCTAGATATATCTATGAAAGTATTTTTTTAGATGAGACTGCCAATAGACTTTCAATAAAGCAGATTTCCTTCCATAATGTGGGTGGGTCTCTGAAAGAAGAGGCAATTCTGCCAGCAGACCACATTAGGGCTTGAAATGCAATTCTTGTCTGGGTCTCCAGCCTGTCAGCCTACCCTGAAGATTTTGGATTTGCCAAGCCTCCACAATCCCATAAGCCCATTACTTAAAGTAAGTCTTCCTCTCTATATGTACATCCTATTGGTTCTGTTTCTCTGAAGAACCCTGAAACATGCCCCTTTCTGAAAAACCCTTCCCCTGAAGCTGCTTTGCATCTAAGCCCAAACACCCCCTTCTCCACAAAGTCAGGACTACGAGCCTCTCTCCCACTTCTGCTGGTGTTGTTCTTACCATACGATGTTTGAAATATTGGGATTTCTGTACTGGGAAATAGGGACGTTCTCTATTTCATTGTTACATTTCCAAAATATGTCTAGCACAATAATTTGAATGTTGTGGATAATTAAGCTTATTCATTTGAAATGTCAAAGTTTTTCTCTAAGGTTGAAAACATCTGAAAAAATGCAACAATAAACATTTCCTTTTGATATTGCTGGACTTAGATGTTTGAATTTGAACTCTGTTTATTGAAAACATCCCTTTTGGGGGGTGTGCCTTGCTGGCTCAGTTGGAAGAGCATGCAACTCTTGATCTCGGGGTCCTGAGTTTGAGCTCCACGTTGGGTGTAAAGATTACTTAAATTAAAAAAAACTTTTAAAAAATAAAAAAACAAAAACACAAAACAGACTTTTTGAGTAACTTAGTCCTCTTTTCTCTTAAAAAACTTTTTTCAGAGTTGCAATAAAAGAGCAACCCAAATGCAGAGAACTATAATTCTGTTTATGGAACTCCAAGATCAGAGAAATCATTCCCCAAATCCAAGTGGTGATGAATAGACGTGTGGTGAGTGGCTGGCAGACCCTTTTATACTTTACTACAAGTTTAACTCCTTCACTCCTGCCCATAATGCCTAGTATGTCCTTATAAAATTTAGGACATTAGAAAAAAATAAATCAATCATGTGTTTAATTAGATTTTTTTTTAAGATTTTATTTATTTATTTGACAGAGAGAGATGGTGAGAGAGAGAATACAAGCAGGGGGAGAGGGAGAAGGAGACTTCCTGCTGAGCAGGGAGCCTGATGCGGGGCTCCATCCCAGGACCCTGAGATCATGACCTGAGCTGAAGGCAGACGCTTAAGGACTGAGCCACCCATGCGCTCCTAATTAGATTTTTTAAAAGTCAATAAGGGGAAAAAAGCACCAGGGTGCAAGAGAAGAAATATTTCTACTGTTGGTGAAAAAGTTATATTGGGTAGAATTTTGACCTTTAGGCTAAAAACTATGAGTTTTAAAATAGAAACATTTTTACAGAATTAAAAGGAACTTTTTAAAACTCAGTGGAAGGGTGCCTGGGTGACTCGGTCAGTTAAGCATCTGACTCTTGATTTCAGCTTAGGTCATGATCCCAGGGTCACGAGATCAAGCCCTGAGTCAGGCTCCTCACTTAGCGCAGAGTCTGCTTGAGATTCTTTCCCTCTTCTCCTCCCCCAGCTTGCTCTCTCTCTCTCTCTCTCAAAATAAATAAATCTTTAAAAAAAAAAAAAAACTCAGTGAAGATTTGCCACTGATGCTTTAAAAAAGGTTTTAGCAACATTCAAAATGCCCTAAAGAGAAAAATAAATTACTCACAATAACACAAACACCACAAATCACATCATTTTCATTATTATATTTATCTGGTTCTGTATTCCTTGTCTACATAGATTTATAATTTTTCCTAACATTTTGTTACAAAATCTATCTCTATCCATCTTTTTTTAAAAAAATACATTTCAAAGTAAGTTTCAGACTTCAGTATACTTCACCAAGAACAAATGGGATTTATTCCACGTATGCAAGGCCGGTTCAACATTTAAAAGCCAGCTAGTGTAATCTATCACATCAACTGTTAAAAAAGAAAATCATATGATCATATTAATAAATTACAAAAAAGCATTTGACAAATTCAACACCCCTTCATAATAAAAACTCTCAGCAAACTAGGGATATAGAGGACTTCCTTAACTTGATAAAGAACACTTACAAAAAATGCATTGCTAAGATCATACTTAATGGTGAGAAACTAGATGCTTTTTCCCCTGAAATCAGGAACAAGACAAGGATGTCCCCTCTCACCTCTCTCTCTTATTCAACATCATATTGGAAGTTCCAGCTAATGCAAAAAGACAAGAAAAGAAAAAATAAACAGATTAGAAAGCAAGAAATCAAACAGTCTTTGTTCACAGGTGGCATAAATGTCTATGTAGAAAATATCAAAGAATGAATTAAAAAAATAAAAACTGCTGGAACCAATAAGCAATTATAGCAAGATTGCAGGATACAAGATCAGTAGTCTGAAGTCAATTATTTTCCTATATGCCAGCAATAAACTGTTGCAATCTCAAGTTTTAAAAAAACACCATTTACATGAATACTAAAAATTTTTTTAAATAAATACTTGAGTATAATCTAACAAAATATGTAAAAGATCGATATGAGAAAAACTATGAAATTCAGGTGAAAGTAATCAAAGAATATTCAAGTAAATGGAGAGATATCTTTTTAAAGATTTTTTTTTCATTTTTAAGGAATCTTTTCACCCAATGTGGGGCTCAAACCTACAACCTAAGATCAAGAGTCACATGTTCTACCAACTGAGCCAGCCAGGCACTCCATGACAGTCTATGTTCATGGGTAAGAAGACTCAATATTATCAAAATATCAGTTCTCCCCAACTTAATTTATAGATTCTGTGCATTCTCAAAATCCCAGAAAATTATTTTGGTGGCTATGAACAAATAATTCAAAAATTTATATGGAAAGGCAAAAGACCCATAACGGCCAACACATCACTGGCAGGGAACAAAGAGGAATGATACTACCTGACTTCAAAACCTTGTATAAAGCTATAGTGATTTACACAGTTAGATATTGGTGAAATAACAGACAAATAGACCAATAGAATGAACAGAGTAGATAGTCTAGAAATAGACCCACGCAAAATAGTCAACTGATCTTTGACAAAAGAATAAAAGCAATTGAGGGGAAAAAAGGATCATCTTTTCAATAAGTGGTGTTAGAACTACTGGATATCCATATGAAAAAACAATCTAGACACAGACCTTATACCTTTCACAAAAATTAACTCCAAATGGATTACAAATGTAAAATGCACCATAAAACTTCTGTATGATAAATGGGAAAAAACCTAGGTGACTTTGGGTTTGGTGATTACTTTTAGATACAACACCAAAAGTATGATCAATGAAAGAAAAAACTGGCAAGTTGTATTCCATTAAAAGCTTAAACTTCTGCTCTGTAAAGGACACATTCAATAAGGAAACAACCAATTAAAACATGGGCAAACAACTTGGATAGACACCTCACTGAAGAATATATACAGATGGCAAAATATATGAAAAGATGCTTAACATCAGAAGTCATTAGAGAATTACAAATTAATATAACCACTACGTACCTACTAGAATGGCAAAAACCCAAATCACTGACAATACTAAATGCTGATTTGGGTGTGGAGCAACAGGAACTCTGTCATTGCTGGTGGGAATGCAAAAAGGTACCACTACTTTGGGAGACAGTTTGGTACTTTCTTACAAAGATAAACAGAGTCTCCTTAAAATCTGGTAATAGTTCTCCCAGGTGTTTACCTAAATGAGTTGAAAATGAGTTGAAATGAGTTGAAAACATATGTCCATACAAAACCTGCACATGAATATTTGTAGCAGCTTTATTCATAATTGCCAAAAACTGGATACAACCAAGATGTCCTTCAGCAGGTGAATGGATAGGCAAATGCTTGTACATCCAAATAATGGAATATTATTCTGCAATGAAATTAAGTATTAAACCATGAAAAGACATGGAAAAACCTTAAGTGCATATCACTAAGTAAAAGACACCAATTCGAAAAGGCCACCTATGGTATGTTGTGGACTGAATTGTGGACTGAAATCCATGATTTAATGACGTCCCCTCCAATGCTACTATATTTGGAGATCGGCCATTTGGGGAGGTAATTAAGGTTAAATGAGGTCATAGGATGGGACCCTTATTTGCTAGGACTCATGCTATTAGAAGAAGAGATCCAGTGCTCTCTCTCCGTGTGAACACAGAGCAGCCACGCAAGGACTGTCTAAAAGACAGCTGTCTAGAAGCCAGGAAGAGAGGTCTCTACAGATACCAATTCTGATGGCACCTTGACATTGGACTTCTGGCCTCCATAACTCTGAAAAAAATATTTTGTCATTTGAGCCACCCACTCTGTGGTATCTTCTAATGGCAACCTGAGGAGACAAATACATGGTATGATTCCAACTATCTGATATCTGGGAAAGGTAAAACTATAGGGTCCATAAAAATAAAAGTGGTTGCCAGAGGATTGGGGGAAGGGAGGGAGACGTGTATAGGCAGAGCACAGGGCATTTTCAGGACTGTGAAACTATTCTGTAGGACACTGTAATGGTGGATGCATGGCATTACCCATTTGTCAAAACTCATAGAATATACAACAAAGTGTGGGCCCTAATATAAGCTATGGACTTTAATAAATAATAATGTATCAATATTGACTCATCAGTTGTAACAAATTTACCACACTAATACAAGATGTTAATAATAGGGGAAACTAGGGTGCCTCGGTGGCTCAGTCGGTTAAGCATCTGCCTTCAGCTCAGGTGATGATCCTGGGGTCCTGAGATCGAGTCCCACGTCGGGCTCTCTGCTCAGCGGGGAGCCTGCTTCTCCCTCTCCCTCTGCCCTCCTCTCCCACCTCCCACTCACGCTCTCTCTCCTCAAATCAATAAATAAAATCTTTAAAAAATAATAATAATGGGGAAACTACGTGCAGGAGTACTTATCTTACAATTTTTCTGCGAGCCTGTTCTAAAACATAAAATCTATTAAAATTTTTAGAAGTCAATATTCTTTTTTTTAGAATTTAACAAAATATTATAGTATTACCAGAAATACAATCAACTTACTGATTGTAAAGTTTAAAGTCAATATTCTCATCATAGACAAGAACCATTTTTTCCCCTGCCAATACCTACATCCTCCAGTTGCCTATCGTATTCTTAAAAATGTTTTGGCAATTTGCTCTTGACATTTTAAAATTAAGGGGTTTTTGTCACTGTTGTTGTTTCACTTTACAGAAGACCTGTCATAAATCAACTGAAAGTACAGCATGTTTATGACCTAATGATGATGACAGGGCGGTTCACTTTTTAAAGAAAAGTTCTATTCATCCGGAGCATCTGTAAATGCTGCAGATTTTGCTATTTTCACTTTGCTCTTAGTCTCCTAAATGGTGGGGTCGAACATGGGGAGGGATGCCAGTGTTGTCTAGATCCGCTTCTCAGGTAGTTGTACTTCACAAGATGGGGCGCTCCTTCCCGCCAGCTAGGACCTTGCTTGAGGTGATGGTGGCTGCCGGGAAGATAGATCCTTTCTTCAGGGACATTAAGGAAGGAATCTGAATTGGTCCATACTGAGTATCTGCACCAGCAAGAACCAAAACCTACATTATCCTTCCAGGTAAATTCCCAGGAGTGCTCACCTTGTACTGCCTCTCCCCCCTTCTTCTTCTCCCTCTACTTTTGTCAACTTTTCCTCTGCTCCAGCTTTTAATAACGGCATTGGTCTCTCAGCTTCCTTTTCTTCCCCCTCTCTGTTGCATTCTGTATAATTTTTCTCCAATCCATCTTCCAGTTTATTTTGTATCCTTTCTTGTTAAACCCATCTATTGATGTTTTGGTTTCCCAAAAACTTTTCATTTTGGAGAATTTCAAAATTCTCCAAATATACACAAAAATAGCAGAATAGAAGGAATGCCCACAGCCTCAGCACCTGCTTCAACTATTGTCTTTTTTCAACTATACTCCCACACATTTCCCTCCCATCCAAGATTATTTTGAAGTGAATCTGATAATCTTTTTTAAAAAAAATTTTTAATTAACACATAATGTATTATTTGCCCCAGGGTACATGTCTATGGATCCTTAGGCGTACACATTTCACAGCACTTATCATAGCACATACCCTCCTCAATGTCCATAACCCAGCCACCCTATCCCTACCCGCCCCTACACCCTAGCCACACTCAGTTTGTTTCATGAGTTTAGGAATCTGATAATCTTAAAAGACTGCTTTTGCACATGTTGCTATCTCTCCTTGATAGTCGTTCCCTGGCCCCCACTCCTTTATTCAACCTCAAGGAGATTCTGTCAGAAATTTAGGGTATGATAGGAAAAGAACAGGAGGGGTGCCTGAGTGACTCAGTTCATTAAGCGTATGACTTGAGCTCAGGTATGATCCCAGGGTCCTGGGATTGAGTCCTGCATGGGGCTCCCCAATCCGCAGGCAGTCTGCTTCTCCCTCTGACCCTCCCCCCTCTTGTGCTTTCTCTCTCTCTCTTTCAAATAAATAAATAAATAAAATCTTTAAAAAAAAAAAAAAAGAAGAGGAAAGAAGAAGAAGAAAAGAAGAAGAAAAAGAAGAAGAAAAGAAGAAGAAGAAGAGAAGAAGAAGAAGAGAAGAAGAAGAAGAGAAGAAGAAGAGAAGAAGAAAAGAAGAAGAAGAAGAAGAGGAAAAGAAGAAAAGAAGACGAAGAAAAGAAAAGAAGAAAAGAAGAAGAAGAAGAAGAAGAAGAAGAAGAAGAAGAAGAAGAAGAAGAAGAAGAGAGAAAAAGAAAAGAAAGGAAGGAAAGGAAGGAAGGAAGGAAGAAAAGAAAAGAAAAGAAAAAAGAAAAGAAAAGAAAAGAAAAGAAAAGAAAAGAAAAGAAAAAAGAAAAGGAAAGAAAGAAAGAAAAGAAAGGAAAGAAAGGAGGAAAGAAGAAGAAGAAGAAAGTATAAACTGCCCAGGCAGAGAGTAGCTGATATGAGAGGTCTCCATGGCTTTCTTGAGAGTCATGAGATACTGCAGTCAGCTTGGGAATACTGTGCAGGAGTGACATCTGTCATATTGCCACCTGTTTGACTCTGCTCTTATGGCCACTCCTCTGGATCCATGGCTTGTGGCTCAAGAAGTTGAGAGTTCTGAATCACTTTATTGTATTTGTATTGAACCACTTTCAAGACAGACCTCAAATAGTTCTTTCAGACACATTTTGAGGAATGTAAGCTCACCAAGATATAAGACACAGGAGCAAGATTCAGGAGAACCAACCCCACAGATATTGCAGATACCGGAATTATAAGATAAATTTTCAACAAGTTTGTTTCACACATTTAAAGAAACAAAAGAGAGAATTGGAAATATGCATAAAGATGAAGAGATTGTTTTTTAAGAGGCCAAGACATTTGAAAAAAGAACCAAAGGGAATTATTCAGAATGAGATTATGATAACAGAAATGAAAAGCGCAACAGCTAATATCAAAGACAAGATAGTCATGCTAAAAACATTGAACCTGAATGTGATTAAACCTCTAATTTTTGCCATCGGTTGATAGGAACTAGAGGAACTAAAGCAAGATATGCAATTGGCAAAATAAAATTGTAGGAAATTCTACAGAATAAAATACTCATTTTCTTAAAAAAATAAATTGCAAGGAAAAAATAAAATATGGAGGAGAACCTATTGATTAAATGGCAACTTAGAAGATATTTACCTATTGCAATATTCATACTTTATTTGGATTCTGATTCAAACAACTTAATTAAAATATGACATTTATGATACAATTAGGAATATGAACTGTTACTGGGTATTGAGCCTACCATCAATGCATTAACTTACTGCACAATTTTGAGTGGAATTCAGCCATTCAGCCCTCAAAATTCAATTTCAAGTGGAATAGAGCTTCAATGTATTTCTTATATTACAAATTGAAGACCTCATATTTTTCTTTTTCTTTTCGTGTTTGGGTAACAATTTGTCAAAATTTTACAAATGTATATAGCTTACAGATTATTTTTAATATACAATTAACATGAAAGTTACTTATAATTTACATAGAGGAAAATACACAAATCTTAAAAACACAACTTGATAAACTTCTAATACTTACAAACCCATGTAACTATCACCAATCATAATGTAGAACACGTGTGTCTTCCTAAAAGAGTTCCCATGGTATCTTCCCAGACAATAAAACCAACCTCAAAGGAGCCACCATGCTAACTTCTGTCACTATGCAATAGCTTTGTCTGTCCTAGAATTTCATATAAATGATCATACAGTATGCACTGCTTCGTATCTGCTCTCTTTTGCTCTCAACATGTTTTTCAGTTTCACCCATGCTAATATATGTTTCTTTTTTATTATTGTGAAGCATTCCATTATGTGAATATACCGTGACCTGTTCATTCTTCTTGTGATGAATATTTGGATGCTTCCTAATTTTTGACTATTATAAATGAATATGCAATTGAATAGTCTAGCATAAGTCTTTTTATGGAAATAGCTGTCATAGAAAAGGCATTTGTTTAACTTGGAATAGAAACAGCCAAAGAGCAGTGTATGAGTCTCGATTATTCCAGTCTTGTCAACACAAATAACTGTCAGTCTTCTTAATTGTAGAACTATGCTGAGTGTTTAGAAGGATCTCATCATGTTTTTAATCTGCATTTCCCCTGTTAAATATTTTTCTAATGCTTATTGGCTATTTATACATCTTCTTTTGTGAATTATCTCCTTAAATCTCTTGCCTTTTAAAAAAATGGGCTGTTTGTTTTATTGTTATTGAATTGTAAGAGTCTTTCATATATTCTGGATACAAATCTTTTGTCAGGTGTATGTATTATGAACATATTCTTCCAGCCTCTGGAGTGCCTTCTTCACTACCTAAATAGTATCTTTTGATGAGAAAATGTTAAAATTTTGAGGAAGACCAATTCGTTGATTAAAAATTTTTTTGGTTTGTGCTGTTTGTGTCCTATTTAAAAACTCTTCTCTTGAGCTAATTTTAGCTTTCAAGTTGGCATTTGATCTCCCTAGAACTTGTTTTTGTGTATGACATGAGAAAAGAGTCAAGTTTTATTTCTTTTTCATGTGAATGTCGAGTTGCTGTAGCATCACTTGTTGATAATACCAACCTTTCTCTTTGAAGAACATGAATGTCTTTTAGTAAATCAAGTGAACATATATACTTGGGTTTATTTCCAGACTCTCTTCAGTTCTGTTGGTCTGTTTGTCTATCTTGATGCTAATATCACACCGTCTTAATTACCAAAACTTTAGAGTAAGTTTAACATTTGTTAGTGTGGATCTTCCAATGTGGTTCTTTTTTAAAATTTTATTTGTTCATTTGAGAGAGAGAAAGAGAGAGTGCATGTGTACATGAGCAGGGAAGGGCAGAGAGGATGGGAGAAAGAATCTGAAGCAGACTCCACACTGAGCATGGAGCCTGATGCAGGACTCTGTCCCACCACCGCAAGATCATGACCTGACAGTTGGACACTTAACCAACTGAGCCACCCAGGTGCCCCTCTTTTTTTTTTTTAAGGATTGTTTTGGCTAGTCTAGGTCCTATCTGTTGCCAAATAAATTATAGATTAAGATTACTGATTTCTACAGACACAAAAATTAAGCCCCCTAGGACTTTGATTGAGATTGTGTTGAATCTATGGATCGATTTTGGAAGAACTGTTACCTTAATATCCCATCAATGATGCATCTCTTCATTTATTTAGGTCTTCTTCAATTTTTCTGAGCAATGTTGGATAGTTTTCACTGTATAGATCTTGCATACTTTTTAATGTTCTTTTTTAGCTTCTTGAAGTAGAAGCTTAGATCATTGATTTTAAAACTTTCTTCTTTTCCAACCTATATGTTTAAACATATAAATTCCTAATAAGTATTGTTCTAGTTGTATCTCATGTGTCTTGCTAATTCATATTATTATTATCCATTCAAAATAGTTGAATTTTATTTCTCTTATGATTTCTTCTTTGGTGAATAGATAATTTAGAAATGTGTTGCTTAATTTCCAAACATTTGAGAGATTTCTTAAATTTTTGTTCCTGACTTCTAGTTTAATACATTGTGGTCACAAAACATATTCTGTGTGACTTTGGTCCTTTGACATTTATCACGACTTGCTTTATAGCCCAGAATATGGTCTACTTTGGTGAATGATCTATGTGCACTTAAATAGTATGTATTATTTCTTCTTTTTCATAGTTGTTGGCTGTAATAATCTATAAGTACTTTAAAAGTGTCTGTTTAGGTCAGAGTGTTCGTATCTTATATATTGTTAGTAATTTTTGTCTGTCTTTTCTACCCATTACAGAAAGAAATATTTTAAAGTCTCCAATTCTAATTATGGATTTATCTACTTATTTCTGTCAATTTTTACTTTCTGTTTGAAGGTATACTATCAGGCACATGCCCATCAGGGATTATTATACCTTCCTACTAAATTGGCCCTTTTATCATTATTAAATGGCCCTCTTTGTACCTGGTAATACATTTTGCCTTAGAGTCTACTTTGATATTATATCTGCAACTATAATTTTTATAAATATAGCCTTAATTTTTAAGCTTTCTTACAGTTAGTGTTTACATGATTTACGGTATTTATGTTTTCATCATTTTACTTTCAACTGTTCTATGTCTTAATATTTAAAGTTCGTGTCATAAAAATATCGTAGTCTTTTTTATTCAATCTAATAATATCTGCCTTATAGTTGGAATGTTCAGTCTTTTCATATTTAATATAATTACTGATATGATTTAAAGTCTATCATCTCATTATTTGTTTTCATTTGTTTCATTTTTTTTTTTTTTTGTCTTTGTTCCTCCTTTGCAGTCTTCTTTTGGATTAGTCAAAATTTCTCCCCCCTATTTTATCTATTCTATTAACTTGGGATTTGTTATTGATCTAGAGAATGAATCACTAACTCAGAAGCCTTGTGCACCAAAATTCACAGTCACACTTCTTACCTTTATGCTTCTGCACTGTAATTATAATTTTTGCTCTGTGAAACTCTTTGGCTTCCTACTACAAAGCCCGTGGTCCATATGTACGAATATGTATGTGTGCGTGTGTGTGTCAGTGCGTATGTGTGTTTGCATATGTGCATGTGTTGTGTGTATGTGTGTGCACAAACATATGTGTGTACTCGTGCCTGCCTTTAGAGTGCGCTGTGTGAACGTTGCCTCAAGTCCTAAGTAAATAAGTGATGAATTTTAAGAGCATATTTCATAATTTCATTATATATCTTCATTAATATCTCAGTACAGTAAAGTAATCTGTTAAATGACAGCATAATTCTATCAGAATAAATGGTGCTGTCAAACCACTTTAACTTGTAAGCCAAAATTAAACTCAGGTGTTCGAAGAAAAAAGTTACATGTTCATAAAATATCTCCAGGGGCAGAGATGAGTGATGTCCTAATTTAATGCAGTATATATTGCCATAAGATCTTACGAAATTTTGTGAAATTCATGAAAGCATGGGAGGGTGACATGTCTGCCACTCCTGTCACCAGAGAAACATAGACTTGCTTCATTTTCGTGTGGACTTTTTCTTTTTTCACTGATTTCTTAAGAAAACACCTTCCTCTCCCTCTGGTGATGTGGTCAAACTCTGTATGGAATGCTTCAGGGGGAGAGAGACTTTAGGAAAGGTTTGGGGCGGGCAGCCTAGAGGAACCCAGGGACTGACTCGGTCGAGGCTGGCAGCACACAGGTCTGACGCAAGACTGTGCGTGTGTGGAGACTGTGTTTAACCAAGGGTTGGTTTGCCGAAATGGTGAAATTAAACTTTGGGGAATTTTGAGAAATCATTTGTGAAACATAATTGTAACGAAGGTCTATTTGTTGTGGCTGAGGTCTTCTCTAGCAGCAGGAATTAGAGTCGTTTCTTTTGCCTTGATTTGGCACTGTGAGATAGACGAAAAGATATATGCATTCAATAGATGAATCCATGATTTTTTAAAAAGATTTTATTTATGTATTTGACAGAGAGAGACACAGCAAGAGCAGGAACACAAGCAGGGGGAGTGGGAGAGGGAGAAGCAGGCTCCCCGCTGAGCAAGGAGCCCGACATGGGGCTCGATCCCAGGATGCTGGGATCATGACCTGAGCCGAAGGCAGATGCCTAATGATTGAGTCACCCAGGTGTCCCAAATCCACAATTTTTAAATACATGTAGTGCTTGGTATTCTGCCCAGTCTCGTGGGTAATCTGAAAGGAAAGAGTCCAAATTTACTACTGCACAAAGACATGGTCAAGTTGAAGGAGCTACAATGTGAACACAAATAACCATAATAGGGTAAGGTAGAAAGCAACATGAACCTGAATTTCTGGAACAGATTATTTTCACCAGAGGCTGGGATAAATCAAAGAAGGCTTCAAGAAGGAGGCGACATTTGAGATGGGCCCTCAAAGATCAGTGGAATCTGACAAGTACTATCAAATTTGATGGAATTTGATGGCGTTAAAGGTATTATTAGAGGTAGACACACGGCCAAAGTATAGTGATGGGTTTAGGGAAAAAAAAGAACAATTCTGTTTTGTTGGTACATAATGTACAAATAGGGATGTAGTAAAAGATAACTGAGAAAAGAGAAGATAGACCATACCAAAGAGTGTTAAATGCCAAGCTATCATTACTAATTAAACAATCAACTTTTTCTAATTTCTCTTACAATGTGCTTAAAATAGGAATAGCTGCTATGCAGAAATTCAGAAGAATGAAAATTACATGGTCTATATGTGTATAGGAAATAAAATAGTTTCCCCCAATTTAAATTGTCTCCATTCTTTTCAACTTTATAAATATTCTGGTTTTTAAGAATGCTTTGTTTATATTAGTATAGTTCTATTTAACTTTGTATTTATATTAGATTTATATTTACCTATCATTTACAATCGCATTAATTGGAAAGCTGGTTCAAATAGCAAAATAGTTTTCCATTGATCTGCCTGTGGCTACCCTTGTTGGTAACAGCTGCCTGTGGTACCTCTTACTGATTGAGCTTCCGTCGGCCAGGATCACAAAGATTTCCACGGCCCTTGTTTTCTTCCCCTGAGTCTTAAGCATTCGGGACTTCGTGAGCTAGATATACCTACTAGCCCATCTGTAACGTTAAACATCTAGGACATATATGGCCATCACTTGGCAATTCTCTTGGTGTTGACTTTCTATTCTATATTCTCCCTCCATTGTTCCAGTCTGTGGTAGGTGGCATTTGGTTCTCTAAATTCCTGACTCCTGGTACACATACACTCTCTTCCAGTGATTCAATAAAGCACTAATCAAGGTTTCCCGGGAAAAGAATTCTGCAGGTGTAATTTAAGGTGCCAAATCAACTGACCCTAAGATGGAAAGATCGTTTGAGTGGGCCTGACCTACTCATATCCATCCTTTAAATCTGGCTCTAGAGGGAAGAGAGGAAGTCAGATTTTAAGTACAAGAGGAATTTAACAAGGGAGAAAATCCCAGTTGCTGACTTTGAATATAGAGGGTGTGATGTGGCATGGAATACAGGTGGCCTCTAGGAGCCGAGAGTAGCCCCTGGCTGGTAGCCAGCAAGGGAAAAGGGGACCTCTGTACTGCAACCTGAATGAGCTTAGAAGAGAATTCTTCCCCATAGCCTCCAGACATGAACTCCGCCTAAACAATACTTTGATTTTAGCCTTTGAGATCCTGAGCAGAGAACCCAACCATGCTGTGCCTAGACTTCTGACCCAGAGGACTGTGAGCTATGGGTGTTGTTTAATGGGTGTTTAATAAAATGGGTGTTGTTTAATTTGGGGAGGCCTTTAATTTTTTAATATATATTTTATTGAAGTATAATTAACATACAGGGTTATATTAGTTTCAGATGGACAATATAATGATTCAACAATTCTGTATATTACTCAGCACTCATCATCATTTGTCACCAGATAATGTTATTACAATATTATTGACTATATTTCCTATGCTGTACTTTTTATCCCTGTGACTTATTTATTTTATAAGTGGAAATTTGCACTTCTTAATCCCCTTAGTCTATTTCATCCATCCCCCACCAACCTCCCCTCTGGCAACAACTGGTTTGTTCTTTGCATTTGAGAGTCTGGTTTTTGTTTGTTTATTGTCTCTTTGTTCGTTTGTTGTTGTTGTTTTTAGATGCCACATAGAAGTAAAATAATATGGTAATTAGTCTTTTTCTGTCGGACTTATTTCAGTCAGCATAATGTCCTTTAGATCCACCCATGTTGTTTCAAATGGCAAGAACTCATCCTTTATAATGGCTGAGTAATATTCCGTTGTGTATCTATACCACATCTTCTTTATCCATTCATCTCTTGATGGACACTAGGGTTGCTTCCTTATCTTAGCTATTGTAAATAATGATGCAATAAACCCCTATAAAAATAGGGGTGCATATATTTTTGAATTTGTATTTTTGTTTTCTTTGGGTAAATATCCAGCAGTAGAATTACCGGATCGTACAGTAATTCTGTTTTTAATTTTTTGAGGAACATCCATACTATGATCCACAATGGTTGAACCAATTTACATTCCCTCCAACAGTGCATGAGGGCTCCTTTTTCTCCCCATCCTCTCCAACACTAGTTATTTCTTGTCTTTTTGATTCTAGCCATTGACAGGTGTAAGATGATATCTTATTGTGTTCTGACCTGTAGAACTGGGAGCTAATGAATGGGTGTTGTTTTAAACTGCTAGCTTTGTGATAATTTACTATGCAGCAAAGTGGTTCATTTCTCCTATATCTTCACCTCCTTCTCTTTATTCAACACCAACTATTGCATGTACATTGTAATACACTTATTCTCAGAGAAAAATGACTTGCTTCCAGACATGTTCATTTTTACCACGAGTATTTTATGGGTGTATTTTTCAACTAATGTACCCCAGCAAAGTATAGTCAAGTTTCTATATTTTTCCTTTCTATCTTTTTCAAAAGCTTGAAAACATTTCAAGCATAGGAAAAAACTCTAGAGAATATAGTAAACCACTTTGTATGCATAATCAGGGTTAAGAAATAAAATATTACCCATATAAAACACCTGTGTACTCTCACCCAGTCCTGTTCTCCTCATTTCAAATAATCACTATCTTGAATTTGATGTTTCTCATTCCACATGTGTTTTTATACTTTTTAAAAATATATATGTATCCGTAAATAATATACTCTTTTGCGTGATTTTTAACTTTACATAAATGATATCATGTTGTCTGTGACTTTCTGCAACCTGTTTTTTTTTTTCACTCAATATTATGTTTTTGTTAAGTTTTATTTTATTGGGGTACCTAATATTCCTGGCTGAATGCTAGACAGTCCCTCATCCAGGAATTTATAAAGACATTGGGAGGAATGACACATAGGCACCAGTGGATATGAAATAAAGTTTATTACTCACACAGAATGAAAGAATGAAGCCAAAAGAACGGATTGGGCCCTTATGTTGGGTAGGAGATGAGACTAGGGAAGGGTTCTTTTGTACAGGCTGGGCTTTGGAAGGTCTGAACTGCCCACTGGTGCAAAGGATGAGTGATGTGCACTAGCTGTCTTATCTAGGTTACCCAGATATGGCACAGACAGAGAAGAGGGGTGAGGATCTAAGACCTGTCAATAGTCAATCATCAAAAACAGAGTAAGCCTCCAGTTCCTGGGTGACTCAAGTTGGTTGGGCATCCCACTCTTGGTTTTGGCTGGAGTCGTGACCTCAGGGTCGTGGGATTGAGCCCTGAGGCAAGCCCCTTGTTGGAGTCTGCTTGTCCCTATCTCTCTGCTCCTTCCCCTTTTCACACACTCTCTTTCTCTCTCTGTAATAAATAAATCTAAAAAAAAAAAAAAAAATAGAGTAAGCCTCTTTCTTACAGCCATGTTGGGAAATACAGTTCTAGTTAGCTCATTTTCACCATATATTTTGTGATTATATCACTATTTATCAGTTCCTTTGTTCATGAATATTTAAGTTAAAAAAATTTAAAGATTTATTTATTTATTTATTTGAGAGAGAGATGGGGAGAGAAAGCACAGGTGGGGGATGAGGAGAGGGGCAGAGGCAGAGGGAGAAGCACACTCCCCACTCAGCAGGGAGCCCATCACGGGGTTCCATCCTAGGACCCGGGGATCATGACCTGAGCCAAGGGCAGACACTCAGCCGACTGAGCCACCCAGGCGCCCCTGAATACTTAGGTTTTTTCCTAATCCTTAGCTATCTCAAACAAAGCTACAGAGAACACTTTTTTACATGAGTCCAGGTATATGGGAGAATTTCTGGGTCGTAGGGAAGGTATATTTTCAACTTTACAAGATACTCTCAATTGCTCTCCAAAGTGGCTTTCTACAAGGTGGCATTCCTGTTACTTGTGTATGAAGTGCTCATTTTCTTCACATCCTTCCGAATACTTGGTATTGTCAGACTTTTAAATTTTTACCAATCCAATGGGTGTGAAATAGAAGCTGATTTTTTATTTGCATTTCTTATTTACCAATTACCAATAAGATTAGACATCCTTTCCTATATTGTTCATTCAGGTTTCTTTTTCCATACATTGACCATCTGTCCTGCCCTTTGATCTTTTTTCTATTGGGATATATTTTTAAATTTTCTCTGTAGGACTGCTTTTACATGTTTTCACTACTAGTCCTTTATTACTTATATGCTTTGTAAATAAATTCCTTCACTTTGGGGTTTATCTTGATTTCATTGATAGTGTCTTTTGGTATACAGAAATTTTTTTATTTTAATTTAGCCTAATTTATTCATCTTCTTCCTTATGATGTGTAATTTTTAAATCTTATCTAAACCATCCTTTCCTAACCTAGGGTCATAAAGACATTTTTCTATATTTTCTTCTAAAAGTTTTAAGATTTTTCTGTCCACATTTATATTTTTATTCACCTGAAAATTGTTTTGGGGAAAAATATGAAGTAGAGATTGAGATTTTTTTTTTCTCAGTATGGAAAACTGGCTATTCCTGTCCTATCCCCACTCATTTGCAACACCTCCTCTGTTACATAACAAGCTTCCATATGGAAGTGGAACTATTTATAGGCCTTCCATCGATCTATTTGTTTTATCCCTGAGCTAGTCTTACCTTGTCTTAAACTACACTGTCCTAATTACTACAGCTTTAGATTAGAAGATACATGATATTTTGAAGAGTGAATCCCCCTTGTTCTTCTTCAAAATTATTTTGTCAATTCCTGGTCCTTTGCTCATTCAAACGGACTCAAGGATGATGCTGATTAACTTTTATCAAAAAAGTGTGTTGGACTTTGGATTTGGGGAGAACAGATGTCTTTATGTTATTGAGACTTCCTATCTGTGAACATTTCTTTCTTTAATATCTTTCAAAAGTTTTTTTTATTTTTCTGTTATAAAAGCCTTATACGCTTGTTAAAGATTTATTTCTAGATACCATACATGTTTTGTTGCTATTATAAACAACATCTTTAAAATTATATTTTTGAACTATTTGTTGCTGTTTTGGGGGAATGTAGTTGCTTTGCATAACCATTTATCTCTTGGTTCCTTTGGATATTTTTGTGTAGAAAATCATATAACTTGAAAATAATGACAGTTTTGTGACTTTTTTTGAATCCTTATATCCCTCTTAACTATACAATATTACTATATATAATATAGTATATGATAGAGTATATTATACGGGATATCAATGTATATATACAGTTGGCTCTTGAACAACATGGATTTGAACTACACTTATGTGCAAATTTTTTCCAATAAGTACATCACAGTACTATAAACGTAGTTCCTCTTTTTTATGGTTTTCTTAATAATATTTTCTTTCCTCTAGCTTTATTGTAAGAATATAGTATATAATACATATAACATACAAAATATGTGTTAATTGATGGTTTATGTTATTCATAATGCTTCCAGTCAACAGTAGGCTATCAGTACTTAAGTTTCGAGGGAGTCAAAAGTTACACGCAGATTTTCAACTACATGGGGATCAACACCCCTGACCTCCATGTTGTTCAAGGGTCAACTGCATATAGTATATGACTTAGTATACCCATATGTATGTGGTATTACTATAGTTATATTATGTAATAATATACCAATTTTATAATTATATATGCTAATTATGTAATTATTAGTACACTAATTATGTAATGTAAATATATCATAAAGCTATAGTAATACTCTAACACTCTTGCTGACAGATCCTACAGGAAGAAAAGATGTCTAACCTATAGAGGGCTCTCTGATTATTTTTTAGTGATAAGTCCAGGAGCTGATTAAGTAGCTCTATTCAATAGTTCACTACAAGAATTAGGCCTGTAAATACATTCCAATATTTGCCTGAAATAAAAGTGAATATACTGTTTATCGGGATCTATTAGCTTAGGCTCTGCACTTAAAGTCAGTTCCCCAGAAATGGTAATAATTTTGTATTGACCCAATGAACTTTACTGTTAAGTGTTCCTCAGAACCAAAGACATAGTGTTAAGTATAAAAGGATAGTACATTAGTCTGTTCAGACTTCCATAACAAAACACCGAAGACTGGGTGGTTTAAACAAAATACCACAGACTTTGGTGACTTGAACAATAGAATTTTATAATCCCACGTTTCTGGAGGCTGGAAGTCCTACACTGAGGTCCACAGGGTTAGTTTCTGGTGAGGGCCCTCCTCCTGGCTTGTGAATGGCCACCTTTCTTGCTGTGTCCTTGCGTCGTGGAGAGTGAGTAAGCTGTAGCATCTCTTCTCATAAGGATACTAATTCTTTCAGATCAGGGCCCCATCCCTAAGACCTCATTTAACTTTTAATTACTTCCTTACTCAATATGCAGTCCTATGGGGGTTAGGACTTCCACAAATTTTAGGGGGGTTAATTGGTCCTCTCCTTTCCCTTTGTAAAAGGTGTACATACTTATGGCCTGACAACTGCTCATGTCTAGAAGCCTACTCACTAATATGTCCCACACTACTATTCTCATGTGTTGAATGATGAGTGTCTTAAGAGTCAGTTGCACTGGGGACACCTGGGTGGCTCAGTCAGTTAAGCGTGTCATGATCCCAGGGTACTGGGCCTGAACAGGGAGCCTGCTTCTCCCTCTGTTGCTCCCCCTGCTTGTGTGCTCTCTCTCTCTGTGTCAGATAAGTAAATTTTTTTTTAAATCTTAAAAAAAAAAAAGTCCCTTGTGTTGATTCTCAAACTTGTTCATACCTGTTGAACTTTTTATTATAATTACATGATTTAATCTGCAAACTAATAAGTATGAAAGTGAAAAGAAAAAGTTACTGTAAATAATGTAAATGTGTGGTCCTGGTATCCCTCACATCAGCAGATTCAAAGAATAGGTTTCAGTAAGGGCTGATAAGTCGTGTGCATTTACACATTTTATGATAAAGTAAAATGAGAAGGCATGTTTTTTATTATTTTGAACTGCATTTAGCAACCAACTGCTTTTCCTAATCACTCCAATAAAACTTCTCTTATACTTGGGACTCCTGGGTGGCTCAGTCGGTTAAGCATCTGCCTTCAGCTCAGGTGATGGTCTTGACCTGGGCAAGATCTACCCCTCTGCTTGTAGTCTCACGCTCTCTTGCTCTCTCTCTCTGGCAAATAAATAAATAAAATCTTTAAAACAACAACAAAATGTCTCTTATACTGCTGATCAGGGCTAGACTGGGCCATGATTATTTCACTATGGACTGACTCAGAGTAAGCCACAGACAGAGCCCCAGTCTCCAGCACCATCTCTCTTGCTGGCGTATCTCAGTGGCCAGCCACTGGCATGTATACACAGAGAAGGCACATGCTCACCAACCGTCAGAAGGCTGTGCTTGTCAATCATGCCATTAATTTTCTTTTATAAAGATCTTTTATTTATTTATTTGCCCAGGAGAGAGCACAAGCAGAGGGAACAGCAGAGAGAGAGGGAGAAGCAGGCCACCTGCTGAGCAGGGATCCCGATGCTGGGCTCTATCCCAGGACCCCAGGATCATGATCTGAGCTGAAGGCAGCCGCCTAACCGACTGAGTCACCCAGGCGCCCCAATCATGCCATTAATTTTTGAAGCGAGAGGGTAACGTGGTAAACACATGGACAGATACTGCTCCATAGACCCCGGGACAAATAACGCCAGGGCAAATCATCTCCTCTAGGATATTGCTTTTCCCTTGAGCGGTAGTGATGGAAAGGACCTTCATTTCTTAACCTTTGCACCTGTGGTGCATCAAATGCAGCATGATGGTAAATACCGACAGCGCTTTAGAGGAACATACTACCTTTCATCCAGGAAGTTCGTAGTTTTCAACAGATACTTGCCTTTGAGGACAAAGAGGTAAATAGGAGCAAATTCGCATTTACATTTTCAAAAGAGACACCACACTCTAGAGAAGCTCAATTGTTGACTCAGAGTCTCTTATGATTCTCCCAGTTCCCATCTTACTGAATCTCCTCCAGCGGGCCCACAGAGTCAGAAAACTCTACTCGTGGTCAGGTTCCCCACGCCCTGCTTGTGACCTTCCACGTGTCTGCCGCCTGAGCTCTCCCTTCAGAGACGATGGTAAACAGCTGTTGGAGAATTGCATCTCAGCCAGTGTCCCTACTCCCATGTCTTCCCAGCTTGACTTGCAGTTCATCCAAACAGGACAGAGGTTGTGAGAGTGGGGAGAGCCACTTGAGCTCCAATCTGACAGGGCAACGATTGCCTTGACTGCAAACTGCTGACCATAATGTTTCCAGACTTTGTGGTGTTATCAGTGTCACAGTGACAAATACGTTAAGTTGACTGAAAGGGCTCTTTGAATTCTCACCAGAATGGGCATGTTATATGCAATAGGAAATGATAAGAATTTATGTTCATTAAGGTTAATCTCTGTGACTGGCTCCATTGGATTATCTAAGTGAAAATGGCATAGGTTTACAGCAGGCATAATTAGAGGGAGCAGAAGACAGTGCTGAGAACTTTCTAAATCAGCGTGAAGACAGTGGTAAAACAAAAGGTTCTTGGAGCTGGGAGAAAACACTGGAATCCATTTAGTCTGAAAACTTGTTTTATAGATTAAGAAATAGCCAACATGCTTCTCATCGGGAACACCACTGGCATTGGGTGGGACAGTTCTCGGCTCTGAGGGGCCATTCCACATATTGCAGGATGTTTATCTTCCCTGGCACTTGTCCACTAAATGCCAGTCACCCCTACAGTCATTATGACAACCAAATGCCCCCACAAACTTCCCAATGTGCCTGAGGGAGTTGTACCTCTCCCTGTTGAAAACCTCTGAGCCACAATGCTCATAAACAACCAGGAAGCATGTGGTAATACAATGATTCACTGATAACACTTCTTAAAATTTAATGATCATGAGAATCAACCAGAAATCCGGTTAAAAACGCAGACCTGGATTCAACAGTTCTGGGATGGAGCTGAGATTCTGCATTTCTAACCACCTCATAGGTGATGCTAGATCGTTGGTTCCTGGATCCCACTTTGAGTAACAAGGAACCAGGAATCTAATTAAGAGGATGTCTAAACTGTCTTGATGTTCTCACTGGTTCATTTCCCACCTGGAGTTGTAGCTAAGGAATGCCCCCAAAGGGCACCTACTCTTTGTATGAGCTTTTCGGTAGATCTGCTCTGGCTTTGCCTTAGAGATTCTGCCTTCATTTGCTCCTTCTCCTGGGTGACCTGATGGCAGATTGTCTTTGCTACCCTGCACAGCAGCCTTCGGATTATCTTTTTGGTTCTGGAGCCCGACTTTCTGTAAGACCCTCTCTTATGGTCACATGCCCTCATCCATCCAGCTGCAGCTCCTAGAAGCCCAGGTGAGACCAAAACCACGGCCCCTGCTTGCTAAGTGAGCTGGCATAGGTGGGTGGGGCCAGGCAGTGCCTCTGAGCTGTCACTTATCTTGGTGACAGAGCTGGCCAGAGCCAGTATTTCCTAACTCCCGGCTCAGAGATCCTCCCCAGTAGCCTCTGTTCTTATTTCCTTTCTAAACCTATCATTAAGTAAAACTATGTATCACATGGTGCATGTATTTACCTTACTAGGAAACTGCCACCCACTGTGCTGTGGTAAGAGGGTTTTTCATGGCTCAGTTTCCTGGCTGAAGCTCAAGGTAGGGAAACACTCTTGCAACAGGTAACAAATGGCATTACTGAAAAATAAGCTCCCGTGGGCACTGTTGTTATTTTTTTCCCCCCATTCCTGCCACTTCTGTGCCTCAAAGGGCAATCCACAGGGCATATTGGAGAAAATATTTGTAAGTCATGTATCTGATAAGGGATTGACATCCAGAATACGTAAAGAGCTCCTACAACTTAACAACAAAGAAACCAACAACTCAATTTGAAAATGGGCAAATGTCTTGAATAGATATTTCTCAAAAGATAGACAAATGGCCAAGAAGCACATGAAAAGATGCTGTTAGCAACCCTTAAGGACATGCAAATCCAAACTGCAGTGAGCTACCACCTCACGCCCATCAGGAAGACAACCGTGTTAGTTTGCTGGGGCTGCTGCAACCATATGCCACAGCCTGGGTGGCCTAGACAACAGAAACGTATTTTCCCATGGTTCTGGAAGCTAGAAGTCCCAAGGTGTGGGCAGGTTCAGTTTGTCCTAAGGCCAGATTCTCCCCTTGGCTTGCAGGTGGCAGCTTTTCCCCTGTGTGCTCACGTGGCCTTTCCTCTGTGTCTGGTTTCTCTCAGGATAACCTAATCTCTTCTTATAAGGACACTATTCAGATCGGATTAGGGCTAACCCTTATGACCTCATTTTAATTTAATTACCCCTTAAAGGCCTTATCTAAAAATATGGTTACAGGGTGATTTGCTGGGGGTTGGAATTTGAACATATGAATTTTTTAAAGGCTCTTTTTTAAAAAAAAGTTTATTTATTTTTTCTGGGGCGGGGAGGAAGAGGGAGAGAATGCTCGAGTAGGGGGAGGGGTAAAGGGAGAAGCAGACTCCCTGCTGAGCAAGGAGCCCAATGTGGGACTCAATCCCAGGACCCTGGGATCATGACCTGAGCTGAAGGCAGACGCTTAACTGACCAAGCCATGTAGGTGCCCGAACATATCAATTTTGGGAGGATATAATTCAGTCCATAATGGCTCTATCAGAAAAGCAGAAAATAACAAGTGTCAGTGAGATTGTGGAGAAATTAGAGCCCTGTGCACAGCTGATGAAAATGGAAAATGATGCAGCTGCTGTGGAAAGCAGCACAGCAGTCTTCAAAAAATTAAAAATAGTATTACCCCCTTATCGAACAACTCCATTTCTGGGTATATACCGCAAAGAGTTGAAAGCAGGATCTTAAAGACATACGTGTGCACACATGTTCATAGCAGCACTATTCACAATAATCAAAAGGTGGAAGTGTTGATCGAGGGGTGAACGGGTAAAGAAAATGTGGTGTAGATGCACAGTGGAATATTATTCAGCCTTAAAAAGTATTATTCAGCAAGAAATTCTAACACATGTTACAACGTGGATGAAGCCTGAGGATGTCAGTCACAAAAAGACAAACACTGTATGATTCTGCTTATATGAGGCAGTCAAATTCATAGAGATGGAAATTAACGTGGAGCCAGGGGCAGGGTGAGGGAGCAGAGACCGGGGAGTTGTGTTTAATGAGTGTGGGGTTTCCGTTCTACAGGATGAATGAGTTTTGGAGGTTGGTGGCACAACGATGTGAGTGTACTTAACACTATTGAACTGTACGCTGGTTAAGAAGGTAAATTTTATGTTGTGTATAGTTTACTACGGTTAAAAATAAAACAAACAAAAAATAGCTGTGGAGATGACAGAAGAGGAAAGCCATCAGAAAATGGGTGAGGGGGTGCCTGGCGGACTCAGTCGGGGAAGCATGCAACTCTTGGTCTCAGGGTTGTGAGTGTGAGTCCCACATTGGGTGTAGAGATTACTTAAGAATAAAAAAATCTTAAAAAAAAAAAAAAGAAGGGGACTTGGGTGGCGCAGTCAGTTAAGCATCTGACTCTTGGTTTCAGCTCAGGTCATGATCTTGGGGTCGTGAAATCGAGCCCCGTGTCACGCTCTGCACTCAGTGTGGAGTCTGCTTGAGATTCTCTCTTCTGATCCCTCTGCCCCTCAAGCTCATGCTGTCTCTCTCTCTCTCCCTCTCGAATAAATAAATAAATCTTTTTCAAAAAATAAATAAAAAGAAAATGGCTGAGGAGCTAAATAAATGGATGAAAGAGAAGGAGCAAAATGAAAATTTTAAATCCTTATAAACCTGTTTCATTACTAAATGGAGATGTTTTCAACAACTCAGTCTTGCTGATACAAACTTGTCCGTTAAGTGTTCTTTTTGGCTACCCAGAAATCTGCTGCAAGGCACGAATGGACTTGATCGATCCTGACGTCTTCCCCAGGCTTTGCTCAGGAGGCCATGTGGCCTAATGCCTAGAATTAGACGCTGTTCCTGATGAGCAGTGACAAGCATCCCTAGGGACTCAGGAGCTCCTCTAGCTCCTGCTGCACAACTGCAGGATTCTCCTTGGGACAAAACAAAGTTTTGTCCAGCTGTGCTTAAATTGTAATGAGAACAACATAGAGATGTCAGCTTGCAAGCTATTCAATCCGGAGATGGTTACACTGATGGTAGGTATCAACGCGCTGAGTCGTACCTCTAATGCTAGAATTATGTTTGTTGCCTAACAAGCCATCATCTTTGACATCCACTGGAAACTGAAGTTGTTGCTTGTGTAAGGTCATGGGGAAGTAGGAAATGCAAAACCCTTACAAAATTGTTTTATATTCCGAGTAGACCGATTTTTTTCGTTGGGACTTGGCTGATATTCATACCATCTGCCATTTGCCTGTACCATGTTATGGACACTCTGTAATCTTCCCCAAGACATAAATGAGAGAGTATGGAATTCACTTTAATTGCATACTATTCACTTTTTAATTAATAAATTAATTAAATTTTATAGATATGATCAGCAAGGTTTTTTCTTAGTGATAAAGTTATTTTATAATAAACACAATGAATGTTAGCATTTATGAGGAGTCTAAAAGAGATGACCAAGCTCAGAATGAAGACAAGAGAAATTTATTTAAATAACAAAAATTTGAGTTCCTACTACACCCTTATAGGTGTTGCTATGTTTTAAGCAGTTATTCCCATTATTTTAAATGTTCTTTAGCAATTTAGTGTCAAGAAAGTTTAATCCCACTTAGCAGAATACAACTTTTATATAAAATGCAAAACCCTGTTTGATCACTGGTCTTTAAGAGAGACAAATAAATATGCTTGACCATGAACAGATAACAGTAATTGTAACCGAAGGGTCCATAACCCTATAGTATGTGATATCACATAATATCACAATCATTATGTGATAAATGATTAATGAGCCTAAGAATACTACTTAGAGAAAATCTGAGAGATAGGGTTTCCATTTTAAAATATATGCAAAGTTGCTGGGTAAAAGATAAGGTATGTTTGGGGCACCTGGGTGGCTCAATCAGTTAAGTGCCTGATTTAATTTCAGCTCAGGTCATGATCTCAGGGTCCCAAGATTGAGCCCAGCATGGGGCTCTGCACTCAGAGGGGAGTCTGCTTGGGATTCTCGCTCTTTCTCCCTCTGCTCCTCTCCCCACTTGTGCTCTCTCTCCTAAAATAAATAAATAAATCTTAAAAAAAAAAAGGTAAGTTATATTTCCATAGCACGGGAGTGGGGCGGGGGTAGAAATATGACCACTGGATTAAAAGGAGAGTGGTATGTTGGGTATATTAATATTTTGGTTGATATAAAGCTCAACATTCCTACAGCCAGTAGGATTTGTAAGTCAAATACTAACATCTGCAAAAGATTTTGTTTTTTTCTAAGTCCATCAGATTTTTATCTCAAGTCTCCAAGTGCATGGAAAAGGTCATGTAGGATAAACTAGGTCAGTACAAGATTCCCCAGAAGGGGGGCCTTTTTCCCTCCACGAGCACACACCAGGCTGTGCAGCAGAGCACAGGGCTTAGATAGAAGTCACCAGCTGCCCCTGCCAAACTGCAGAGCCTGTGTGATGGTGCTGGGGGGAAGGCGGGGATGCCAGGGGGGCAGGGACTGGGGACACTTAGCCACACACTCTTGCTTCTTCTCTAACTCCGCCTCTTGTCTCCCTCAGTTCAGAGGATCATTATGTATTCCAAGGATGGAGGAGGCAGGGTAGGCAGGAATTGGGTCACTTAGGCATCCAGATCCTTCTTGAAGAACTGAAAAAATAAAATAAAACAAAATTAAAAAGAATTTGACAGTTTGAAGCGTTGTTTTATTAGAGGCAATGGAAGCTTCAGACTGCAGTTCTAGCGGCCAAATGGGTAAGTCGTGGGGTGAGAGGAAAGAGAGGAGAAGCCTTCATGTAGGGCAATAGCATTTCACCTTACCACCATTTACAGATGCTCAGCATTGCTGAACCTTGCCCTACGCACTTCACATTGAACGCTTACGACAGATGAGGAGAGAAACATTTAAACTGCATTTTATAGAGGCTGAAAGTGAGGTTTGCAAGATTTACATCTCCAATAACACAGTTTTATTTTTTATTTTTTTTTTAAGATTTTATTTATTTATTTGACAGAGAGAGAGCACAAATAGGCAGAGGGGCAGGCAGAGGGAGAGGGAGAAGCAGGCTCCCCGCTGAGCAGGGAGCCTGATGCGGGGCCTCGATCCCAGGACCCTGAGATCATGACCCGAGCTGAAGGCAGACGCTTAATGACTGAGGCACCCAGGTGCCCCTCCAATAACACAGTTTTAAAGACTAACTGATCCAGAGCATGTGCGTTCTTATTTTTAGTTCTACTCTGTACCAGCTGCTGCTGTGTGTACCAGGAATACATCAGCTTTAAACCACCACAGCGCTCCCTTAGAATAGACCCAGTTAGAGAATTGAAAATGCTTGTTCACCGGAGGCATTTTGGCAAGACTAGAAGACCATGTTGCCGGGATAGTTTCTACTGAACAGTAATCTGTAGCATTCGTTTCAAACAAATAGAACATTAAAGCTTGAAGAAAATAATCATTTCATCCAACCACTGCATGAATTAAAAGGCGTAATTTTTCATTCTAATTCCACAAAATGCTTATTAAACTTTGGGTGCCCAGTAATATTTACAGCGTTGCCGTCGTGCGTAGATGGCCACAGAAACCGGGCGTGGTTATGCCAGGGCTGAACCCAAAGGCAAGGTGAAAGGCACCTTTCCTAAGGAACGTCTCCAATACCTGAACAGTGTTAACAGAATTCTAGAGTGGTCTGACCCCCTGCAGGACAATGTACAATCTCATAAAAATGAGGATTTATTGAAACATGAGCAGTGGGGATTGGGCATAAGCAAACCATGGCCGAATTGCCTACTGGTTGTGACGGGCCAGCCTGACCGTCTTCGGGGATGTGTCAGGAAAGGCTTGCTTCAATCACGCCGTGATTGTAAATGGTGCCGTGAGCCAAAGCCTCAGGTGGGCTGTGAGAGCCATTCTGTTTGGAGCTCTTCTGCTCCACCCTCTTATTTCCAGATGTGAGTGAGGGCACAGAGTCACTGCGTTTACTACCGTTGATGCATAATAACTCAGGAATGCACCAGGAGATAAAGATTGGCTTTTCTGCTCTCTGCCTTTTTACCAGGGAGTGCACTGTTTTCGACTTGCGAGATTGATAATAGGCTTTGAGGATTCCAACACCATAAAACATAATGGCAAAGTCTCTCTCACTTCCCCCATGATATTTTTGAATGTGCCTATGGGTACATTTAACATATAGCATACAAAATGCCCATTTGCAAGACATAGTAACAACTGCTATTAAATGTAATAAATAACTATCATCCCCCATTTAAAATCCTTCATGAGGGAGCCTGGGTGGCTCAGTCATTTAAGCGTCTGCCTTCAGCTCAGGTCATGATCTCAGGGTCCTGGATGGAGCCCAGCATTGGGCTCCCTGCTCAGTGGAGAGTCTGCTTCTCCCTCTACCCCTCCCCCCTGCTTGTGTTCTCTCTCTCTCTCTCACTCTCTCTCTCAAGTAAATAAATAAAATCTTTAAAGTAAAATAAAAATAAAATCCTTCATGAGTTTCCATTACACTTGGAATAAAATCCAAACTCCTCATCACTGTCTGTGAGATCCTATGTAACCTGGCTGTCCTCAGACCCGTTTCAGACCATTCCCTGCTCATGCATTGTGCTCCAGCTACTCCTTTTCTGTCGACTTGCCAAAACTATTTTCACATCAAGGCATTTGCACACATGCCCTCTGGTCTAGAACGCCCTTTCCCCAGATCTTTGTATAACCATAGAGCCACTCAGGTCTCAATTTAAATGCCTGCTCAGAAAGGTTCCCTGACCTCCACATCTAAGGCAGATCTCCCCCAGCCCATCATGCTCTATCACATTACCCTGTTCGGATTATCCTAAAGCAATTTTCTAGAAAATGTTTCAGCTAAAATGGTCTTACTTGTTTACTGATTAATTGTCTGTCTCCCACTATTAAAGTATGAACTGTCTAAGAGTAGTGATCTATTTGTCTCATTCACCACTGTATCCTCAGTGCCTGGAACAGAGCCTACTATGTGGTAGACACACAATGAATATTGGTTGAAAGATCTGGCTTTTCCTTAGAGCATGAGGTATGTTTCAAGGTAAGATAGCTAGGTGGGGTACAAAGTCCATTTGCTTACTTAGGATAAAAGATGCAACCCAAAGATTCAGAGACCACCTAGTTTGCTTTTCTAATAAACTCCTTTCTCAACCTCATTAATATGAATTAAATTTTTGCCTCTTGAACATGAGTGATCATAGACATTGCCAGTTCATCGAGTCTGATCCCTGATTTTCACAAAAGGCATAAGCCTGGACTATTAGGTATTTTTAAAATAGTGAAAAATTAACACGTGTCATTTTATTCTTGGAGAACACTGGTGTCATGGGAGGAACTTTATATTAATTCTTACAGTCACTGACAAAGTCTCCTTTCTTGCCTAAACGCTCATTAGACTCCTCTGAGTCCCGTTCCTAACTAGGCCTCAACCTTTGCCTCTAGAGAACTTGTAGCTTTCAACACAAATGACTTCACCCACCTCCCACACTAAGACTTGAACAAACACAAATATAGTTTTTATCTCCTCAAATCTGTGTTCCTAGTATGAGGACCCGAGCCCCCTCAAAATGCCATGCCTGAGAAAACTCAACATTGCCTAAAGAATTTATTGTTTGTTGCAGACAAAACCTGCCTTTAGGGCCCTGACCTCCCTTTTCTTGGAACATTTACTTTAGAAACTATGTGATTGTAAATCTTTTCTCTGTCCTTGAGATTGTATATTCTACAATCCTGGAATGCCTTTCTCAAGGATATGGGACCATCCTTTTGAAATGTAATCATCAAGAAGGATAGGGCTTTTGTCTCCTAGGCTCTGTGGGAGAGTAGGAGCCTAACATTGACCCCCTGTTGGCAGACACAGATGGGCTCAACACATTGACCACCCACCTCCCAACACACACAGTGCCCTGCAGTGTTTTTGTTTTTGTTTTTTAACACATCCAGAACTTAAAAAGCCTCCTGCCTTCTGTTTTGCAGAACTTACCTCAGTTCTATACCAAAGTTTCTCTCCCATGCTTTAGTAGCTCAGGTAAAATCTGTCTTGCCTCTTTTAATAAGAGTCCGGTGAGTAGTTTCTCTTTAACATCACAAGCTAGCCAGTTACTGTGGCGTGTTTGGCTCTATTTTAGTGTAGAAGATTTCTTACAGATGGTGTACTACATCTAGCCAGCATTTTCGGCTCCCCAAGATGATGATATTCTTCAGGAAGAGTTCTTTTTTTTTTTTCCAAGTCTTTATTTTCATTCCAGTGAGCTAAAATACAGTGTAATATTAGTTTTAGGTGTACAATATAGTGATTCAATACTCCATACATCACCCGGTGCTTATCGCAACATGTGCACTCCTTAGTCCCCATCATCCATGCCCCCACCCACCTCCCCTCTGCTAACCATCAGTTAGTTCTCTCTAGTTAAGAGTCTGTTTGTTGGTTTGCCTCTCTCTCTTTTTCTTCCCTTTGCTCATTTGTTTTCTTTCTTAAATTCCACACATGAGTGAAATCATATGGTGTTTGTCTTTCTCTGAATAACTTATTTCCCTTGACATAATACTTTCTACTCCTTCCATGTCATTGCAAATGGCAAGATTTCATTCTTTCTGATGGCTGAGTAATATTCCATTGTATCCATTTTTTTTTATCCATGGACACTTGGGCTACTTCCATATCTTGGGTCTTGTAAATAATGTAAATAATGCTGCAGTAAACAGAGGTGCATATATCCCTTCAAATTAGTGTTCTTGTATTCTTTGGGTAAATACCCACTAGTGTAATTGCTGGATCATAAGATAGTTCCATTTTTAACTTCTTTTTTTCCATTACCTCCATACCGTTTTCCGGAGTGGTTGCACCAGTTTGCATTCCCACCAATACACAAGGGTTCCTGTTTCTCTACATCCTTGACAACACTTGTGTTGTTGATTTTAGCCATTCTGACAGGTGTGAGGTGATATCTCATTGTAGTTTTGATTTGCATTTCCCTAAGAATGAGTTATGTTGAATATCTTTTCACATGTCTGTTCGCCATCTGTATGTCTTCTTTGGAGAAATGTCTATTCATGTGTTCTGCCCATTTTTAATTGGATTATTTGGTTTTTTGGTGTTGAGTCTTAGAAGTTCTTTATATATTTTGGATACTGACCCTTTACTGGATATGTTATTTGTAAATATTTTCTCCCAGTCCATAGGTTGTCTTTTAGTTTCGTTGATTGTTTCCTTCACTGTGCAGAAGCTATTTATTTTGATGAAGTCCCAATAGCTTATTTTTTCTTTCTTTTCCCTTGCCTCAGGATACCTATCTAGAGAGAAGTTGCTATAGCTGATGTCAAAGAAGCTACTGACTGTGTTGTCTTCTAGGATCAGGAATGGTTCTTAACCCTGTCTTCACCGTGATGGGAAATGGGCTCAAGGAAGGTCCCAAGGATGGATCTCTATCTAAAAAAAAGAAAAAAAAATGGTAGAGTTAGGCCCTGAAGTAATGCCCAGACACCTACATCTCCAAGCCTGTCTTTATCATCTGAATTCAAGTCACCCTGAATTCCTTTTATTATCTTATTTTAGTCTTGCAGTCTTGACTGATTGTGGGGACTACAAATTCAGCATACAGTTGGATATTGGGCCTGGGGCTCAGGGGATGGATCTGAGCTTGGAGACCCAGAATTGAAGTACTCAACCTTCAGATGTATATTGAGTAGAGAAGAGCACCCACCAAGAGTGGGTTAACTGAGAAGAGGGCTAAGGACAGAGCCTCGTAGGAAACACCGGTGTGTTCAGAAAGGGTGGAGGAACTTACTGCCCAACTTTTACATATTCGAGCACATATAGAAAATAGCATTTGTATGGCACATTGCAGGCAAGTTGTAAGAGATTTAAGAATGTCTATATGGGCTTGGTGAAATTTTTCATTACTTTCTATATTCATTTCCTAGGATGGCACAAAAAGTACTGCAGACCAGGTGACTTTAAACAATAGAAATGTATTGTTTTGGTTCTGGAGACTTTCAGTCCAAAATCAAGATATTGGCAGAGCTGTGTTTCTTTTGAAACCACACAGGTTTCAAAAGAAACCTTCCTTGCTTCTTGTGGTTTGCCAGCAATCTTTGGCTTTCCTTGGCTTGCAATGGTATAACTCCAATATCTGCCTTTGTCATTACATGGCATTCTTCCTTTGAGTCTCTCTTTCTTCAGTAACCATCTTCTTGCAAGGACACCGGTCACATCAGATCAAAGAGTCCATCCTACTCTTGTATGACCTCATCTTCATTAATTGCATCTGCCATGACCCTATTTCCCAATAAGATCATAATCTGAGGCACTGGTGGCTGTGAGGCACAATATATCTTTTTGGGGGGGCAGCACAATGTAATCCAGAATAATTTCTTTTTATTCCATAACTATAATAAGAAAATAAAAAGTATGGGTGCTAAATATTGAATTTATACAGTATTGCAACTGACTTTCTAATATCAGATATTATGTTTGCAATGAAATGGATAAACGTTCTTATAATGTATAATCCCTTCAGATTATTTTTCTCTTCCAAATTGCTTTGAATAAAGCCATGAGCAGGAGCATATGCAACATGATTCAGAACACAGCATAGCAGGACCTAGATAAGATGATCATTTTCTTGACGTCTCAGGGAAAGAGGTGATCTGTATTTCTTTATAAACAGTTTTAAAGATGTAACTCATAACATTCTCCAGGAGCTGGAGCCCAAGAGAATGCATAGGGGACCTATCATCATCTGATGGGACATCAGAGGCAGTCTCTAGGGAGAGGTAGGGAGTCTCCCCACTGCCAGCAGAGGCTGCAGGAGCACCTGCCTCTGCCAGGAACGTCGGGCAGTGACAAGCAGCAGGGAGGGGACAGAGGGAGTGGCAGCAATGTCTGGCAGCTCTTTTAGCATCTTCATCACAAATATTCGGTAGGATCCAGTTGGTGGCATTGTCACTGGGACCAGAGAGGCAGAGGGAGACTTCTCCTCCATGGGGCAGAGAGTGCACCTCTCTGCTTGAAGAGGGAGTGGAGGGACATCAGGGAGCAAGGAGTGAGGGAACACAGCACTCTCACTGTCTTGGCGACCTCTGCTGGGCCACAGCTGGGCATTGAGAGCAAGTTGAACCGAGCCACTTTCAGGAGGAGGATGTGGGGCCCAATTACTGAGAGGTTTTAGAAGTTTAGGTTCATATCTGTTTCAAAGATTTTCTCTACCAACTTGGCATCGCAGGAAATTTCTGAGCTGGAGTAGGAGGTCTGGTCGAAAGTGCTTTTGCAACCAATATAGTACTGCTGCCCTAGGCCAGGATCCTGTTGTTCTTGGAATCCACGACCAGCACAGTTCTGTTGGAGCTAAACACTGTGGGCGCCATGACTTGTGGCCTGTTGGCTTGAGAATCAAAGTAGTGAATAGGTAGAAAGAGGTGTTACAGGCTTTAAGTCCTCTCAGCTGGTATATGGGGGAGTTGGGTTCTAGACACTCACATGCCCTGTCATCTTAAAACAGATGTGGTTCTTTTCCTCTGTTCAGAGAAGATTGGTTCTCAAATTCTTGATCATCACCATTGGTGAGAAATTTATTTAAGTAATTTAAAAAAGTAAGGGGGCGCCTGTGCAGCTCAGTGGGTTTAGTGTCCAGCTCTTGATTTTGGCTCAGGTCATGATCTCAGGGTCATTAGACTGAGCTCCATGTGCGCTCCACGCTCAGTGGGGAGTCTGTTTCTCTCCCTCTTCCTCTCCCTCTGCCCCTCCCTTGCTGGCATGTGCATGCACACACTCTCTCTCTCTCTCTTTCGTAAAATAAATCTTCAAAAAAAAGAGAACATTTTTATAAACACTCAGAAGTGTATGATGTTTGAAATTATATTTAAAGACGCTATCAGCTCATTTTTTTATTGACAAATGTAATAGTACATTTCTTGCAAAGATGAGAATGGATTTTGAATCCAATCAGATTTTCTCTTTTTTAAAAAAGTATCTGTTTATTTGAGAGAGAGAGTTCATGAGCAGAGGGAGGGGCAGAAGGAGAGAGAGAGAGAATCTCAAGCAGACTCCCCACTGAACATGGAGTTCGATATGGGACTCAATCTCACTACCCTGAGATCATGACCTGAGCCAAAGTCAAGAGTCAGTTGCTTAACTTCCTGAGCCACCCTGGTGCCCCCCAGTCAAGTTTTCTCTTGAATGCATTGTAAGGATAGTCATCCTGCAGCTACCTTGGAGACTACTGGACGTGTAGTTGGTGCTATATATTTGGAGACAGAAGTTGGTCCTTTGATTGCTGCTCCAATGGGAGGGAACTACTTCTAACTTCTCCACCAACACCAACTGTGGACTACTCTTTTTGGCCTTGTCAACTTAACTAAAGTGATAAACTGAGGTAAGCGCGAAAGTGTCAAAAAGATAAGTTTTTAGGGCACAGCAGAGGAATTGCAATTCAGGACATGTAAATGGTAAAAGCAAACTGCAGGCAAGTCCCTTGAGGGTTTGGGGAGGACTGTATTTATAGGCAGGAATGTAAAGAGAAGGGAGCTCAGTTAGATTCTGTGGAAATAAAAAATAAGTGGAGACCAGCTTTGAAGATTCCCGAACAGACAGAACCAGTCCAGTCCTACAAACGAAGCTCAAGTCAGCTTATTTTGTGAGACCAGCCTGAGCTGGGTCATTTCTTATTGATGCCTCCCGAAGCCATAACTAAAACTTTCCAAAGTTGATATGAGGTAACCCCTGACCAACTCCCTGTCATTTAAGAAAATTCCAGAATTATCAGTTTTCTGTGAATCAGGTATTTACATGAAATCGATCTCCCAGTCCTTGAGTTTTATATTCCTGAGGACACGTGTGTGAGATTTTCCCATTTTATATCCTTCAGTTCTATTTTAGACTAAAATTCTCTCTCGTGCTACTAAAGTCTATGTGCAACTTGGCCTCTACCAGAGCTACTCAACAGAGCAGTGAGTTCTGTGTGTTGTGGGAAGGAGAGAGACACACTTTCTGATCTACTTTTCTTATGTGGCCCTCATAGGAGCACAAAACAAGAATGTTTCTAATGGTGGCCATCGGCCAGGAAGTTCTATACTTCCAGGCCCTGCCTGGGTAAAACAATCAATATCTCTTTGCTTCTTGTCTGTTGGAAATCTCTAAGGTAGAAGTTGAGTCCCTTAAAAGGCAACTGGGGAAGCCACGGGAAAAACATAGGAGAGGGATATCTGAGAATCGAGCGAGGTGTGGTCACAAAGCCAAGGGCTAATGATGCTCTGTGTAAGATGAAGACTGAAAAGTTTTCATAAAGAGGTTGGGGGATCGGGTGGGGAACTTGGTAGGAGTAGTTTTAGTCAAGTGGTAAGAGCCCAAGCACAAATTTGCCATGGTTTACAGAGAATGGCAGTGAGAAGTGGGGACAGTAGAAGTACACAACTCTTGTGTGTC
This sequence comes from Potos flavus, assembly GCA_028534135.1. Taxonomy (NCBI): domain Eukaryota; kingdom Metazoa; phylum Chordata; class Mammalia; order Carnivora; family Procyonidae; genus Potos; species Potos flavus. Next base: position 67,132,532 of record CM052886.1, read on the forward strand.
AGCTGATTGCCCTGAGGTGTCTCTAAGCTTCCTGAATTTTTGTTTTGTATTGTCTTGGTAAAATAGGCAAATATTAAAACCCACCCCATGGGATTGTTAAGAGGATTAAAAGAATCGAAATGAAAACTTTCTGAAAATTATAAAGCACTTGAAATCTATAACTGTATCTGTATATTGTTAGGTATTTTTAGTTCTACTGAAAGTCTGTGATTCCTCCCATGCCATCCCCAGCTCCCCCATGAGGCAAATCTGGTAAAAAAAAAAAAAAAAAAAAAAGTGATGAACCAGGAATAAGAGCTGAATGGAGCCAACATTTCTTGATCCTCTTTGGTGTTTAGGTGGTTATGGAAGTAAATGCCCTAGGATGCCAGTAAGAAAGGAAAGAAAATCACCCCAAAGGGCTATCTCTCAACAAACCATCAAATTCAGTCTCTGAGGAGAAAATATTTTTCATTAATTTGGCAAATGCTGAAAGAGGGCAGTTGGGTGGCTCAGTTGCATCTGACTCTTGATTGTGGCTCAGGTCATGATCTCAGGATCATGAGATCGAGCCCCATGTCCGGCTTCACACTCAGCCAGGAGTCTGCTTGAGAGTCTCTCTTTCCCTCTTCCTTTCCCTCTGCTTCTCCCCCCACTTGTGCTTTCTCTCTCTCTAAAAATAAATAAATCTATCTTTCAAAATGCTGGAAAGAAGCCAAAAGACATGATAATTTCCCCAAATTTTCATAAAATATAAGTTCTAGAAAAGCCTGGGAGGGTAGATTTAGGCTGGGAGTGGCCTTGGCTGGGCTTGAAAATCTTAAGGGAAATATAGTAGTGTGTCCCTTCCCACCTCCTTCCTGACTAGCTGTGGTTTTGCTTTTCACCATTTCAATTACTCTCCATCAAACATTGTCTAGAAGCAGATGATCCTCCTTTTGGTGTGTCATCAGAAGGTCTAACATTATATTACAGAGCCTACATCATTCACCTCACTTCATCACATCACATAGGCATTTTATCATCTCCCATTATCACGAGAAAGATGAGTACAGTACAATGAGATATTCTGAAAGGCAGAGAGAGACCATATTCAGTTTATTGTTATAATTGTTCTATTTTATTATTAGTTATTGTTGTTTATCTCTTTACTGTGCCTAATTAATGATTAAACTTTATCATATAGGAAAAAATTTTATATATATAGGGTTTGGTACTATCTACAATTTCAGGCTTCCACTGGGGGTGTTGGAACATATCCCCCATGGATAAGTGGGGGCATTACTGTAGGTTGCTGGAAGGTTCCCCCAGTGAACCCAACTCTACCATTTTAAGCCTAGATGAGGTTTACTTTAGTGTTCAGCCAGAAGAGGAGCATGTTCTAGAAGAAAGCGTTCCTAGATCAAAAACTTGCTTTCCTTTCCCATCATATTTTCATGGTAGAGCAGTTAAACTGGGAAATAGGCATGTGTAGAGTTGAAGTGGTGTCAGGCAAAGCTACATGTAATTGCAATTCTATACCTTTAAATCCTGGAATTGGATCTACCTTTGAAATCAAACCATTTCACTTTGCTCACATAACTATATGATTATACCTATGTAGACCATTTAATCGTTGGTTTATCTTAAGAAGACATCAAAACTATTTTTGAATGACTATTTCCACTTTCTGAAAACTGATGTCAAAGCAAAAATGGCACCAAAGTTAAGTAGGCAAGAAAGGCTTTATTCAAGGCTGTTGCATTAGGGGAGAGATGTTAGAACTAACTTGGAACTTAACTTCACTGAGGCAGAAAGGGTAGGCCTTTTTAAATGCTGGGGTTAGGTAGTTGAAAAGTACTAGAAAACATTAGGGTGGGGAGCCATAGGCCATCGGTTTTCTAATTGGCTTTATCCAAAGGAATAATAAGCTCATAATTTTGTAACCTGGAGCAAGGTCCCCATTGAAGATAGGCTCTGACCCTCCCACAGGAACTGGGAGATAGGGGTGCTAACTCCTTTGATGATTACATTTCAAAGAGTTGTCCCCCAAGTCATTGAGAAAGATATTCCTGGATTGCAAAACCAGGAGGATGCTCTTAAAAGACCTATATACACATCAAAAGCTCAAAGAAATCATTTACAATTACAAATTTTCTAAAGAAAATGACCTAAGAGAAAGGAAATCAGGGACCCCAGTGTGAGGAAGAAGCCTGTCTGAAGATTAGTCAGGCTGAGGGGAAAGGTTAAGGCCATCTCTGTTGTTGGTCACATGATAAATTTTCATTTAAAATTAAAATAATTTTTGCTCAGTCTATTTACTCAGTTGTATCTCAAACTTCATTTTTTTTTCTGCAATGAAAATGCCATCTTTTTTAATTTTTGCAAACCTCATCAGAGAGAACATTCTGCCTAGAATAGAACATTCTGCAATGAGGGGAATGTTCTATAATGCATACTGTCCAATCCAGTAGCCACTAGACACATGTGCCTATTGAGCACTTGAAATATAGCTAGTGACCCTGTGGAACTGAATTTTTAATTTTAGTTGATTAAATTTAAATAATCACAGGTGGCTAGTGGCTGCCATATTGGACAATGCAGCCTCCAAATCAATCTCACTATCATTTTATCTGCAGAAAAATTGCTACTGCCAAATTTAGTGTCTATGACCTGGGTTATCTGTGGAGCATGGGAATACATTCAGTCTACAGGATGGTGGTGAGAATTAAGTAAGATATTGTATGTAAAGTGCCTCGCAAAATGTCTCCTACAAAATAGATAGCCAACAATGCTAGCTTCCTTTTTGTTCTCCTTCAGGGGGGCACATAATCAATGTGGCAGGGTCTCTACAATCTAGAACACAATAAACAATAGGGCCTTGGTTACGTGGATGTTTAGGAACAGATGTGTTCATGTTCTTTGTCGTTACAAGGCACAGATACTCTTGCTTTTTTGTGATGTACAGGAAGTTAGTTAATCTTGAGCACAATCACCTTCTTTATATTGCCTTCGATAAAAATGTCAGATTTTAAAATCAGAAATTGCAAGCATTTGGGTTACTCTCAATATTGATTCAATATTAATCACCTACTGCACGATATTGATGCACTCTTTCCCATGGAAGAGTTGAAATAAACAAAAGCTACGTAAAGACTAAATCAGAACATGCATTGTCTGAAGTTTCCTCTGATCCAAAGATATGATTTTATATTACATAAATTATATATGTATGTGTGTTTCTTTTTAAAGTATTTTTTATTGAATATTTTATTTATTTATTTGACAGAGAGAGAGAGATCACAACTAGGCAGAGAGGCAGGCAGAGAGAGGGGGAAGCAGGCTCCCCGCTGAGCAGAGAGCCTGATGTGGGGCTTGATCCCAGGACCCTGAGATCATGACTTGAGCTGAAGGCAGAGGCTTAACCCACTGAGCCACCCAGGCGCCCCTATATGTGTGTTTTTAAAAGAATTTATCTCTTCTACTGACAGTGTATTATATATTTAGAAATGTGGGATACACAGAGGAGGAAAGGAAAAATAGCATATATAATGGAGGAAAGAGAATAATTTTGGCAACAAGTTTCAGCAGAATATGAGGATCTTGGCATACTGCAATTAGCCTTACTCTGAAGTGAAGTTGCTATAGGCTAAGCCCTCAGGAATTCCATTATCAAGCTATAGACACAAGGCTGGTTTCTCCCAGATACTCTTCTTTCCTATGTCTGACTTTTCCTCCTCCGTTGATCACTGTCATATATTGTCACTTGTGTTCCATAGTGCCATCCCAAATTTCCCTTGGGAATTGTGCAGTGATAAGTTGCCCCAAGAGATGGTAACATTTATCGATGTATTTAGATGAAAGAATAATTATTTTGAATGAACTACATTTACCCTTCTGATTCAAGAGTTTGGAATGTTCCACTCAACCAAAAGCAGAATAATGGAACATCTGTTCTCAGATCCCACCACACTGACATGTAAGAATAAATCAGTTAAGCAGTTTATTTCATTGGTCTAAATATGGAGATGTCATATACTGCCTTTTTATTCTGAATCTTATGCCAAGTAGGTGTGACCCATTACTCAATAGCTTAAAAAGTTCCTCTTGTTTAAGCAAAATTTACTTAACACAATACAATTTTACACGATGTAGAGATGATAAGGTTTGGCTACATATCTCTAAAGTAAATGCTGATAATCCATTGAAGATATTTAGTTTATGAAATAATGATATTTAGTTTACAGAATAAATTAAGACACAGCTATAGATTGTTCCTCAATTTACAATGGGATTACATCCCAATAAACCCATCATCAGTTGAAAATATCATAATTTAGAAATGCATTTAATACAACCTAACCTACCGAACGTCATCGTTCAGCCAAGCCTCCCTTAAACTGCTATAAACACATTAGCCTACAGTTGGGCAAAATGATCTAATGCAATTCTGTTTTGTAATGAGGTATTAAACATCTCATGTAATTCACAGAATACTGTACTGAAAGTGAAAAAGAATGGTTGTGTAGGTACAGAAGCTTGTGAGCGGATTGGTTATTCCCTCCCCGCCCCCGTGATCACGTGGCTGACTAGGAGCGAGGAGGGGGGGCCTGCGCAGGGTCACAACAGAGGACCTGCCACACATCATGAGCCCAGGAAAAGATCAAAAGTCAGAATTCGAAGTAGTTTTTACTGAACGTGTATTCCTTTTCATCATCACAAAGTCAAAAAATTCGAAGTCAAAGCATCAGTCAGGACCCGTGTATACATAACAATGATTCCTTTGCCAGAGCTGAGTATATAATAAACAGGAAGGAAGGAAACTAAATTTGCCTGGTAACTTTCATGTGCCAGCTGCACGTATAGAAAAGACTCTCTAATCATGTTCTGTAAAGACATTTCTAGTTCCCATCTATCTTGCCCTGAATTCACTTGACTTTTCCACTGACAACCAGTCCATGATTCCTTTGGGTAGCACAAGTCACCTTTGTGTTGTGATGACTGACTAAACATGCTAATATTTTATATTCTACAAATATATAACTTGCTTTCACTTCTAATTTATATACCAATTAAAAAGCATATTAGTTTCTCACAGATAGCTACTGAACTCAGCATAGACTTTAGGTACATTATCTAGGAATATCCTTATTTATAAGAATTAAAAAGTTAAACCAAAAAAAATTAGGAGAAATTGGGAAGTGCTTAAGATTTCAGAAAAAAATTCTGTCACAAAATTAATCCCTTATGACAATTTAGAAGCCCTGATAGATTGTTAACCTCTGTATCATAGATAATCTTTTTCCGGATATCTTCTGTCCACAGATCTAAATGTAACTCCTCTCAAACACCTGAGTTAATTAATTGATTAATTAATTGTTCACTAGTATCTGATTTACACTGACCCCTTAAAAGAAACTTCAGTATTTGATTAAAAAAAAATGATTCTGAATATCTTCAAGGTGTAAGGTAGTAAGTAGCTCCTATAGAATGTATTCTCATTTTGAAGTGTATCAGCTAATTCTGTAATGGCTAATACTGTAATAGGCAGACTAATTTGTTCCAAGAATGACTCCTGGCACATTGCGAAAATTCTTTTTTCTTTGTTTGACTCCTTTCACAATTCATGATATGAGCTTTGCTTAGACATTCATCTGGAACAATTATCACCGCAATCATTGCACAATTTGCTTTCTTCATTGAAAACTTTCCATTTTATAGTTTTGAAGTTTTAGTTTTTATTTTCACTTGCAGATTATAGGAGCGATTGCATTTGCACATAGGTATATTTCTGTGTGCACTTTTCACTGCATCCAGCCAGGATTAAGGGATAATGTCTCAGCAATTGTGTAAATTCACATTCTTGCGCTGCAAGCAACAGTTTCAGAAGTGTTTTCTTTTCTTCTTTGTTATTGCCAAATAAAGAAATCCTGTTACAGAATCAATTCCTATCATGAATGGGCTGATTCTATCATAGAATCACAAAATCTTAGAGTTGGACCTAGTTCAAAATCTCACTCAGTTCAGGAATCCATTATCTAGCATAATTTAGCACCCCTGATGGATGACCATCTAGCCTTGGCTTAAGTGAGGGAAAGTTCAACTCCATAAAATCCCAAAAATCTTGCTCTGTTTATGGCATAGTACAAACCCCGCTGGATTTGGAAACAGACTGGATTATAATCCCAGTTCAAGCAAGATGAGGTAGGGCAAAGTTACTTAACTTCTCTGAGCTTTTGCTTCCTTGCCTATTTCTGTCATGTAAGTGCTCAAAAGATAGCTAATGATAAACTATGAAGATAAAACTAGTTAATATAAAATATGCTCTTTGATTGATAGCTACCCCGTTTTTCTGTCTCTACGGAAAGAAAATTCTTTTTTTCTGGTAAACCCCAAACTGCCTCTCCATAAATTAATTCATTCAATAAAGAGTTATAGGAGCCCTGTTCAAGGTACTGTATATAACTGTGAACAGGGTAGAAGGCACTTATATCCCAGTGAGAAAAAACAGTCCAACAGACAATAAGTAAATGAATTAAGGTTAAAGGGGAAAAAAATCAAATGAATAGATAGTGATAACACGTTATACAGAAAATTAAAATAGGGTAATGTACTCATTACTTGGTAGCTACTTCAGTCAGGACATTGCTGAGGAAATCTCACTTATGCTGAAATCTGAATGACAATTATACCCCTCTATCCTCCTTATGCTCTCTGGAACAGCCCATTAAAAAAAAAAAGAAAAATAAAAAACCTTTCAAATTGTTGAAGGCAGCTAGAATATCTTCCCTTCGATTTTTTTTTAAAGCTTAACATCACCAGTCCCTCCAACTATTTCTTACATCACATGATTTAAATTTTTTTTTTAACCGGGAAGACTCTGGGTTTATCAACACTGTCTTTAAATATGCGTGTAGAATGAAAACAATTCTCTAGATGTAGCCCGAACCAAGGGAAATAGAATCCCTTCATCTGGATTCTGTGTTTCACCAGTGGTACACAAGCTTGCGTTAGCTTTTTTTTTTGTAGCGACTATAGCAAAATGCTGACTAAATTGTCATCAATGAGAAGCGCCTGGTCTTTTCCATAGGAATTCTTATTTGGACACACTGCCTCTTTCCTTGTTTCTGTACCAGAGCTTCACATTTACTTTTGCTACAGTTATCTTGTTCATTTCAACCTAATTCTTCCAGACTGCAGAGTCTTTGAATCCCAGAACTCTCTCTACCTATTAACTATTCTTTTACTCTCCATGTCAGCCATCAATTTAGTTAATATGTTGCTAGGCCTATCAAATAGATGTCTGGCAAATACAAAACTATTTCAGAGCCATGCTAAATTATTCGAGAAATATAATTTGCCCATGGGAAAGAAAAGTCACATTACTATGGGTAATTTCCTCTGGTGTTTTCTAAATTATCTGTAGTAAGCATGAACTATTTTTAAATTCAGAATAAAAAGTTATAAAAAAAATGACATATCTCATTACTTTTTCAAAAGGTATGCTTTCACATTTTCATCTAAGAAGTTGATGAGTGTTAAAGAATATAGACAATGATAGAGCCCTGTGACATTCAATTAGGGATTTCCCTCCAGGGTGGCTCAGTGGGTTAAGCCTCTGCCTTAGGCTCAGGTCATGATCTCAGGGTCCTGGGATTTAGCCCCACATCGGGCTCTCTGCTCAGTGGGAGCCTGCTTCTCCCCTCTCTCTGCCTGCCTCTCTGCCTACTTGTGATCTCTCTCTCTCTGTCAAATAAATAAATAAAATCTTAAAAAAAAAAGAGAGAGATTTCCCTGCAGGCTAATTAAGGACTGTTGATTTATCATCAACATTGTTAATTTAATCCAACTCTTCCTGGGCAATAGTAACATATGCGTAGTTGTTTTTTTTTTTTGTTTTTTTGTTTTTTTTTTTAAGATATTTATTTATTTATTTATTTGACACAGAGAGAGAGAGAGAGAGAGAGAGAGAGATATTCAGCACACAAGCAGGGGGGTAGCAGAGGGAGAGGGAGAAGCAGACTCTCTGTTCAGATTCCAGGACTCTGGGATCATGACCTGAGCCAAAGGAAGACACTTAACTGGCTGAGCCACCCAGGCGCCCCATATGCATAGTTTATTAATATGGTATGCTAACAACATAATAATCTTTGATTCTAAATCCTCCTATTTGTTACATTCTCAAAATATGAGATTGTCTGGTGGAATTTCTCCTCCTACTTTCTGGTTTAAAAGTACTTTTATCAAGAATTCCTAGAAATAATTATTAACTATTTGAGTCAATCAAGTAGAAAAAAAAAATAATGTTCTCCTCCTCCGTGATAGCACATGCTTAAAAAGCTAAACAAAAGAATTGAGAATCGAAACTTTGAAACTTGAAATAAAACGAATACTCTAAGGACCAAGAACACATTTCTGAGTGTGGGAAAGCATTTGCCTTTGAGAAAAATTTAGAATCAAAAACCCATTTTCCTGAGTGTGGGCAGATATTAGGTCTTATTCAGAGAAAAGGCTACATGATGTAATTGTTTTGATACAATATACACACAGAACACATTGACCTTGAGAAGTTCTGTTCTATTTGAATTTTCATCTATCTCTTTATTTCCCTGAAGACCTGACATTTGACTCTGATTCTTTTTTTGTAAAATTATCTTAAAACTTAATCTGTTTTTTTTTCCTCGAACTTGCCAGTAAAACCAGCAAAAGCAGGGGTTATCCCCTTAGTAATAGGGTCCTCTTTTCTCCAGCACCCAGATCACTCGCTCATTTTAGAGCAAGAGCTGAGGGAGAGCACGATGGGTGAGACTGTTGCACAGGCTGGGGTCAGGAAAGACGGGGAGGGCTGAGATAAAGAAGGATTTTTGGTTAATAAAACATAGCAATTGGTTTCTAACCAGTTTTCCTTGGAAAGAATGCGTATGGTCTTGATAAATACATTTCTTACCTCGTATCAGGTCTCATATCAATGACACTCATTGATTTTGACTGAAACCTAAGAGAGAAGACTGCCACTCTGTGTTTTACCACTTAAGGCAGAAGTCAGAGAAAGTCCTGGGGCAAGCACAATCCCTGTCTCTTTAGGCGTGGCTCCACAAGCATTTACTCAACTCCTGCTGAGCCCCCAGGCACTAGGGATTCAGAAATTAATGAAATGTAAGTCTTGCTCTCAAACAGTTCACAATCAAGAAGGAAAGAGATACACTAAAACAGATGCGACTTGGAGGTGAACTCATAAATGCCCACATTATTTTATGATCACAAAGGGAGAAACCCTAATCCAACCCAGAGAGGAAATTATACCCTCTAAACCCGACAATTCACTTCTCAGAGCAGCAAGCTCACCCCTGCCTCCCTGGAGTCTAGCTCCAGGCCTAGCCCATAGTAAGTGCTTAATAAACAACTGCTGGACTGAACTGAGTGAACTTTATTGACGTAAAAAGTTTTACGCAAGACCCGAGGGCTGATTTAAGATGAACTGTATATTCCCCTTAATGATTCAGAGGATTCAAGCATATCCTGCTTATTTTTCCCACAGCACTTATCACACTCAATTTTGTATATATTAGTGTATTTACCGTCTGCCATTCCCCTGCCCCCCAAAATGTGAGCTCCTTGAGAATGGGACCTGTGCTAACTTTGCCTAGAACTTGGCTCGCATCTAGTAGATACTCAATAAATATTTGTTTCATGAATATGGAGTCCAACACTAGTTACATTGATGAAGCAGACAGTTGAAAAGAAAATCCAATGAATCCAATAAATTCATGAGACTTTATACGAGAATTTAGTACTTAAATCTTCGTTGCCTAGGGCAATGGTTCTTAGTCTTTTGAAAATCTCATGAATACTATTAATTCCCTATATAGAAAAATGCAAATACACATCAAGTTTTGACATCAGTAAATACAGAAAAGTGTCTGGTTGAGGGGTGTCTGGGTGGCTCTGTCAGTTAAGCATCTGACTCTTGATTTCACCTCAGATCATGATCTCAGGGTCCTGAGATGGAGCCCTGCATTCGGCTCCGCACTCAGCGGGAAGTGGGCCTGAGATTCTCTCTCTCTCTCTCTCTCTGTCCCTCTGCCCCTCCCCCTGCTCGTGTGCTCCCTCTCTCTAAAATAAATAAGTAACTCTTAAAAAATATATATATATATGTATATATATATATTTGGTTTTTCCTCCTTCTGACTCCCCTTAATTTTGGTTAGCCAAAAAAATGTGTTTTAGATCTATCAAGTGTTCAGATATATCACTAATATGTGAAAACTAGGCAACTATTTTATTTTTATTTTTTTAGGCAACTATTTTAAAATGTATATAAAAAATTATTTCAAAAAGTCTTTTCTTCAGGGCGCCTGGGTGGCTCAGTCGGTTAAGCGTCTGCCTTCAGCTCAGGTCAGGATCTCAGGGTTCTGGGGTAGAGTCCCACATCGGGCTCACTGCTCAGTGGGGAGCCTGCTTCTCCTTCTCCCTGCCCTCCCCTCACCTGCCACTCATGCTCTCTCTTGCTATCTCTCTCTCAAATAAATAAGTAAAAATCTTAAAAACAAAACACCTTTTCCCCTACATTTTAGAGTACAAAACACACTGCGTTTTATTCAAATAAAACCCACTAACTTTGGGAAATAGTTATCCAAAAGTATTACAATGTAAAAAACCTCGGGAGATATAATTTTCCACATCAGGAGGCAGTCTCTGAAATGTCTCTCAAAGACCCCTGCCTCCTGGTGTTCCCATGTTTTGTGCCATTTCCTCTATTCAAGTGTGACTAAACCTGGTGACCTGCTTCTGAAGAATAGAATATGGCAAAAGTGATGTGATGTCCCTTCTGAAATTAGGTTATAAAAGACTGACTTCCATTTTGCTCATATGCTCTTTCTGGATATTCTTGCTTGCTTGTTCTGATGAAGCAAGCTGCTAGGATTGCTCTACCCTATGAAAGGCCTCAAAGAGCAAGCTCCGCCCACCAGGAACTGAATCCGGCCAACATCAGTGAGCTTAGAATCTGTTTCTCCTGGGGGTTTGAACCTAGAGATCAAAGCAGCCCTGGGGTCACCTTGACCGCAGCCTTGTGAGAGGCCCTGAGCCAGGGCACCCAGCAAAGCTGCCTTTGGATTCTCAACCCACGAGCACTGTGAGATAAAAATGCTATTATGTTAACCACTGTTCTGTGGCAATTTCTTACACATTAGTAGATAACGAATATACCAAGAACTACGCACTGATGTCATATATTTTTTTTTTTAGAGCGAGAGAGAGAATGCGCTCGTAAGAGCGGGTGGGAGAGGTAGAGGGAGAAGGAGAGAGAGAATCTCAGGCAGACTCCACACCAAGGGCAGAGCCCGATCCGGGGCTGATATCACAACTCTGAGATTAATGATCTGAGCTGAAATCAAGAGTTGAATGTTTAACTGACTCAGCCACCCAGGCACCCCTCCTCTGTGTTTGATACAGATTTCAAAGTGGCTAATTGTAGAAAATTTGTAAAACATTCTCCCCTCAGAGGTGTGGGAGGCATATGAAAAAGTGGGATCTTTAGGTACAAAAGAATTAATAATTAGTACAGTGTGGCTCTCTCTCTGACACTTTTTAATTGTTCAGAAACTACTATAAAGCTTCAACTGTATAGAGCTTATTCTTATGTCCTTTTACTTTTTCTTTGTGCAGATTTACTTATGAAGAAACTATATAGATTGGAGAAAGAATAAAAAACTATTTTAGCCTCATGGGATAGACTTAGTGTCTCTCCAAAATATATCATCAGAAGAATTGCAAGAAAAATGATAGAAAACAAAGTGCAGGTAGTTTAATATCTGTGTTAAGTAATATATTTAGTAATATATTTTCTGTAATTATGTATCAGTTTCTCTGTAGACAGGGCAAACAAGTCAAAGTATGAATCAAAGTATGAGTCTCTGGGACTTGACCTGTAAAATGTTCGAACATTCTCCGACAGACCTAGAGCAGGGTCTGAACTTCATTCCAAGACCTTGAGAGTATTTTGATATACTCCTTTTAACACAGTGATTTTTATAGTTTTGCTCTAACCTTGCCTGTGTTTTTCAATGTTTCCTCCCTTTTTGCTCAGCATGGTCTTGTCATTTCTTGCTCCTTATTTTTTTCCATTGCCTCAAGAGTGGTTTTGTAAAGCATGAAGAAAGGAAGGAAAAGGCCAAAGAGTGTGTGGGATTATTCTTGCCTCTGTATGATTCTGGCTTACCTGATAAAACTTAATTCCTGCCTGGCCCTTATGCACCATCTCAGTAAGGCGGTAGGGGTGTGTGGGGGTGTGTGTATAATGGTCTCAGGTCTCTCCAAAGCCCATATTAACTGCAGGATAGATAGCCGCCACAGTGTAAGGTGAGGAAGAATCCAGTTTGAAGTTCCACTAGCCACACAAGATAAACATGCTCTGGGGGTGGACATGAGGGTGGGGGAGGTGTAGGACAAGTGATTGACTACTTTCTCCAACGGATTTTGCATATGGTTCTAGCAAAGGATAGGTATTTCCAAATCTGAAAGCAAACAATTGCATGTAAATTTCCTGTGTCAATATAAATTCTACTCTAACTGGGAAATCTTGAATGATTACATGGATTTGTGTGGAAAACAAGTACATAAAGACCGGTTATTTGTTCAAAACCCCAGAATGACTTAATAACTTTCCTACTAAATCCATACAGTGTTTATCCCCTGCCCAAAGATTCCTAATTTCCCTTCAGAATTTGGACCATATGTTCAGAAAAATGGTTTGGTCATGCTGTTTCCACTGTGGCAAGATTTATTTTAGTCCTCAAATTTCCCCTCCGGCCTACATGCTTTCTCTCGGGTCTCTTCATCTGTCATGAATGAATCTCTTGTATAACTTTCCTGAGTACAAGCTTTCATATACCTGTTCTCCTTTTCCCAGAAACCAGGGCGTCTGGAGCTCAGCCCCTGCATTAGGAGCTTCAGCTTCGAGCTAGATTTGAAATGCCAAGTTTCTGGTGACATTACAGATTGATAGTTGGTGCCTAATGCCGGCTTAGCTGTATTTCTGGCAGGTCACTGGATGCTAACCACTAGACGCAGCCCATGGATTCCAGATTAACAAGGTCAATGTACTTTGAGTTGATCTCCAAAACAAAGAATATTCTCTCTTAAAATTCCACTTAAGTAAAGCAACTTAACCAGGCTAACTCTTCATGTATGTGATTTTTTTGTTCATTATTTTTTTTAACAATATTTGTTTGAGATATTAAGGCAATTTAATATAGTGTCAGAAAGTAATGGCAATTTTTAAAGCAATGACTAGCCATCCCTTCCAAGGAGAAAGTTAAGTGGCTTTTTGAAACATTATCTTTTTGTGATTGAAAATCTGGCTTGGAGATAAATCATATTTAATGTTTATTTTCTCTAATTATAACATTAACATTTTCAAAATATGTAGAAGATACTGGGAAGTAAAAAGCCGTATAATATCACAATTTAGAGAATTCCTGTTAACATCATTTTAAACTTAAAAATCAATGATTTATTAACTAAATTACATGCAAATCTGTTCCGTAGGTGACTCAAGCTTAAATGGTAAATTTTATTATATATTGTTATGAAAAATGGTTACGTTTCTAGAAAGTTTTTTAGCTTTAATTTTTAAAGTTTAGTCTTTTGTTTGTTTGTTTGTTTTTTTGGTTGGTTTTCAGTCTGGCTTTTTCAAAGTGAGAAAAGTAGGGTGGATCGGCACAGGTGTTTGGCAGAGTAGGCATTATGAAACTTACCCTCCCTGCCTCAGAGTTGCATTATGTTGTTGGCTCTAGTGCCTACTGGCAAACAGTGAGAGCTTTTAATGCATCCATACAGCAGAAAGGTAATGAGGTAGGATGCCAAGTCATCCTCTCTAATTATCTTTGGAGCAAAAGGAAAAAATTGAGGTTCTTAAAATTTTACAGCATATTGCTTTAATTATATACACTCCCCTGGGTATGTTCCGAGTTTTTCAGGTTTTTTTTTCTGAATATGAAAGTAAAATATACTCTTTATACAAATTTCAAACACTACAGAACTATAAAATGAAGCAAGCCATCAATAACTTGGAGCATACTTTTTCAAATTAAAAAAGAATTAAAAAAAAAAAAAAAAAAGGAATTCTCTATCCAGTCAGTATTTAGTGTCCGTTACTGGTTTTAATATGGTATTCCTACTATAGCTAAATCAGTACGTGGTTCTAATAAACCCAAATGCCTTTGGTTTTAATATACAATTCTTTTACTGTTCTTTGTTAACGGTCTGTGAAGCTAGCCTGATTGAATAATCTCCTAACTATTTAAGATAGTTAAGATACTGCAGAATGGTGTATTATGGCTAATCTAATGTTCTGGCTGAGCACTCACACGTATGTTCTTAGGAGTTGCCATTTTTCAAAGTATTAGAAGAAAACATACCACATTAAAACACATTGAGAACAATTTAGAAAGCACTTGGAAATCTCTTTGTATTCAGAATCATGAGTGACTCCAAAATCTGATACACCAAAGATGTAGTAAGGGATAGGGTCTGAATGTAAACCGAATTATTAAATATCCTCTAAATTGCTTTTCTGGAATAAATTTTTCTCAACATGTTTACTTATGCACATTTTACATTGGTGCTGATAATTTGTCTATGTCAAGTGCACCACCCACTGCATATTTCAGGCGAACTAATGAGATATATATCTATATATCTATATAGGTCTATAGATATATATATAGTGATGGGAATAAATGTGAATAGATCTCTTCACTCCTATGTTGCAGATGGTGTTTTCCAAATGGCTGCAGCACATCTCAGCTCTTCTTACATATGACTTTGGCACTCCTCTTTGGCTTTCGTGACTATTTGCATCGAGAGAATATGGGACACTATGTGACTTCCAAGGCCAGGTAATCAAAAGGAAAAGTGCTTTCTAGCTTGTTTTCTGAAATATTTGTTCTGGAAGCCTTCAAGGTCCACGTAAGCCGCTTCCTATCCTGAGGTGGCCATGCTGTGTGAGGAACTCAAACCAGCCCGCAGGGAGAAACCTCACACAGGGAGCCTGAGATGACATGAAAAGGGAGGGAGGGAGGGAGAGAGCAAAAGAGGTACTTCCACAGCCCTCCTCCCCGGGCCCGCCTGGGCTCCAGGGATCCCTTTTCCCAGTCCCAGCTCCTGTTTAACTGCAACCACTGGAGAGATCCTGAGTCAGCACCAACCAGCTAAGCCCTTCTCAAATTCTGAATGCACAGAATCCATGAGAGATAACAAAACGGTTATTACCGTTTTATGCTACTAACTTTGGAGTAACACGTTACATACCAATCCCTTCCTAGGATACCCTACAAGCTTTTCCAAGCTTTTAGTAATATAATTTCTTTGCTTCTTGTCGAACCTGAACAGCTCTATCACTCCTCCAACTAAGGAAGACGTTTGGACCGGTACAGGTATGAGGGGCAATCGCGTGGTGAGCTTCAGGTGCAGACAGTTAATCTAGATGGATAAATGGTGGATTACGGAAGCTATACTGTCATGATATCTGGGAAAAACAAAACAAATTTCAAAAACTTCCATGGATTCAGCTGTGTTTTCAAGCACCTTCATCTCCAAACTTAAAAACATGAAATTTAAACAAAATAGGGAATTCCAAATAATATTTATTTAGTTATGAGAATAAAAAATACAAAGAATCAAGTGCATTAGTTAATATTCCAGGATTAGTATAAACACCCGTCAAGTCTCAATTCTGCCAAAACACCTATTTGCTGTAATTCTAAGTAACAATCATATTCTCGGGGCACTTAATTTCTTCTAGTGATGGTGAATGGATAGTGTTTTCTTTTTAAAAGTTCAAGCTAAGTGTATAGTGTTCCTGATTTCTTTATCTTGTTTGCTTTCATTTGAGAAACATTCATAAAGTGTTAATGCTAGTGAGGATAAATAACTCACCCGAGGAGACAGAGGTGGTAAGTAATATAACAAGGGCACACAAGCTGGAAGGGGAGAAGCTGGAATAGGAGCCTAGGAAGTCTGGTTCCAGAGTCTAGATGTCTATATTCCAAACTACTACTTATTTTTTTTTTTTTAGAGAAAGAAAGAGAGAGTGCGTGTGTGCACATGTGTGCACCTGTGCACGCAAGCAGGGGTGGGAGGGGCACAGGGAGAAGGAGAGAGAATCTCAATGAGGCTCGACCCCAGGACCCTGAGATTATGACCTGGGCCGAATCCAAGAGTCAAATGCTCAACCCACTGGGTCACCCAGGTGCCCCCAAATTACTACTTTTAACACCTCTTTGACAGGTACATTAGCTATTACTTGTATAATTCTTGTGATTTTCCTTTCATAGTTGATGGAATATTTCTTTTTTTTTTTAAAGATGTTATTTATTTATTTGACAGAGAGAGAGAGAGAGAGCATAAGCAGGGGGAGCAGCAGAGGGAGAGGGAGAAGCAGACTTCCCATTGAGCAGGGACCTCGATGTGGGGCTCGATCTCAGGACCCTTAAATCATGACCTGAGCCAAAGGCAGATGCTTAACTGGCTGAGACACCCAGATGCCCCAATTAATGGAATATTTCTGAAAATACCCTACTGGGAACAAATCTGCTATACACATGTAACTGAAGCCTTACTGATGCTATCTGTAGCTACACCTGAAGAAACACCTCTACCATTCAGAAATATTCTCAAGTACTTAAATAAAAAGCATCCCGAGTATTATGAAAAAATACAGTTGAAAAACATTATAAACATTTAAAACTAGTCTTCATGTTACTGATGGCTGAAGTGCACACTAATTTCTTTCACACTTCATGTTTTGTAATTATCAACTTCTTTACTTGTGTATTAACTGTTTCTCCTTATAAGTCTATCTCTATATACTAGTGCCTAGCCTAAGGCTTAACATAGTAAGTGTTCAGTAAACATTTTGAATAAATTAAGGGACAGATGACCATGTGAGGGAATATGAAGAAAATATGGATATGTATATTTGACCTTCTTCAATCACTTAAAACATTGATTTAAGAACCCAAATGCATTGGATTAGATTTGTGCTAATTTGATAGCCACTGGCCACACGTAGCTATTAAGCACTTGAAATGCGGTCAGCACAAATGAGACCCTCAATTCAACGTTCAAAAACATGCCAATGTCTAACAGTTACACGAAAAGATGCTCTGTGTCATTAATCATTAGGGAAATGCAAATCAAAACCACAATGAGATAGCACCTATACCTGTTAGAATGGCTATTATCAAAAAGACTAGAAATAACAAGTGTTAGCAAGAATGTGGGGAAGAGGGAACCCTCTTAAACTGCTGATGGGAATGCAAACTGGTGCAGCCAGTGTATAAAACCGTATGGAGGTTCCACAAAAAATTAAAAATAGAGCTACCATGATTCAGCAATTCTACTTCTGGATACTTAGTCAAAGAAAATGAAACAGTAACTTGAAAAGCTTTGTGTATCCCTATGTTTGCTGCAGCATTATTTACAATAGTCAATATATGGAAACAACCTGTCTCCATTGATGGATGAATGGAAAAAGAGAATGTCGTATTCGTGTGCATGCATATGTATGTATATACACACACGATGAAATATTCAGCCATAAAAAAGATGAAATCTTGCCATTTGCAACAACTTGGATGGCCCTTGAGGGCGTTATGGTAAGTGAAATACATCAGAGAAAGACAAATACCATATGATCTCTTTTATATGTAGAATCATCAGTCAACCAATAAAACCAAGCTTACTGATATAGATTGGTGGTTGCCAGAGGTGGGGGAGTGTGTGTGTGTGTGTGTGTGTGTGTGTGTGTGTGTGTAGGAATGGGTGAACTGCTTTTCTTTTTTTTTTAGTTTAAATAAATTTAATTTAAAAAAAGAAATCACACCAACAAATGGCAGAGTGCTATATTAAAAAGTACTTGGAAGGAATGATACAGATTCATTCATGACAATGGTGGGAATTGGTTTTTTATCTAGATTAATTGGTAAAAATAAAACAGATTTAAGAAAGTAGTAACATTTTAATTCAGTGAAATCAAATGACAAAAATCATTGAACTGGATCTTTTTCATAATAGTGGTACTTTTAGGTTTAAATAATATAATACATGCTATTCATGAATGGGTACTTTATTGACAGCAGATATAATTCTACAGGGTGCTAAAACATTATGCAATTATATAATCCAAATGAATATTGCTTAGAGAACAGCCTCAACCAAATTTATGTCATTCTAAAGGAATACGGAATACATGAATTTTTTTAAAAAGTGTTATTTATTTAAGTAATGTCTACAGTCAACATGGAGCTCAAACTCAAGATCTTGAGATCAAGAGTCACACACTCCTCTAATTGAGCCAGTCAGGCGCCCTGAAAACATGAATTTTTCAAGAATGATTTGAAGACCAATAACTATTTGAAAGGCTGTTTCACCAGTTATTGCAACGATGAAGTTTCTGTCTCCAATTCTGATGACTCATTAGTTATTTCCAGATAAATCTTTTGCCAAAGAGAACATGATCTGTTCCCTTCATGCAGAGGACTTAAAGGAGACAGTCAAATAAAAATTGTACATGTGAAAGAAGTGTGTGTTTAAGTAAATAGATTATGAAATAAGTTAGAAAAGTTGCTTAGGTAGAGTTCAGGAACATAAAAGTGCTGGGTTCTGCAGAAAAGACCAAAAAATATTAAATCATCACTGTCAGAGAGTTGACATGGTGGTGGTGGTAGCAGTGAGATGACAAATAATAAGTGAATTGCATTTTATATTTAAATGTGAAAAGTTACATGGCGAAAAATTAAGTCAGGAAGAATGATAGAGAGTAAGGGAGGTTGGAGAAGGAGGGATAATAATTGCTCTATTGTGTGGGATGATTGGTGAAGGCCCAAATGACATTTACGCAAAGACTTGAAGGGAATGAGGGAGCCATGTAGAGATCTGTGTGAAGAGTGTTCCAGTTAGAGGGAATAGCAAGAGCAAAGACCCTGAGGCAGGAATGTGCTTATCCTGTTTGGGGGGTCAGTGTCCATTGGAACAGAGTAAGAGAGGAGGGGAAAGGTAACAAAGTCACAGAGATAGGGGACTGGGACAGATCATGGGGGTTCTTGTAGGTCATTTAATAACTTTGTTTCTATGCATGAGTGGGGTACCATTGGAAAATTTTGAGGAGAGCACTTAAGTTTAAAATTAGTTCTTGTTTTTAAGTTTAGTAGAGAAAATCTGAACTATATTTTACATTTTGAAATATTCCTATGGTTTCTTTTTTAATGCATAGGTTATATGAATGTCCTTTATGTAGTGAAATTATTTACAACCAAATGTGATTGTAGTTGATTCTGCCTTCTAAAACAAGTTATATAGTTCACATCTGTTGGAAACTAAATCTTTATATTGCTCATCCATTTTCAGAGGGCATATATAGAAGAGAATTCTACTCATGGAATACTGAATTGGAATTTGTCTGATATTTTATTCAGAAACATTTTATTTTTAAAAACTGCTAGGAAGGGGTGTCGGGATATCTCAGTTGGTTAAGCATCTGACTTCGGCTTGAGTCATGATCTTGGGGTCCTGGGACTCTGTGCCTGCCAGGCAGTCTGCTTGTCCCTCTGCCCCTCCCCCAACAGCATTCCCTCTCTCTTTCTCAAATACATGAAGTCTTCAAAAAAACAACAACAACAACAACAAAAACCTGCAGGGAATCACTCTTTGATTCTTTGTATATTTCAGCCATTATGTGTTAAAAGGGCATTAATAGGATACCCTGAAAACATTTATTGTATTATTTCTATGACAAAATGCAATCTGATTTCTAAATCTTTGACTTGCATATGAACTTTAGGAAGCACAATGTATTTACAATATGGAAACTGTACAAACAGGTAGATAGTATTAATGACTGACCTTCAGTAAATAGTCTTAACATATTTTTTGATAGGAAAAAATAAATTTTGTTTTAATCTAAATATAAAATGTATACTCAATTTAGTCATTGGAAGCTTTTAAGTATGTTTGCAACAACTTGGGTATTTGTATCTACTATTTCAACTGTAAATTTTATAAAATCTAAGTGCAGAACAAATATTTCTAATACAAATCTGGTGTCCAAATTGGGATGTGCTATAAGTGTAAAATACACTAGATTTCAAACATAGTACAAAAAAAAGTAAAACATCTCATTAATAATTTTTTATTGATAACATTGACATAATATTTTTGATGTTAGGTTAAATAAAATATACTAAAATATATTTCACCTGTTTCTTTTTACTTTTTAAAAAAGATTTTATTTATTTATTTGAGAGAGCTTGAGAGAGCACAATGAGGGTGAGGGAGAGAGGAAGAGAGAGAAGCCAACTCCCTACTGAGCAGGGAGCCCGATGCAGGGCTCGATCCCAGGACTCAGATCATGACCTGAGCTGAAGGCAGACACTTAACCGACTGAGCCACCCAGGCACCCCTCTTTTTACCTTTTTTTAAAAAAAGATTTATTTCAGGAGGGTGGGCTCAGAGGGAGAGGGAGAGAGCGTCCCAAGCGGACTCTGTACTGACTGCAGAGCCAGACTTGGGGCTTGATCCCAAGAGCCTGAGATCATGACCTGAGATGAAACCAGGAGTTGGGTGCTTAACCGACCGCACCACTCAGGTGCCCCTGTTTCTTTTTACTTTTTTTAAAAAATACGGCTCCAAGCAAAATTTTAAATTATATATGTGGTTCACATTGTTTCTGTTGTATAGCATTGCTCTATACTAGTGGTCCTCCAATGTGGTAACTTGACCATCAGCATCAGCATCACCTGGGAACTTGCTAGAAAAGCAAATTATAGACCTCACCTTAGACTTACTGAATCAAACCAGACTTACTGATTCTGGGGGTGGGGCCCCGTTTTAAAAAACCCTCCAACTGATTTTGATCGATGCAAAAAGTTGAGAACCATTATTTTAGGCCAGTGGTTCTCAACTTTGGCTGCAAACTAGAATCATCTGGGGAGCTCGGGGCAAAAATTCCTGGTGCTACAGCTACAATTGTTGACCAATGAAATCAACAACTCTTTGGCCCAGTCAAGAGCGGTCTTTAAAGCTCTCCAGGTGATTCTCAAATGGGATAAAGATTGAAAACCGCTGGTCTAGATCCATGATATTCAAACTGTGCTTTCTAGAGAGGACGCAGCTCACAGGCCCCACTTTCCTTCTGGCTTCTCACAAGGCAGTACCACCGATGTCTGTACGCCTTCCCGCCATGGAGATACTGGGCAAGGACGGGCAGGAGACTTTGCAGGTATCCGAAGTTCATATCTCAGATCTATTTACCTACGTGTGCCCACTATGCCTGTTACATTAACTGTGAACATGGCTATGCCTTCTTGGTTTAACATTATTGGGCTCTCACCAGGTTCAAAGGAAGGTGAACCTGGAGTTAGCAGAAAATGTAAAAGCTTTGATAGAGCAGGCGTGAAGAATGGTATTCCTCTTACCATTATTATCTGGGGAGGATTTTCTCAGGACAGAGCTTTATTTTTATGTACTGCTCTACCACAGCAGAAGCTGGCAGGTATCCCTGCACTCACGGACTTACCCTGTGGGCTTTCATTCCGTGGAGTCCTATCAAAGGCTAACAGATATTTTTGTTCTTAGTGCCATGGAGATTACCACTCTTCGGTTTCCATAATGGTTGGTTCTCTTACTGTTGGAAGGTAAAAAATTTGGTAAATCTAACCAATGTAAACTTAAAAACCTATGAAGGCATGGTTCATGTCACCAGGAAATGGTGGATATTAAGCAGTTCATTGATAAACTTTGTCAACCTTAAAAACAGTTATTTAACCAGCAAAGAAATGAATTTATTTAGAAATAGCAGAGGAATTGCAATTTGGGACTGCAAATTGTAGCAAACCATAGGCAAGTCCCAAGAAGGAAGGAAAAAGAGTATCCCTATATAGAGGAAAGAAGGAAGTTGGGAGGGATTGCTTTGAACCAAAGTTCATCTGAGGAGAGGGAGACTTTGAGGTTGCGAGGGTGTCTCATTGGCTAAGGTCATGTGGTTTCTCACTGGCCGGGTTGTTGCTGGGCAAGGAGAATCTTGTCTTCCTGCTGAGGTATGCTAAGTAAGCTGCTGGGAGTGCCACTGAGTGAGAACTCTCCCTTCGTTGTCTCCAGACTCTATTTCAACTGTGTAAAAGGTACACCTGCATCACTTGAGCAGCGTAGAAACCTTTTCAGTTGCCCCACCCTGAAACTGCTAATGTTTGTAGTGTTAAAATGTTTTGTAAATACACACCAATGATACAGACTGAATGTCTCCTCATGGGAAATATATCTTTTTAAGTTTCTATGCAAGTACTGTATGACATGATCCAGAATATACTAGTGTTGGAAATAAGTGAAATAGCTGGCATCTTTTTCAAATGGACTTCAGCAAAATAAAATATTGCAACCAAATTATGTCATTGGAAAATTAATAACATACGTAATGAAAATTTGTTCAGGTATAAGTAAGCAGTTAAGAAATAAATGATCTACACATGCTGTGACTTAGAGTATGGATTTATTCCAGAATCAGTCACCGTGCAGTGTGTGTATATGCATACAAATACGTAATGATTTTAACACATAGTAAGAATGAGGTGGTATTACATTAACCCTAATGGGAATAATGCTTTAACTGTTAAAGAGTAATATCGCTTTCCTCAGGAAAAAAAAGAAAATCAAACTGCTCTATAGGGCTCTAGACATTCTGGGGCTTTTGCAAACTTTTGCTTAAAGAATAATATAAGGGTACATCTTTTTAAAACATTCTAATGAAATGACTCCTACACCCATTTCACCTACAATACTCAGATACCAATAACTTAGAACTTGGTTCATCAGGGACTCCTTAGAGCCAGGTATAAAGCCTAGTGAAGGAAACCAGAATAGGTCACCCCAAAATAAATATTTTTGGGAAGAGGAATCGGTTAACAAACCTGACTATTAGTTTCTTCCCACGTATTTACCTTCCCAGTTTGCCACCTTTGAAAGCTTAAAACTGCTTTCCTTTGTGCTGTCGTTACTCTACAAATGTATTGTTCTTTGCTGAAGATGCCATTATAGACCATAGTTTCAAGCTGCTGCTTTGAGTTACTCTTTGTTTTTGGTTTCTTGGGTGTGATGTGCACTGTAAGCATTAATAAACTTTTTCTTCTCGTAATGTCCTCTTGTTAAAGAGTGCCACCTGAAAACCTAAAATGGGTAGAGATGGAGTTTAGCCTCCCCCACCCCAGCACTCATTCTGGTCGTATCCTCACTGCAGAATGCAGGCAAAAAGTCAACTCTTTTCTTGGTTGGCAATTACCCTGGGGCTGGCCATCCCAAGGAAGCAGCTGCCTACACTACTCAAATTTTGGGGTTAGCTCCCCTGGTGGACTTCCTCCTCTCTAATAAGCTGAACACTGGAGTTCTCAAATTAAAACCCCAAAAGGTCAAAGGTCTTCCCTTCATGCAGAAACACATCAAGAACCAGGCATCTTGAGGTATTCAACTTAAAAATCACTTATTTTACATAGCAGTAACACGCTTTCTGTATGAACAAGGATCATTTACTTGATATCATATAGCTACATCTTTCTATCAGATTATCTTTTTCCTCATGAAAGTAAAACATTTCCAATGCCCATCTTGAAACTTAGTGTTTGTAGTGTTGAAATGTTTTGCAAATATACACCAATGATGTAGACTAATCCTTCCTTGTGGGAACTTTATGTTCTTTTAAGTTTACCATGAAAGTAAAACACTTGAAATGCTGTATGTGCTATATTTCCTGAAATTTTTTGTACTTAATCTCAATGACATTATATCAGAATACTATAATCCTATTTTAGTGACTAGAGTTCATTGTGCATCAAATTGGACAAGAAAAATTTATTTTGATTGATAGTATTCTTACCTGTGTAATAGAAATTTACAGGTTCTAATCCTTTAGTTTATGAATCCTACCCATTCCTAACATTACCAATTATGAGCCGAGTGACTGCACAACTGTAGTTTCGTAAAAGGAAAATTAAGACAAGTTTTTATTCTCTTTCCCGAAATTTTGGGTTTGTTTTGCTTTTACATTAAAACCTAACCTTACAAACAAATAAAAAGGCCTGAAATTTGATGTTCTGGATAGCATGTGTGTGGAAAAAGAGCTTCTTCCCAGTTCTCTTAGAACTGCACATGAATATACAAAGTTGCTCCCCCAGTTAGGCCTCATACTGTTAGCATTCAAGATGACTGGACTTCCTTTCATAAATTCACATCTCCCGTATGTTTACTTCTCTTTACCTGCACTGCCAGGATCTTGTAATTCCTTTGTAGCGATGGTGTGGGGGAAGAGCCCACATACTTTTTGGGCTTCTCCCTATATTTACGTCGGCTTTCCTATCTGTACATCATGTATCACAGAAACAGGAATAGACAGGTAACATAGCTAAACTTCTACATGAGGGGCATTGTAATAAGGTTCTGGTGTACTGACATTTTTGTTTCTTCAGCATCTTATGTTTGCGTACTAGGCCTGTAATTAAAATGTTTCTGTTTCTGATAAAGCACTCTAATTGTAACATGCCTCAGTTAACTCCCGGCAGTGAGTTTTGTAAAGCATACCTTCTTCTCAGGTATCCCAGGTAGGGTTAACTATTTATGGATTATAGCATTCACAGTGGAAAGGGTTGCTTAAACACAAGGAATGTTTTTAAAGAACGTTGATGCCAATTAAATGTTCCCCGTTAATAAAATGTTCTCCCTTGAAACAAATGACTCTAGGGAATTCAAAGAATAGGCCCAAGAAGCTTCTGGATGTAAGTGTGGCCCAAAAATACAGTTGCAGCAATCTTTCTGATAAAGTATCATAAAACATTAGATGTGTGTTTAGTTTATGGATACAGAAAATGAACCCCTAATCAATCCCTAATACTATCTTTTGTACCACTACAAAGTAGAAATGAATAAGGCAGAAACTAGCGATCCTATTTAACCGGAAAAGAAACTGGGGCACAGAAACTTTAGTGGTTTTTGCGGGTTACACACTCCTTTTGGCTTTGTTCTAACTGCTCCTCCATTCCTTGAAACTTCAAGTCTAAACATCAATAATAACAGAATTCCAGTGCTGGAAGATCATTTATTCTGACCCTCTCCTTTGACCAAAGAAGAAACTGAAACCCTTAAAGATTGAGTTACCCATTA
The DNA here is from genome assembly GCA_028534135.1 of Potos flavus. Taxonomy (NCBI): domain Eukaryota; kingdom Metazoa; phylum Chordata; class Mammalia; order Carnivora; family Procyonidae; genus Potos; species Potos flavus. The sequence continues at coordinate 67,157,693 of CM052886.1, forward strand.
ATACTGAAAGAGGTTCATCTAACATCCTGGTTTCCGAAGTCTCACAAAATTATGTATAAGATAACTGTGACCGTTCAGTGGGGCCTAACACATTTGCATCGTAACACACCTTGACTTGTACTTTAATTATATTAAAATAAAATTCCCACTGATTATCTAGAGACTCCCTCAGTGTCCTGGCCCCACACTCTCCTTTCTTCCAGTTCTACTCTGGCCTCTGGTTTCTGGGTCAAGGTTGGTTCTGTCTGGCCCCCTCGGCGTGGCCGGCCTCAGGAGGGTGGATAGAGAGCTTCGAAGCCCCCCTAACAGACAGGGACAGAGAGGTCTGAGTCTCAGTCATTCGAGGTCTTCTGCAAACAGCCCCTGAGTCCACTTCGTGAGTGCTCCCATCCCTCGGTCCCGCAGCCGCGGTGTCCGCCTGCGCCTCTCCACCTTCCCTGGGGGCTCTAAGGGCCCACCTCGGCCAGGGGCGACGGCCCCCGCAAGGCCACCGGGGCGCGCGGGGGAACCTGACCTTGCTGCCCGCGTGGGTCTCGGGCGTAAGAGCATTCTCCGAACAACGGAGGCACGCCCCACGCAGGGACGGGCGAGGACAGCTGTGACCAGAAGCCCTGCGCGTGGGAGGGTGCGACTCCCGCGGGCGTCTCCCCTCGGGCACCCGCGGCGCCGCGGGAGCCTCGCTCTTCCTCCTCCTCCTCACTCCACGGCCCGGCTGATCTCCTGCCATGACTCAGCGATTCGCGCAGGCTGCCCGGCTGGGGACACCGGCTTCTCGCGGGCTCCTCCCGCCGCGTCCACCCCCTCTCGCCACCCACGCCCGCCCCCGACCGCGGGCTCTTTCCCAGCGCGGCCGCCGCCACAGCATCAGCCGCCGTCCGCACCGCGCGCCGCCTGCTCCGGCCCGACCCCGCAGCCCGCCCGCGCACCGGCCATGCAGCCCGCAGCCCCCCGCCGCCGCCACACCCACCAGCGCGGCTACGCCGTGACGCGGAACCCCCACCTCAACAAGGTGAGTCCGCCGGCCCACCTGGCGGCCCAGGGGCCGCTTTCGCTCAGACGCAGGCCCTCCGGAGCGTCCCGGGCTCGGCCTCGCCCCTCTGCGGGCTCTCCCGGGACGCGCGGCCCTCGGTGCGAGCAGCATGGAGGGGCCGCCCGGTGGGCGCTGTGCCCCGCAGTGTGATGGGCGCCCGGTGCTGGTGCACCTCGGCATCCCGTTTGGGGAAAGAAGATGTGACTTGTTTACAGTACTTTTTGGCTTTTCAAGAGCCAAGCCGAAGAAAGTAATATCAGGCAGGCTAAGTGCATGGAATGACTGTTTCGGTGAAGATAGCAGGTAGGCTGCCAGCTCAGCCTGAATGTGCCACCCACTTACTGGTTCCACTCAGTGCGGCAATTATTGGAGGCTGCTCTGGAGAGAAGTGGCCCTACTGGTCCATCCTGGGCAGAAATGAGTTCTGAAAGCCTCCGATCACATTAACAAGCTCGAAGTCAAGGCCTCTTGGTTTCTGGAGCGACACGATGAAGAGGCTGGGAATGCGTGGTGGGTGGCTTCTGCCTTGGACACTTTGCGTGGCCTGGTACAGAATCCTTGCCCTAGACATGGGGCTGTGGGTAAAGCCATTCCTAATTTTTGAATCTGGCCTTCTGGAAATTAAAACATTGTTTTTTTTTTTTTTTAAAGACCTCTTATTAAAACCAAGAATTCAGTGTAGTTTAGGGAACCTTGTTCAGATCCTGGTGACATTTCATTTTTCTTCACTGGTTATGTAGTGTAAACACCTAACATTTCTCTCAAATGAAAAACACCTAATTTATAATTTTGCTTAGGTAGATACTAAGCAGCCACACTTATGTTATAGCCAGGTTTGTCTCTAGATTGTTCTTTTTGTGTAACTGTGCTCTTGACCTATCCTCCTTATTTAGGATATGGGAAATGCCATCAGTCAGCACAGGGATCTGTTTAGTCATTTTGGTTCTCTCTTCAGTGGATGCTATTTCTAATTAGAAGCTGGACCTCAGCTCTTACCTTCTGGCCATGTTGCTAGTGATTTGTTGATCATTATTAATGGCTTAAAGACTTGTGATTCCTTTTGTTTAATACATTGTAGCTAGTGTGAGTTCTTTTTGATTTCGTGGTGACAAGTAACTTTTACAAATACGTGGTTATTTAGTATTTGTGGTCATAAAACATTATGAAATTTTAAATAGTTTCTACTTATTTTTTTTTCTTCAAAATGAATTTAATTGCTAGTTTGAGTTTTTCTTTTTATTCTGCAGGTTGGGGGGCTATTTTCAGTAGAACAAAGGTAAAATCTGGTATGGCAGAACAATTTGTGACTTTCATGTGTATCTGCTTCCTGTAATTTATGACCAAATAATGGGTTGTTGCCTAAGGACTACATGAGTGGTATAACCTGTTTGAATTTCCCTGTCATGGGCAGGTATGAGTGTTTCGAGTCAGTAGATGGAATAGGCAATCACTGAGCAAGAGTCATTATACCTTTACTGTTTGCATCAGGAATATATGCTCCTGTTCACCAATAAGGATTAACTCCTACTTAACAATATCACAGAGAAATTCTACCAAGATGAAGGGTGCAGCATAATATGTTAAGAACACATTTTTGAATTTATAATTGAACTTTATTGTTTGCATAGTGGATTTAAAAATCTGGTACACCAACTCTGGGGTGATTAATGGAATAAGCTTTATTTTTCTTACTCGGTTTTGAGATAGTTGCGTGGCGCCTCATAGAAGTCACAGAATTGCCTTACCTGTACCATTGAAACTATGGCTGTGGGACATTCTTGATCTGCCCTGCACTGAAGATCTCTTGGCTTTAAAGTTTTCTGATAACCCAGGAATTTTTATTGATTTTTATGATAACTTTGGCTAGTAGATCATGCCCTCTAAAACCCCAGCCTGTCATCTGGCTGCATGAAGCCTTCCTAAGCCAAATTAACACAGACCTTCATCACCTCACCTGTTGGGTAACTGCAACAGTTTTGCTGATTTTATTTTCAGTATTATAGTCTGTCCTACATGTAGATATGAGAAACATACCTTCATCAGTTAGTGTTTTCTGTATGTTACTCTTCTGTTATCCAAGTATTTATAATAGTTCCTATTACACTGAATGTAAAATCAGTTTTGTCAGGTTTACTCTCTTACCCAAATTGATCTCATTAGTCCCCCAATTTAGTCTTCCACTTGAAATATACTTGCAGAATCTCTTAATGCTTTCCTTTTTGCCTATGTGTAATTTCCTACAATTAACATGGCATTAGTCGATTTAATAATGATTTCTCTAGGGAGGACTTTCCTAATTATCTCAGTCCTATTATCATTACTTGACACCTCTGTTTATATGTATTTGGTTGTATCATGTCATTTTGTATTTACTGCATTTTATTTATTTTTTCTTATTTTGATTGTCATAGGTCAGGAATCATAGTACAGAATTTTGCTATTGGGCTTTGAATAAATGTTTATTTAATGAATGAATGAACCATGTTTTTATTTCTTTTGTTTTTTAAGCAGTACTCAGCTTTTAAAGCAAGAAGCTTTTAGAGTGGTAGTTTGAACATTATTTTAAAACATTTATCCTGTTTAATGTAATTTCTTGGAAGTAAATCGCATTGAAATCTAAAGCTCAGTTGGCTCTCTATACATTATACAATGTATAATGGATACAGAAGAATAGTTGGAATTTGGTTTAAACCTGACCATGAAATTTTGATTACTTGCTACATAACCTCAAGGAGGTGATTAGTCTTGGTAAAATCAAGGTTAACAGTAGGTATGATCCAAATTAAAAAAATAAAATATAAAAACTGAAGAGAAATAAGGTCTTTATTGGTTATATGATTCTTACTATTTGCTTATACTCAAATTACATAATTTCAGGTAGGATTTCATCATAGTATTTGGGAAAGTACTTCACACTTATGAGATTCAGTATCTTTCTGTACATAGCCCAAACTACCTTCGAGATGCTTTTCTTTGTGTTATGTGCTTATCTAATTTAATGTTTAATGTTAATGATTTTTAAGGATACCTTCTGATTTAGATGAGTTGTATTTCAGATTTTTTCTTAGGAATTTTCATGTGACTAATAATGTTTCATAAATCACTCTTCAAAATTAAAATTCTACACGCAATAAAAATCACTTATTTTTTATTTCAAAATGTATTTGTTTGCTTTGTTTCTCTAGCATTGGTACAAAATTCTAATTGATAGTTCTGTCATGATTGTGCTTACATGGTTTCCATGTCTTTAAGATTAAATAATAACATGACTTACAAGTAAATCTCCAAAAGATACCACTCTATAATATTTCAGGCACTTTGATCCAGTTTAAGTTAGTGACTTATTAAAGTCCGTTTGGCCAGCATTATTAACTTTTAAATCTAAATCTAATTATTAACTTTTAAGCTTCTGGGCAAGTGCATTTGTAGATGTTTGTGTCTCGGCACGTCAAGACCTAGTTGGAGGTGTTGTAGGGAAAAGAGAGAAATGTCTCGTGACTATGAAGGAAAGATACCTTAAACCTCCTCTTTTTCTTCAGTGTAAACTATACCAGAGTTAATCATCCAGGAATTTTTGCCTACCACAATTCTCTGGAGTTGCCTTAGCAATATGAAAAACTGATGTATTATTTAATGGAATCCCACTGATATGAATGCCATGGTGATTTGGATGTACACATAGGCCTCCATACCCGTTACCTTGCTGTACGTCAAACAGCAGCGGTGTTATAGGGTAGCATAAAGTCAAAATACTGTGCTTGAATGAGTAGAAAGATGAGTTTGATTTGAGGACTTTTGAGACCAGTGATATGGAGTACAGGAAATACTGAAGATAGTCTGAGATTTTTCATTTTTGTGTTCTAATTTCCTTCTAACTTTTGGGTGAATACGAGAAAGCCAACGTAGTGGAATGAACATTCTAAGACATCGTATCTAGAGGAAAGCTTAAGTCCCAATTCTTCCAGTTAGCAGTAATGAGATTTTGAGTGAACTGTCCTAAACTAGCATCAGTTACTGTCCTTACAAAATAAAGTGATAATTTCATTCATTATTTTTTTTATTTAGAAAATATTTATTCAGAACCCACTATATACTAGGTAATATTCTCGTTCAAAGAATATAGCAATGAAGAAGATTCTTGTTGTGAGTGCACTTACATTTCTGTTGTAATATGATTTCTACCTTGCTTCTTCACTCAGATATTGAAAAGATTACTGGAGATAGTGAATATTGTTTCTAAATTATATATTCTAAAAACGGGAGGTCTTTGTATACTATCATTGTTAATATATTACTTTTGTATAGAAAGGCTGAGCTCATAGCTGGAGCAATTATAAAGTACTTATGTTTTTAGTGTACTAACCCCCTTCTCTTGAATTTTTGATGAAATGATTGTGTTTCCTCTTTATTTTATAGTTAAAAACAAAAATATATCTTCTCTCTGGGAGAGGAAGATTTATATTTTACCCTCAGATTCATATAATTGAGCTTGACTGATGTCACATGACCTTTGCCATCTTTCATACACCTTCACAGAATGCCAGGTATAAAGCATGTATTTGTGAAGAAATAGAAAAAGGAAAGCTTTTTGCTTCTCAGCACTGTTCAAAGTATGTAAAGGCTTGGAAGTATGAAAGAACTGGGCTTATTAGAGAGAGGTAGAGGTATGCTTTTCTAGTTAAAATTATTGGGAGAAGAGGGAGTGAATTGCAGAGACAGGAAACTTAAAAGTTCCAGTGGTGTGAAACCAGCCTTTACTTGATTCTGTTTGACTTTGGAAAAAATCAGTTACTCTGACAAAAAAAATATTTGGACTATTTTCCAATGATTTTCAAAACTGACATGACCAAATACTGTGAGAGACTCAAGATTGCCCTGATTTGGCCTATTTGTTACTTCATTATTTTATGTTATTAAACCAACTCAACCAACTTTGATAGTATATAGATCCAGAATAAATCATAAGATATGTTGTAATTAAGTAGAACAAATTTGGAAATGTTTCCAACCTAAATGATTAGGAAATTTTCTTAGACACGGACATGGGGCCTAAGTGTAAAATGTGGATGTTTGTATTCTTAAAATGATACTTGAAATATTTTATGGCTTATATGTTAGTTTTTACCTGTTTTTAGCTTAATGTATATAAACTAGTACATTTTAAACAAAGGATAATTGTTGTCTTAAGTAAAGTTAGAGAATTTAAAACATCAATATTTTCCCTCGGGCCTTAAAAATATATCTAGGTTAGCCATTGATAAAACTGTTAGATATTTGAGGCCTTTGAGTTTTAAGAGAGGGTGAGAAACAGTATGGCTTTAGGTTTCTACAGTTTAATTTGGTAGCTTGGGAAATCAATATAATAATGAATCATAGTCTCTAAAAACATGGAAATATAACTATTAGAGCTTTACACTAATAAACCCTACACCTAAAACACTAAGGTTATTTTTTTAATCAGGTAATGTTGAGTGAGAATATCAGCAAAAGTACTTACGTGTTCATATGAATTTTCATAATTGCATCATGAGAATCCCTAGGGTAGTTAAATTATAAACTGCCTCAGAAAGACCTGGAAATCTGGAGACTGAAGAAGTCCTAAGACTGCATTATAAGATCAGGGCTAGGACCCTTAAGCTTAGAATATATTTAATACATTTGAATTGTCTACTGAGAGTCCTCTAAGAAGGTATTTTAAAACTTTTTTGATTGTGACACAGGGCAACATACATAATATATGTATAAATGTAATGTTATGGGCTGAATGGTGCCCTCCCAAGAGTCACGTGGGAGTACTTATCCGTGGTATCTCACATATTTGGAGCTAAGATCTTTAAGAGGTAATAATTTAAAACCAGGTCCTTAGGGTGGGCCTTAATTCAATATGGCTGATATCCTTACAAGAAAAGGAAGGACCATATGAACACAAAGAGAAAAGTCTGTGAGAAAAGCCTCAGAATGTAAGCAACCCTACAACATCTTGATCTTGGACTTCTAGCCTTCAGAACTGTGAGGAAATAAGTTTCTGTTGTTTTAGTCACTTAGTCTGGTACTTTGTTATGGCAACCTTAGCAAACTAATATACATGTAATTGAAACAAAATATAATACAATACTTTGCTGCTTTTAGTGCACTCTAGTAGTACCTGTTCTATTTCAGTTTTTTAAAAAAATGTGAGGGGTGTCTAGGTGGCTCAGTTGGTTGAGCATTCAGCTCTTGGTGTCCGTTTAGATCGTGACCTTATGGGTTGTGAGATAGAGCCCCATGCTCAGCAGAGTCTGCTTGAGATTCTCTCCCTCTGCCCCTCCCCCCATTTGTGCACACTCTCTTTCAAATAAAATCTTTTAAATAAATGTGAATCACAATCCATAGTTAAGAAAAATTACGATGTATAACTTCTTTAAGTAGTGCATTCACATACCTAAGAAGTTATTAGAGAGTAACTTTCTTTTCTGTGTCTTAGTGTTGCACATATGAGCCTCTAGTTTGCCTTGGCGGTGCTGGCCCAGCTTCTTCTCTTTTTCTATCTACGTGTCCAAATTGAGGTGATCTTTTAAGTCAATAATCTTGAAATGATGAGAACATTATTGTTACTAATAGTGGCAGAGCTTGGTTAGTTAGCAAGACAATAAGTCCTGACTTGGTTGCTCAGAGCCGGGAAAAACTAAAACTTGGTTAATCAGCATTTTTGTAAGCATTTATAATTTTACTTATTCAAGATCTTGTACTTGATTTTTACATATGGCAACTGTACCATAATGGTGACAGAACTGAGAGCAAACATATTGTTCATATCGTTGTGGGGTTGTCAAACCCAACAGTCAAGAAAGAATTCTTGTGACGTTTTTTGGTGCTATTTGGTAAATTTATTTGAGTAGCATGGAGACAGGACCCATGAGCAAAAGAGCTGCACTTTTACTGTATGAAACTGGGGGTTATATGCTTGGTACTAAAGGGACAGGGGATGTGCAAGAAGTATTAAATCATAAATGTCTTCTTTGAATTTCTGCTCATAAAGCTACTTTCACAAGATTTCTCTGGTGTTTATCATTCAGTTTGATATTAACTATTGATGAGATATCCAGGCAGTCATGAGACCTTTTAAGAATGTAGCAACCATGCGCGCCTGGGTGGCTCAGTCAGTTAAGCATCTGACTCCTGATTTTGGCTCAGGTCATGATCTTATGGTTGTGGGAGCAGAGTTCCGCATCAGGCTGCGTGCTTGGCAGGGAGTCTACTTGATATTCTCCGTCTCCATCTCCCCTTACCCCTCCCCACTGTGCACATGCATGTGCTCTCTTTCTAAAATCTTAAAAAAAAAAAAAAAAAAATTAGCCACCAGCATGTTTTTGATCCTTATGGGAACTATTGATATTATAGATCAGCCTTCTGGGCTAAACATCAACATTTTCTGCTTCTATCCCTCATCAGTATCGGTAAATATAAATGAGAATAATTCACCTATTAATAAAATTATTTTCAGATCGTTCCACAAAGTATAGGCAAACAATGCTATAGATGAGAGGTATATTGAAAACAAAATGGTATAAAAAGATAAAAATAAAGACATGGAAAATGCAAACAGGGTTATACTTGACATCAGACAATGTAGAATCCATATCAAAAAACAAACAATAAGTGAGATACAATACTCTCTCTATAATGCTGAAAAGTACAATTTTTTTTTTTTTTTTTTTTAGATTTTATTTATTTATTTGACAGGGAAAGAGATACAGTGAGAGAGCAAATACAAACAGGGGGAGTGAGAGAGGGAGAAGCAGGCTTCCCACTGAGCAGGAAGCCCGATGTGGGGCTTGATCCCAGAATCCGGGGATCATGACCTGAGCTGAAGTCAGACGCTTAATGACTGAGCCACCTGGGTGCCTCGAAAAGTACAATTTTAAATGAAGTTAAAAGGCAACGAATATCTATGCACCAAATAACACAGCAACTACCTTCATAAAAAAAGACCCTGCTACAGGACACGCAAAGAGAAATAAACACTAATACTAGCAGACTTTAACATACTGCTGTCAGCGCAGGACATATCAAAGGGACAAAAACTCTTTCCCTATAGGAATTCCTCCCTCAAATTTCTTAGGAAATTTGTCTTACCAAATAATGAGAAAATTCACTTGAGAAATTGGGAAAATGGAAAACAATATTATAACTATCCTTTGAGAATCAAAGCTTAATAAAAACATATAGATATTACTGGTTTGAAAGATCCAATGAGGTAAGTCAAAAGGAAGAGCTGGAAATAGTGACATACAGAGTCACAGGTTAAGGTTGACATTTCCTAATCATTACAGGAACATGTAGGTGAGAGATGGTAATGTCTAATCAATTTAGCTTGTAGCTGTTGTCAATTTCTGATAATATCTCTTTTAATGTTTGTCTTTAGACCATTTACACTTAATATAATTATTGGTATGTCTGGATTTCTGTTCACTATTTTATTATTAGGTGTCTGTTTCCTCCGTGTTTCATTTCTTTATTTCTTCTTCCCTGCCTTCTTTTATATTGTTTGAATATTTATTCCATTTTAATTTACCTTTGAGTTTTTGACAATATCTTTTTTTATAGTCCTTTTTTGGTACTTGTTCTAAGAATTACGCTATACATAAGTTTTTGGTCTACTTAAAATGACCATTTACCAGTTCAATTGGAATGTAGAAACTTTATTATCATGTCTTATTACTTTCTGATTATGTTATAGTTGTTATTATTACATCCACTTAAATCTCCATATGTTACATGGAGTTTTTTAAATTGAGATGTAATTGACACATAACATTAAATTAGCTTCAGGTATACAACATAATGAGTTGATATTTGTATATATTGGCAAATGATCACCACAATAGGTCTAGCTAACATCTGTCACCATACAAGTTATGAAAAATGTTTTTCTTGTGATTTTTTTAAGACTTACTCTCTTAGCAACTTTGAAATATGCAATACAGTGTTTACAGTATTTTAACTAGGTACCATGCTGTACATTCATCTCCATGGCTTGTTTATTTTATGACTGGAAGTTTGTACTTTTTGAATACCTTTACCCATTTCTTCCATCCACCTACTTCCCAATTCTGCCAACCAGCAGTCTTTTCTCTGTATCCATGAGCTTGTTTTTTTGTTTTGTTTTGTTTTGTTTTTTAGATTCCACATATAAGTGAGATCATATATATTTATTTTTTTCTGACTTTATTTCACTTAGTGTAATGCTTTCAAGATCCATCCATGTTGTTGCAAATGCTGAGATTTCCTTCTTTTTTATAATGGCTGAATAGGATTGCATTACATATATATGTGCCACATTTTCTTTATTCATTCATCCATTGATGGACATTTGGGTGGTTTCCATAGCTTGGCAGTTGCAAAAATGCTTCCGTGAACATGTGGGTGCACATATCCTTTCCATGTGGTGTTTTTGTTTTCTTTAGATAAAAACCCAGAGATAGAATTGCTAGATCATATGGTAGTTTTATTTTTAATTTCTATTCCCAACAACAGTGTGGAATAAAGGGTTCCCTTTTTTCCACATTCTCACCAATACTTGTCATCTCTTGTCTTTTTGATAATAGGCATTCTAACAGGTATGAAGTGACTTATTGTGCTTTCGATTTGCATTTTTCTGATGATTACTGATGCTGAAATTCTTTTCATGTATCTGTCGTCCATCTGTTTATCTTCTTTGGAAAAATGTCTGTTCAGATCCTCTGCCCATTTTTTAATTGGATTGTTTTGCTACTGAGTTGTTATGAAAATTTTTTGATGTAATAATTTAATCTAATGTTTATTATTTTTAATGTCATACATATTTTAAAGAATTTAAGAGGGAAAGGGTAACCTGTTACAGTTACCCAGATATTTGCCATTTTAGGTTTTCCTCAGGTATCATTTCCCTTCCATCTAAAGAATTGCCTTTAGCAAGACACCTGGGTGGCTCAGTCAGTTAAGTGCCTGACTCTTGGTTTAGGCTCAGGTCCTGATCTCAGGATGGTGAGACTGAGCCCTGAGTCAGGCTCCATGCTCAGCGCAGGGTCTGCTTCTTCCTCTCCTTCTGCTCCTCCGCCGTTCACATATATGCTGTGTCTCTCTCTAAAATAAATAAATATTTATTTATTTTTATATTTATTTTTTATTTTTTATTTTATATATTTTATAAATTTTATCTAAAATAAATAAATTTTATTTTAGGGCGAGCCTGGTGGTGGGTATTGAGGAGGGCACGTATTGCATGGAGCCCTGGGTGTGGTACATGAACAATGAATCTTGTAACACTGAAAAAATAAAAGTATTTGGGGAAAAAAAATAAATAAAATAAATAAATTTTAAAATTCTTAAAAAAAAATTGCCTTTAGCATTTCTTTTCGAGCAGGTTTGCTGGAGACCAGTTGTCTTAGTTTTCCTTCATCTGATAATGTCTTTATTCCACTTTCATTTCCAGAGGGTATTTTCACCAGTATAGAATTTCGGGTTGACAGTTCTTTACCTTCAACACTTTAAAAATGCCATTCCTCAGGGCACCTGGAAGGCTTAGTTGGTTAAGGGTCTGCCTTTGGCTCAGGTCATGGTCCTGGGGTCCTAGGATCAAGCACCACATCAGGCTCCCTGCTCAGTGGGGAGTCTGCTTCTCTCTCCCTCTGACCCTACTCCCCACTCCTGCTCTCATTCTCTCTCTCTCTCTCAAACGAATAAATAAAAAAATCTTTAAAAAAATTATCATTCCTCTTCCTTCTGGCCTCCCTTGTTTCTGATGAGAAATCTGCCATCATTCAAATTGTATGCATGCAGTGGATCATTTTTTTCTGGCTCCTTTAAAGATGTTTTCTTTGTTTCTAGAAAGTTTTTAGCATTTTGAAGCAATTTTTCTGGATTTAGATTTTTTTTTTTTAGATTATCTTCTTGGGGTTTGTCGAGCTTCTTGAATTTGTGAGTTTATATCTTGGGCCCAGATTGTTAAGTGTTTAGCCATTATTTCTCCGAATTTTTTTTTCTTTCTCCTCTCCTTTTGGCATTGTGTTGATACAAATGTTAGGCTTTTTGGTACGGTCCCACAGGTCCCTGGGATCTGACTTTTTTTTTCCTGTTCTTTTCTTTGTCTTTCAGGTTGGTTGATCCATCTTCAAGTTTAGTGATTCTTTGGTCTTGTATCTCCATTCTGTTCTTGAGCTTATCCTATGAATTTATTATTTTAGTTATTGTATTTTTCAGTTCTAAAATTTCCATTTGGTTCTTTCTAGCTTTAATTTATTGGCTGAGACTCTATTTTTCCATCATTTCAGAAGATTTTGCCATTATGATTTGGAGTGTAGTCACAAAAACTAAGTTTTTGTCTGATAACTCCATTCTCTGTATCATCATTGATTTTCTTTTCCTTTGAAAGTAAACATTTTCCTGTTTCTTTGCTGAGTAATTTTTACATGTATCCTGGACATATGCATATTATAAGATTCTAGGTTTTGGTTAAATCCCAAAGGGAGTACTATTCTTTTTAATTTTTAATTTTCGACCTCATTAGGTCAGTTCCCAAGGCTGACCCATCTTCTGTGGTTTGTGGCTCCAATATTCCATTTTCAGAGCCACTTTGTAGTGCTGTTTGGATCTGTTCCATCATGTGTACTGCCCAGTGGCCAGAGTAGGATCTGTATAGTAGTTTACACCATAGTTTAATTCTCAAATCCTTTGTAAGACTATTTAAGATCAGATCTATACATGCATAGCTCAGAGGTGAGTTCAGGAGTTCATATACAACTTTATGGGATTGCTCTCTTGAGTTCCCTTCTTTCTATGATCTTGCTGATACTTTGTCTCCTTGAGGCCCCCCTTTCCCAACCCACTAGCCAGAAAACTGGGCCTTTAGTTTCCTTGCTCTGCAGTATACTTCCTCTACCTGCATTTGTACTTAGGGCCGAGTGACTGGAAGACAGAGAAAAATGCAACAGACATTTGATCCATGATTTTAGGACCATTGCTCTTCTGGTTAAAAAGAGTGATTTTCTTTTCTTACAACTTTAGATGTGTGTGGTTGTTGTGCTCCTGTCACCTACTGTGGGATTCCCAGGGGGCTGGGGCTGGAGAGAATAGAAGATAATAATGGATTTCCCTCTTCCGTGACCTTTAAAAATCTCCTTTCCTGATTCTTGGACCAGAAAAAGAAAGCTTCTCTTGGCACTCTTTTTGTCTGCACTCAGTTTCACTTCTAGCTTTTGTCCTGCTTTTTGAGTCAAGGCCAGTTGATTACAGATGGGGGTTGGGGGAAGCCAGGCTGCACTGAAGGGCAAGACTCCAGGAAATTCACTGTTGGTTTGGTGGTACCTTGGATTCTGGTCTTCTTCCCCATTTTTATGCTGCCATTTACTTTTCAGAGTCTTCAGATAGCTGCCCAATGCATTCTGTACAAGGTTTATAGTTGGGTCCTCGGGGAGAGACAAGATAAAATATGCTTACACCATCTTGCACAGAACCAGAACCCTCAGATTGTTATTTTTAGGATGTGAACATGTGAAACTCAGTCTAACTTGGTTTTAAGTTTCAGGGGGATAATTAGGGAATCTCCTCTCAAATATATATTCCCATCCCCCTCATTTACTGGGCACATATTTGCTACAGTAATATTCGTAAGAAAGGTTATTCTGGGGTAAATGTTTTATGTAAAAATAAGAACTCAACGTAATTTATAAAATTCCTATATTCTAAGGATTTAGACAAATGCTTGGCCTTTTTTTTTAAAGATTTGTTTATTCATTTGAGAGAAAGAGAGCAGGGGTAAGGGCAGAGGGAGAGAGAGAATGCTCAAGCAGACTCCCTGCTGAGCAAGGAGCTGTATGCGGGGCTTGGTCTCAGCACCCTGAGGTCATGACCTGAGCCGAAATTGAGAGTCAGATGCTTAACTGACTCAGCCCCCCAGGCGCCCCACTTGGCCTTTTTGATATTGTGTGTTTCACTTCTGTTTCTCTTTATGCTGTGTTGGAGAAAATACTACAGAAACTACAAAGTTCAAAATTCCTCTGGGGAGGTAGGGAGGTTGTTATACTGGCTTATATCATAGCTTTATCTTTTAATGTAGTTGCCCTTGGGACCTGGAATATAGTTAGTATCCTATAAAAGTCTGTTGAATGGATAAATGAGGGATATTTGTCGAAGTAACTTTTTATAGCTCTATGCTGCCTTTCAGATGTGGCTCTAACCTCTCTGCAGATCACATTCTATGTTGTGGGGTGATTATGCTATTGGATGTGTGTCAGAGAATCTCTTTCCTTTAGTGGGTATAGGGATGACTGGTGTATCATTTAGGATTGGGTTTTGATATATATAACACCAACACCAATAAAAACAAATAATAGTGACTTGGTTAAGATGTAGCTTATTTTTCTCGGGCACATGAAGGAAATCAGAGGTAGACATTTAGGCCTGTTTGGTGGGTGACAGAATCATGAGGAACATTGCTGCTCTTCCGTCTTCAGGAACACTTTATGGTCTTAACTGATAATTGGTCTGTAGATATTATTTGTGTATTCCAAGCTGGCTGCTGGAAGAAATGAGAGAAACACAAGAATGGCCACTTTCCAGTGGGGTCAGCTCTCTTTAAGGGTCGTTCCCCACATCCCACATATCACTCCTACTTACATGTCTGCTCAGAACTCATTCACAGGGCCTCATCTAACTATAGGGGAATTTGGAATTTTAGTCTTTTATATGATACATTACCACCCCAAATAATATTGGGGTCCTGTTGCTGGGGAGGAAAGGGAGAAACAGATGTTACAGTAGGCAATTAGCAGTCTCTGCCATAGCTAGAACTGCCAGAAACATAAGGATAGAGATTTGACAATAAATAGTAAGTATGGTTATATTATTCTTGGAGATGGAGAGAAATGGTTCTTAATAGTTCTTAATATTTTTCATAGCCTTACAGAGTGACTGTATAAAAATAAAAATACAAGTGAAAAGTTTGTCTCCCTCCCACTTTTGTGCCCCAGCTAGTTTGTTCCCCTTCCTAGATGCAACTGTGGTTTCTAGTGATTAGTATGTTTCCATTGTATATTACAAGTATTGTATAAAGTATATATTTTTTAAGTTAATTTTCTGAGTTAAAATGTTACTAATTTTTTAAAGATTTTATTTATTCAAGAGAGGGAGAGAGAGCGCGCGTGTGAGAGAGAATACAAGCAGGGGGAAGGGCAGAGGGAGAGGGAGAAGCAGACTCCCTGCTCAGATCCCAGGATGCTGGGATCATGATCTGAGCTGAAGGCAGACACTTAACCGACTGAGCCACCCAGGTGCCCTAACACGTTATTGGTGAAGGGCATGAATCAGATCTGCCCTTAGTGTGGTGGTTAGGAGGTGGTGTTACGAAGACAAATGATGCAGTTGGGAGTATGTATGTGAATCATACAGAGCCATGGAAGACAGATTGAAAATCATGAGCCCAGACTGAACCTTCTGTTATCTGCCTGGGACTCAGAAACTGGTTCTGAAGCACTGTTTTCTCTGAGCTAGCCTTTGTATGGAGATTCCTCAGTATGGTGAATAACAAATATTGTGGGTGAGCGCTGCTAACTCACTTTTAGTGTTTTCACAAAATGGCATCACGAATCAGGCAAAGAACTGGGTCTTCCCATTACTCTCAGGATAAACTTTAGAACTTTACCTAGCTAACAAGGACTGGCCTGCTCTGGGTCCTGCCTGTCTTCCCAGGGTCATCTTTCATCATGCTTCTCATAGTTGATGTTTCCTTCCCTGTACTCTCTCTAAGAAGCCAAGCTCTTGCCTCAGGGTTCGTGCCCCTTTTCCCTGCACAATCACCCTGAGCCTTTCACCTGGTGAACTCCTACCCTTCTCCTTGTCCTTCAGATCTCATTTTAATATCACTGCTTAGTGAACTCTTTCCTTTTAAGGCCCTAAGTTAAGTTAGATAGGAAAATTTCCCTTTTCTTTCCCCTGTACTTATCACATTGTTATTTTATAATTATTTGTGTAGCTATTCATGTAATATCTTGTTAAGCTCTCTAGATTGTTAGCTTCATGAGGCTGTGGACCATATTTGCTATATCACTCTTTCATTGGCTTTGCTTACAAGTGTAAGCACTCACTCAACAAAGATTTGTTGAAAAATATTTGGTGTGAGTGGGATGATTAATTTTATGTGTCATTTTATCTAAGCCACCGGGTGTCCAGACAGTTGGTCAAATATTATTCTGGGTGTGTCTGTGAGGGTGTTTCTGGATGAGATTAGTATTGGAATTGGTAGACCGAGTAAAGCAGACTTCCCTACCTAATGTGGGTGGGCCTCATCCAGTCAGTCGAAAATCTGAATAGAACAAAAAGGCTGACCCTCTTGTGAGGAAGAGGGAACCCCTCTTGCCTGACTGCCTCAAGCTGGGACATCAATTTTTTTTCCTACCTTTGGATTTGAACTGAAAAACTGGCTCTTCCTGGGCCTTTTTTTTTTTTTTTTTTAACGATTTTATTTATTTATTTGACAGAGAAAGAGATCACAAGTAGGCAGAGAGGCAGGCAGAGAGGGGGAAGCAGGCTCCCTGCTGAGCAGAGAGCCCAATGTGGGGCTCCATCCCAGGACCCTGAGATCATGACCTGAGACCAAGGCAGAGGCTTTAACCCACTGAGCCACCCAGGCGCCCCTCTTCCTGGGTCTTAAGCCTGCTGGCCTTTGGACTAGAACTATATTGTCAGCTCTCTTGATTTCTCAGGCCTTTGGGCGTGGACTGGAACCAAACCATTGGCTCTCCTGGGTCTCCAACTTGCCAACTTCAGATCTGGGGACTTGTCAGCCTTCATATTTACATGAGCCAATTCCTTATAATAAATTTCTTCATATATGTGATATTTATACACACACCCTATTTGTTCTGTTTCTCTGGAGACCCTTGACCAATATTAATGACAATCTCCCATAAAGTAACTAAGAGGAGACAAAACATTTCTGAAAATCTCAACTGTGGATCTGAAGAAAGAAAGCCATCTTGTGGCGTTTCTGGGAATATCATGTTGATATGTGAAGTATATATCCCTTGGAAACAAGCACTGTTCTCTGCAACAGTTCTGGTTTTTTTTTAGGTTTTTATTTAAATTCCAATTAGTTAACATACAGTGTAATATTAGTTTCAGGTGTACAATATAGTGATTCAGCACTTCCATACAACACCTGGTGCTCATCACAAGTACCCTTCTTATTCCCATCACTCATCTAGCCCATCCCCCCCTCCCCTCCCCTCTGGTAACCATCAGTTTGTTCACCATATTTAAGAGTCTGTTTCTTGGTTTGCCTCTCTCTTTTTTTCTCTTTGCTTGTTGATTTTGTTCCTTACATTCTACATATGAGTGAAATCATGTGTTATTTGTCTTTCTTTGACTTATTTCACTTAACATTATACACTGTAGTCCATCCGTGTCATTGCAAGTGGCAAGATTTCATTCTTGTAACATTCCATTGTACACACACACACACACACACACACACACCACATCTTCTTTATTATTAGTTGATGGACACTTGGACTGTTTTCATAATATGGCTATTGTAGATAATGCTTCTAGAAACATCAGGGTGCATATATTTCTTTGAATTAGTATTTTTGTATCCTTTGGGTAAATACATAGTAGTGCAATTGCTGGATCATAGGGTAGTTCTATTTTTAACTCTTTGAGGAAACTCCATGCTGTTTTTCAGAGTGGCTGCACCACCAATAGTGCATGAAGTTTCCTTTTTCTCCACATTCTCACCAACACCTGTTATTCTGGTGTTATTGATTTTAGCAATTCTGAGAGGTGTGAGGTAATATCTCATTATAGTTTTGATTTGCATTTCCCTGATGATCAGTGATGTTGAGCATCTTTTCATGTGTCTGTTGGCCAACTGTATGTCTTTGGAAAAATGTCTATTCATGTCTTCTTCCCTGAGACCATGAACTTAGCCGAAACCAAGAGTCAGATGCTTAACTGACTGAGCCACCCAGGCGCCCCAAGATGCCTACATTTAAAGACTCTTGATTTATATCTACTGATTCCTTGAATGTCAGTGATTAGGTCCATGTGTGAAAGTGATACGTGTTAAGTAGAAACTGTATTTCAAATTTCGAATTTTGATCTTTTCCTGGGCTAATGATATGTTATACGATCCTCTCTTGTGGTGCTAGGCAGTGGCAGCAAGCTGCAGGTCCCGGACAGCCATATAACCACAAGGGTAAACAGCTGGTACATGTACAACCATTCTGTACTCATACGTCTATTCAGTATTTCACTTGTGGTATAATGGTCAATCAGTTACATAAGGTATTAAGTACTTATTTATATAATAGACTTTGTGTTAGGTAATTTTGGCCAACTGTAGACCAATGTAAATGTTCTGAGCACATTTAAGGTTGATTAGACTAAGCTGTGATGTTTGGTACGTTAGATGTATTAAATGCATTTTTGACTTAATGGTGTTTTCAACTTACGAGGGGTTTGTCGGGATATAACCCCATTGTAAGTTGAAGAAGAGCTGTATGTAGAACCGAACTACATGGAAATGGAAAGTTGTTTCAGATTCATATATTCATCCATTTGTTTACTTAAACCTTATTGAGGCCCTGCTCCATCTTGACATTTTATTGGTAGCTATTCAAATATGAATACCATAGTTCTTGTCCTCCAGAAGCACCTAGACCTTTGGGTAAAACAGCCCTTCAGCAGAAATCATGAAGTATGAGAAGTTGCATGATGGAAGTACTTGATGCTTTGGGAGAACATTGGAGGGTGCCTTGCCAGTCCAGAGAGGAAGAGGAAAAGCCTCCTTCTCTTCCTCTTTCAGGAATAGGCAAGGGACATTTACAAATTCACGTGTAATTTAATGTTATGCCTTAGATTCTTCTGTGGATTCTTCAACTAGCTCAAAGAATTGGGAAATCAAAGTCACAGTGCATGGTTATCTTGTAATCCTGATGTTTCTGGTTCACTGTATGAATAATCACTACATATAGTATCATAGGCATATCTAGAATGTTGTAAATGTGCATGTGATTATTAGGGCCTCTGCTGGCGATCAGTATTACCCATTTGCTTTGGATGAGATCTGGCTTTTTTTTATCACTTGTGTTCATTTGCGGTTTCAGTAGTTTACTAAAAATGACCAGTCTGCTCATCTGCAGTCTACTTACTTAACAGGTACTTTACTGATTTGGTGACTTTGTGAAATTTACCTTAAAACTTCCTTGGGAACAGGAAGAATTTTAAGATCTTTTTTTTTTTTTTT
>CM052886.1:67177484-67220291 GCA_028534135.1 Potos flavus
TGCTAAAATTAATTGAAGAAAAGTTCAATTACCTGAAATTCAACAGGAATCTTTAAGATTTCTTAGAATAATACCTATCTTGCAAGTTTTTAGAGGGTGGCATTAGATTTAATATAGGTAATATACCTTGCATAATTCTTGACACAAAGTAGTTGTTCCCAAGTAGTAGTCCTTACACCTGGTATTATTGTAACTCCCAGGTTCCTTGACCACCAAATGGATGATGATATCATTCACTCAGTTTCAGAATAATGGAATATGTTTGTAAGGTAGATAGAAAGTTCTTTTCAGGAGGTGTTGAGGGTTTGTTTTTTTTTTTTTTTTTAGATTTTATTCATTTATTCGAGAGAGAGAGAGAGCATGAGCAGGGGGGAAGGGCAGAGGCAGAGGGAGAAACAGACTCCCCTCCCCACTGAGCAGGGAGCCCCATGCAGGGCTCAGCTTGATCCCAGGACCCTGAGATCATAACAGGAGCCAAAGGCAGATGCTTAACCAACTGAGCCACCCAGGAACCCCAGGACATGTTAAGTTTTAAATGTCTGTGCGACTTCCAAGTTGGAGGATCTGGTAGGCAGTTAAATGTATGGACCTGGAACTTAGTAGATAATATATTTAAATCTCCTTATATTTAAACTCACACATTACATATGCTACATAAATGGTACCTGTTTTGATTTTGACAATGACTAAGTTTATCAACAAGACCAATGGTTAGAGAGTCAGTCAGTATGATGTTCTATTTTTTGTTTTATTTTTTTCCAGAAAATTCTTAGAGAAATGAATAAAAGGAAATGAGATGAAACAAAACAAAATACTAAAATAGTTTTTCTACATTTATAGTTTATTTGTATACATATTTCCTTCAGAATTCCAAAAAGGTCTTAAGTGTTTGTGACTTAAATTGTAAGGACTAAGCTTTTATTACCCCAAGTGCAATTTTGTATGAGGATGAATACCTAGTGATATAGAAACAGTCATAACCGTACCATGATTAGACCATGATTAGAAATGGAGATTGTTGGGGCACCTGAATCACTCTGTAGAGCATCTGACTCTGGATCTCAGGCTTGTGAGTTCGAGCTTCATGTTAGGTATAGGGATTACTTAAAAAAATAAATAAAGGGCTCTTGGGTGGCTCAGTCAGTTAAACATCCAACTCTTGATCTCAGGGTCATGAGTTCAAGCCCCATGCTGGGTTCCACACTGGGCCTGGAGCCTACTTAATAATAAAATAAAATAAAATAAAATAAAATAAAATAAAATAAAATAAAATAAAATAGCAAGCAAGCAACTGATTAATAAAAAAGAAATGGAGATCATTTACTCTATGGAAACACAGTTTCTTCAGATGTGCCAAAAGTTCAGCAAATTTTGTAGTCTTGTAGGGTGAGAGTGTTGCTTTTGACATTTGGTCTGTGAAACAGCAGTAGGAAAAGCCGCTTAAAGGGAATCAGTAGAAAAAGAAACCTTCTCAAGGCTAAATACCTTTTTAACCCAATAGTATTCTCATGATATAGTGCAGATCATAATTATAATAACTATTATTGAACAGTTTAGAATGGATGCTTTCATGTTGTTCTTGTTTTTAAATTTTCTCATGTTAAATCTACCTGGTTTTAAACATAATCTATTTTTATGATGTACTATACAGGTATATGATGGGAATTTCACTCTACTAAGCTGTAAGTACTTCAGTACCTCAGTAATTATAGAGTTTAAGTTGCTTATGGAAGAGAAACATGGGTTCACAGACATTTCTAATAGCTATAAAGGAAATGTTGAACCCTTGAAGTAAGGCTGTGGTACCTTTCAGTAGTTTAATGCTGTCTAGTTGTTACCAGACTGTTGTGATGTAAACAGTCAAGTGATCTAGCTTCTAGGGGTTGATAGCTCTCCTGCTCTCCTCCATCACCTCACTCTCAGGGGTACGGGGGTTTCTGGAAAAGAGTGAGAGCAGGTCCTACCCCTCTGAGTCGTCCTAGATAGCACAGCTGCCCAGGTGGACCAGGACAGTTCTTGATTGGATTTGGCTTTCTTCAGTTAAGCCACTTTGGACCCTTTAGAAATACTTAGGAGACTTTTGAAAACCAGGGAATATTTTTGGCTTTAAGCTCTGGTTTACTTCGTAATTTTTATTTTTTACTGTATTAGAATTTTCTATATCTCTAGAAGCTCAAATAGTTGGTGTTTAAGAGAGTAACTAATTTTTAATGCTTCTAGAAAAGCAATTATTTTAATGTTAGATGTTAGTAAACTTTTCACCATTTACCTACAGTAATAAGCCTTTGATCTTGATTTATACTTACTTCAGAATATTCTTATGTTAATTGATTTCATTTCTCTTGAAATAGGCCCAGTATTTGCATCTACTCAACTGTAAAGTATGAGAAAAAGCACTGTGTTGGAATTTTTTTTTCCCAAAAATATGAAACAAATCGGGTGGAATGT
The DNA here is from genome assembly GCA_028534135.1 of Potos flavus. Classification (NCBI taxonomy): domain Eukaryota; kingdom Metazoa; phylum Chordata; class Mammalia; order Carnivora; family Procyonidae; genus Potos; species Potos flavus. Next base: position 67,179,933 of record CM052886.1, read on the forward strand.
CTGGACTAGTTCAAGTCTCACACCTGTTACTTCAACTGATTTCTTGGAGATAATTATTCAAAAAGTTGTTTTTTTATTTATTATGGAGAGGTAAATCATATGATAAATCTTATGACATTATGAAAATGTCTATGTGACTTGTGCTAAATAGGAGTGAGGTAGAATATCCTGTGTCTTAGTACTGGAAATTCAGTGTGTGCCCAGAAGTAGTTTCAAATTCCAAACTGGCTTCTTTCCTAAGTATTGCCATAATTAGGAAAAATTTGGAGAATGGAAAGAATGTAGGCATGATTCAACATTAATTTTTCATATCACGATCTAAAGATTATCCAAGTGTATGCATAGACACATAAATCTCCTTAGCAAGGCAGTGAAACTTATCTTTTGCTGTAAACCCTTAAAAGTATAAAGTAACAGTTCATCAAGTGTCTGTGTTCATGTAGAGACTTTAAGTGTGGAAAACTGGAATGGAAATGTAAGTTTTGGATCCAAAAATAACTTTGCTACAATCTGTGTGGTACATCCAGGTGTTTTGATTTAAATTTCCACACAGTGTACAAAGAATTAAGAAAAATTGCCAAGTTTTATCTCCAGTAGTGTTTATGAAAACATATTAATTAGGGCATCATTATGTATTTTTAAGAGGGGTTATAAATCCCCATCTTGATTACTAAGAATATAGATTTCTTTTCTTTTCTTTTTATTTCCAAATGGAGGCAATAGCTCTTTATGTCACATACCCAGATTACATCTGGAATGTTGTGTTTAGTTTGGATGCCATACTTTTCAGGGTCCTTGGCAAACAGAGAAGAGTGACCAAAGCAGTGACAGTTGTTGAAAACGTGCTATATGAGAAAGGTTTGGAGGAAATAGAAGTTAGTTAGTCTAAAAGAAAAGACTTGAAAGGGATATAGCTAAGTCCTCAATTATTTGATAGATTTTCATGTGGGGAAAAAAAAGTATATACTTGTGTGATATAGCCTCCAAGTGTAGAGCTAAAATCAGAGGATGGACATTATTACAGGGGGTACAGATTTAATTTCAATGTAAAGGAAGATTTTCTAATAACTAAACTATCTGACATTGGAATAGACTTCCTTACTCTCCCTCATTGGAAATATTCACATGGTTTGGGTAATCTACTGGTGATACACATTATAAATGAGATTCTTGCATTGAGTATGATTATAAACTAGTTGAATTCTAAAGTCACTTTTAACTGGAAAATTCAGTGAATGTTTAAAAGAGCAGCCTAAAGATGAATAATTCCAGGTATTTGGGAATAGCTCACTCCTCATTTCAAATAACCCTGCTTTCTAATTCAGAAAGTTTTTTAGTGACAATTTTAATCACAATTTTAGGAATTATTAAAAATATATTTTCAAATAGCAAATATTGTAAATAAATTTAAAGTGTTTTGATGACACAGTTCATCAAAATTCCTACCCTCTCCCCCAAACACACAAACTACATGCCAGTTTACACAGCTGTATCCTGGCTACAATGTTTTGGTTTCAACATTTCTCCAGTTTTAATGGGTAAAAAGTTTAATGTTGACGTTTTCTTACTTGAAGTATTTACATCCTTCTCATCTAATCTTTTCTGTAGTTTTTTTCAGACTACTTGTTTTTCTGTATATTCTTTTAAACTCTCGTATTTTTATATATATATTTTTTAACTTAGTTGTAGTTTAGCTAGTAGAGACATTACTAGGAAAAATTTTCTTTAAGGCGATGTTTCTACTTCCCTTACTGGCTCCCTCCGCCCAAATCAGTAGTTGAAGGGAAATCGCCTGGTTAGAATTTGCTTGTATTACCCTTTCCAAAATTTCCTACATGCCTCTGAGGTATGCTTCTGAAATTTGAAGATTTGTTTTCATCAGTTTTCTTGACAAAATAATCTAATTATCATCTAAGGATTCTTTTATATACCTTTAAAAATGTTGACTATTGTACCCTTAGGTACTTTTATAGTATAAAATATAAGTGTTTAGGGGCACCTGGGTGGCGCAGTCAGTTGAGCAACCAACTCTTGGTTTTGGCTTAGATCGTGATCTCAGGGTCGTGAGATCCACCCCACATCCGGCTCCGCACTCATTGTGGAGTCTGCTTGAGATTCTCTCTCCCTCTCCCTCTGCCCCTCCCACTAGTGCTCTCTCGTTCTCTCTCTTTCTCGCTCTCAAATAACTAAATAAATCTTTAAAAAATTTATATAACTATTTAAAGGCATAATTGAAATCATCAATTTTAGCTCCATATATATTTTATATCCACAGTAGTAAGATATATAAAATGTTTGATAGAATTCCAAATTATTTAATTATCTATGAAAGTTATTGAATTCTACTTTTTTCTTTTTTTTCCTCAAAGATTTTTTATTTATTTATTTGACAGAGAGAGAGAGAGATCACAAGTAGGCAGAGAGGCAGGCAGAGAGAGGGGGGGGAAGCAGGCTCCCCGCTGAGCAGAGAGCCTGATGCGGTGCTCGATCCCAGAACCCTGAGATCATGACCTGAGCTGAAGGCAGAGGCTTTAACCCACTGAGCCACCCAGGCGCCCTGAATTCTACTTTTTCTAAGCAAAGAAATTTCAGGTCTTAATATGATTGTCTCATGGCTGAATGAATGACATTCATAATAATTTGGAGGCTATCATATTTTATAAAAATAGTGTTACCTTGTGAAGTAAAACATTTTCACTATGAAATGAGGTAATTTATTTTAAAAGCTGAAAATGTTGTAAGTATATTATTTCTCTCATGGGAGAAGTTAATTTTTATTGACAATATGCCAAATAAATGCCATCTGTCTGTTGAATTCAGTGTTACCTTAGGAATCTTTCCAGTATTTTCTACCATGGAAAGTACTATGAATTTTAACTAGCAGAACAACATCTATTAATTTCTACTTAATTAGTATGCTCATACTAATATTAAAATGAATAAATGAATAAGAACTTGCCTAAAATTATTTTTATGTACATTTTCATTTCACATTTATTTGGAAACAGTGGTCGAGTTGTGGTATATGGAGGTGGAATCATTAACGTTTGGTAATTGTTGATTTTTTTCAATCCACTCATTTTGTAATTGAAAACGATCATTCCAAGGAAACTCAGTGATCACCCGGTTGTAAGTACCAGAGCTGGGACTTGAATTTATGTTTTCTACCGTTTAGACCTCTGTATTAGAGCTCTCCAGGGGAAGGGGATCAGTTGTGTGTGTGTGTGTGTGGTGTGTGTGTAGAGATTTATTTAAGGAATTGGCTCACACAATTGTGGGGACTGGCGTGTCCAAAATATGCAGGGTAGGTTGACAGGCTGGAGATCCTGGGAAGAGATGATGCTACAGTCAGATCCAAAAGTAGTCTGCTGGAAGAATTCCTCTTCCTTTGGAGGAGTGAGTCTTTTCTCATAAAGCCTTCAAATGATTGGAGTGCCTATGTACATTGTGAAGGGTAATCTGCTTTACTCAAAGTCTACGGACTTAAATGTTAATCTCACTTAAAAATTACCTTCACACGCACACACAAATTACCTTCACAGAAACATCTAGAGTAGTGTTTGGCCAAATTTCTGGATTCCATGCTTAGCCAAACTGACATAGAAAATTAACCATCACATCCTCCCAGACCAATGTTGGGTCTTTTTTATCTCAGATTGATTATGTTTTTCTACCTGGGGTCTGAGCTGTTCAGGGAAGCTGCACTCTTATCATGTAGTTTCTTAGACTTTTCCTCATTGACTAATATGTGTTGTGATTTTCAAAAGCTAAAATTATATATTATGTTTGTTAATTAAGATTATTCTTTCAAACACTGTAGTGTTTACCTGCAAAGAATTTCATATCTTGCTTTCTATAAGAGTTTAATCTTAATAGATAGTTCATATGAATATTGTTGAAATACGGTTTTTCTTTAAAAAGTTTAAAAAGTTTCTAGCACTAATTGAATTAATGACAGTAATTTAATATTTAAACCTAGTTTTAGAAATTGCCAAATAACATTGTTGATCACTCAGTTCTTCCAAAAGTTCTTGCTATGTTTTCTTCCCCAACTCTGCCGCCTTTTCAAAATCTTATTCCTGATTCTCTGTGCTCGTCATTTCTTCTCTCCTTCCTTTCTTTGACAGAAATGTAGTGAGTGTGCACTGCATGCCAGACACTTTACTAATGGGAGTACAGATAAATAAAAGACATATTTCCTGCCTTTGTGAAATTTACAGGTAATATTCAAGTGAACAAAGAAATACATGCACACAGCTTGTATTATGAAGGATATGAACAGAAGGCGGTGATAAAGAATAACAAGGGCATTTCCTTTCATGGTGTGTTCAGGGACGTGTTTGAAGAGACACTATGTAAGTTGACACCTGAAGGGTAAGGGTAAGGAGTTGGCTTGTGAAAACCAGGAAAAAAAAAAAAGCATTTGAGGCTGAGGAAGTAGCATGTTCAGAAGGTCTGAAAGTGAAGAGGGTGGTTGGAGATGAGGTTCGAATAAGACAGGAGTCCCTTGCAGGACCTCATGGGGCATGGTAGAGTTTCATCATTATTCTTCATCCATTTGGGAAGCCATGGAAGTATTTGCAGCACAGGAATGTGAGCATTCTATTAAAGTTTTAAAAGATTATCCTGACTGCTGTGTGGATAAATGATTAGGAACAAGGGGCTAGAATGGAAATAGGAAGACCAGTAAGAAGACCGTTGTGATATTGGCTCTCCTTCCATCAGTTCTCATCACTCTGAGTGAACTTGATCCTCTCAGGATATGGAGCAGGGCAATCTAGCAAGTCCCTTAGTCCTGCAGTGATGACTGTAAGCAGGTGAGGTGATGTGGATATATGATACATATGTATATATCATATACGTATGTATGATATATGATATTTCACTGACCCTAAAATCATTAGCAAGAGATAAGATCTGCTGTCCATAAGAATTTCTCAAGCAGGGGCGCCTGGGTGGCTCAGTGGGTTAAAGCCTCTGCCTTCGGCTCAGGTCATGGTCTCACGGTCCTGGGATCGAGCCCCACATCGGGCTCTCTGCTCCGCGGGGAGCCTGCTTCTCCCTCTCTCTCTGCCTGCCTCTCTACCTACTTGTGATCTCTGTCAAATAAATAAACAAAATCTTAAAAAAAAAAAAATTCTCAAGCATACAGGCCTAGTACTGTTTATTTTATTTACTACCCAAGTCAGTACTCTCACGATCTTGTCCTTGGTCCACTGCACAAATCCATCCTGAACCAACCCTTTCTTTTCCCTCAAGGAAGAATAATTAGACAATGCTTTATGCTGCCATAAAATACTGTTCATTTCATTTCTGCAAACCTATTTTTAAAATTAAAATATTATTACTGTGGGGGTGGAGTTCTATAACTGCCTGCACGGTTCGGTCTCAGCTGGCCCTTCTACTCCACAGAGTTGAACTCCAGCTGTGTTCTTGGCTCATCTCACTCTTGTGGTTGTAAGAATGTAAACACCCTGCAGCTTTATCCTCCTTATCTCATATATTCTTTCCCATGTCCCCTATGAATTCATTGGCTTAACATTTTATTTCCATGATCTAAACCTAATACATTTCCCCTCTTTCATATATTTCTTTCTTCATCTGTACAGCTAAGTAACAGTGATCCATTCCACCCACTAAAATCTCAGTGCTCTCTAACATTTTCTTCTTGGTCTTGTTACTCTTTAGCTTAATGTCCCAGTCCCTGGGTTTCTTAACCCTGTAAGTTGCAACACCACACACTCAGTCACCTAACCCAGACACCTCAGAGATAGTCAGGAGTTTCCCTCATCCTTCCCCTTTTTGAGTCTTGCCAGCTTTACCTCTTTATTACCAGCTGAATCTCTCCCGTCCTTTCAGTCCTCTTGCCTCGCCTTTCCATCAGGCCCTTCTCATTTCAAAAGAGAGCAAGTTTTCAAAAAGGGATGTCTAATTGTGTCACTTTCCTGACTAAACTCATTGAATGACTCCCCATTTTCACCACCATAAAATCCAAGCTCCTTAGCATGGCTTTCAAGGGTTTTCATAATCTGGCTCCTTTGCCTACTTCTCTGTCTTCATTGTTGCCCCTTTCCTGCTCTTCACACCCTGTTCCCCACCTCAAGTCAAGTATCTCCCAAGCCCCTGGGTGGGTTCTTTCACACTGACATATAGCAACTGACTCTCTTCTGTTTATCTGTCTTTTGACCATTTTTTTCTTAAGGGTAGCAACTGTTCCCTTTACCTCTGTCCCAGAACCTACCAGAACTTAGCACAGTCTTTGTTGAGTGCATAAATGGGCAAGAGAGTGAATAAATATGCCCAGCCTATAGTGTGGTTTGGACCTGAAGAGGCTTGGTGTAAATCTCTTTATTGCTTCTTATCAACTGTGTGATCTTGGGTCTGTAACATAAACTCCCTAATCTGTAGTTTCCTTGTTTGTAAAATGAATATTGTGATTATATTTAAATAAGATCTTTTTAAAACCTATTTTGAAAAAAAAAACCTATTTTGACAGGAAGTGTATGGTATAGCAGAAATTAAAAACTGATTTATCTGAAGTTCAGATGTATCTATAGTTCTCAAGTATCTCAGGCAAAATTTTCTAAGTATTGCGACTTGCTTTAACACTGACTACAATAGCTATAATTGGAATATAACTAGTTCCGTTATAAAGTATATTTAGATAAATGTAAGAATAGGAAAGTATGGGTATCATGTGAATCATCAACCCAAATTATTTTTAGGAATAGAAGATTTCAAACTATATGCAAATACAAGTTATGTATTATAAATATAATTAATGAAGATATTTCTAAGACACTAGCAAGTAAAGACAAAAAGAATTACCAAGAACATGTTTTTGAGTATTCCTAGAACACAAAGGAAGTTGGTATGTTATTCAGCCTCACGATCAGTATACTACATTAGGTATGCCCAAGGAAATACAAATATTTCTGAAAACAGATGGAAAGTGTTAAGTCTAAGCAATAATCGAAAGTATATAAAGTTTCTCAAGGAAACCCTCACCCAGAAAAAATCTACTAAATATTGGGGAGTTCTATTTTTTTAACTCACAGTGAGCTCACTAATTTTTCCAGTAAGGTACATGAGATACTGATGTCATGTACTTCTTTTTGCAAAGATCATTTCTCTACCAAATTTAGCTTCTAATTTAATATTTTGCTGTTATAAGACATTCCTAATGTTACTGTTAAAGTCTTGGATGTGGCAATGTGGTTTCTTTTTCTTTTATTACTCTCCATTATTTCTCATGTAGCAAATAGAGCACACAGTTCACTAAATAATGTGAAATGTTGTACTATTAGTAACATAAGTAAGGAAGTAATTTGAACACTGTGTGTATATTAAAGTATGTAACTCACTAACATAAGCAATACCAAGGAGTATATATATAGAACAGGTTTCTTCTTTTATTTGGAATGAGATACATTCCCCTAAAAATAAAAAATACAAAACAATCTCAGAGGACAATCTTTTTCACTCCTTACCCAGAGAAAACCACCAATGACTATGGCAGGAAGAATTTCTTGCGGTTGGAAAACAGATGCATAAGTTGCTGGAAGTCTCATTTATGTATTAAGCTACTTAAAAGAAACTTTTTCTAAAAGATTATATTTATTTATTTGAGAGAGAGAGACAGAGATGGAGACAGAGAACATGAGTGGCGAGGAGAGGGAGAAGCAGGCTTGCTGCTGAGCAGTAAGCCCAACATGGGGCTCGATCTCAGGACCCTGTGATCATGACCTGAGGCAAAGGTAGACGCTTAACCGACTGAGCCACCCAGGTGCTCCCCCCGCAAGAAACTTTTTATATGAAGGATTTCCGTTGTCCAAGTATCTGCTAACTGCCACCTTGAATTTGTATAAAACCTTCCCTCTACTCATATGTTCCCAATCAGTAGATAAAGAATTACCAGGTAGAAAAAAAAAAAAAATTACCAGGTAGAGAATATACCTCCTGGTTTGATATTTTAACAATACAGCAAACTATTTTCAGTGAAATGTACTTTTGATTTATTCAACCTGATTTGCAGGCATTCTTAACTTAACATTTTATTCTGTTTTTATTAGGGTCCACATGAGAAAGCAATGCCAAATAGAGAAGAGTCTTCTATGTTTTTTTAGCAAAACTTCTGATGGAAACAATGTCTAACATATTGTTCAATGTCCTTTGATAAATTCCTCTCAAAATTGAAGAAATGCTTTTTTCCTCTTCCCAGATGCCACAGTATACTTCCTTTAATTAGACTTGAAAACGAATTCTCTTTTCACCCTTGGGTTTGGCTATATTTTGCACTCAATTGCAGTAGGTTTTTTTAGACCATTTTCTTTTTCCTGTCTCCCCTTCCCCTCATTATATTCTGTTTAATGAGTATGTCTTGCAAACCCAGGTTTTAGACAGTCATTAGCCCCCAAGTTCCTCCCAGGCTAAGTGATGAAAAGCCCATGTCCTCTATTAAAAAAATTTTTTTAAAAGGCATCTTATTAGGATTTCACATCTCTCTCCTCCGGGATGGGTGGTTTCCTGCAGCTCAGAGAAAACAGACTACACAGCTTGCCAGTCTTCTGGATCTGTGCTCTCTGTCACTATTGTGCACGGAGTTCGTGGTTTTCCCGAATCTATAATTTGTGTTGGTTACTGCCTCAAACCTTCATTAATTTAGTGAAAACGTTGATCAATTTATTGTTTCTGTTTTCGGTTAGTTTAAAATGAAAAACAAAAGACCAGAAATGAAAACCATCATTCTAGCCTTTGTTTTAATGTGTTCTAAGCACCAGTCCCTTCGTTTTCCCAGCTATGAACGTGTGACATAGTTAATTAGCGAGGTCTTGAGAGAGAGCCCAATGGCTGAGATCCCAAAGGCTTTCTACATTTTTCTTTCAAATAATTCTTTATCAACCTGTTGCCTCTCCGTCTTAAAGTGATTTGTTATGTATTTGGGAGCTTAAAAGATTAAATTCTTTTGAGTTACCAATAAACTGCCAAATATTATAAATTTAAAATTTCCAGTAACAATAAATGTGGTAATTTCACCAATGCCAAATGTTTTTTTTTCCTTTTCTGAAGAGGCATGCTTGGTAGAAACGTAACTTTTTTCCTGATACTTCAGGTCATATTATAAATGGGCCAGTGTATAACTACACCATTGGGAGAACTCTGCAGCTATTCACAATGTATGGGAAAGGCAAATCCTTAGTAAGAACAATCTAGAAATAGTAAAAAATGACTTTCAAAATTCATACATTTCATCTTAAAAACAGTAAAAGCTCTTATTTCTTGGATTCTAAGTCATTGCTAATCCCTATCGAAGTAAATTTTCTTGGTTTGCCACTCAACTGATTTGTTTAAGAATTTTGCTCAATTCTGTGGCTGGTCATATTCAGGAATAAATGTTACTTAACACTGAACTTTTAGGGAACTAAGGTGGGATCTCTGTCAACGTCAGTGAAAATTCTACAGCACTGAATTACTGTGTCAGTGATCATCTTACTATTTTGCTTGCAAACCCCTTGAGAGAATTTTGAAAAATTTTACCCCTTGGCCTTCTTTACTTGACATCTAAAAATTTACATCATAACTTTGAATAGTTGCAAAGAATGTAGTTTCTAGCATATTTCAATTATTGACATATAAAAATAAAACTGTTATTTTTCATTTAAATATATCCAAAGGAATACAGTCTTATATATTCCATTATCTATTTAAAATATATAAAACAAATGCTTTTTTAACAGAAATATTGTAATATTCATTTATCTCCTTGGATTTATATTTTCATTCTGCTTCTATTGATGGTAATATCCTAGTCTAATACATTTTAATGCTTGAAAGTCTTTTATTGATCAAGCATTATACTTCTGTACAAAACTATGTATTAAGTGACATTAATGTTTTTATTCTCTGTAATTAAGTTTCAAGTGTTAAAATTGGTTAGGATCGTTACTGGCATACAGGTGATCTAACAATAGGTATGTGTATTAAATTTTGATTTTTAGCATAAAAATAATTTTATTGGAAATAAATCATTTAATGAAATAGGGATTTTTTCCCCCTCCTGATTTGTGTATATCTAGACATATATTAGTTATGGGTAGAAGATAATTCATTAGTTTTATTCCTGTTTCTTATACTTAAACATGTATGTGCTGCAAAACCTTATTCATGCAAATACATAGATGGGACTGGAGAGAATTTTGTTATAGCAATATCACTTAATTCTTTGAACTCTTTCCAAGGTATGTGCTAAAAGTCATATAGAAATACATCATAAACATTTATTTTGAATGACTCACCAAATGATAACCCAATTACTTCCTCCTTCAAAAATTTGAAAGCAAAGAATTAGAAACCACCTAACTCTCAAAATACTGTGTTACCCAGTTGTTAAGAGTCACAATTTTTTTTAATTTCTGAGAAGTATCCCAGAGTCTTTACCAAGACTTATTATATGTATTACATATTACCAAATAGTCGCTAATATTTGTTACTCCTTACTTGTCAGCATTTTGTTTAACCTGATATACTCAGAAAGTGTTGGGAAAATTGAAACATTAATTTCAATATATCTTTTACAGTACAGACTTTTTAAATAGAAAATAGCTATCTTATGCTTTTGTCACAACCTGGAAGTTGCAGATTTAGCTCACTCACGTAAGGTACTTGCCATATTCCCTTACTGGCCTAAATAATCCTTTTTATCAAGTCTTTTAGCCTAAGACTTGCCAGTTCAAAACACGTGTTAATATTTCTTTTTTTTTAATATTATAAAAAACAGTGAGAAATAATTTATAGATGGTTGATTAATGAAAGTCCTTGTGTCAAGATTAAAATGGTACACATAATTCACATCCATTTAGAAAATAAACTATAAAACAAGATACTGGTATCTCATTCATTTATTATACAGCAATATGATATATACCTGAAATTATAAGTTTTTATGAAGTAAGGAGTATGAAAGAAAGCATGATATTACTTGGCTAAGAGTGTATGTATGCATGTATTAAAATGTGGTGTTGGGCTTTTAGAAATAATTATATAAGAAATATATGTAAATAATAAATCCATTAATTTTTGTCAGATGTCATGATCAAACTTTCTATATACATAGTGAAAGATAAGAATACATATTGCTAAAAATGAATTGATTTGGTAGATAATAATTTTACCCTTAAGATAAAGACGTAGAAAATATCTATTTTATAAAATAAAATAATAGGATTAACTGTAATAAGAATAAATAGATGACAAATATGATAAATTTATATAATACCTTATTAAAAGGTACCCAGCATATCCAGAAATATTTAGTAATTTGGGGAAGTATTCAGTGTATCCTTAAAACAATCAATATCAATAACCATTTACTGCTTCCAGCTGTTTGAAGATTTCTTTCTTTCTAGTAGACATATCATAACTACTGAGAGTAACTGTAAAGGTATGCTTCTCATTAAATATATCAGGGGAAGAAAATGCATTTTCAACATGTGATTCTTTTGCCTTTTGTTGGTGTCTCCCTCAAGACCGAGGCCAGCTCCCACCGATTCACTCTATACCTTGTCTGATTTATGAACCAAAATACCCTCATTCTAGTGCCACACTTTACTTGTAAGAGGATTATGTGAAGACAGGGCAAGGGACGCCTCACCAGATCCAGTAGAAGCCCAAATGTTTTCTACCTTGGCACAGTGCATTTTGGTAAAATTCAGGATAGGTAATTCCATGTCTTTCTTTTATAAAATAGAAAGTCTGGTATAAAAGGAGAGAAAAAGTAGATAATCTGCATGAGGGGATTAGTCTTCAGAGAACCACACCAGGTCATAGTAGATCAATGATAGGAAACAGAGAAATAGAAAGTAAATATCTGGAAATTGATTCCTTTAAAACTATTCATGTATTTGTTCTCCTTGTACAAATACTTCTCAGCCACATCTGTCAGTCTTAGGGCTTTAAGAGCAAGTGTTCTAAGAAGACTGGAAACGGAGTTGCTAGTTTTTCTTTCTTTCTTTCTTTCTTTCTTTCTTTCTTTCTTTCTCTCTCTCTCTCTCTCTCTCTCTCTCTCTCTCTTTCCTTCCTTCCTTCCTTCCTTCCTTCCTTCTTTCTTTCTTTCTTTCTTTCTTTCAGTTTTATTTATTTGAGAGACAGTTGCTAGCTTCTTAAGAATTGCTGAGAAATTAGCGCAGTGTTACTTTTGCCATATTCTGTTGGTCAAAGCAGAATCAAGGAGGGCACATAGACCCCACTTTTCTATGGTAGGAGCGTCAAAGCATCTGTGGCCAACTTTAACCTGCTACTATTTACCAAACAGTCTGTTAGGTCACTGTAGTAAAGTCATGCGCAAAACAGACGTGACAGTTTGCCTGATGAAGCATATGATCTCATGGAGGAGATGAACCCTAAACAAGCGATTATAACACCGTGTGACAAGTATTGTGATAGGAGAGTACAAGGTACTAGGATATCGGGGGAGGGGTCCTTAACCCAGATGGAAATGGCATTGAGGCACAACTCCCAGAAGAAGTAACCTGAGAACTCTTTTATGTTGAGTTAATGCTGTTTAATTTTCTGGAAGTTTTATTCAATTGTGATAATACAGCTTTGGCTTTTTGAAAGCATATTTCTCACTTACACTTGACTTAAAAGGAAACCAGTAACAGATTTCCAGTGATAGTATAAATTTGAATTTGTGAAAGGATGGTCTAAATCTGGGGGAAAATGGGCAGTCTTTGGTTCTTGGAGTAAGACTGGGGAGAATCAGTTTCTTAGGACCCAGCAGTGGCAACCTCCCCTGGAAGATTCTCTGGAAAAGTAGCCTCATATTAAAGGAATTTACTTGAAATATATTTGGCAGTATGTCAAGTCTGCCCATGTGTCTTATATTTTTCTGTTGATGAATTTTCGTTCTCTGAAAAGGAAAAAAAAAAGAAAAAGACTACCTAGGGACAATGCGTACACAGCAGTATTTTTCTTTTAGGTTAATAAAGACCTATCCCTGAAATTCTCAGCATATGCATATGGGTCTCTCAGTTTTCTTTAATATTGGAAAAGGAAATGAGACTAATTGGTTAAATGCTTTGATCACTAATTTTGGGTTTAGATGAAATAGCCTGCAAGAATACTTCCAAAGAAAGTAAAGATTAGCAAAAGGAAAGGCTTCTGGATAAAGGCCCAGAATTAAGGCTGTGGGATTTACTTTATTAGCTATTTGAAAGGAACCCCAAAGCAAAGCTTCAGCTAAGAAGTTGTTGCTATCCAAGAATGCTGTTTATCAGAGAAATGAGAATGAAAGAATTAAACTCTAGTCCATTTATAGCAACAACGGGATGATTAATAGAGCTTGTTACATTAATGTAGAGATTCCCTGAAGATTTTGGGCATGGGATCATGAGCTCGAGTGGGTAAATTTCATGTAAATACTGGGGCAAATCTTAATGGTCTGAATTAAGGTTATATGTGTAGGAGCCGTTGAATTCTCCCGTCTCCTTGTTTTCATTGCTGCTACTTGTCCTCACTGCTTTGACTTCTTGGATGAAATCAGTGGCATAACTGTAGTGCCATCGTCGAGTGTCTCTATTATTTCCGTTCTTGGATCCCACTGCAATAGTCAAGTTTATACTGGCCTTGGATAGGACTCTCATTCCATAGACATCAAGTAACTGGAGGATTTTTTTTTTTTTTTTGAAGGATTTTTTTCCCCCTTTACATTGCCAATAAATGTTTGATAGGATATATGTATTTTCCCTTATAAGTGGGAAGAAAAGTGCTTTTTCCTTTCCTTCTTTGCTATTCTTTATAATTTGGGAAGGAGACTTGAGATACCAGCCTAGATGTGAGGCTAGGTAATTATTGATTCTGATAGAATTTGCTAATTCAGACAGGGTAAGTTAGATGGATGCTTGGCAAGTAATTGGTGCCATTGCAATTGTTTTTGTGTACAGGAGTTTACCATTCTATGGTCTTTTCTCCATGTTTCTCTGTCCTCATTTTAACTTCTTCTTAGCTCTGGGTATTTTTAATTTCCTCATCATAATGTCATATTCAAAGAATTGTAGTCCATCCAGCAGATATTTCTGGTGTCTTTGTTACCGCTGTCTCTACTACAAGGGAGTTTAGAAGAAGCAAGTATCACCTAAGGGGACTGAACACAAGGTAGGTTAGGGTGACTGGTTTTGTGCCTTGCAGAGTTAAATTGTAAAACTTGTTGTGCCTCTTCTGCTCATCATATAGTGTTGAAATAGTAGGACAGACTGAGAAAAACCTACGTTAGCTACTTCATTTCCTTTACTTCCAGTATCACAGAAAATCTTTAACACTTCTACAATTTTCCTAAACTTACCCCCCTTAATATTGAAGAACTTCTACAAATGCAAGCATGGATGACTTGTGTTTTATCTAAGTTTTTATTCTTTTTTAAAAAATATATATTTATTTATTTGAGAGAGAAAGAGTGCACACAAGTGGGGGAAAGGACAGAGGAAGAGAATAGCTAAGCAGGATCCTGGTAAGCACAGAGCCCTACACAGGGCTCAGTCTCAGGAGCCATGAGATCAGGATCTGAGATGAAACCAAGAGTTGGATGCTTAACCAACTGAGTCACCCAGGTGCCCCTATCTATGTTTTATTCTTGATTGAGGTTTTAAAAATAATGAATTATCCTTTTTGTAATAATCCTATAAATATTTAAAAACTATTACATTTTTCCTTTATGTCTCCTCTACTACATCCTTTTAAAACTCATCTTTTAATAGTTTCCTTTTAAAACATTGAATTCTCTTTGCTGTTTTTTGAAGACTGTTTAAAAAATTACCTACAATCAGTTTAAATCTTATTGTACCAAGGTTGATTTGATTGAAAATATATAGGAGTTTTATTTAATAACTTCCAAGTTTTGACCTGAGAAAGGGCATATTCCTTCCTCTAATGTAACTTAATTAGAGTAAAATCCATTGTGTTGTGGTACTGAAAATATGAACTCCAGCAGCTGGGAGATCTTGGGGCCCATCTTGGAAATATGCCCACCACACTGATTTTCCCTCCTCAGGAGGATTAAGGCTAGAAATAGAATTTTAAACATTGTCTACAGTAAACAAAACAAATTCACAAGATTATCATCGCACAGCAAAATCAACTCGTTACATCTAGAAAAATATCACTTGTGTTAGTAATATTAGGATGTTATATGATAATAAAAAAGAAAAACCTTATTTTTGGAAGTAGGAGACTAGAGGAAATGGGAAATCTACCTCTCTTTTCTGGCCTCAATTAAAAAGTTTCTTTACTTCTATAATAGAATTGATATTCAGTCCCAAAGATGTCACCATCCATTGTCGCCCACACCTTGTACTGAGTCCCTCTCCATCGATAGGCTCTGTTTTATCATAGTTTTATTTCTCAGTTATATAGACTGAAGCCTGAGCCACTTTTTCACTTTTCTTTTAAAGCTAACATGGTCTTACAATTCATGATTCTTCCTTAGACCTAGTGACTCTGGTTCCCTCCTTACTTCTCAAGTCCTTCGCTGTCATTAAGATCTGTTGGTCCTGTATTAACAGAGATCTCACACTGCTGATCTCTTGGCCTCTGGGTGTTCCATGTCCTTGGGCTGGGCATTGGCTCTGGTTCTTGCGATACTTTCCCAGGGACTTTTCCCCTAAATTTTGAGTTCTTCTATCTCTTTCTTGGTCTCTTCATTTTCAGAAGACCCCGGAACTATATACATTGACCACATAGCTCCTGAGTGCTCTGCATTTCAGGTTTTGTTTGTTTGTTTGTTTGGTTTCTTTTGCTCTAGTACTTTACCCACCACCATTGGGCCAGCTAGTGCCATAATCACATCTGAGTGACTTTCTTTTCTCCCTTCCTATATTCTTTCTATAAACTCCCTATTTCCTTCTTTTCTTTCTGTAAGACAAGCAGAATTCCTGATTTAAAGAGTTCATGCTCTGGTAGAATAGACATATAAGAAAGTGAAAAACTGTATGACAAATATGATAAATATTTTAATAGAGAAAAACAGCAAGGTTCTATGGGATTGCAGAAAGATTCCAACTCCGCTTGAATGTGGATCAGGATATAGTTCCAAGAGGAGATAACACTTGAATTGCCTCTGATAAGCAATTAGGAGCTAGCCTGGCCATGAAAAGGAACTGGAGGTATTGGAGGGATGCCTAAATGAATCCCTAAAAGATTATCGAGAGTTGGAAACTAGATAGTTCTCAGGCTGAATTAGTTGATCAAATGCCAAAAGCAAGGATGGGACCAAAAAGGGAGATAGACCAGACATTCTGCTGAAGCTGAGGCAAAGGGGACTTCAAAAATTACCCCAAAGGCGGGAACAAAGCAGAGTCCCTAGGCCTTCACTGTGCAGTAAAGTGAAAAAGGGAACTTTTTTGAACCTGGAGAATACCAGCATTTAACGAAGAGGACTGAGTGGCCAGAGAGTGACAGCATGAGGGTAAACTAGACCGGAGGGCAGTGATATTCACACTCTAATCACCAATGAATAATGGAAGGAAGTTTATTGGTGGATAGCTAGGAGCTGGAAGTCTCTCCTCAGAGTTAAGGAAAAAATTGTGCTAATCTGATGATAGTGTCGAGGGGTGGGGATGGGGTAGTATGAAGTAGATTTAATGGGTAATCGAAGAATCGCCAGTAGAAGATACTTAAGAAAGTCATGTTGAGTTGTGAGGACCTAGCTGACACTGGAGAGACTGTAAGGTGTTTTTTTGTTTTTGTTTTTGTTTTTCTTAATCTTAAAATTCCAGTATAGTTGACATACAGTGTTGTATTAGTTTCAGGTGCACAATATAGTGATTCAGCAATTCTACACATTACTCAGTGCTTACTGCGATAAGTATATTCTTAATCCCCATTACCCATCCCCCCCCAACCTCCCCTCTGATAACTATCAGTTTGTTCTCTATAGTTAAGAGTCTGTATCATTTTTTCTCTCTCATTTTTTCCCTTTTCTCACTTGTTTTGCTTCTTAAATTCCACAGATGAGTGAAATCATATGGTATTTGTCTTTCTCTGACTTATTTCACTTAGCATTATACTCTCTAGCTCCATCCGTGTCATTGCAAATGACAAGATTTCATTCTTTTTATGGCTGAATAATACTCCATTGTATATACGTACCATGTCCTTTTCATCTATATCGATGGGAGACCATGAGGTTTTAATGGCTCTAACACACCTGACTGAATGGCCTTTTTTTCTTTTCTCTTTTCTTTTCTTTGTTTTTTTAAAGATTTTATTTATTTATTCATGAGAGACAGAGAGGCAGAGGGAGAAGCAGATTCCCAGCAGAGCAAGGAGCCCAGTGCAGGACTCTATCCCAGGACCCAGGATTATGACCTGAGCCGAAGGCAGAGCTCAACCAACTGAGCCACCCAAGGCACCCTGAATGGCCTTTTTAAGCATCATTCTCCAGTAGGGCCTGAGGAAAAGAGAAGGCAAATGGATTGATTTAGCTTTTGAAGTTTTCAGAAAGGGTGTGATGGAAAGAGAGAAAGTCAAGGGAGTTAAGAATAGTTGGCAGAATGAATAAAATATAGCTGAATAAAGAAGGAAATTCAGTCAGGATTGACATAATTTGAAGAGGAAAAAATAAAAGCGGGTGTCAAAAGAGACATTAATGAGGTCAAAGTGTAGTTATAGCAGAAGTGTGGTATTTGGAAAAGTATGAGATGGGATATTAGATCCTCATATCACAGAGTATATAGAAAAGTAACTGATGAGGCCAGGACTTTGTATGCTTCAAAGAAATGTAAGAAATCTAAAAGGAGAAAAATCACTTGTTTCACTGTATGTAAATAGGAAACAACAACAGATAAAAGTGAGAGATAAAAAAAAATTAGGAAAATAATTTCCACAAGTATGATGAGGTGAGGACATGGAATCATGTCCAAGATAAAAATCCTTAATCTGTAAAGATGTGCTTGAGGTTGGTATTCTTCCAGCAGCACAGGATAATTATAGCTTCTTTCTACACATCCATTGCTATTTTCTCATGTTCCTCAGAGGTGACAGCAGCAGTCTGGCCGCCCCCTCCCTCTGCTTCATGTTGCCTCAGTCTGTGATGCAAGGGGTGGGGACCCAGCCTGGAGTGCTGGAGCTTGGGCAGGGTTAAGAACACCCACATAGAAGGGTAGTTGGACTCAGGATGTGAGAGCCACACAAAGCGAAGGGAGGGTCCCTGTAGGAGGATGTTCCAGTGCTGGGTGTCAGAGCCCCAGGAGATGGAGAGGGCACCTGTGGAGGAAGGCTGCCTACTTCAGAGATTGGAGTCGTAGTGAAGTGAGCAGGGTGGGTGTCTGCACAGGGAGGGGACGAGATTGGTTTCATACAAGAGGACTGGTCAAATAAGTGAATACATTAAGCATAATGGGAGTGAGGTTTCTCACTATAGGAGAAAGTTGTTGTAAGCGTGAAAACTGAAGAAGGAACACTAGAATGAACCTTCTGGTGTTGAATTAGAATTGAGGGTATTAGTGCGAACATATAGTTTTCAGTGTATAGATAGATAAGATGGGTAGCTATAGAAATATATGTGTGTGTGTATCTGTATGTATATACACACATACATGTATAAAGTTTGTATGTGTATACATATATTGTTTTTCTGTCCACTGAGTTGCCCTGGGAGCAGCAATACCCCAGCAACAATGAGCACACCTGACACTCAAATCTAAGTACGATTTCCGTCAAAAGGAACCGGAGCTCCTTAGAGAAATTGCTGATTTAGGGCTGCACCAGGATAATTAAAGGTGAGCTAAGGACATCTTGTACCAGTAAGTAAGCAAGTGCTCAAAGAATGAGGGGGATGTGTCAAAAGGACACAGCAGCCCACTTGAAGGGGTTCCTACTGGCCACATCTGGGGCATTTTGAGCATCAAATAAATATTTGCTATGGATTAAAATGGATTGAATAAAATAAGAAACAGGAGGCCACATTGATATGAATGAATACATGAATAAATTGAAAGTTGGATCGAAGAACAGGGAGTTTTGAAGCATCATCCCATAAAATGCTTGTTACTTACAAAGGGAAAAAATAGTAACTTTGCAGTGAAAAAGCCAGGAAGACACCACCTTCATCAAGCGATCAGAGTGAATTTTACCAATAATGGGACAAACCAGGAACAGTGCCACCCAATAGGGTCAATGAGAGGAAGCCAGTGTCACTTCTGTGAGATTCCTGCAGTGGACATATGATCCGCATCTAGTCATGAGGAAATACCACACAAACCCAAATTGAGGTACATTCTACAAAACACTGACTTGTAAGTTTAAAACTATTAAGGTCATGAAAGTCATGGAAAGACTGAGGAAATATTCCACATAGAAGAGGACTAAGTAAACATGATGACTAAGCACAAGATGGGATTTGGAGAGCTGGACTTTTGTTACACAGGACATCATTGAGACAAATGGTATAATGTGAATGGTGTCTGAGAATCAGAGGCTAGTAATGTATCAATATTAATTATCTGATTCTAATTATGTAGGAGAATGTTTTGTTTGTAGGAAATGCACTAAATTCGTAGTGATGAGACATCATATTGGTTACTTGATGCTCAAATAGTTCAGGAAAAAAAATTTTTTTTTAAAGGTTTTATTTATTTGACAGAGAGAGAGATCACAAGTAGGCAGAGAGGCAGGCAGAGAGAGAGGGGGAAGCAGGCTCCCCGCTGAAAAACAATTCTTAATATACTTAGAAGAAATTGGGGCACCCAGGTGGTTCAGTTGTCTGTGTTCAACTTTTGATTTCAGCTCAGGTCATGATCTTAGGGTAGTAGGATTGAGCCCTGCGTCAGGCTCTGCACTGAGCACGGAGCCTGCTTAAGATTCTCTCTCTCCTCTTTTGCCCCTCCCCCCACTTGCATGTATTCTCTTTCTCTCTCTCAACACACACTCACACACACCCTTAGAAGAATTCTTCTAAGCATTTACTGCGGGAAGATAATAATGATCCATGGCTTCCTAACACTGTCCTTCCTTCCTTGACTTCCCTTGGCTTTAGAAACACTGGTTGTCCTGTTAGATTGTTTTCTTTCTCTCTTCTGTTCTTTCTTTCCTCCCTCTCCCTCCCTTCTTTCCTTCCTTCCTTCTTTCAGGACTCTTCTTAGTCGTCCTGTTCTTTATATGGGCACTAGTTTGTAATGCTTTCCCCTTGGCCTTCCCATCTTTCTCCTTTGGCAATCTATTTTATTCCTTTCAACTCTTAGGCATATGCCTCCTAACTCTGTATCTTTATCCAAGGTACCTCCTGATTAGATCTACATATTACCTTAACTTAGGTTTTATTTTATTTTATTTTTTTTTTTTGTTTGTTTGTTTTTTTTAGCACTTCTTTCACCAACAGCTCAGATCTGCTGATATAACTGAACTTTGGGCTGACTCCTAAGGCTCACTAGTGCATACTCACATTTTGTGAAAAATATGGGGTCTAATTTTCTTATTTCAAAAGATTGTAAAATGAGCTTCTGTATGGAAGAGAGGATTCTTACAGAAAGTTGTGGAGTGGTTGCCTCCTTCACTGGATCAGGAGCAGGGTCATGAACTAATTTCCAGAAGGAAATACAAGTCTAGTTATAATAGAAGGTTGCATGGTAGAAAGTTAATTCTATTTTGATGTGAAATAAACTTCATTAGGGATGTTATCTGAGACAACATGAAGAAGTAGTATTATCTCATCTTACAAATCTGTTTTGAGAGTGCAATGTATACAATGTTAGAGGTTATGAGAAAAGTTTGAACTATGTACATGAGAAAATGATTCATATTTTAAAATTATCTTAATTCTGACATATAGACATAGAAGCATGAGTATTTTTAATTGGCATGTTTAATATACTTTGAATAAAAGTTAAGTATCCTAAACAAATTGACCAACAAGAAAGAGAAAAAATGTTTATTGACATTCCATTCATTTAAAAATATCATTGATAAATAATCTTCTGGTCTGAAGTTTTCATTTTATAACTCTATGTGTATGTTGAGGAGTAATGTTTCATATTCATCTCTATACCAGCAAGTATGAATCATGTCCTGCTTACCTTTGGGTATCTCGTTAGGTTTCTAATCAAGGAGACATTCCATGAAGTTTTGCAAATTATTCTCTCAAAATGCTTGACTTCAGTGGGACATTACAGATCCTTCATTTATTGAGCTCTCTGTAAGAGTAAGCACATCAGTGGTGGCTGGGTGGCTCAGTCAGTTAAGTGTCTGACTCTTGACTCTCTCAGGTCATGATCTCAAGGTTGTGAGACTGAGCTTCTGGGCATGGAGCCTCCTTAAGATTCTCTTCCTCTGCCTCTGCTCCTCTCCCACCATCCTTTTCTCTCTCTCCCTCGCTAAAAAAAAAAAAAAAAAAGTGTAAGCCCATTAGTCACGAATTAATCTGCTCAGTGTAAGAAATTACAGGTGACCAAATGTCTCTTACATTTAATTGATGTAAATTTTAATATCATTCGTTGTCCCTCTCATTAAAAAAAAATGATACTATTTCCTGAGACTAGTGGTGCTTGAAAAACCTTGGCTAACTAACAAGTTCCCAAGAAATATTATATAATGGTACATTGCCAAGAACATTTTAGATAATTCAACAAAATTGCCTTCTTTAAAAAGTCCACAAATACATTTCATTTTAATTTTAGAATAATTTATTGAGTTCTTGTTGGTTGCATAGTTGGATATGACAGGGATCCAAAAAAAATATGTAACTTATACAGAGCTTATTATCATTTTGGAGAAACACAATAAATTCATATTAAAAAAAACCCAGGAAAGGATATAATTTAGTGCCAACTTGGTAAATTAATATTTTTGTTGAGTCAGAAAGTCATCAGTAATCTGCCTGTAGCACTTACTATCATAATATAATTTTTAGTTACTTAAGTCAATATAAGTCTGGGTTTATTTCATGTTTTCTGTACTTTTTAAAAAATTTAATTTTAGAAGCCTTATTTTTTCAGTACTAAAGTCAGCATGTATTGTTGGGCTCAAACCCAGCACGGTGACAGGCATTGGAGTTCTAAAGGTGAGCAAAATAGAATATTTACTTAAGGAACTTGTGGCATTGTGTATGTATGTGTACTGGGCAGGGGGAGTTAGGGTTAGGGTTAGATCGTTTCAGATACTTGGAAATATTGTGAAGATGATCAAAATGTTAGGGTGAAGGTACTCGAATTGCTGTTATCAGAAAAGCTATGTCTGAAGAACTAAGCTATGAGTTGGGGCCTGAATGATGAGAGGAGTTAACCAGTTGGCTAAATTTATAGTTTGGAACTCAAGGAGGTGGTCTAGGTTGAAGATAGAAGTTTGAGAGTCATCATTATGAACATGATATTTAAAGCATGTCAAACACTGTTGAGAAGTCAAGAAGATGAGAGGTGAGAGTTGGCCTTTGTCTTTAGCAGATGTGAGTCATCAGTGACTTTGGTGAGAGCTGTTTCTGTAGAGCAGTGAGGGAGAAAAGCCTTATTAAGAGATTGAAGAGAGAATGGGGGGTAAGAAAATAGAGACAATAAGAAAAAATAAGTCTTCGAGGGGTTTTGCTATGAAGAGAGAAGAGTAGGGGACAAAATCCAGTTTTTACAAAAGATAGAAAATATCAGGGCAGGTTGTTATGCCAATAGGAATAATCCAGTAGAGAAAGTGATGTTATAGCATAAAGATGGGTAATTGTAGGAGTGAAACCTTTGAAAAGCTGGCCTGGAATACAATCTAGAGCACATGTGAGACAGTGGCCTTGATAATAGGAAATTTCTTCCACTATAACATGAGGGAAGGCAGAAATGCAGAGACAACGTAATGGAGAAAAGGTATTCTTTTCAGTAAATGTTGCTGGAACAACTAGACATCCACATACAAAAAGATGAATCTAGGCAGATTTTATATCTCTCACAAAGATCAATTCAAAATGGATCACAAACAGAGGGGCCTG
Organism: Potos flavus; assembly: GCA_028534135.1. NCBI lineage: Eukaryota > Metazoa > Chordata > Mammalia > Carnivora > Procyonidae > Potos > Potos flavus. The sequence continues at coordinate 67,202,884 of CM052886.1, forward strand.
GGTGACTTAGACGCTTAAGTGTCTGCCTCTTGATTTCAGCTCAGCTCATGATAGTGTCTGCCTCTTGATTTCAACTCAGCTCATGATAGTGTCTGCCTCTTGATTTCAGCTCAGCTCATGATGTCAGGGTCGTGAGGTCGAGCCCTGCTTCGGGCTCCATGCTGGATGTGGAACCTGCTTAAGAATTCTCTTTCTCCCTCTCCCTCACTGCCCCCTCCCCTGCTCACACTCATGGTGTCTCTCTCTCACAAGAAAAGGACCACAAACCTAAATGTGAAATGTAAAACTATGAAACTCCTAGAAAATAAAAGAAGATAGCATAGGAGAACATCTAGATGACCTTGAATATGGTGACAACTTTTTAGATACAACACCACAGGCATGATCCGTTGAAAGAAATAATGGATAAGCTGAAATTCATTAAAATTTAAAATTTCTGCTTTTTGAAAGATACTGTTGTGGTGCCTGGCTGGCTTATTTGGTAGAGCTTGTGACTCTTAATTTTGGTGCATGAGTTCAAACCCTACACTGGGCATTGAACTTACTTAAAAAAGAAAAAAAAAAAAAAAAAGACACTGCCATGAGAATTAAAAGATAAGCCACATATTGGGGAAAAAGTATTTGCCAAAGATGTATCCGATAAAGGACTATTATCTAAAATATACAAATAACTTAAAAATCAACAATAAAAAAACAAACCAATTTAAAAATGGGCTAAAGATCTTAACAGGCACCTCACCAAAGAAGATATATATTGATGGCAAATAAGCACATGAAAAGATGTTCCACATTGCACATCGTCAGGGAAATACAAACTAAAACAATAGCGAGATACCACTACACACTTACTAGAATGACCAAAATCCAGAACCCTGACACCACCAAGTGTTGGTCAGGATGTGGAGCAATAGGAGCTCTCATTCATTGCTGGTGGGAATGCAAAATGATACAGCCACTTTGGAAGAGTTTGTGAATTCTTACAAAACTAAACCTACTCTTTTTTTTTTTTTTTTTAAGATTTTTTATTCATTCATTTGACAGAGAGAGCACATGCAGGGGGAGCAGCAGGCAGAGGGAGAGGGAGAAGCAGGCTCTCCGCTGAGCAAGGAGCATGATGCGGGGCTCGATCCCAGGACCCTGGGACTGTGACCTGAGCTGAAGGCAAAGGCCTAACCGACTGAGCCATCCAGGCGCCCCAAACTAAACCTACTCTTATCATACAGTCCAGTAATTCCATTCCTGGTATTTACCCAAAGGAATTGAAAACTTATGTCCACACAAAAACTTGTACAAAAATGTCTTCAACAGCTTTGTCGTAATTGCCAAAACTTGGGAGCAACCCTGATATACTTCAGCAGGTGAATGGATAAAAAACTGTAGTACATCGAGACAATGGAATATTACTCAGTGCTAAAAAGAAATGAGCTGTGAAGCCATGAAAAGACATGGAGGAAACGTAAATGCCTCTTACTGTGTGAAAGAAGCCAATCTGAAAAGACTATAAACTGCATGATTTCAACTCTGTGACATTTTAAACAAAAGAAAAATATGGAGACAGTCAAAAGATGAATGGTTGTTAGGGGTTTGAGAGGGAAGGATGAATAGATAGAACAGGGAGGACGTTCAGAGCAGTGAATCTACTCTGTATGATACTACAATTGTGGATAGATAGCACTATGAATTTGTCCAGACCCCTAGAATGTACACCACCGAGAGTGAACCGTAATGTAAACCGTGGGCTCTGGGTGGTAATGATGTGTCTGTGCCCACTGTGGTATGAGGGATGTTGGTAACAGGGAAGGCTAGACATGGTGGGGGCAGGAAGTTTATCAGAAATCTCTGAACCTTCTGCTTAATTTTACTGGGAACCTAAAGCTGCTCTAAAAAATGAAATCTATTTAAAAATATGCAGATGGGTTAATAGAGTTTATATTAGAAAGATGAAGTAGTTTTCACCCTATTGAGTCTATTTCTGTTTGAAATTAAGATTTGATGATCAACTGAGCGTGAGAGGGAGATAGATGTAGGTGAGGAGAAATGAGAAAGCGTGAAATGGCTTCTCAGAGACTGCTAAGTTGAAGTGGCTAGGAAATCATAGTGGTAAACTTTGCAAAAAAAGAATGTCAGTGTGGGGGTGCATGGCTGGCTTAGTTGAAAGTGTGTCCAGCTCTGGATATCATGAGTTCAAGCCCCATGTTGGGTGTAGAAATTACTTAAATAACAAAACTTGGGAAAAAAGAGAACCAATTTGAGATTTCTGGCTATATATAGGAAGTGAATCTTAACATTGTTTTGTAATTTTTCTATGACAGTACTTCCACCAAATGGTAGCAGGTGGGATGTTTATTACCTGTATTGTGGTCTTGAAATACCATTTTCTACTAAAAGAAACCAGAACTTCTTAGAGAAATGGCTCATTTCAGGCCTGAGGCAGACATTTTCAAGACAACAAGGAACATCTTGTCATAACAGAGAACAAGGAAGTTGTCAAAAACTATCATCATAGAGTGCCTGGTGCCTCAGTTGGTTAAGCGTCTGACTCTTGATCTCAGCTCAGGTCTTGATCTCAGAGTCATGAGTTCAAGCCCTGCACTGGGCAAATAACCAAATATAGTATTGTCAAAAGGACTCTGAGGCCAACATGAAGAGTCTTCCACTGGCTAAGTATGGGACAATTTGAGTATCAATAAAGAAAATAACTGCAGCGGATTAAAACACATCAGATATGTTTAAATCCATGAGTTCATATTGATCCAAAACAGACACACATAACACATACACACATGCTTTAGTGGAGGCTCTTGAAGTATTCTGGCAAATGAGCTTTTTTTTTTTTAAGATTTATTTATTTTAGAGAGAAAGAGAGCATGTGAGAGGGGGAGGGGCAGAAGGAGATGGAGAGAGAGAATCTCAAGCAGACTCCTTGCTGAGTGTGGAGCCCTATTCGGAGGCCCACTCTCACCACCTTGAGATCATGACCTGGGCCGAAGTCGAGAATCAGATGCTTAACCGACTGAGCCACCCAGGTGCCCTGCAAGTGAGCTCTTTATTTCAAAAACTGACAAGTAAAGAGAAAGAATCCAGCATTTCTATCAGTTTTATCATTGGGTAACCAAACAATAGGTATGGTGAAAATTCTCTTTAAGTAAGAGTTTCAGCAAATAAATGAGGAATAATTGATAGAATTAGAATATTCCATTTTGTAACCCCTAATGAATTAATGAATTTAAATATTAAGCATTACCAGTGTTAAAATCACATAAGGTACTACAAGATCCTGTAACCGAACCAACATGAGTTCGCTCCTTGGTGAGTCAGAAACGGCACCCTGTTGAATTGTCACACAAAGTACTTTATTTGTGGCAAATAAGGAGATCACCGGGAATAGCTTCCAAAGCCATGACTCCCCAAGCAAGGGTGGATGGGTTCCTTTTATTTTGGAGTGGGGTGAATATTTAGATAGGGAAGCCTTGTCTTTGTAAGTAGATGCAGGCAGAAGGTCCTGTATGTGCCATTAAGGAAACACGCCTATACACACATTGTATGTTATGTAAATAAGGCTCGTGCCCCTCCTTCAGCAGAGATGTTAGTCTTATAACGATATAAAGGTAGTCATTGATCATTTTAGAGCTCACTCCATGGTCCATCTGTGCAGACGCAAGTCGAGGGTTAAGTTCAGGCTAGTCTGGCTGGTCTGGGCCAGCTTTGCCAGGGCAGTTGCTATGGCTCAAGGGGTGGTTTTGCTTTCCATTTGCCTAAGAGAGAAGGTGGAAAGAGAAGCTTTAGGAAAAATGTGGGACAAAGGTTGGTGAGCACAAGCAGGTGGGCAGTAAAGGTCAGGTCTTGGGGTCTAACTGGTGACAGTACTATGCATCTTCTGATAACACCAGACCATGAAGTATCTTATTAAAAAATGGATATGAATCTGATAAGCTTTTAGATGCAATTACCAATTTCTCAAGAAGCAGGGAAGAAAGATTAATCTGTTAATCTATACCATAGGAATGTAATCAGCAAAACCCAGATTGTGGGAAGCTTTAGAAGACAAATTGTAGCGTCTAGAGATGGCTTATCATTTGAATGCTAGAACTATAAATTAAATGATGCCATAAAAGTCAGGACAGTCGTTACTCTTAAGAGGGAGTAGTTTTGATTGGGAGAAACATGTGGAGGGCTTCTGGAACACTGACAAGAGTCTCTGCTTAAATGAGTGTTATGTACAAGGGGGTCGCCTTATAAAAATTCATTAAGCTGGGGGCGCCTGGGTGGCTCTATCATTGGGCGTCTCAGATCATGATCCCCGGGTCCTGGGATCTAGCCCCGCATCAGGCTCCCTGCTCGGCGGGAAGCCTGTTTCTCCCTCTCCCACTCCCCCTGCTTGTGTTACCCTCTCTCGCTGTGTCTCTCTCTGTCAAATAATAAATAAATAAATCTTTAAAAAAAAAAAATTCATTAAGCTGTACGTTGGTTGTGTGTGGTTCTCTGTATTTGAGTTACATTTAGCAATACTAAAGTAAAAGTTTTAAATGAAATCTAAGACATTGAAATTTATTTTTCAGTTGAATTTTTAGTTCCTTGTTAGACTTTCCTAGGGAATGGGGGACAGGAGAGGAGCAATATTAAAGACTTCAGCTGAGTCTAAATAACAGAGTTGCAGGCAGCAACTAGGACTGCAAATCAAAGAATTTTAACTTGGATGTTTGAACTAAAAAAAATATATAGTATGTTTCACACGAAAGGACTGCTCAGTATTAGTCAGTCACTTAAGCCCTTTCTAATACAGGCTTTCCTCTTCACACCGTGGATACCCAGTTAAGTTGAGTATATGAGCCTGTTTACACATGCTTCATGTTTTCTAGGTGCTTTTACATATATTATTTAATAACAAACTAAATGAATCTATGAGTGGAATTGATGATGCTACTTGAATTATCTGTATATAAAAGAGCGAATGCTTCTTTAATTACAAAATGTTTAAGACTATGTAATATAAGAATGAATCTACGTTTATTATAGATATCAATATATTGTTTAATTTCTCCCTTATTTTTAAGATTCCTAGCTTTTATTTGTTTAAGGAAATAACTTTCACTAGTTTAATAAAAATGGAGGTGTATTAACCTGGTTTGAAAAAAAAGTTGTTAAAGTTCATGATATTTTGGCAAGTCTGAAGTAAATTAAAACTCCTTTTTTTCTTTCAGAGGTCTTTTCATTAGTATCCATGATCGAGGGCATATTGCTTCAGTTCTTAATGCATGGCCAGAAGATGTCATCAAGGTGAGTCATCTAATTTTTCCACTATGGCAAATTTGTTCCTTTTCCTATTCCGTAATATATTGATAATTTTCATGATACTCGATAGCATTTGATGTGGAAATGTTGGAGTTCCAAGCCAAGAGCCAAGAAAGAATTCTTGAGACATTTCCGGTGTGAAAGGTGGTTTTATTAAAGCATGGGAACAGGACCCCTGGGCTGAAAGGACTGCCCCGGGATTGTGAGGGGCACTTGATGCTACACTATGGAGGTGGGGGAGGTAAAGACAAGGGAAGTTTCCAAAAAGATTTTCATATGCTAAAGAAGACTCGCAGGATCCTGGAGGCCTGGCTGTCCTCTCTAGCAAGGCATTAACATTAAGACTGGGAGTTCCTGGAGAAATGTCATACTCTGCCTGAGTCAAGTATTTGTCAATGGGCTGCAGGTTATAAGGACATTTAATTTTATCTATATTTCCTTTTGCCTTTGTCCTTCACATCAGCATTCACTATCTTTTCTATTGAATGTCACCTAATTTCTATCTCTTCAATTTTTTGCATACTGGATTAATTTTATTTTGGTACCATTTAGAGACTAACTTTCCCTATTATTTCTATCTGATTTCTTAGTGTTTCTTGGCCCATTGATGATAAATGTTGAATAAATGTTGAAGTTGCCTCTGAATTTAAGCAAAGTCCGTTTTCACATTTGTTAGGTTTATTCATCTACTAAGAGGAACACAGGTAGACAAATTAAATCCATTAATTCACTTCCTTTATCATTATGACCTTCAGTTCATCTGTTCATCAGTTTATCTGACTCCCCTCTCTGAGTGACCTAATGAAAATAAAATAAGAATAGTATCTAACATTTAGTAGTTTTCTGTGCCAGACACTACCTGGATTGACTCTTGTAATTATCATGATAATTCAGTGAGGAAAGGAAGAGGGGGCGGGCTACACTGTAGTGCCTGGTGGTGGGAACTGAATACAGGCCACAGAGCCCTTGCTCTTAGACATGGTCTCTCGGCCTTCCTTGTCAAAGGAAGTGAGATGTACTTGTCCCCTTTCCTGGCTCCTTTTTTTTTTTTTTTTTAAGGCTTAAGGGAAAAATCTTTAATGTCCACTTTTTCATCTTTGCTGTTCTTTTTTTTTTAATTAGCCTATAATGTATTATTTGCCCCAAGGTTATAGATCTGTGAATCATCAGGCTTACACATTTCACAGTACTCAGCATAGCACATACCCTCCCCAATGTTTTTTTTAACTTTCTGTTAGGTGCCAAGCAGCTTTGTGCTGTTGATGTAGGAGACGTTAGGGTTCGAAGTCGACAGCCAAGAAAGAATTCTTGACACGTCTTTGGTGCAAAAAGATGATTTTATTAAAGCACGGGGACAGGACCCGTGGGCAGAAAGAGTGACCTCATGACCTCATGAGTGACCTCATGACCATAGTCATGAAGTCATGAAGTTATATACTTTCAAGTTGGAAGGGGGTTAGGGATAGTGTAAGTCTCTAAGGAATTTTGGAAGTAAGGTTTCCAGGACCTTGAGGGGGCTCGCTATTGTTGGGAAAAGGACATTTATTGCCATCTAATAAAACCTTAGTCATGAGACCCTTCAGATATATATCGGTGGGTCACAGGCTTGGGGGATGATTACCAGCACGTATCTTAGGGGGGTTTAGAGATGAAATTTCCAAAGGAATTTTCATATGTTAAAGTAGACTCACAGGATCCCAATGGCCAGGAGGGGCTGCAGGACGGGTGTCAGGCTAGGATTGCCTTTTGCCCTCAGCAAAGTATTAACATAGAGGCAGTTGAGTCACTAGAGGAATGTCGTTCTGCCTATTTCAAGGACTTGTTAATGGGTGGTAGGTAGTGAGGAAATTTAATAATTTTTCTTCTGCCTTGGTTTCCTACATCACTGTGTTTTAGGAGTAAGGTTGAACAAACTGATGCTTTTTAGGGGTACAGAGGCACTTCAGCTGTGACTCCTGAAGCATCGCTCCCTTTCTTTTGAGCAGTTGTGGCTAGAATTGATGGACTCTGCTCTGTAAGGCTTATACCAGGCTAACTCGTAGAGCAAGTTTTTCATGATTTCTAATCTTCCCAGTTGTTTCGTTTTCTTACCAAAGTCACTTCCTCAGCTTTTCTCCCAGGTAGACTGCACTAGCCTTGGATGCTGTCCTCAGAAACTCCCCCAAAGTGGGTTAATTCTGTGATGTGTAAAATGTCTGAGAAGACGCTTACATTTTAACTGGAATCTAGAGAGGATTTTAAGAATGAGTCAGTATAGGGACTAATTAATAACCACATCATAACAGCTAGGCAATACATAGTCGTCTTGCTTTGTGTTGTTCCTACTAGCTCATCTCTGAATATTTATCTTCATTAGTAGCCTACCTTTACTCTTTCAGCTCTTAATACTGGGCCCTCACTGATACTCCTGATCCTAACTATACTTACTATTATTTTAAAAGCCTATTTAAAAGTATCTGGCACATAATAGGCACTTAACTGGCAGCTGTTTATTGGAATAGAATATTGAAGAATAAGATGTGGTCTCTACTGTAGTTGAAAGCACACATGAAACAAAGGCACTCTCTTACACAATATGTAATTCAACTGGTATAAATTATAAATACCGTATTCATTCAGAGGAGATGATCATTCAGAGAAGGCTAAAATTGTTAAATTTTTATATCAAAATTGGAGCTTAAATTTAGCCTTAGATAATTACAATGGGAAGAAAATACTATCCGAAGAGGGGAACAGATGAATGCAAGTCCTAGTTCAGGGAGACAATGGTGTGTTTTTGTGCAATAAATGAATTAATTGGCTGGCCTGACTAACACTAAGTGTTAATATGGAAATGTAGTGGAATTAGGTGTAGGCTTAAGTAAGAGGTGACCAAATTATTATGAAAGGTCTTGAAATTCAGAGAGATTTAGACTTGAAATAATAGAATGTCCTATTTCCAGACGGGAATGACTTAATGTAAGTAATACTTGAGGAAGTCTCATCAGACAAAGGAGAAGGGGCGAATTGTGCATCCAGGTCTAGGCCACAGCAGAAAGGCCCTGGGGAAGGAAAAGAAGGCATGAAGACAGGACACACGGTGAGCGTGTCTGTGTGTTTTCAGGAGAACCCCTGCCTACTTCATGCAGAGTTACTAGTCAGCTAATGGCCAGGTAAAAATTGATGCAGTAGAAGGAAGATGGAATTTCTGAAATGCAGACATCATTGAGAGAATTATGGTTGTCTTACTGAGATAATCCTCTTGTTGTAACTTCATTATTGTGTAGAAGACATGCAAATGCTTTATTTTCCTTAAGCGGGAGATGAAGTAGGTAAAAACAAGAGGCAAGGGAATGTAAATTTAATGATAAGCTGTGTAGATGGCACATTTTTTGTTTTTCAGAGGATTCCTTCACTATTAAAATCTACACTTTAATGTTGAGGTGTTTGTGAATTAATGCTACAAATGTATATGTGTAACAAGGCATAAGCAGATAAAAACAGCAAATGCGTCAAAACAGAGTTTAAAAATTACTCAGGGGCACCCGGGTGACTCAGTCAGTTGAGCATCTGACTCTTGATTTCGGCTTAGGTCGTGATCATGAGATGGAGCCCCACGTCGGGCTCCTTGCTGGTCGTGGAGCCTGCTTGGGATTCTCTCTCTCCTTCTCCCTCTGCCCCTCCCCTCCTCAAGCTCTCTCTCTCTCAAATAAATGAGCAAATCTTTAAAAAAAATTACTCAAGTAACTACCACCTGTATAAATGTCCATGGCATATTTATATAATAATATTAATAGCTCAGGATGAGAAGAGAGCTTAGGGAATAAAATTTATGAAGAAATGAAGAAAAATAACATCTTTCCTTGACTTTATATACAAGACATAGATTTAATTTAACTTAGATGTGCTATCAAAAATAAGTGAAAATATTATGTTATTTGCAACCCTTTTTTCAAAAAAGTTGAAACGGATGAAAATCGCAAGTAGCAACTCCCTGGGTCTAAATATCTTTGATGAACCTGGAAAACATTATATAAGTTATTACTCAGATCATACCTAAGTTGTATGACAATGTTGCTCTCCTTATAAAATATCTCCTAAAAATATTTTTAAAATATTTGCAGGCCAACTGGACTTTACGTGTTTAAAGGACACAAACATAAAAATATACATTATCAGCGATAGATAAAAGTATCTCTGGGATAGTGTGATAAATAGAGCAATGTCAAAAATGTGTTTGGAGTAGTTGGATTTTAAAATTTGGTTTTAATTTAAAAAGCAAAGTTACAATTTTCTGTAATATTTGTTTATCTTTCTTATCTTAAATCAGAGCCAACTAAGCCAGTGGTATCAAGTCACCTTCTTCAAAACAGCATAACCTATTGACCCTTTGCAATTAGACATGGAAAATTTGACAAAGGTCAGCTTTATGGAGTATGCAAAAATAATTCTGGCCCACTTCTCAAACATATTTATTTTTAAGGCAATTCTTTAAGAGCTGCATAATAAAGTTGAACAGAAAATTAAAAAGATCTCAAAAGTATATTTAAAATATGTTCTGCACTATGGCATGGTGGAAAAACATTGTACTAGGAGTTAATGTACCCAGTTTCCCGTTCTTTGGTATTAACCAGGTCAATCACCATAGGCAGATGATTTCAGTTCTCTGAGCTTCAGTTTCATAATCTATAAAATAAGAGGGATGGACTGAATATACTCTAAATTTCCCTTCTAGATTACCATAACTCTGCATAATGCTCTTGATGGTAATAGTAGTCTTGATAGCTACAATTTGTTGAGAATTTGTAATGTACCAGGTACTATGTACTTTGTATATCATGTTCCTCATTTTATTGAACCACAGCTTTATGCAATTAACTAATGTTTATTCATTGTTTACTATGTTCCAAATGCTGTGCATGGTGTTGGTGCACAACAGTGAACAAAATAGAGTTGGTTCCTATTTTTATGCTGCTCTTCTGAAAAGTACCTTTATTATTCCTGTTTTACAAATAAGAAACAGAAGATTTAACTCATCTGTTTATTTAAGGTCAAATGACTGACATTTTCCCAAGGCTTTATGGAAACGATGAGTGTAGGACTTTAGAGAAAATCTAATAAATTGTGTTTCACAAGATTGGTTTTGCTTAAATTCATATAATGGCCATGTTATGGATGCGTTAATTTCATACAGATATCAAATAAAATAGAAAGAAAATCTCCTCATGATTAAAATGGATGGCTCACTGATATTCAAGGTGATTGGAAAGAAACTAAACAAAATTCATTAAGCCTAGTGGAAGATTATCAGTTAAGAGAACTAGCAGATTGTACTTCATATATTTCCAAAGTGGTAGAACAATATCCAGTGGTTACGGGAGTTAAAGAGGGTGGATCAACATTGCTGTGAAAATAGGAGGATGGTACCAAGGTGCATAAACTGAACATCAGAGCATTTGGGGGCTACTTAACAATCATGCATTATTTAACTAGGGCACTCCCAGAATTATGCTCAAAGTGGATGGGACTGGTTTCTCTTTAGTTCCCACTTTGAGCTCCTATTTCCTTGTACTCTTCCCACTTGCCACAAAGTTATTTGAATCTTTATGTGCATACAATCTCTTCTTTCTTCACTGACCAAAGTAATCATATATATGTATTTTTTTTAAAAAACATTTAAAAATATATATCAACTTTATTTCTTCTCTCTACTCTTCCATACTTAAGATCACATGAAATCTCTTAGATATATATTCAATCTATGTTTTTTGACAGCTTAATATTTCATTACATAGGTATTAACTTCAGAAGCAGAGACAAGGGACTGTGCCCCTGGATTTGTAAACATCTACTAATAGATACTTTTTCTTTCTCTTCTAGGCTGTAGTGGTGACTGATGGAGAGCGTATTCTTGGCTTGGGAGACCTTGGCTGTAATGGGATGGGCATCCCTGTGGGCAAGCTGGCACTGTATACAGCCTGCGGAGGGATGAATCCTCAAGAATGTCTGCCTGTTACTCTGGATGTGGGAACAGAAAATGAGGTAAACAATTTAAGTCTGTAAGACAGCTGGACACCTTAAAAAATAGCACCAGCTCTTGTATTTTGAGCTTTTTTCCAGGAACTTTATGACATTCATTCTTTTCTGTCTGGTTCTTCCTCCCTCCTCAAACTCATTCCCCAAATATTATAAGAAAATTATTATTTCTCTTTTCCTTTTTTCTTCCCCTTCTCTATAGTGTGATCAGTCTTTTACCAGCTTGTTTAGTGTTTTATCCTTTGAAAAACATTCACAGCATTATTCTATAGAGTGTATGTTTTACTTTAGGAGATCATAGTTTCTTTTTAAAAATTACTGTTTTGGTACTATGTAGGAACTAATCCCCAAGGACTTACTAAGTTTAATCAGTATGAAATCCTGTTCTAAAAGTCTGTTTTAAACCTGTGGTAGATGATTTGGAATTTATTTTTATTTTTTATATATTTTTAAAGGTTTATTTATTTATTTTAGAGAGAACATCAGGGGAGGGGCAAAGAGAGAGGGAGACAAACAGACTCCATGCTTAGCGGGGAACCCGATGCATGACTCGATCCCAGGACCCTGGGATCATGACCTGAGCCCAGATCGAGAGTTGGCTGCCTAACTGACTAAGCCACCCAGGCACCCCTGATGATTTGGAATTTATTGTTTCTCATTCCTGCATCAGTGTTTTAGAATCTTAAAGTTGTATGTCAGTACATATTTTTGCTCATTCTTTATTACTAATATTTAGGTTCAGTAATGGTGATAGATGCTAGAAATTAAAGGTAGAATATGTACAGATTTTATAGTCATTTTCTTTGTTCCCCTCTAAATCAACTGGCCCATTAATAGTATATTAACTTGAACAGTTTTGATATTCATTAATAGAGAAAGTTATAATATTTAACTTCCTATATATGTGAGTGCACATTTAACCTTTATAAAGGAAACATTTTGATAAAAGCACACTGCTTATCTGATATTTTCTTTTTTTGATACCGATAGAAATGACTTAAAAATTATCAAATCTGACCTCTTAGAATAATCATCCTAATATTATGTACATACATTGAAGATTAAGATTTCCTTTTTATTTTTTCATATATTTAAAAAACATTCTTCTGTGGTAAAATTACAGTGACATCAAAAAAAGTTTAAGATTACAAAATCTGGGGGCACCTGGGTAGCTCAGTCTCTTAAATATCTGCCTTCAGTTCAGGTCATGATCCTGGAGTCCTGGGATCAAGCCCGGCATCAGGCTCCCTGTTAGTGGGGCGTCTGCTTCTCCCTCTGCCACTCTCCCCACTTGTGTTCTCTCTCACGCTCTCTCTTATTCTCTCAAATAAATAAATAAATAAAATCTTAAAATGACAAAATCTGTAAAACATCTTAAGAATTCTAGGGGGAGATGAAGAAGAGTGAAAAGTGATGAGAAAGGCATGTAAAAATATAAGAATTCAGTTTTAAATTTGGGGTTTTGTTTTGTTTTTTAAAGATTTTATTATTTTTTTAAAGTAATCTCCACACCCAGTGTGGGGTTTGAACCCACAACCCTGAGATAGTCAGTCATTTACTCCACTGACTAAGCCAGCTAGGTGCCCCTGAACTTGGGTCTTTTATTGAGATGTTGTCAGTGTAATGTGGACATAAAGTTACACACTAAAGATTAAACCATAGCACTAGGACTCTTGCACTGATAGATTGTATTCGTTATGTGAAATACTTTATTTCATGAAAATAGGTCTTAAAATTGTCAAATTGGCCAGTTGTTTTGAGTTTTCTCACATTATCTGCTAGTATTGCTAGTATTCCTTTCCTCTTTTGGCATCCAGTACTTTTATGTTACTCCATTTCTGTCCAGAGTCTTGCCCCCTCAGCCTACAGAATCCATATCCACTGATCCTTCATCAAATTTCTTACTTTGCCTTGCTGTAGATCTTGCTTTCTTTTGTCCTTCTCTTATTAAACATGCCTGGTGCTTACTACATTTGAAAGATTTTCAAGTTACTAAATTAGAAAATAATCTGATAATTTATACGAATCTATTATTAAAATGCTGTGTATTATTTCTAGACATTTTTACTTATTGCTAGTGGACTTTAGGAGATATTAGGGGAAAAATGAATAGTGGAATTTTAACTCTTTGATAGGTCACTGAGAATATCTTTGTAGCCTGAGAGACCTTTCCAAAACTCTTCAAATTCCATTATGTAGATATACTCGAATTACACAAATATTGAGCACCTACTGTCTGTTAAGGCCTAAGCAAAACCTAGGTAATAATGGAGTTAATAATTTAAGATCTTGCCAGCAATATGTTCTGAGGCTAGAAAAGGAGATACATATGTAACTAGTTTCAAAATACATTAAATGCTTAGATAAGGACATTTGGCAAACCATTAAGGATAGTCAGCAAACCATTTCTCTGCCAGTTACAATATATTGTTAGTCTCTGTATTACTGTTATCTGCTTATAACTCCCATTTTTCTATAAATCATATTTAGTAATGTTGAAATTGTCTATTAATACATGATCAGCTAGAGTTCCTATTTTAAAAAGAGTAAATTATTTGTTCCTTTTAAAAAGATAACTTAGTTGTATGTGGAGTTAGCCAGACTACAAAGTCCCCACATCTGTCTTTACTTCTGACACCAACTGCAAGTTTGGGGGGAGATTCCCCAAAGCTGACTCTCAGGCTTGATAATTCACTAAAAGGACTCGCAGATCTCAATGAAAGCTATTATAATCACAGTTATGGTGCATTAGAGGGACAGAATACAGATTAAAATCAGCCAAAGGAAGAGATGCATAGGGGAGAGTCTCAGAGGGTTCCAAGTGTGAAGCTTCTGTTTTCCTCTCTGTGGACTCAGGGGCAAGTTACTCTGGTGTTAATGTGTCAGGTTGATATGTACCCCCACTGTTCAGAGTTTCTACTGGGGCTGCATTACCTAGGCATGATTGATTGATTGATTGCCCATGTGAACTCAGGTACCAGTTTGACTGATTACGTTTGAACCAAAGCCCCTCACCCCAGGTCACATGGTTAGTTTCTCTGGCACGGCTAGCCTTCCACCCTGTGACAATTATTTGGGGTCCTAGGCTGTTAGGTAAAATGGTGAGGCTCTATCCAAAATGGCTGAATGCTTGTGAACCAGGTCACCAGATTTATGCAAGCATTAGACTGAAATATAAGAGACAAACAAAATAGGTCTAAATTTTAATGTTAAATTAAGTAGAAATCAGTTTTTAACTCATATAAGATTATGAATTTGATCATTCAAACTTTTAAGGGAATGTAGCTCTTGTACTTTATAAAATGTTCCAGAGCATATGAAAATTCATAGCTGCACATTTCATTTTATGAAAAGAACATAACCTTGATATCCAAACCTGGTTAAAAAAAAAATAGCACATAATAAGAAACTGCTAACTTGTCTCATGTTTACCCATGCTCCTACCTTTACCACTTTATAGATGTGTAATCTTGAAAAAGTTATTTAACTCTTCTGTGCTTCAGTTTCCTCATGTAAAATGAATACCTACCTTACAGAGTTGTCATAATTTAATGCTCTTAGAGAGTTTATGGTTGTGATAGACATTTTGTAAGCACTCAGTAAATGTTAGCTTATCTGAATATAGATGTAGAAGCAAAAATCCTTCATAAAATACTGGCAAACTGAATCTTGCAGAATACTTTTAATGTCAAAAACTAGTCAAACTATTAGTAACATCATAATTATTGGTGATGGAGGCATTCTTTTATTTTTTTTCTTAAAGATTTATTTATTTGAGAGAGAGAGAGTATGCATGTGCGGGTGGAGGGAGAATCTTTAAGCAGACTCCATGCTGAGTGCAGAGCCTGAAACGGGGCTCAATCCCACGACCGAGATCATGACCTGAGCCAAAACCAAGAGTCTAATATTGAACAGACTGCGCCACCCAAGCACCCCTAGAGCATTCTTTTAAAAAGTTATCAAGATACTTGTTAGCACTCTTCTCTTTGATTGTTCAGAAAGTGCTAGCCTTTGCAATGAGGTAAGAAAAATAAATGGGGTAGTTGACGGGAAAGACCCAACTATCATTATTTATAAGTAATATGTTTATTGATGAAACCCAAGAAAATCAAGTAAAAATTATGACCAAATTAGAGCCCTCAGTTAGGTGATTGCTTACAAAATAAATATTAAAAATTCAGGAGTTTTCTTTGATATTTGTTATAGCTAGTTAACAAAAATTACTTCATTTTCAATAGCAACAGTAGTTTATTCTGCTAATGTTTTATGGTGTCCAAAATTTCTAAGCAAAAAAATAGTGACATTTGATTTGGCTCATTAGAAAAATGATTTCTTTTTTTAAGTACACATCTGCCTTATCTTTTCCAAAAACTAATAGAGGTATGTTGTATTTATAAAGCAGAATATATTTTTGTCTTTTCCTGAACTTTCTCATAATTTTATTCACTTTTGGGACACACGTATCAACTGTATTCTATTAACAATAAAGCACTTACATATCAGGAAGAATAGAAGCCATTGAGATTCTAAATTAACTTTTCTGTTACTTTAAATAGAAATGCTCCAACACATGACTTTCTTTTTCTCTCGTGAGCTATTGGAATTCAAAGTATGTTAGTAACGTGCTAACTTATAAGCAGTCTAACCTAAATTTTTATGTTTATAGCTCTTAATACATAAGGGAGAATAGAAAAATATTTAGAGTGTGATGAGTTACCAACACTTAATATTCTTATTTAATTCATTCTGACACTTTATTCTTTTTATTTGGTACTGCTGCTTTACTAACAAGACGAAGAAAATTCACTAAAATATGACTCAGTGTAAAATGTAATGGAGTTTTTATTTGCTGCTTTATGTTCCACATTCACATGTGGAAAACTGCTTTCAGTAAAAACATTCCTGTGCTAAAAAAAATTTTTCCTCCTGTGGTAAAACCATTTAATCTCATCTTTTTTGTGAATGTCTGTCCAATTTTACACCTCATGGTAAAAATATAAAAACAAATTGATGACACCACTTATTTTCTTATCCAGAATACTCTAGGTCCCTTTTTTATAAGTTATAAACTTTCTTCTTTTATCATAAATACCTATATCGAGTAGTAATGAAAACAGGAAAGAAATTAGGAGCCAATTAATAGGACATTCTTCACTTGCTGTAAGATCACACTTGCCTGACTTCTTTAATCTCTGCAGCTTTCACCTAAAGGAGGTTTAAAGAACAAAGGCACTGATTGGGCGCCTGGCTGGCTCAGTCAGTAGAGAATGTGGCTCTTGATCTTGGGGTTGTAAATTCAAGTCCCACGTTGAGTGTAGAGATTACTTAAAAGTAAAATCTTAAAAAAAAAAACAAAACCAAAGACAATGAAACTGAGCCATAAAAGTGGTTGGCTAAAAAATACTCTTATTCTTTAGGTTAGTAAAGCAAAGCATTCATTAGGGAGAATGTTTGTGTTTCCGTCTTATCTTTCATCTGTTATTTCACAGTTCACATTTTCTTTATGTTACTTGTGAAACTGTAGCTATATACAATTTCTTTCTGTTATCTGAAGTAAATTTTCTTCAGTTATCTTTTAAGAGCATACCATATTCAGTTTCTTTTTAAATCATTGTTGCAAAATCTTTTCATAGTTATTATATTTATTTGTCTGTTTTTCGTTCATAAGTGACAAATATCAAAGTTTGCTATTTGATTAAAGATGTGAGTAGGTGTTCCTCGTGTTCCCTACATGCTGCTCTAGGTTTTATTAGGTCTTAAAGACTGCTTCATGTATTACATGGTGTCTTAGTTTTGTAGGGCTGCTGGAACAGTACTACAGACTGGGTGGTGCACCAATAGAAATCTGTTTTCTCACCACTCCGGAGGTAGATATCCAAGATCAAGGTGTTGATGGGATTAATTCCTTCTAAGGTCTCTGTCTTTGACTTTTCTTTCTCTGGTTTTCCTCCAGTGTCTTCATATGGTCTTTCCTCTGTGTGCTAATTTTTTTCTTTTCTTTTTTTTTTCATTTTATTTTTTCAGCGTTCCAAGATTCATTGTTTATGTACCACACCCAGTGCTCCATGCAATACGTGCCCTCCTTAATATCCACCACCAGG
>CM052886.1:67220391-67237735 GCA_028534135.1 Potos flavus
GTCCCATCCATGTTGATACAAAAGTTGGGTTATTCATCCTTTCTGATGGCTGAGTAATAAATTTTTTCTTATAAGAACACTAGTTATATTGGATTCGGACCCACCCTAATGACCTCATTTAACTTAATTACTTCTTTAAAGACTGTTTCCAAATATAGTCATATTTGCGAGGTTTTGCGAGTTAGGACCTCAATATATGATTTTGGTGAGGACACAGTTTGGCCCATAACATTTGGTTAGTCTTCAAGAGGGCATGGACAGTTGTTTTTGCATAGTTATTCTTCATTTATTAAATCATTGCTCCAGGTCTCAGATTTCTGATTCTGGTTTTATGTTTAGTCTGGCCTTTAGTTCATGTATACAGTGTTTCTAGACCTAGAATCCTTGCTGGATACTTGAACTCACAAAGTCGAAGCCTCCTCCCATTTAGAAATTTCACCCTTGTGTACCAGAAAGTGCCCTTCATATTTGGCATGAACTGGCTGTGATGGAGAGAAACTGAAGGAAAGAAAAACCTGATAGACTTTCTGTCACATGTAGCTGCCATATGTCAGAGGCTAGTGTTGGCACTAAAATGTGGCCCGTGTTAGTTTTCTATTGCTACCATAAAAAGGTATTACTAAATCAGTGGCTTTAAACAACACAAATATATTACATTATAGTTCTATAGGTCACAAGTCTGACGTAAGTCCCAAAGGGCTAAAATCATGAAAGGTGTCCACAGGTGTCTTTTCCAGCTTCTAGCGACTGCCTCCTCTGTTCCTTGGTTCATGGTGCTCTTTTTTCCATTTTCAAGCCAGCAACGTAGTATCTTTCTGGCTCTGCTTCCATGGTCACAGCTCCTTCTCTGAGTACAGCCAGGAAAGATTTTTCCTTCTCAAGGACTCACCCTTAATCACATCTGCAGTCTCTTTTGCCACATAAGGTAACATATTTACAAGCTTTAAGGATGGGGGAAGTCATTATTCTGCCTACCACGGAGTCCCAGCTAGAATGTCATCAATTGTCCCTCCATCCTCCTTCTTTTCTGTGTTTTTCCTTTCATAGTATGGAATTTCTTGTCATTTCAAGCAAGTGATCCTGCACTGGAATGAGCACTAATCATTACATAAAGCCAGAGGAGAGAAGATCCCTCAGTTTCCAGGCTTTCAGCTTATAGTGTCATGTGCTTTCTCTTTGCTATCTCTTTTTATCTCACCCTCTCTAAATTAGGTGATAATGGATTGTATCAAGAATTTGTTTTTTGACATACTACACTACTGCCTTGGGAGTGAGATGGGATCTTTCTTCAGTTAGGTTTTATATGCCCTGAAACTATCTGGAAGTCCTTGAAATTTGTAGTATATTTTAGGAATACCCATTATATAAACTGAAATAAACAAGATATTTACCTGAGACAGGAACCTTTTGGGAAGTAGAATACTTTGATTTTAACTTAATATAAATTTAGAATTACTGGTTCTCAATATATGTTCTGTGAACCAACCACTTCAGAATTACCAGGGGCATGTGTTAAGAATGCAAAATCCTGGGCCCCACTCCAGACTTACTGAATCACAGTCAAATTTTAATCATTTTTATTTCTACCACTTTTTAACATTCATGCCAGCTCATATGCATGCTGACATTTAAAATATTGCTTTTATGCAATGTTTAAAATTTTATACCTCAGACTCTTGGCTAAATGTTGGCAGTTAGTTTCCTTTTATTTATTTATTTGAGAGAGAGAGAATGGAAGGGAGAGATAGTCTGAGGCAGACTCCGCACTGAGCACGGAGCCTGACACGGGACTCGATCCCATGACTGCAAGACCACGACCCTAGCTGAAACCAAGAGTCAGATGCCTAACCAACTAAACCACCCAGGCACCGTGGCAGTTAGTTTCCTTAATTGTATTGATTATATGAGCCAGCAAAACAACCAAAATTATATATTATTTACAGAGCCTGATTTTTTCATTCGAAAATGAGTAAATGGCATCAAAGAAGATGATTATCTGTATATTATAAATAAAATTTTAAAATAAATGCTAAAGCGGGGAATATTCATAACATTATGGCAGATAAACAATAATGTTCTTAATACTCAGAGAACACTTTCAAGGCAATAAGAAAAGTCAAATGTGAAATATAAAAATTGCCTAAGGGCATATAGGCACAGATAATTTAGAAATGAAGAAATAAAAATGGTCAATAAACATAAAAAATGTCCAACAATATGAGAAGAGAAATACAAGTGAATGCTACTTGACATTTTATGTATGAAAATATATGTATTTATTTTTATATATTTAACATTTGCATATTATGTATTTATGTGTATATTTCATATACATCTACACGTATATATGGAAAGATAATACTTTTACTTGATGCTGCCACAAAATAGATACACAGATGGTTCCTGACTTATGATGGTTTGACTTAGGATTTTTAGACTTCACAGTGGTGCCAAAACAATATGCATTCAGTAGAAACCATACTTCAGATTTTGAATTTTGATCTTTTTTCAGGCTGTGTGTATGTGGTATGATCTCACTCATGATGCTGGGTAAAGGCAGCGAGCTCCTGGTCAGCCATATGGTCATGGGGTTAAACAGCCACTACACTTAAACCATTCTGTACCCAGATAACCATCCTGTTTTTCACTATACTATTCAAGAAATTACATGAGATATCCAGCATGTTATTATAAAATAGGCTTTTTGTCGATGATTGTGCCCAACTGTAACCTAATTCAAGTGTTCTGAGCACATTTAAGGGAGGCTGGACTAAGTTATGGTATTCAGTAGGTTAGGTGTATCAAATGTATTTTTAACTTAAGGTAATTTCAATTTATGATGGGCTTATTGGGATGTAATTCTGTTGTAAATTCAGGAATATCTATACTTAGATGTTCCTGTGTTGAGAGATTAATTTGTTCATCCTCTCTAGGAGGGCAGAGTTTCAATATAGTTTGTAAGCTTTTAAAATGTTCATATAGTGACATGAAAACTTTCCATAATATATTCCTCTGTGAAAAGGGTTATAAAACAGTCTATGATATTGTCACCCATTTAGAGAGATAGTATTCTACATGCATAGACATAGGGAAAAGGACCTAGAAGAATATGCATCAAAATGTTAATAGTGGGTAGAGATTATTGGTATTCTTTGTTTTTAAGAATTTAAAATTCTTTAATTTAAAAAAATTTAATTTAAAATTTTAAAATTTTAAATTTAAAATTCTTCTCAAATTTTCTGATAGGTAATATTGCTTTTTTAATGATAAAGGTGACCTTAAAATATTAAGAAAAAAATTTTTCCTGACTGCCAAATTTTTGTTACTTAATTTAATTTTTTAAATTTCATTTTTCATTTGAGAGAGAGAATGAGAGAGAGAGCATGAGATGGGGGAGGGTCAGAGGGAAAAGCAGATGCCCTGCTGAGCAGGGAGCCTGATGCGGGACTCAGTCCTGGGACTCCAGGATCATGACCTGAGCAGAAGGCAGTCGCTTAACCAACTGAACCACCGGGTGCCCAAATTTTTGTAATTTATTGAAAAAAGCTGAATATTTAGGGTGTTCTGACAAAGTCAATATAGCACACAGGATAAAAATCATTCAATTCAGGACATGTCCCTATAGATAGCATGCCTGGCAACCCTAAACACACACCAAGGTCTATTTAGGAATGAAAAATAAATTATTTTTTTTCATTGTTAAGAAAATATTTTCTAATTCTCAAACTCCAGGTTAGAAAGGTAGGAATGTGAGAAACTGGAGCAATATGATTTTGATTTCTATTTGATGGGTGGTAATGATTTCTATTAGCATTAAATAAATGAATACTTCAAATAAAAATTTCCGAGTCTCCAGAATTGAGATATTGCTAATGAGTAAGTAATTACCTTCACCAATGTATCGCCTCCTTATTTCCTTTTTGGAACTCTCTTCTATTCCTATATGGTTTTGTCTTTTACTATTTTTTCCCAGCTCTTTTTCCTTCTTTTGTGCTTGTAAGTCTTTAGTGACATGGCGTGTATTGTATGCAACAGTTCTTGCTAAAGGAAGTCTAACTTCTTTTAAGTGCTTGCTTAATTTCAAGTCTTTAATTTACCTTCTAACAAAGATCTCTTAAATGTGTACTCTTGGCCACAAGAAGTTTTTAATCCAATGAATTAATATCACTTCTGTGCCAGGCTATTTGGTGGATGGAGCCATTATCAAAACTGGGTAATCTTGTTAAATTTCTTTTTGCAGATAACTAATTTTTTTGGTCAGTAAGATTTCCAAGAATGCACTCATTATTCAAGTCTTAATTATCATGAAAATTTTAAAAAACAGTAACTTTGGCAGGGACATTGTGACTGGAAGAATTTTATAACTTCCTGATTTAATTCAAAGATAACAAGATAAAGTGTTCATAAATCTTCATAATTGACTCTTCATTGTAGTCAGACTTCTTTATGATATACATTTTAATTATTAGCATGGGAGAGAATGAGAGAAAAGGCAAAACACGCAGCATCTTTTCTCAATTGTGTTCTTTGTTTAATTCACATTTTAGAAGTCCAAACATATTCCAGACGTGGAGAAAGTATTTTAATTCTGGCAGCCATTGGTAGCTCATTGGTGCTTCAGCCTCAGCTGTTCAGAGGCCTGCCAGTAGACTGTTTAAAGTTTTTAGGCCTCACAGAACAAGTGGGCTTTACAACAGCATTGTTTCGGATTTTACATTTCATCTGAAATACATTTATATGATTAAATATGTTAACTTACAGCTATTTGGAAAACCTAACTCATTGTTGTGCAGTATATTATAAGTAGGATGACCACAGAATCTATTGGCCAAACCCACTGAAAGAGGATGCTGTTAATAATTATACTAGGGCAATAGGTATGAACTGGGCTATAATTTCTGTTGACTTTAAGCAAATCCCAGCTCAGATCATTCAGATGGTTTAACCTTTTAACATCACAACATGTGCAAAAACATGTCATTTATCCATAACAAACCATCTCCAAAGTTAGTGACTTAAAACAGTTACTGTTTTATTAATGTTTATGATTCACATGAATGGCTAGGACAGCCAGGATGCTTGGCATAGCCTTTCTCCATCTAGATTCTCCTCCTTCACAGATTGTTCACATTCCACATGTAAAATATGCACATCTCCAACCTAGGTTCCCAGAAGTTTCATCACACTAACAACAGCAGGCCCAAAGTTCAGGGTCCTGTCATCTAAATAAGTTCTAGATGCAAAGGAAGCTTCTTGTGGTCTGCCAGTTGGTGTGGCTCCTCATAGCTGCTCAATGGTGAGGCAGGGACAGAATAACCATAATCCATACTTTGATTCGAAATGGGAGGAATGAGAATCATATCGCCCTCAGTGGTTCATGGCAATTCTGAATTGCCCCAGGACTCAAGTTGCCAGGCCACCTACCCTGCGGGTGGGGATATTTTTTAAATGGGGCCTAGTTCTGTTTCCTTAGAGTGGTTCTGTAGTTCGTTATTCTTTTAGGCTTTTGGCTCCACTCTGAGCTCTTGGCTCTGTCCTTTGAGATATCTTTCCTTTTCCATAAGAAATGGTGGTGTTACCACTGAATAGCTTTCTCTGTCTGCTTTCTGCCTGTGGAAAGTTGGGGGCCCAGAGAAGAAGGTTCATTTTGAAGTGTCTCTGTCCCAAATCATCTAAATAGTACAGTACCCTTAACATTTTTTTAGGCTTTCTATGTATCAGACTAATGTCTACCCTATTAGAGAAAGGACTTACTCATCATTCTTTTCAGAGCAGACCTCCCTGTAATGACTGGCATGTCAGTGTCCTGCAGAACCAGCCCTTTTTAGCTAGCCACCATGGTCTGTTGGGCTCCACTTTAAATCATTCAGAGTTTTTCACAGAAGTTGTTACAACCACACACTTGGTCTTAACAGACCTTATTTTATTTTGGAAATCTTTTACAAGCAAGTCCTATGCCTTCTATGTTCTCTTTAAATTTCACTCACAAGCTAAACATTTCCTTCTTCATCTCATCCCTGTTTTAACTTTATTATACTATGGGAAGCCAGTTTACACACTTGGCATTCTGCCTGGATATCTCTTTCACCAGATTCACCAGTTCTTTAGGTACATTGTCTTTTCAGGTCATGAAGATGACAGTGTGTCTATTACATGACATAGATTGTAATTTTTTTTTTCCAGCCCGTGAAAACAGTTTGTCTTTTAAAATTTCATTCAGCAATATTTTGTAGTTTCCACTGTATAGGGCTTACACATATTTTGTGAAATATGTTCCTGTGAATTTTATGTTTTGGAATAATATTGTAAATGGAGTTGTATATTTTATTTCATTTTCAACTGTTCATTGCTAGTATGTAGAGGTATAGTTGATTTGTATATATTGATCTTAGAGCCTACTATTGTGTTAAATTCACATATTTTTTTTAGTGGATTATTTTATGTGTAGATTTCTAAATATTTTCTGTGTTCATGATCATGAATATACAAATAAAAAGTTTACTTTCTTCCTTCTAATATATATTCCTGTATTTTATTTTTCTTGCCTTATTGTAATAGCTAGAGTCTCCAGTATAGTGTTGAATAGAAGTGGCAAGAGTAGATATCCTTGGGATGCCCGGGTGGCTCAGTTGGTTAAGTGCCTGCCTTCAGCTCAGGTCATGATCCCAGGTTCCTGGGATCAAGTTCCGCATCGGGCTACTTGCTCAGTGGGGATCCTGCTTCTCCCTCTGCCTGCTGCTCCCCCTACTTGTGCACTTTCTCTCTCTGACAAATAAATAAATAAAATCTTAAAAAAAAAATAGTAGATATTCTTGTCTTATTTCCAATTTAGGGGAATAGCATTCAATCTTTCACTGTGAAATATGTTGTTAGCTGTGGGTTTTTCACAGATGCCCTCTATTAAGTTGAGGAAGTTCATTTCTATTCCTAGTTTATTGGGAGCTTTTGTTATGTACGTATTTTATAGTATATAAAATATACCATATACTAAAACTTGAGTAATGTCTCATATCTATCAGTTCTAGAAAAAGCTTGAACTTCGTAGTTTAAAAAGTTTAAGAAAACTTTAGTTAAGGCCAAAAATTTATTTTTAACATCAGCTAGTTAATATACTAAAGATATAATCAAAATGTTTGTTGAAGATTTTGCTTTCAGAAGCAAAACAAATCTAAGAAAAGAATTGGTATCTTTCCATTTCCTAAACTAATATAATATTTCAAAACTCAGTATTACTTTTTTATGTGATAAACTCTGCTTGTAAAATGAGAATTGAACTTTTCTAATTAGCACCACTGCAAGATTTTAATTCCTTTTATTTTCCCCAAATAAAACAGAATGTTTTAATGTTTAGTAATTCTTTTTCTTATTTGACATACAAATACTATAGACATATTCTGTGTAATACAAAATAATACTGTAGTAGTAATTCTCACTCAGTATGGAAAGATTTTATTTCCATTTCTGTCCTTCTATAGGTGAGGAAACTGAGCTCAGAAAGTGTGAATGACATCCCTATCATTATTTATAAATCTGTGGTAACTTTTTTTAATAGGATTTACTCAAAGATCCATTGTACATTGGGCTACGGCAGAGAAGAGTGAGAGGTCCTGAATATGATGATTTTTTGGATGAATTCATGGAGGCAGTTTCTTCCAAGTATGTATAATTTTTATTTTATCTATATTTGAATTGAATTTCAAAAATTTTAAGATAACCTAACATAATGAACTATAAAGGCGTCCACGTTTGGTGTAGTATGTTTAGTAATTAGAAGTGATTTGTATGAAATGCATACACACACACAGTCTTAATTATTAGTGACCAAATGATAAACCCATGCATCTGTCTCAAAAAAGGTTGTCTTTGTTGCTGTCCCTGAAGGTACTTTAATGAAAATGTTTAGATTGTATGTTTATTGAAATGTATGATTATGGTGAATGAGGCAGTGGTCACTGACCAAACTACCTGAGCAAGCCATTTTATGATTGGCAGTCTGTACTTTGTTTCTGGCTGCTAATAAAATGTGGTCTCCAGTCATCTTTGTGGCTGTATCTGACCCTTTTGTGGCAGGAAGTGGGGATTGAGTGTGAGTTGGTATAATCCACAAGTCCAGAATGGTGTTGAAGAATCAGGACATCCAATCACGATTCATGAGTCTCTGATTAAATCTATACTATTTGATTAAAATGAAGTGCTCTATTATACCTGTTTTAGGTAACATTTAATTGTGGGCCAAGTGCTACTATAAAGTTTTCCAATTTTTTTTTCTTTTGGCAAAGAGACTGCCACCATAATTTAGTAATTATTCCGAGAGAATTTTGTCACACTAATGAGACAGCCATCCCATTTGTTACAATACAGCCACAAAAACCATGGACCATTTTAAAATCTAAATGTTGCCTTGGTTTTTCATAGAAATAAACTCATCACTAGAATCAGCTGTAACTAGAGACGTAGTTCGGGGTTTTTTTATTATAAGGTTTAATTTTAAGAAGTTGTATGCAGCAGCAGAAAGTGCTGTCATCAGCTTGCACATTATTTAGAATATATCGAATCTCTCATTGCCTAAGGTTTCAAGGCAGAGTATATTTGCCAGTTAGTATGGACCACTTTTTAAAAACATAGACCTGATTTATTGTAGTTATTAACTTACTTGGTTAAGCTGTACTTATTCATAGAAATAGTTGAGGAACTGTACAGTTTAAGCTCAAGATTGCATGGTACAGTTAATTTCTAGTAGTTTCTTATATATAATGTAATGTTTTGAAATTACCTGAAACTCTTTCGATAGCAACATTAATCGGGAGAACATTGTGACACTATGTAAAAGAAAAGGGAAATGCAGGTCTTATCATATTTGTTTTTATTGTCTATTTGTGTAAATAGAGTCTATAATATGTATATACACACAACTTCAGTATACTTACAAAGAAGCTGTTAAACAAGTTTATGAACATA
This sequence comes from Potos flavus, assembly GCA_028534135.1. Taxonomy (NCBI): domain Eukaryota; kingdom Metazoa; phylum Chordata; class Mammalia; order Carnivora; family Procyonidae; genus Potos; species Potos flavus. The sequence continues at coordinate 67,229,350 of CM052886.1, forward strand.
GTTTGTATGGCCTATATTCTTAAGGGCTGATGAAATGAAAATAGAAATAATTCCATTTGGAATCAATGAGAAGCTTTCCTCAGAAAATGAGATTTGAGCTAATTTTGAATGCTCTGTGTCAATAGAGAGTCAGAAATGCTTTTTAAAAAAATAGCGAATTGAAGGATTACCTAAGATAAAGAAACGAGGATTGACAAAAGTCAATATTGTTAAATGCAGAAAACACCTATAGATCAGGAGTTATACCATAGACTCTTCCCAGAGAAGGATCACAAAGACTTTTCAAAAACAGTTTCTAGTATGCTGCTGCTTTGGGAAAAGTTTTCTAGAAGCAACACCTAGCATTACTCAATTCAACTGGGAAGTGATCCTGAAGATAAGCCCAAGATTATTTAAAAAGAAAATGTAACCTAAATTCAAGGTGAAAAATGACTGTTGCAGGTTGAGTTACTCAGAAATCACATTGTAAGATGGAGTTAAGGAGTGCCCTTGGAATGAACCCCTTTGGAAGGGAAGGGACAGAAGGAGTGGATAAAGGGAGAAGGATAAGGTGGATAATGGGGGTGGATAAAGGGAGAAGTCAAGCTTCACCATAGAACCACCAATAGCCTTGGATAATTTCATCAGAATCATCCCTGTATGCCAGTTAGATACTAATTTCTGCCTCTGTCCGCCCCCCCCCCCCATACTTTGTTGGTGTTTTTACTTACTACATTCTCAGGGTTGGGTGGGGCAGTTTCAGATTCTTCCTCTTGACTTTCTTCCTAATTATACTCTTTTCCTCACAGGCCAAGGACTTGATATAGGTGTTGTGGCACTTACTAATAGTGTTAGTCTACTCTGATCATACATTTGGGGACTGAGAAAATCACCAGGTCAGTCTGTGGTCCTAATGAATGGACCCATTATGAGCTAGACCTTGGCCAACGCTCCATTTATTACTGACTTCCAAATGCCTTTAATGAGGAGGGTGATGGCATATAGATGCTTTTGGTCTTCCGGTATCACTGTCAACTCTGTGCCCTTGAAATGTTTGGGTATTCCCTGCCCCCAAAGCAGAGTTACCTCAATAAAGAGCTATACGTCCCCCTGGAGAAGGATTGAGGGAATTATTACCCTGTATTCTTACCATGGTGTTGCCAGATCTTTCCTTCTGCATTCAAGGCCTCTTACGTTAGAGGGTTCTGAGTCCAAAAATTTGATGAGGTATGGAAGCTGAAAAAGATATTGTGACTTCATTGGGGCAACTTCCCTCAGACTTGTTCATTTCATCTTCAATTTATTTTGATTGGACACATTGACTAGTAGCCTTGTCAGCTGTCTGTTTTGCATCTGGGGATGCTGTATTCTTTTAACTATCTCAATAATTCTCTATGGGTCAGCCCCCCCACTAACCCCAGCCTTGCCACTCTTATGATAATTAGGTCCACCTAGCTTCTCATGGCTTCTGATCCTCACTTGGACCTATCATCCTCATTGCTATCAATGAGCCCAGTTCTAGAACAGCCTTTCCTTCTGTCAGTTCTGGCCTTCAGAAGAGAACCGCCACAAAACTTGCTAATGTGGATGTCTTCTCACTGGCATCTTCTTATGGCTTTGGTTAATAGTGTGGTAAATGGTGTGTTTCCTGGGCCTTCGGGTAGAACATAATATCTGGTGGGTTTTCTGGCCTTAAATATAGCACTTGCATTCTAGAATGTACGCTCAGAGCCTTGCGATGCCGTCTTCTGCCATCTGGCACAGCATTTCTGGCATTTCAGCAACATTTAATATGAGCCATTACTTTCTCCATGTTTCCAGGAACCACTCTAGCAGTCAGTTTATACCATCCGAGGTTCTTACTGGTTGTAAATCCTATATCTCAGGAGAGCACCTCCAATCGATAAACTTTTTCTTATCTAATAAATTCTAAACCCTTTGAGCAAACACCCTCAGAAATTAATCTCATATATACTCTTCTGGCTAATATAAACCAGCTAGATCTCACAGTTCCTTTGTGGAATATCCCCTTTCTTCTTTTGTTAGCCCTACTATGTCCTAGGTGGGTTATATTGTGACATAACCCTCGTTATGGGCCTATGGGTCTGGAGAGGAGGTGAAGGTTAGATGGAGGTTAGGGAGGTGCATGTTGTCTGAGGAGGGGGAAGCTTCTGTGTACATGATTCCCAAGAAAGAAAGGGCAGATCATTTTTGTGGCTTCAGAAAGTTTTAGGGAATCTGGGAATTCAACATTTGGGAGACATCAAACCAGATATTTCTTGTGTTGGGATCCAATCAGGATCCTGACTTAGCAGATCTACCTCACTGAATTTTTGGAGTATTTGAATACTGTGATGATTAACGCTTGTTCCTAATGATTAGCTCTCTGCCCAGGGGCTGTAGGATCTGAGAGCGTTTTTGCATGTACTCGGGAGGTCCTCTGCTTTTTACATTGGTGATTACTTGTCCTCAACGTTTTGTGATCTTTTCCTGTTGTCCATATAGTTAGTATTTCTCCCGTATTTCTCAAACACCTCACACATCATTCCAGCTAAAGTGTTCTCTTCTGCGGATATACTGTCTGATCCTACTGTGGTGAGAGTTTGGATCGTTGGACTGCCCCCTGTGCCGGGCATTCTCTCTGCTCCGCCTCCCACCAGTAATAGGGTCCACATCACCAGCCAGGCAGTGAGTGATCCAGCTCCAAAGCCCCGTCTTATCACTGGCTTTCTCAGACCACTCCCAGTGCTGTCACAGATGAGATTACCTGAGACGCAGATTCTGCATGGAACTTTAGTGTTCAAGAGGTTTATAAGACATGCCCTAGAGATCAACCCCTAATGAAGGGGGACAAGGAGGCAGGAATGGGCAGAGGGATGCAGGCATAATGACACTTTCCACACACTCCATGGGGAACGTTGGAGCTACAGTGGCTTTTCAGAGTTGTCCCCAGTTGGGCTGGGATGGCCAAGCCTTTATATTCCTGAATTGTTTGGTCATTGGATGTGGGTCAGCCTGAGAAAAGAGCATGACCTGTGATATAGTACTCTCTGCAGCAGACACAGTCCCTGGAACAGCAGTGGAGGATCTGAGTGCCATGTCACAGTGGTCAGCACAAGGACATTTAGATAAAGATAAAAATTGAGGAACAGAGTTTCAGGGTTGTGATTATGGCATGTCTTGAAATCTTGACTAGACCGTTTCTGATACTCTTTTTTTTTTTTTTTTAATATTATTTATTTGTCAGAGAGAGAGAGAAGGAGGGAGAGAGAGTGAGCTTGAATGGGGGAGCGGCAGGCAGAGGCAGGGCAAGTTCCCCACTGACCAAGGAACCCTGATGCAGGACTCGATCCCAGGACCCTGGGATCACGACCTGAGCCGAAGGCAGACGCTTACCCAACTGAGCCACCCAGGCATCCCTCCAATATTCTGTTATCAAACCATATGACAGACAAATGCTAGCCTCTGCAAAATATTTTTGGTTTAGAAAAATTGGCCTTTGGAGCAAACCACTGAGTTGCCTTAGCTACCTGTGCCCTAACAGGATCTAGATTTCTCTAGTACAAATGTCTTGTCAAATGACCTAGCTTTTCTTTCTTATTGTTTTGATTCATTTTTATTTGTTAAAAGTCACACACTGTGTTTGGTGCTGGAGATACAGAGATGAATAAGACTATTTAAAAATAATCCCTTTCCTATAGCTTATTCTTTACTAGAGGAGACAGATAACAAGTAAACAAGCAAATAATCAAATGAAACAATGAAATTGTAATAAATGTAACAAAGTTGCTGTCTAAGAATAATACGTGACTTAATTTATGTAAATCAAGTGAATATTATAGTTATCTCTTTTTCTGAGCACAGACTTTTCTTCTGTTTACTTTATTAATTGATATGGTTATCTCTTTTATGAAGTTTATTGCCAAAATCTTTACACTTTTTCGGTCATGATGCTTTTGTTGAAAAGTAACATGAACTCTTTGATTATAGTTAGGTAAATTAATAAACAGCAGAAAAACTGAATTCAGAAAGTACTGATTAATTAGACTGGATATTAATTAGCATCTCCAGTGGAATACTGTGGGTCTGTTTTCCTGGAACTTGCCTTTTCAACAGTTTTATCAGTTGGGCCTAGTAATTCTATATCTGAGAATATAGGTTAGGAAAATAATCCTAAGAAAAGAAAAAGAAAGTAATCCTAAATAAGGAATCAATTTTATGCCCAAATAGGTTCACCGAGCATTTTTATTACATGATTTTCCAGAATAGACTCCTCTCCTTGGTTTCCTTCTACCTCAGTGATTGCTCCAACACACTTTCCTCACCTTATTTATTCTCATCCCCCTGACCTCTACACTTCAGAGTGCTTCAGGTCTGGAGCTTAAAACTCTTCTCTTTACTATCTATCCTCGCTTCCTTGGGGACCTCATCTTCATTCATCTTTTTTTTTTTTTAATATTTTTTCGTGTTTTTTTTTTATTGTAGTTGACATACAATGTTATGTTAGTTTCATTTTTTAAGTATATTTTTAATTTTAATCCCGGTGTAGTTAACATACAGTGTTCTATCAGTTTCAGGTATACAATGTAGTGGTTCAACAATTCTATACATTACTCAGTGTTTACCATGATAAGTATACTCTTAGACCTCATCACCCATTCACCCACCTCCCCTCTGGTAACCATCAGTTTGTTCTCTATAGTTCAGAGTTTGTTTCTTGGTTTGTCTCATTCTCTCTTTTTTATTCCTTTGCTCATTTGTTTTGTTTCTTAAATTCCACACATTTATCTTTCTCTGACTTATTTCACTTAGCATTATACTCTCTAGCTCTATCCATGTAGTTGCAAATGGAAAGATTTCATTCTTTTTTATGGCCGAATAATATTCTTCTGTGTATACAAATACCACATCTTTATCCACTTATCAGTCGATGAACACTTGGGCTGCTTCCAGAGTTTGGGGTTTTTTTTTTGTTTTTTTTTGTTTTTTTAAGATTTATTTACTTACTTTAGAGGGAGAACACACAAGTGGAAGGTGCAGAGGGAGAGGGAGAGAATCTCAAGCATACTCTCTGCCAAGTACAGAGCCCAAAGCAGGGCTCAGTCTAACAACCATGAGATCTTGACCTGAGATGAAACCAAGAGTCAGATACTTAACTCAATGTGCCACCCAGGTGCCCCCCATAGTTTGGCTATTATAAATGATGCTGCAATAAAGATAGGTGTGCATGTATCCCTTTGAATTAGTGTTTTTGTATTTTTGGATAAATACATAGTGCAATAAATACATAGTGCAATTACTGGATCATGGGGTAGTTCTATTTTTAACTTTTTCGAGTTTCAGGTGGACAACACAGTGATTCAACAATTCTATACATTACACAGTTCTCACCATGGTAAGTGTCATCACCATCTATCACCATCATCTATCACCATACAATGTTATTATAATTTTATTGACTATTTTCTCACTGCTGTACTTTTCATCCCAGTGACTTATTTATCTTATAACTGAAGTTCCTACCTCTTAATCCCCTTTACTTATTTCACCCATCCCCAGAACCGCCTCTTGTCTGGCAACCACCAGTTTGTTTTTCATATTTATGAGCTGTTTCTCTTTTTCTTGTTGCTCTTGTTTTGGTTGTGTCTTCAATTTTTAAAAAATTGAAGAATTGTTGACTCACAGTGTTACATTAGTTTCAGGTGTACATTAGTGTTACATTAGTTTCAGGTGTACATTAGTGATTCAGTAGCTCTGTACCTTAGGCTGTGCTCATCACAGTTACCATGTCACCGTACACTGTTACAGTACCAACAGCTGTATTGTTTATGTTGTACCTTTCATCCCTGTGACTTACACATTCCATAACTGGAAGCCTGTATCTCTCATCCTCCTTCCTCATTATGCCCCTCCCTCCACCTCCTTCTCCTCTTGGCAACTACCAATATGTTCTCTGTACGTATGGGTCTGTTTCTGCTTTTTTTGTTTTTTGTTTTGCTTTTTAGGTTTCCCATATAAGTGAAATCATATAGTATTTGTCTTTCTCTGTCTGACTTACTTCATTTAGCCTAATACTCTCTGGGTCCATCCATGTCCTCACAGATGGCAAGATCTCATTCTTTTTATGGCTGAGTAATATTCCATCGTGTACGTACACTGCATCTTCTTTACCGATTCATTCAGTGGGTGCTTAGGTTGCTTCCATATCTTGGCTATTGTAAATAATGCGCAGTGATCACAGGAGTAAATATATCTTTTCAAATTAGTGTTTTCATATTCTTTAGATAAATATCCATAGCTGGATCGTATTATAGATGTATTTTTTTTTAATTTTATTTATTTATTTGACACAGAGAAAGATCACAAGTAGGCAGAGAGGCAAACAGAGAGAGGGGGAAGCAGGCTCCCTGCTGAGCAGAGAGCCCGATGCGGGGCTCGATCCCAGGACCCTGAGATCATGACCTGAGCCAAAGGCAGAGGCTTTAACCCACTGAGCCACCCAGGTGCCCCATTATAGATGTATTTTTAATTTTTGAGAAATCTATACTGTTTTCCAGTGTGGCTGCAGCAATTTACATTTCCCTGTTTTCCACATCTTCTCTAAGACTTGTCATTTTTGTTTTTGGGTTTTTTTTGGTGATAGTCATTCTAACAGATGTGAGGCAATATCTCATTGTGGTTTTGATTTGCATTTCCCAGATGATTAGTGATTTTTGAACATCTTTTCATGTATCTGTTTGCCATCTGTATGTCTTCTTTGGAACAAGGTCAATTCAGATCTTCTGCCCATTTCTTAACCAGGTTGTTTGATTTTTTTTTAAATTGTTGACTGTATGAATTCTTTTTTTATTTTGGATATTAATCTCATCAGATTTAGGATTTGCAAATTTTTTCTCATTCAGTAGGTTGACTTTTTGTTTTTATGATGGGTTTCTTTCACTGTGCAGAAGCTTTTTAGTTTGATATAGTCCCAATTATTTATGTCGACTTTTGTTTCCCTTGCCTTTGGAGTCAGATCCAGAAACAGATTGCTAAGACCATTGTCAAGGGGTTTACCGCATATGTCTTCTAGGAATTTTATAGCTTCAGGCCTTATATTCAAGTCTTTAATCCATTTTAAGTTAATTTTTATGGATTTTATGTAATAGTGTTCTAGTTTCATTTCTTCTCTTTCTTTCTTTCTTTCTTTCTTTCTTTCTTTCTTTCTTTCTTTCTTTATTTCCTTCTTTCTTTTTTTCTTTCTTTCTTTTCCTTCTTTCTTAGCACATGACTATCTTCTCAGCACCCCTTATGGAAGATGCTTTATTTTATGTTCTTGGTTCCTTTGGCATTTATTTCTGGGCTCTTGATTCTGTTCTATTGATCTGTACATCAGTTTCTATGCCAGTACCACCTTGTAGTATGGTTTAAATCAGGGAGCATGATACCTCTGGCATTGTTCTTATTTCTCAGGATTGCTTTGCTTATTTGGGATTTCTTGTGGTTCTATACAAATTTTAGAATTATTTGTTTTAGTTCTATGATAGATGCCATTGGAATTTTCAGAGGGATTGCACTGAACCTGTAAATTGCCTTGAGTATTATGGACATTTAATTTCTTAAATTCCACATATGGGTGAAATCATATGGTATTTGTCTTTCTCTGACTTATTTCACTTAGCGTAATACACTCTAGTTCCATCCACGTTGTTGCAAAAGGCAAGAGTTCATTCTTTTTGATTTCCATTGTGTATATATACTATATCTTCTTTATCCATTCATCCGTCAATGGACATCCGGGCTCTTTCGATATTTTGGCAGTTGTGGACATTGCTGTTATAAACATTGGGAAGCATGTGCCCCTTCGAATAACTATTTTCGGATCCTCTGGATAAATACCTTGGAGTATAATTGCTGGGTCATAGAGTAGTTCTACTTTTAACTTTTTGAGGAATCTCCATACTGTTTTCCAGAGTAGCTGCACCAGCTTGCATTTCCACTAACAGTGTAAGAGGGTTCCCCTTTCTCTGCATCCTCGCTGACGTCTGTTGTTTCCTGAGTTGTTAATTTTAGCCATTTTGACTGGTGTGTGGTGGTATCTCGTTGTGGTTTTGATTTGTATTTCCCTGATGCCAAGTGATGTTGAGGTTTTTTTTTTTCTTTTTTTATGTCTGTTAGCCATTTGAATGTCTATTTATTTATTTATTTATTTATTTTTGTTAACGTATAATGCATTATTTGCCCCAGGGGTACATGTCTGTAAATCATCAGGCTTACACATTTCATAGCAGTTACCATAGCACATACCCTCCCCAGTGTCCATAACCCAGCCACCCTATCCCTACCCGCCCCTACCCCCCAACCACCCTCAGTTTGTTTTGTGAGTTTAGGAGTCTTTTATGGTTTGTCTCCTTCCTGATCCCATCAT
>CM052886.1:67238235-67276975 GCA_028534135.1 Potos flavus
CAGTTTGTTTTGTGAGTTTAGGAGTCTTTTATGGTTTGTCTCCTTCCTGATCCCATCATCCCCCCCCACACCCCTCATGACCCCCCACCCTGCCTCTCAAATTCTTCATATCAGAGAGATCATATGATGATTGTCTTTCTCTGATTGACTTATTTCGCTAGCATAATACCCTCTAGTTCCATCCATGTCGTTGCAAATGGCAAGATTTCATTTCTCTTGATGGCTGCATAGTATTCCATTGTATATATATACCACATTTTCTTTATCCATTCATCTGTTGATCAACATCTAGGTTCTTTATTTGGATGTCTTCTTTAGAGAAATGTCTGTTCATGTCTTTTGTCCATTTCTTGACTGGATTTTTTTGTTCTTTGGATGTTGAGTTCGATGAGTTCTTTATAGATCTTGAATACTACTCCTTTATCTGATAGTCATTTGCAATATCTTCTCCCATTCCTTTTAGTTTTGTTGATTGTTTCCTCTGCTGTGCAAAAGTTTTTTATCCTGATGAAGTCCCAATAGTTCATTTTCGCTTTTGTTTCCTTTGCCTCTGGAGACACGTCTAGCAAGAAGTTGCTGTGGCCAAGATCACAGAGGTTGCTGCCTGTGTTTTCCTTTAGGATTTTCATGGATTCCTGTCTCATATGTAGGTCCTTCATCCATTTTGAATTTATTTTTGTGTATGGTTTAAGAAAGTGGTCCAGTTTCATTCTTTTGCATGTGGCTGTCCAATTTTCCCATGACCATTTTGTTGAAGAGATAATCTTTTTTCATTGGATATTCTTTCTTGTGTTCTTGAAGATTAGTTGACCATAGAGTTGAGGGTCCACTTCTGGGTTCTCTGTTCTATTCCATTGATCTGTGTATCTGTTTTTGTGCCAGTACCATACTGTTTTGATTTTTACAGCTTTAAGTAGTACAGCTTAAAGTCTGAAATTGTGATGCCTCCAGCTTTAGTTTTCTTTTTCAACGTTGCTTTGGCTATTCATGATCTTTTCTGGTTTCATACAAATTTTAGAATTGTTTGTTCCAGCTCTGTGCAAAATGCTGGTATCATTTTGGTAGAGATTGCATTAAATGTGTAGACTGCTATGGGTAATATAGACATTTTAACATTATTTGTTCTGGGGAATCAGTGAGTATGGAATGTTCTTCCATTTCTTTGTGTAATTATTCAATTTCTTTCATAAGTGTTCTATAATTTTCAGAGTACCAAATTATTTCTTCCCATTCATGAGCATGGCATATCTTTCCATTTATTTGTGTCTTCTTCAATTTTGTTTTTTCCTTCTTCATTTTCTTTCATCAGTGTCTTATAGTCTTCAATGTACAGGTCTTTCATTTCCTTGGTTAAATTTATTACTAGATTTTTTAAGATGCAATTTTAAATAAGATTGTTTTCTTAATTTCTCCTCTGGTAGTTTGTTATTATTGTATATAAACACCATAGATTTCAGTGTATCAGTTTTATATCTTGTAACGGTTTTGTATCCTACAATCGTTTTTTGGTGAAGAATTTATGGTTTTCTGCAAATAGTATTACAGCATATACAAATAGAGATGGTTTTACTTCATTTCTTTCCAATTTGGATGTCTTTTATTTTTTTCTTGTCTGATTGCTGTGGCTAGAACTTTCCAAAATTATGTTGAATGTAAGTGGTAAGAGTGGCCATCCTTATCTCATTCCTGATTTTAGAGGAAAAGCTTTCAGCTTTTGCCATTGAGTATGTTGTTCATTGTGGGTTTGTCATATATAGCCTTTATTCTGTTGAGGTATATTCTTTCTATACCCATTTTGTTGAGAATTTTTATCATAATTGGATTTGAATTTTGTCAAGTGCTTTTTCTGCATCTATCGAGATGATCATATGATTTTTATTCTTCATTTTGTTAATGTGGTATGTCACATTGATTTGCAGATGTTTGAACCATTTTTGCATCCCTGGAATAAATCCAGTTTGATCATGCTATATAATCCTTTTAATGTTTTGTTGAATTTGGTTTGCTAATATTTGTTGACAATTTTTGCCTCTATGCTCATCAAGAATATTGCCTGTAATTTTCCTTTTTCTGTGGTATCCTTATCTGGTTTTGGTTTCAGGATAATGATGGCCTTGTAAAAGGAGTTTTGAAGTGTTTACTTCTCTTCAATTTTTTGGAAGAGTTTGAGAAGGATAGGTATTAAATATTTTTTGAATATTTGGTAGAATTAACCAGTGAAACTGTCTGATCCTGGGCTTTTCTTTCTTGGGAGGTTTCTGATTAGTGATTCATTCTTCTTACTAGACATTAGTCTCTTCAGATTTTATATTTTTTCATGATTCAGTCTTGGAAAATTGCACGTTTCTAGAAATTTAGCCATGTCTTCTAGTTTGTCCAATTTGTTTTTAATTATTTTTCGTATTCTTTTATAATCCTTTGTATTTCTGTAATTGCTTTTTCATTTCTAATTTTATGTGAGCCCCCCCTTTTTTTCTTGGTTTGTCTAGCTAAAAGTTTGTCAGTATTGTTTATCTTTTCAAAGAATCAGCTCTTAGTTTCATTGATCATTTTATTGAATTTTTAGTCTCTATTTCATTTATTTCTGTTCTGATCTTTAGTATTTTTCCCCTCTCCTAACTTTAGGCTTCATTTGTTCTTTTGCTAGTTCCTTTAAGTGTGAGGTTAATTATTTATTTGAGAGTTTTCTTGTTTCTTGAGGTAAACCTGTATCACTATGAACTTCCTTCTTCCAACTGCTTTTTCTGCATCTGGTAGATTTTGGTATGTTGTGTTTCTGTTTTCATTTGTCTCTAGCTATTTTCTGATTTTTCCTTTGATTTCTTTGATGGCCCATTGGTTTTTCAGTAACATGTTGTTTAATCTTCACATATAGTTTTTCCAGTTTTCTCCTTGTAATTGATTTTTAATTTATACCATTGTAGTTAGAAAAGATGTTTGATATAATTTCAGTCTTCTCGAACTTATTGAGACTTGTTCTGTGACCTTATGTATGATCTCAGACCCTGGAGAATATTCCATGAGTACTTCAGAAAAGTGTGTATTTTCCTGCTTTTAAATGGAATATTCTGGATATATCTATGAAGTTCATCTGGTCTAATGTGTCATTTAAGGCCATTGTTTCCTTATTAATTTTTTGTGTGGTTGTCCTCTCCAGTGATGTAAGTGGGATGTTAAAATGCCTTATGTAAGTGGGATGTTAAAATGCCTTACTATTATTGTATTGCTGTCAATTTCTTCCTTTAGCTTTGTTAGTATTTGCCGTATATATTTTGATGCTCCTATGTTGGATGTATATGTATTTATAAATGTTGTATCTTCTTGCAGGATTGACTCCTATATCATTATGTAATGTTCTTCTTTGTCTTTTATTACATTTTTTAAGTCTGTTTTGTCTGATATGAGTATAGCTACACCAGCTTTATTTTTATTTCCATTTGCATGGAATATCTATTTCTTTCCCTTCCCTTCAGTCTGTGCGTATCATTACTTTTGAAGTTAGTTTCTTTTAGGCAGCATATAGATGCATTTTGCTTTCTCATTCATTGGGCCACTCTGTCTTTTGGAGAATTTAGTCCACTTTTATTTAAAGTAATTATTGATAGGTATTTTCTTATTTCCAATTTGTTGTTTTCTGGCTGTTTTTGTTGTTCCTCTCAATTACTTCTCTTTCTCTTTCCTTATTTGATGGCTTTCTTTATTGTTATGTTCAGACTTCTTTTCATTTTCTCTTATGTATTTATCACAAGTTTTTGCTTTATGACTACTGTGAGGTTTGTATACAACATCCTATGTTTATAATGGTTGATAAAACATTAAATTTGAACACATTCCAAAACTTTACATATTTAGGCCCCTCCAATATAGTAGCCTCTTTTTCCTAAATCAGTATCCCCTGAAAATTAATAAGACAAGTAATGACTGCTTCAGTTAAGCTACCTAAAATTCTCTGTATTAGAATTTAATTGATGATTATTAACTAAGTGAGAAAAATAGCTGTACCTCAAGTGAGTTTTTAAAAAGCTAGTATTACATTTTTTAATGAAAGAAAGAACTATTCAGCAAGGACTCTAATTTTAATTCTTTTTCCTTAAATGATCAAAATTAAAAGTCAATTGGATGCACAGGAATGGACGCAGTGATGATTATTATAATATTTAGATGACTTTCCCAAACTTTGGCTGCCATTACAAATTTTATTATGATCTATCACATAATATTTAAGAGAAATAATGTTAGTCTGAAACCGTACCATCTGCCATATCCTACAGGGTATGATGATGGTGTTTTCATAAAGATGCTTTTATTCCACTCATTCAGTATAAAAATAAAGCCTCTGTGTGTCATTCACACTATTCAGACTATTGAGAGAAGGTATTAATTTGGTCAAAGTTCTTGGAGGTCATACATCAGATTTCAAAGGAATAAGATATATAGCCCCTGATTATCATGGCCAGATTTACTAAATTTATTTTATTATTATTTATAATATTTTCTCTTTTTAAAGAAGTCATCGGAAATATAAGTTTATATGCTCTTCACCCTTACACAAGGTTGCAATTTAATAGTTTCTTCACCATTCTACACTAAATTTTTAGCCTTAACATACATTCCTATTGTTTGTCTTTCTGCCATTTCTGCTCTAGTGAATTTCATGGCTAACTTTTTATGCTGCCTTCTTCCACCTGTTCCAATCATTGCCTTTAATGCCTTATACATTTTTTAGTTGAATGGATATATTTATAACTTAGATGATTTTATCTATAAATCTGTGAGGCCTTTCGGATTCCACCCATCATTCTAATCAGCATAATTTACTTTGGTTTTCATAAGAAATTTAATGAAAACATATGACTCTGTGGAACACCATCTGCTATTTTTCTCTGTAATCCAAAGGTGATGTAAACCATTTGAGAAAAAAAATCAAATGGAAAAAATGTCTGTCAATATGAGAAGAATCAGCAACCATGTTACTTACCAAGGAACATGACTCAAATCAAATATATGACTCAGAGTTTTTTTCCACTTTTCCATACAAAGAAAGATCAGATTGACAATTTAACCAAAGCCATATTTTTCTTAAAAATTCTATTTCTAGGGGTGGCTGGGTGAATCATTTGGTTAAGCGTCTGACTCTTAATTTCAGCTCAGGTCATGATCGAAGGGTTGTGAGACTGAGCTCCATGATTGGAGGGGGTAATTGGTTGGGATTCTCTCTCTCCTTCTCTCCCTCCTCCCCCCATTTGCACTCTCTCTAAAAAAAAAAAAAAGAAAGAGAAAAATTTATTTTGAAAATTCTGTGTTTATTTATATCTTACTCCACTTTTTCAAGTGAATGAAGAAGGTAGGTTATATAAGAATTAGAAATCTGCCGGTAGAAATCTGCCGGTATGCCTTATGTGTATGTATGTAAGAGTATGTACATAGATTTATATTTCTTCAAAGATTTAAGGTGGATATTTTGTTAGTTTTGCATCTTTGCCTGTATCCTGGCCCACCCTTAGAGGAGCCAATTTGACTTGGAGGAACAAATCAAATTTACTATGTCTTGCTGAACATGGTTTACAACTTTTTCCTTTAGGTGCTTTCCTTGCCTAATCATTTTTATTCAAATCATTAATTCTAGTTGCATTAATTCCAGAATTCCTTTAATATGGGTGTAAATGTTTTACACTGATTTTATTCTATCTGTTTGAGTCTTATGACTGTATTATTCCATTGTGCCCTATTTTTCTTACTAGAATGTGAATTGTGTCAGAAAGAGAACTTTATTATCAAGGAGTTACTGTTTTTATGAATATCCCAAAATATACTTTACCACATACTGGGTATAAAATAACTGCTTTTGAAAAAGAATGCTTTAAACATTGAATGTTTCATGAAACTACAGTGACATGTGTATAAAGAAAAGGTGGTTCACTAATGTAAGCTAAAGAAACACACAATTTCCCAAATAAAGTGATTCTGCCTGTGTAAACTAAAGATTTGAGTTTTAATTGCATAGATACAATCATACTTTAGATTTTGAAGTTTTTCTAAAGAAGAAAAATATTTTAATAAATTCTTAGTGCATCCATCATTACTGTTTGGGTTTTTTTTTTTTCCCAAGTTTTTATTTAAATTCCAGTTAGTTAACTTGTAGTGTAATATTAGTTTCAAGTATAGAATTTAGTGATTCAACACTTACATACAATACCCAGTGCTCATCACAAGTACCCTCCTTAATCCCCATCACCTATTTATCCCATCTCCTTGCTCACCAGTAACTATCAGGCTGTTTTCTGTAGTTAAGACTCTGTTTCCTGGATTGACTTTCTTTTTTTTCTCCCCCTATGTTCACCTGTTTTGTTTCTTGAATTCCACATAAGAGTGAAATGATACAGTATTTGTCTTTCTCTGACTGAACTTATTTCACTTAGCATAATACTCTATAGTTCCATCCACATCTTTGCAAATGGCAAGATTTCATTCTTTTTTATGGCTGAGTAATATTCCATTGTGTGTGTGTATACCACAACTTCTTTATTTATTCATCAGTCTATGGATATTTTTCCATAATTTAGCCATTGTTGATAATGCTGCTGTAAGCATTGGAGTACATGTATTCCTTTGAATCAGTATTTTTGTATCCTTTGGGTAAATACCTAGTAGTCCAATTGCTTGATCATAGGGTACTTCTATTTTTAACTCTTTGAGGAACCTCTGGCTTCTGCAAAAGAAACAATCAGCAGAACTAAAGGCAACCTATGGAATGCAAGAAGATATTTGCAAATGATATATCTGATAAAGGGCTAGTATCCAAAATATATAAAGAATTTGTAAAAGTGAACACCAATAAAACAAATAATCTAGTTTTAAAAAAAGGCAGACAACACGAATAGACATTTTTCCAAAGAAGACATACAGATGGCCAACAGACTCATTACTTTTTCTTTTTGAATGACATCAAGGTCTATACAGTGGAATCCCTAGATGTTTTATCTGAGTTTATTAAAGGTAAATTATATTTATTAAAGATGATCATTAAGATTTGACAAAGTCTGTGTATTGTGCTTCCTCTGTGCCTCTCTTCTTTATTCTCTTCACTTATTTAGCAAGGTAAAGCGGGCTAGTTCCTTAAAGCTTGTGTTTCTTATAGTTTTCCATGTATATTACCATGCATAATAATTTGGAAAATAAGAAGGAATATATCTGCTCATTGGTAATATTTAAAAAGGAGACTCAGTGTAGATTTCCTTAATTGTGCTCATAGATTAAAAACAAAAGCAAAAAACTGAAACAAAACCAAGCAAACAGAAGCAAAAAAAACACCATCGGCAGCAATGCTTTATGGTCAAAATAAGATCCTTTGTTGTAATCTTTTCTTGCCCTCCTTAATTTAAATGTATTTATAAGCAAAGATAAAGCAGGAGTGTGCTTATGAAATCGGTTTAGTTTTTATTTTTAAAGATTGTCTGTGTAGCCAGATTGATGGGGGAATAGTATAACAATATTTGAACAAGATGTAGTTTCATTAATGGGGATTAAAGATGCTGAAAGGAGAAGAATTGTTACGGAATCAAAGTTGGAACGTTGGTTTGGGGTAATGTCAGAAATTAAGGGGACTTTTTTTGTTCAGTGGGAAATGTGAAAGTAATTTGCAATTAGTATCCTGTGTTGACCTAACCTTACTGTTGATGGGTGGTGCATTTCAGTGAGTAAAAGCTGGTCCTTTTCACGGCCGCTCTGACGCGCCATCCTGTACCCATCCTGTCTGCGCGGCCTTTGCAGTCATTGACCTCCCAAGCTTAGAATATTTCTTCTTGCTCTTCCCTCTGTCTGAGATGGTCTTTCCCCAGAAATTGACTTGTTAACAACCTAATCTTGGGGCACCTGGGTGGCTCAGTCATTAAGCGTCTGCCTTTGGCTCAGGTCGTGATCCCAGAGTCCTGGGATTGAGCCCCGCATTGGGCTTCCCGCTGTGCTTTTTCCCCGCTCTGCCTGCTTCTCCCTCTCCCACTCTCCCTGCTTGTGTTCCCTCTCTCGCTGTGTGTCTCTCTCTCTCAAATGAATAAATAAAAAGTCTTTAAAAAACAAACAAACAAAAAAAACAACCTAATCTTTTCCAGTATTCATTGAAATCTTATGCTCTTCTAGACTTATTCTGATTACCCCAGATAATACTGAACTCTGCCCCACTTTCTACCTGTCCTTGGCTCTCCTGATTCTCTTGCTTTGCTCTATTTTTTCTTATTATATAATTTTATATAATTTAGCATTTATTCCATTTGCTGCTGATTGTGTGTCTCAACCACTAGAACATATCATATGCACCCCGAGGACAGGGATATAGTTCTTTTTATGAACAGGTTCTTTCATCAGCGCTTGGCACAGAACAGATACACAATAAATCTTTTTTAATTGAATTGTACTACTCGAAGAGAGGCCACACAAGAGAATGTGAGTGCATTGGCACAAATCTTTCACCATTGCTAGAAAATTAAATTTTAATCATGTTTGACTTTTGATGAGTTACTAGCATCATTTTTATGTGGAAGGGAGAACCATAGGACATGGTGAGGGGTGAATACCTGATTTTCTCAGGCCTCATGAACAGGTTATCCCTGGAGGGGTGGAGATAACCCCTCCTTGAGGGAAGTTGGTATGTTACATAAAGCAACTACATTTAATGTAAGTTGGTGGTAAATATTTTTTGAGCTGATAAATTTCAAAGTTCTGTCATTTAAAGCTGTAACAAAATTTATATAAAATTTGCTATAATCAAGAGTTAAAAACAAAATAATCATTCATACTGCCAAGATGATCACCTTGTGGCTAAGCCAGTTTTCCATCATTGGCTGTTTTTATTTCACAAACTGTAAAACAAGCCAGAATTAAACAGCATGCCCTGATTTTGATTTAACTGTGATGTAAGGATTAATTCATAAGACTGTTTTTCTTTTTGGCATTAACAGATGGTGACCCATTTTTTATTTTTTACATCTTGAGTCAAAATCATACCATATCCTATAGTATTCATGATAACGATCACCACATTTGTAAACAGAAAACAAAACAAGCAACTGTTACAATTATTGTTAACCAATATGGTTAGATTGGGATGTGTAGAAATTTGAATGGAGGAAAGCGTCAGTCATCCTGAGCACATGTTGGAGTGGTTTGCCTGGACTAGGTTCACAGCCCGTTTCTTTAGAGGCCTCATGGCATGACTTTTTTACTTCAGTGGTTTGAGATCTGACTCAGCTCAGGAAGTTTAGAAACCTGATTTTGTCAGCCTACACAGACCATGTCTCAGGGACAAGTGGTAAATAAAATCTGGGCTTTGAAATCAATCCTCAGCTCCATCAACTACTACATTTGCAACCTTGGGAAAGTTATTGACCTTCCCTATGGCTTAATTCCTTTTCTTGAAAAATGTGAAAAATACTAACAGCACCTACTTCACAGGGTCGGTGTGGTGGTTGAGATAAAACATTACAAACCCCAAAATTACTTTTATTAAGTGCTATACATAGTAATTATAATTTTTTCCCTAGGAAGCATGATTAAGGCCAATAATTTAGTTAAAAGTTACAGGCTGGCAAATTTGGCTTAATATTAGATGGAACACTTAATAGTTGGAATTATAATTATAATGTATGTAAAAATACTGCAATCCTTGCACATAAAAATCACTCACTAGTTGTTACTCTTGGTTGTTTTTATTGTTAATATTATTTGTGGCCTTTCTGTCACTCTAAGTATGTGGGGAGATATGCTTAATATATAAAGATTTCTGCCTTAACTGGAGGATGGATTAGAACTAAATATTCTCTGAAGTGAAATAAACTGTAGGATTCTAGGAAAATATTAAAGAAGCTGTATTTTCTTTCAACATTCAGAGTTGATCTGTATCATAAAATTCAGCCGTTCACTGATCATTGTTATCATTATGAGTCAGTTGGAAATGTTTGATCATCACATTATATAATTATGCTTGACTCAGAGGAACAAGTTTCTCATCCAATGTTTTAAACTATTTTGTTTTACATAAACCTTAGCTTTCCCTTGCAATCCCAAGTTTATTTCATTAGGAGCTCAAGAAACAGACGGCAAGGTGATGAATTCAAGAGAAAATATTTCACAAAAAGTTTTTATTTGCCTTGCATTATATTCCCTATGCTACATATTAATTTATAATCAGCTTTAAAGTATTTTGAAGATTTTCCATCTTTTACCATAAGCCATGTGTAAGTGTACTTGAATAAATGTAATATTTAGAGAGGATTAAAGAAGAAATAATTTGGAATAATAAACTCATATGGACAACCTAGTGTAACCAAAAAAAAAAAAGTATGTTTATAACAGAAAATAAAAGTAAATACAACAAAAATGATACAAAGATACTAAAAACTATTGAATTAATTTTGCAAAGATTAAAATGAGACTGAGGCATATATAAGCCATTTATGCCAATCAACTAGACCAGTCTTTTTTCTCTTTCTTTCTCTGTCTTTCAGACATCTATATCTATGTCATCTGATTATATCCCAGAGCAAATTGAAATACTTTCTTCTTCTTGAGTATCTTCTATGACCCCCTCAGTGTTTTCCTGTGCATTTTCCTCAAGAACAGATTCATTACTAAATCCATCCAGACAGTTCCTCTGTTATGTCCCTGATCCATGGCCTGACTCCATTTGCATAGCCAAACCAACTTCCCTAGACCTTTATCACCATCTCAGAACCCTTCGGTAACTTTTCATTGTCTTTTGTGTTATATTAATAAGTTTTCATGAACTTACCTTTATCCTTTTATTAACTGTTTTTATCTTCTACATGTAAATCTCTTCCTGATCTGGCCCATGCACTTCACCTTCCTTTCTTACCACGTATTCTTTGCACCACTTATGAAGAACCAGTTTTTGGGGCACCTGGGTGGCTCAGTTGCTTAAGCATCAGACTCTTGGTTTCAGCTCAGGTCATGATTTCAGGGTCATGAGATCAAGCCCCGTGTAGGGCTCCGCATTCAGCGGGGAGTCTGTTTGAGATTCTCTCTCTCCTTCTCCTCTACCCCTACTGAACTCCTCGTTCACACTCTCTCTCTTTCTAAAATAAAATAAATCATTAAAAAGAAAAATAGAACCTATTTTAATTGCCTGTACATGTCACTGTGTGTCACACCTCTGTATACATGCTGCTTTTTGCCCCACTGTGTCTGCTTATTCAATTCTTGCTTTTCTTTCAGAGCTCAGCTTAAATGTCTGGACTGTCCTGGTCTAGATTAAAGACACTTCCTATATGGTTCCTGAGCATGGATACATTATAATGGCATGTATCACATGAATTTAATTACATTTCTTCACCTGAGTTGTCACTAAGTCTTGAAGATACCAGAAGTCAAGGATTAGGTCTTTTTTCTTTTCCTTTAGAACAGCTATCTAATACATAATAGATGCTCAACAAATGGTTGTTGATTGAGGGCCGAGGTAAAATCTTCTGGAATGTCAGAGATGTCATATCCGAAGACTGTATAACCTTAAGGGAATGTATATTGGATGATTATTTGAAACTGATTCTGAATTCTGTAAGGAAATACGGCTTTGTAGTGAAAACTAACAATTCTTGGGGCACCTGGGTGGCTCAGTTGGTTAAGCGACTGCCTTCGGCTCGGGTCATGATCCCGGAGTCCTGGGATCGAGTCCCGCATTGGGGTCCCAGCTCCATGGGGAGTCTGCTTCTCCCTCTGACCTTCTCCCCTCTCATGCTCTCTCACTCTGTCTCTCTTTCTGTCAAATAAATAAATAAAATCTTTAAAAACTAACAATTCTTCATCAACGAGCAAAACACAGAGTGATTGTGTATTTGTTCAATGTTTTTAGACAAACTTTAGTATTGTTTGTGTATTTCAAGGTAATAGGATTTTTACATAGGAAATGAAAGGTTAGCTTTATGTGTGTCGCATACTTAATGTATGATGTATGTGATCAGCAAGCATTTATGTTGTTTTTCAGTTACATAATGATGATTAATCTTTAACCTTTTTTAGTTTTATTAATTAAACTCTGGATTACTGTAATATTTGGATTACCCCAGACCTGTAGTCTCTACTCAGTGGAATTTACAACTATTATAAATCTCATGTGTGCTCAGGGAATCAAGATGCTGCAGGTAAATGCACGAGAAGACTTACAATGTTTAGTTCATTTTAGTGGTGTTTGTGTTAAAAGTGATCCTGGAGAATTTGTGTGGGGGAGATGTTATTTAGAAATAGGAATTTGTCAAAAGAGAGATGGAGGAGTTACCCTAGAATGAGGGTAAATGCAGTGAAACAGCTGGTCCAGAGTAGATGTAGTTTAACCTCTCTTTCCCCCTCGCATTGACTTCCTTGCTCCATCCCCCCTGTACACGTGGTTGATTTACCTGGAAAAAAATAATTTCCATTCAGTTTAGGTTAAAATGGTAGGCACAGAATCTGCAGTTTCAGTAAAACATACCTGAAGAAAATTCTGCCCATAAGAAAGTGTGCGTGAGTATATTCGTGTGAAATCGGAATCATAGGACTAGAAAAGAGAAAGGTAATTGTTGGGGCGCCCAAGAGGCTCAGTCAGTTAAGCATTGGATGCTGGATTTCAGCTCAGGTCATGATCTCAGGGTTGTGAGATTGAGCCCCGCCTCTGGGTCTGGCTGGGCCGTGGAGCCTGCTTAAGATTCTCTCCCTCTGCCACTGCCCCACCTCACGTGCTAGCACGAGCTCTCTTGCTCTCTCTAAAAGAGAAAAAATAAAAGGAAGTAGACTGTTGCCAAGGGCTGGGGAGAAGAATGTGGGGAAATTAGTATTTCACATGGGATATTTATAGACACAGAGAACACCTTGAACTATAAGGAAACTTTTAATATAAATATACATTTTCTACAAATATTTTATACTTTATAAGGACTAAGTATCCTTGGAATAGCTACCCTGCTCCTCTGTTTATCAGTTGATTGTATTTTTCTCCTAAATGCTATACAGTACAAAAGAATTTGTTTTTAAGTGTACCTTTTACACTCTGCTGAGCACTCATAAATATTAGGTATTAAAAGTCATACTTTCTTCTAACTTAAAAATTATCAGAAGATGACCTGATTTGCATGTATTGTTTGTTTTCTTGACATTTAAAAATAGCTCTTTAAAGACACGGATGCATATGCATTCATATCTTATTATGCATTTGAATCTTAAAAAGTTAAAGAATGAGTTTTACTGTAGCCATCAAGAGAAAAAGATGAATAATTGAGTTTTTCCTTCTTAGTTTGGTTATGACATGTGAAAAAACAAAAACAAAACCCAGATGTCTTCCATCAGTATTAGTAACAGTAAAAATAGCCACAACAGCTAGCACATTTTAAAGGCATATACAAGGCTCTAAGTGCCTTTACATTCTCTTAATCCTCATAACAGCCCTATGAGACTCTTAAAATTTATGCCCGTCCCCTCCTCCATAAGAAACAGAGACACAAAGAGATTAAGTAAATTTCAGTAGTTGCCCAACTAGAAAGTGACTGGGATGAGATTCAAATCCAGATAGTCTGGCTCTAGAGCCTGGGCTCTGAATCATTGCATGACATTCCTCTCTGACCTAGAGGAGTGTTATCCAGATATGTCACATGCAAATGACACGGCATCTGTAGGACAGACATTTTATAAATGCAGCTTTTGCTATAATGGTGAAGATAGAAATGACAACAATTGTAAGCTTTGGGCTGAATTTTAAACAGGTAGTCGTGAAGATAAGCGGTACGCTACCAACCATGAAAAAGCAGTTATGGAAAACTAGGTAATTTGGCTGAAAACTATAAATTTCTCCCTTTCCCTAAATGTTATAATTCCCCGAACAAACAAAACAGTGTGGTGATGTTTTGTGGGATTTGAGTTATAAACACATGGGAAATCTATGTGAATTCAGTGGAGGTTTCATTCAATGGGCATTCCAAATCTTGCTGTTTCTTGTACACTTCACGTGCACTCCCACCTCGGGATCTTTGCCCTTGCTGTTCTCTTGAACCTACCTGCCTTTCTCTCTCCTTTTCCCTCCCCTCCTTCAAGTCTTTCCTCATTTATCACTTCAGTGAAGGCTTCCCTGCATCATTCTGTCTTAAATAGCACCTCTCATGCTGGCTGGCTTTCTCTGTCTCCTTCTCTGTTTTGTTTTTCTCTGTGCTAATTATCGCCTCATAACATATTATATAATTTACTTATTTGTTGTCTATCTCCCACAAATGCAATATATACTCTGTGAGGGCAAGGATTTCCTCACTGCTATATCCCCAGAGCCTGACTGCTAGGAATCACTCAGGAAATATTTGTTGAGTGCATTCAATTTATCTCTGATGTCAAAATATTTCTCATTAAGATTTATCAGGTCTGAATGGATAAAGAAGATATGAGATACACACACACACACAATGGAATATTACTCAGCCATCAGAAAGGATGAATACTTACCATTTACATTGATGTGGGTGGAACTGGAGGGTATTATACTGAGCAAAATAAGTCAATCAGACATAGACAATTATCATACAATTTCACTCATATGTGGAATATAAGAAACAACACAGAGGATCATGGGGAAAGGGAGGGAAAACTGAATGGGAAGTCATCAGACACAGAGAAAAACCATGACATAGACTCTTAATTATAGGAAACAAACAGGATTGCTGGAGGGGAGGAGGTAGGGGGATGGGGTAACTGGGTGATGGGCATTAAGGAGGGTACATGATGTGATGAGCACTGGGTGTTATACCTAATAACAATAAATTTGTTAGATGTAGATGTAAATAATTAAATTAAATAAATAATTAAATAAATAAATGATTGAACTCTACATCTGAAACTAATGATGTAATATATATTGGCTAATTGAATCTATTTTTAAAAAGTGAACAAAATATTTATCTGGTAGTTAACTAGAATTAAAATATTCATGCTTTTTGTTGCAAGTAAAGGAACAAAATGGAGAAAACCAATCCATTTGGTTTGGAATAGTCCCTGTCACATAGTAAGATTGAACTCTTACATATCTATTATACTATGGTTATGAAGGTTGTTGTGTTAGTTTTATAATGTATTCTACTCCCGTTCCTATTCTTTCATTCTAATGTCAAGAAAAGACAAAACAAGCAGATATATCCCATAATTATGCATATTAAATGGTAAACACAGAGTAAATAGGTTTCTTCTGAAATTATATTCTGCCCTACAAGCAGATTTCATCCAGCTAAAGCCCTGGAAGTCATCACATTGTTTTGGCCTTTTTTCCTAAATTTTATCTCAATTTGGGTTGATGTTTATATGTCACTTTGGTAAGAATTCATGTGGTGTTTTTTGGTGAAAACTGAAAAAGAATGGAAGTTCTGTTTTTCTTTGGAATCCCCTTATACCTCTGATGTGCACTGATTGCAGTAGATGTTGGTTTACAGCTATGTGTTATTTTTCAGTGAGGAAGGAAGTCATTGTCTGAAACTGTAAATGCTATCCTGCAGAGGTAGAGAATTTTCCCAGACATCTTTTCAAATAGAAAGATAGCCATTTTAATTTGATAGTTTCACCGATTTTTGGCAATATAATGCTGTATGTAGGAAAAGAGCATGTTGTAGGCGAACAGGACGTGATGTGAATGTGTGCTTTGGTGTGGGTTCACAGTCTACCAATAATTTTTATAGCTATGTTATACTTTCCCTTTGGGTACACTATATTGATCTAAGGGAAAACAAATAAATGATAGGGTAAGGGGAACAACAAAAACAAAAACATTATCGACCAGTAAACCGAGAAATTAGCCTAGTCTTCTAGAACTATTCCCCAATCATGTCAATGATCTCTGTAACTTAGTTGAAGAAAATTTTTAGGGTACTTTGAATTATATATTCATCGAACAAACACACTGAGCATCTTTATGTGCCAAGCATTCATTCTGGTAAATGCTTTTAAGGAACTCGGTGTAATTGGGGAGAGAGATAAATAAATAGACATTTTAATAAGCCTCCAGTGGAAATGAGTGTAGGGTGCTGTAAGAGAATATAGTGTACCTAATAAATAATGTGGGGGGAGAGGAGTTGTCAGAGAGGAACTATTTCACTTGTCTCTTTTGGCTTTTGAGGAAGGAATAGTTTAGCATTAACTGTTCTTTTTATTAAGTGCCAAGCCATATGAAATTAAAATTAGGGGCAGATTTTGATCACTTTGTACATTTTGATGTACATTTGATTCACCATCATCCCTAGATATTTTGAAAAGTTATATTCAATTTCCATGAAATTGGCTTTAATCATGGGGAAAGACTGTCTAAATATGCAAACATATCTGAAAAGCTTTCAAAGTATTTTTTTACGAGTGAGTGTTTTTATGTTTAAGGACTCAGACACCAGGTCTCACCTTTTAACATGCCAGATGTAAGATCTTTCCCAGGCATACTCTTAAATGCTTGTGTAAAGTTAGATTTCAGAAATGCAAACCAATATGGGAGACTTCATCTTATTTGTAAGATGGATGTTAAAGCAAGTTGACAAAATAACATTCAAAAAATGTTTTGTTGCTCCTCAGTAGGTATCAAATATTCTTCTTTTTAACATCAATTCATTTATTCATTCCATAACTATTGAGTGTATGCTATATGCCAGATGGAGTTCTAGACACTGGAGATAGAGATATATCTTTAGTACTAGTATTATTAGACACATCTGTAGAGAGTTCTGTTATAATCAATGAATACCCAATTATATGTTCATGGGGAGGCAAGGGTTATAGAATTCTGCCAAACTTCCATGTGTTTAGTCAGTGTGGTTGTTGGATCTTTTATTGTGTGCAGCTTTTTTTGTTTGTTTCCTTAACATATTCACCATCTTGCTGAAAGATGAACAGGAAAAAGATAGAGTAATTGGAGGATCCAAAACTTGAAATACACAGAGCTCCAAAAGACCCATGTAACAGATACTGTAAGTAAAGGCAGGCCAAGGAGTTAATTAGTATAAGAAGAAACAATCTGACCCTAGATTCATTTTCTCTTCTGCAGTAGTATATTACTTATACTTAAAAAAAAAAATTATAGCGGTTGCCCTAGAGTTTGTAATATACATTTACAATTAATACAAGTCCACTTTCAAATACTATATCACTTCATGGACCACTTTAGGTATGTTATAATACAATATTCCCAATTCCTTCCTGCTATCCCTTATAATGGTGCTGTTACTCATCTCACTTTCATGAACCATAATCACCAAATACATTATTACCATAATTATTTTGAACAAACTGTTATCAATTAAGATAGAAAGGTAATGTTCTTCCTTTCTTTACGTAGATCTGAGTTTCTGACCTGTATCATTTTCTTTCTTGCTGAGGAACTTCTAATATTGCTTGCAAGGCAGGTTTACTGGCCCAAATTTCTTCAATTTTAATTTGTCTGAGAAAGTCTTTATTTCTCCTTTACTTTTGAAGGATAATTTTGCTGGATACACAATTCTAGATGGTGGGGTTTTTTTCTTTAAACATTTTAAATATTTCATTCTTGTTTTTTTCAAATATTTTTTCAAATATTTCAAAAAATTTTTCAAATGTTTCTTCTTGTTTACATGGTTTCTGAGGATAAGTCTGATGTATCATTAACTTTCTTCTGTAGATAAGGTGTTTATGCCCCTCGGGTTTATTTCATAGTTTTCATCTTTGATTTTCTGTAGTTTGTATATGTTATACCAAAGATACACCAATTGATTTTTTTGGCAGGGCAGTAGGGTATTTATCCTGCTTAGTAGCCTCTAGCCTCTGAGTTTCCTGTCTGTGGTTTGGCATGTGTCATTAATTTTGTAAAATTCTTAGCATTATTACTTCAAATCTTTCTTCTGTTCCTTTTTTTCTTCTCCTTGTGGTATACACATTAGGCATACATTATACCTTTTGTCCCACAGTTCTTGACTATCCTATTCTTTTTCTCTCTTTGCATTTTAGTTTTAGAAGTTTCTGTGGACATATCTTTGAGTTCACTAATTTTTTCCTCCTGTATCTAGTTTACTAATAAGCCCGTCAAATACAATATTTATTTCTTTACTATGATTTTGATTTTTAGGATTTCTTCTTGATTCTCTTAGAGTGTCCATTTCTCTCCTACATTACCCTTATGTTCTTGCATGTTGTCCACTTTTTCTATTGGATCTTTTAGCATGTTCATCTTATTTTAAATTCCTGGTCTGATTATTCCAAAATCTCTCTCATATCTAACTTTAGTTCTGATGACTGCTTTGTCTTTTCAGACTGTATTTTTTTGCCTTTTTGGCATGCCTTATAATTTTCTGTTGAAAGCTGGATATGATGTATGGTGTAAAGGAACTCAGCAAAGTAGACAGGTCTTTAGTCGTAAGAGTTTGTTCTCTGGCTAGGAGTTAGGTTGGTTATAGTCTGCTGTAGCTGTGGTGTTAAAGGCAAAATTTTCTCAGTGTCCTTGTTTTTGTCTCCCTTGTTGTCTTTGGATTTTCCTGCATCCTTCTTAAATAGAGTCTGAGGCTTGCAGTTCTTTTACCTGTAATCTCCTGTTATACCGGAGCCCTGCTGACGTGTTAATAAAATGTGGGGAGAGGGGAGGCATGCTCCAGTCCTCTGTTTAGGTCTCAGTCTTTAGTGAACCTAAGATGGGTAATCCCCTTTCCCCATTTTGAAGGCCAGTGGGGCCTTTATTTAAGGAGAACAGAAACTTTGGGAATATTTCAAAATGGTTACGGTAGCCTTCCTTCTGCTGTAAGCATAAGGGGAATTTTTCTCTGATCTTCACCATGAGAACCTGGTAAGGTTCCTGGAGGATAAAACTGTGAAGGGTCACCACCCCCCTCCATCCCCCACCACCACCCCTGCCAAGAGTGGGCTCCCTGGGAATTTTTAATCCTCAAGTTATTCTTCACTGAGCAGCCAGCAGTTCTTCAATTAGAGTTCAAAGCATTGGCTCCCGTGGCAGGGTGGCTCCTGGCCTTCTGCTCCCAATAAACTATGAGTATCTGTATTTGCCCCTTTGTCTCTTCAGTTTTGCGGATAGCATGATTGATCTACGAAGAGTTGTTAATTTTGAGTTTGTTCAGCTTCTCTTTGTTGTGATGACTGTAGTGTCAACTTCCAATCTGTTTGCATGTTAAACCAGGAACCTTGACCCTAGCTTCAGAAGTCTGGGATGCAGATGGCAGGAGGCCCAAGAAGATAAGGACCCTTTGCAGTACACTGAGTCGAATTACGAATTTTATTTTTGTTCTCAGTTTTAGTTTGACAGCACGAACTATTGACCTTGCCTTATAGCACATCCCGTGTGAATCCTTCCCCATGTTGTGTTACCTTGAACTCCATAGAATTCTAACTGTTCTGCCACAAGCCCAACTAAACCTCTGATCTTCCATGACCCAGACCCAACGTACTTGTGGTGGGTAATGTGAGCACTGGTTTTCAGGTGTATTTCCTGCAAATGTAGAATTGTTGGCTGATTCTGAGTAAAGTAAGGGCTGAGAGCTCAGATTCAAAAGCCATTGAGTTTCACACACTATTAAAAAAAGTGTGGTAGTAAATGGTTGGCATTACACATCTTGTCTCTTAGAGCGAGTAAATATGAGAATCTAAATATTCTGTTTATAAAAGACAATATAATGGATATCTAAGTGACTTGCTTATTTTAATTATGGAGTTCACAAACTATATTAAAAGTTACATTTGAGAGAATGTTTATTGCTGTATTTTCTTATAAAGGAATGCTGTAATTCCCCTCTTAAGTATTTCTTTGAGCTGGGATTAAGTTTATTTCAAAACAGATGGCTGTCTTAAGACTTAATGTACTGGAATTCAGTCTAAAAATCTTTAACAGTTTATCATAGAACTAGAGAAGTATAGCATGTAAGTTATTATACTATAATTTTTCCCATTGCAATTTGTTATTAGAGATAGAACTTTTTACAATCAAGAAATTAATGAAAATGCACTTTCCATCCGTTCTTTTTAACGTCACCATGAACATGTACACCTATCAATACTGTAGGAGAATAGAAACTTAAAAATCAGGTAGTAAGCATAAAATAATTTTATATTCTCCCTTTCCTATGTCAGTGTTGGCAGATTATTGGGTATTAGCCCAGCAGAGGGAAGGAGCCAGATGTTGGAAAAGTAGCAGTGAGGCTAAACAATGAGTTTCAAGAAAGAGGGACTAACAGGGTCCAACACAGAAGTGAATCACACGAGGTAGGGATTTAAAAATTGCAATTGAAAACTCAACCTTTTTTCATTGTGAAAATAGGGTACTAGGCCTAAGGGGTTAACAGGCACTTAACTAAATAAGGTCACAAAGGGACACTTGTGGGTACAGTTAAAAGGCTTGGCAAAATCACTATATCGTACACCTGAAACTAATATTACACTGTACGTTAACTAGCTGGAATTGAAATAAAAACTTGAAGAAAAGAGGGGGGGCCTCAGCGGAATAAGACTTAAATGAAGCAGCAGAGATAGTGTCTGTAACTCATTTCTTAACACATAACAGGAAATCCATCTTGTTGTTAGCAGACAGAATCTCCTTTCAAAAATGGTAGTAATTTTACCTGATTTGGCACCCTGAAATCAATCATCTGCTCTATTAGTATAATCATATTTAAAGAGCTTAAGGGAAAACCAACCTGTCTTTTTTTTAGATAAAAAATACTTCGCCATAGAAGAAAAACTTGTTTGCAGTTATGGAATGTTGTTTTTGGTCACAGGAAAGGACTTAACTTTTAAGGTTTTTTTGTTGAAAATATGTTTTAGGTTGAGACGTTCGATTGTTTTATAACTTTTTAAATATTTTGTTAAAAATTGATAACAGTGGAAAACTTGGAAAGCAGTCTTTAAACCAAGGCTCTTGTGACTCTGAGCTGGAGAAAATAGCATTTCTCTATAATACGTTTAGTCACTGTTTATATTGAACTGGAGTCTTGCAGAAGATTTGCTCTTGGGAATATTAAAACCTTTTTTTGTGTATCTTCTTAAAAGAGGTCACTTGCAATTCTCATTTTAGAAACTAATATTGCAGCTTTTGCCTTTATTCCAAGGAGCTATTTTGGTTGCTTTTATAGACTTAATCTACATGTAAAGATTAATTCTATAAATAGATTAATAAATATGAATATAAATTCTAGATATATAGACCTATAGCTATATAAAATATATATATAACTTATTTGCATATAGCTATAGATATGCTAAGTATATTCACGCTAAATCAGTAGAGACTAATTTTGTAAATACATATGTATGTCCTCAGTTTTAAAGGAAAGCTTCATCTTGGCTTTAGTTGTGTGAACCTAATCCTCAGATTTAGAAAGCCAGTCAGAATAAGTAGTTGACTGCATTTCCAATTACCCCTAAAAGGAGCAAAACACAGCTTCCCTAATACATAGAACCTTAGGATTATTTGAAAGCACAATATGGAAATCTCCCCAACTTTAATCCTGATATCCTTTGTTTCACTTTCTCCTACTTCAGGTGGTTTTTAGAAATCTGTCACATACTTCCGTGTTAAGGCCTAGAATATTGTGCTTGGATACAATTAAAGGGTGTTAAACACAGATTATCTTCTATAACACTTGAAATTGGTACCTTTTAAAATTTAACACACAGCAATGTGAAGTGTAAGGTTGCATGTTCTGTTTCAGGAAAAAATCCTTTGTTAGGAATCATGACAGTGTTAAGACTTTCCAATGCCATGGTTTCGAAGGAGATTTTATGGATTTGGTTGTTTATTTATTTGGTGGAGTATCAGGGATACTTCATATTCATATCTTTAAGGTCCTTTAGCCTACCCTGATGAGTTGGTTTAATGATGTGCCCATTTTTAAATGTTGTCCCTACTGTCTTATTTTCAGATTATGAAGTTGAAAACTTTCCCTTGAAGTCATAATCTTCATATTGTCTTTACATTGCTTGGTATGTGAAGAATTTAGAATGTCCCACAGTTGATATTTTGCTTACAACCAGCATCACACTCCAAATCTGTAATCTCCTCTATTGAAAAATTCCTTCTTAACTGGGGATTTGAAAATATAAACCTTCCTCCTTTTTCCAGATACCACAGAATCCACAAAATGTTACTGTTATCAGCTTATGGGAAAACAAAGTGACTAATACAGCTCGTATGAGAAAGAAGAGTGGAGATTTCTTTATTCCACATATGCTTATGATTTAAGCTTTGCCAGCTTTTACTAAACCAGTTGCAGCCTCCATATGACTCAAGTTGTAGCCACATTCCCCTGCTCAGCTGCTGGGCACTTCTCTTGTGAAATGATAGGACCAGCCCTCAGAACAGAAAAGCGGGTGAATTCATGAAACCAAGCCTTTATAAACTGTATTTGACTTACTTTTAAAATTTTGATCCTTCTTGAGTTTTGTGAAACTTTGTGAAGTTTCTTGCTGTTTAATAAATCTAGCTTTGATAAGAGAGCTCTACCAATAAATAATCCTAAGATAGGAATATCTTCAAATCACAAGCCCACTCCTCCTTGAGATGTTTTTATTTTGTATTACCAGAAAGTGGAAAGTCCTTTCCTGAAATTTTGTGTAGGGGTCTCCTGTTAGACTTATATTTTACTTCTTAGCTCAGCCACAAATTTCTCTTCATTTGAAATTAAATCAATTTTTGTCTTTAATGATACATATACCTCCTTTGACTGAAAATTTTCTCCTCTAAAAAATGACATCCTTATTCTAGTATGGAATAATAATCACTGCTTATAGATTTTGATCTTTATTATAAACTGTTGAACAACTTAAGGGCTTTCTTAACCCTATCTTAACAGTTGTACATGCTTGGTCTTTTAGTATTGTTTTCAACTCATTTTGGGTTGTGAAAGGGTATTTTCTAGTTAAACAAGAATGATAAATTCACATATTATGCAGCCTTTTCTCAGGGATTATCAGTTCACAATAGTATTTTAGAGTTCTGAGAACTCAAATGCTGGATGAAGGAGACCTGTTTTGTTTTGTTTTGTCTAGTGTTTCTCAAAATCCCTTGCTCAAGGATTGCTATTTTTGCAAAATCCCAGTTAACATACTGTAGCACATGGTTCTGAAAAATCTAGCTTCTTAGATGTTTCTAATCACTAAATAAAGTGATCACTTTACTCAGAGGAAAGTTTAATGATTAAAAGGATTTGTCCTGCATAAAGATTAAGCTTTTTTTTTTTAATTGGGGGTGTGGTTTAGAGAGAAGAGGGATTTTTATCATTGCTCATTTACCCAGAAACCTGGAACCTGATCTGTTCTGAAGTTTAGCTAATGACTAAAAAAGAAATGAAAGTGGCAATAAAGAAGATGAGCTAAATTATAGTATGTAAAAGCAGATAGTCTGATAAGAAATATATTTTAATAACATATATGTCTTAGAAACCCAATAGAAATTTATTATGCAAATCAATTAAAAGATGATAATATCACTCATTTTACTGATAAGATAGTACAAATCTTTTTCACTTTCCACCTCTTGCTTCAGCACTATTTTCCGATATACTATCGTGGTGTTTTTTCCATTGGGTGGATTGAAGAATGGGATATATGATCTGTTTTAACAAATGCATTACAGAGGTCTGTAGGCCCAGACCTCTGGGTATATATTTCATATGGGGTTTTGGAATAATATAGAGGTTATTTTTCTTGCTATGGAGAAATACAGAATTTTGGAATGAGACAGAAAATACGTTTCACAAAGTTAATGAAGACTTATTTTTATAAGCATCTATTTATTCTAGAAGTTTATATTTGGCCAAACTCCCTAGTTTTAAAACCGGAGATAGGGAATAGAATCTGATTACAATAAATGCTTGACTGGGTCATTCTTAAAGACTTAATTCTCTTCCAAATTCTTATTATCCTGGTCTCTGAGGACTGGAGTATAGGAAGAACGCATTAATTGCTGAGCTCTCTTGATCTTTCTGCATAGATAAATTAACTTGGGGCTATAATTACTCTAGATTTTAGAAAAATTATTGATTAAAAAGAGGGAACTGGTGGACATTTCTGAGGAAAAATTTCATGGAAAAATCAATTTAAAAAAGAATACTAGCTCTGATTTCTGCATTATCTTAGGAAATTTTTATGATATTATTTGATCAATTCTTAATATCACCCCTAAAGGAAACTAATAGAACAGTCTCAATATTTGTAGACTGTAAAATCCGAAATACACTGTAGTTTATAAAAGGCATTTTATCAAATCCTCCCAAGGATATTTCTTAAGTGTTATAGTTAGCTTTCCTTAATGTTATCTGCATTTGTAATTTATTATGAGCAAAAAAAATCCAAACACAAATGGTAGAGGAACATGTTTTAGAATATAGATTTATCTTTGACAACGATAATCAGATGAGAACTATTTATCACTGAGTATTTTATTTGAGATTGCCCTATCTTTACTCACATGGTGTAACACTTACCTCAGTACGCACACATATCCAAGGAAAGGACCCATAAATATTCCCAGGCCATTGTTTACTCAGTTATGGTCTCAGATATCCTCAAGCTTAATCACAACTCTTATGATAAATAAGGAAATCACATTGGCCAAATAAAAACCGATACTTACTAAGTGCTTATTATGTGCCTGAGGTTGTTCCAAGGGCTTATATTAATTTAATTCCCTCAAACCTGTAAGGCAAGTGCTGTTATTATTCCCATTTCAGAGATGAGGAGACTGAGGTACAGAGTAATTAAATAACCTGCCCAACTTCTAGAGGTAATAAGAAGCAGTGTGATTCAGGAAAGGCTCGAGCTCTAATCTATACATTATATCAGTTTGTATTTTCCATGAAGCAGTTCCTGAGATGGCGTTGAAGTGTGAGAAGTATATTAGGGGGAATGCCTGTGACACGTTAATGAGGAGGGAGGATTAGTCAGGAAAAAAACCTTCAGAGCATAACGTACATCTGGGAAGCAGAATTGGGCAGAGAGGACCTCGGACTGTAATATATATCTGACAGAGTCTCAGCCAACCTGAGCTGAGGGAGCTCCAGGGCCCAAATTGCTTGTTAGTTGAGTTCACCTTAAGTATAAATGACCTGGCCCCAGCATTCCTGCTGTGCTCTGTCATTGACTGGAGACCCCCTGGGAAGAGTGTGGCTGTGGATGGAATGCTGCATCTCCGATCTTAAACCACTGTGGTAGAGCAGCTGTCTCGCTGCACCCTTAGGCAAGTTCTTTCTGGAAGGGCAATCCAAGCAGCCTCTTTCCTTGGCTGCCCAGCACCACGCTGCCATTGCACAGCGATCAAGTACCACACCGCCTCCATCAGATTGGCAGCAGTGTTTAAGTCTGACGATGCCATATCCTGTGAGCCTGCAGACGAATACCTACGCTGCTTTCTGGAGTGCAAACTCATAAAACGCTTGGACAGTATAGTTAGGATTATCATAACCTACTGTATGACATTTGCACCCCAGAGAAACTCATTCGTAAGGAGCCATGCTCAGAAATTTTCATAGCAGCTTTGTTTCTGGTAGTGAAAAATGGAAAGTATTTTAAATGTCCATCAACAGGAGAATTGATAAATTGTGCCTTGTATATAGCATACAGTATTGTACAGCACATCAAAATAGAATGAACTAGTGCTTCGTATGTCCACATGATTATATCTAAGAATTACAGGTTTGGGGGGAAAATTGCAAAAGGCAACAGTTCAGTCCACTCACCCTGAGCTGTTAATAATGGCACTAAGATGTCATTTCATAAGAATCAGATACCATTTAACACCCATCAGATGTATACACAGTTATTCATGTGTATAAAGCTTAAGAATCATGTCAGGTTTGCTTTTGGGTAGCATACATTTGTAGTAAAAGTATCACATGAATGGGAATGATAAACGTCAAATTTAAGAGGATGGTTACCTGGAGGAAGTGGGATCAAGGAGGGGCAGAAGGGGTTTCAAGTGATGCGTGGCCCTGTT
This sequence comes from Potos flavus, assembly GCA_028534135.1. Classification (NCBI taxonomy): domain Eukaryota; kingdom Metazoa; phylum Chordata; class Mammalia; order Carnivora; family Procyonidae; genus Potos; species Potos flavus. The sequence goes on from CM052886.1 coordinate 67,264,187, forward strand.
TTTGGTCTGAAATAAATATGGCATAATGTCCGCATTTCACAAAATTGTGTAGGGAGCACATGGATGTTAGCTGATATTATTCTCTCATGCTTTTCTCTATGATTAAATTATTCTTTCAAAGTATAAATAGGTATTTAGTAGTGAAACAATAGGTGCATGTTTGAAAGTTATTCACATGCAGGCATCCTGTTTATAGATCCAAATAAAATAATACATTCCAGGAAGCTCTATACCATTTCACTAAAATCCTTTGTTAAAAGGTTTTATGAGGTAAGACAGACTTGAGAAAGAAGAACCAAGCCAGAGGTATCACAATCTCAGATTTTAGGATATACTACAAAACTACAGTAATAAATAAGTAATAAATAAAACAGTATGGTACTGGCACCAATACAGACACATAAATCGGTGAAACAGAATAGGGAGCCTGGAAATGAACGCACACACATATGGTCAGTTATCTACGACAAAGGAGGCAAGAATATGCAGTGGAGGAAGATAGTCTTTTTACTCAATGGTGTTGAGAAAACTGGACCACTTTCTTATGCCATACCCAAAAATTAACTCAAAATGGATTAAAAACCTGGCACCTGGGTGGCTCAGTTGGTTAGGCATCTGACTTTGGCTCAGATCATGATGGATGGGTCCTGGGATTGAGCCCCTTGTCAGGCTCTGGGCTCTGGGCTCAGTGAGGAGTCTGCTTTTCTCTCTCCCTTTACCCCAGTTCATATGCACATGCTCTCCCTCTCCTTCTCTCTAATAAATAAATAAAATCTTTAAAAAATGGATTGAAGACCTAAATGTGAGATTTGATACCATGAAACTCCTGAAAGAAAACATAAGCTATAATCTCTTAGGCATTGGCCTTATTAGCAGCTTATTTATGTATATGTCTCCTGAGGTAAGGGAAACAAAAGAAAAATAAACTATTGGACTACACCAAAATAAAAAAAATAAAAAAAAAACCTTTTGTACAGCAAAGGAAACTGTCAACTAAACAAAATGGCAATGTACAGAATGGGAGGAGATATTTGCAAATGATATACTTGAGAAAGGGTTAATATCCAGAATATATAAAGAACTTCTACAACTCACACCAAAAAAGCAAACAATTCTATTAAAAAATGGGGAGAGACCTGAATAGACATTTTTCCAAAGAAGATGAACAGATGGCCAACAGACACATAGAAAGATGCTCACCATCGCTCACCATCAGGGAAATGCAAATCAAAACTGCAATGAGGTATCACCTCATACCTGTCAGGATGGCTCCTATCATAAAGACAAGAAATAAGAAGTGAGAGCAAAATGATTGGATTTTTATTTTCTCACTTTCACAAATCAAATTGGTAACAGAGTCAGATTTTCTCAAAAACTGAATATTTTATGTACTAGTAGGTGGCCTGGGTTGTTAATTTGACCTCTGTTGAGTATATTTTTCCAATTCTTTTTATAGATTTAGAATTGCCAAAGAAGTTCTCAGAAAAGTAGTGGAAAGACTGAGAATGTGACTTAAAAGTTTCAGTTTATAAGTGAAAAGGCAGAACTTAAATCCAGGTACTTAGTTTCTAAGCCCATTGGATTATTAACTTCACTTTAAGTGTTCCTTTCAATAAGTATTATTTTAGGCACAGAAATTACTTGTCTTGGCTTATAGTTCTCAGTGATACCAGAATAAAATTAGTAGTTTACAAATCTTAAATTATACTTCCACACACCCCTGTGGTATTAAACTCCGTAAACTACCTAAAATTACCCTTCTAACACAAAGATAGCTTTGTTGATCAGATTTTGGAAATGCGTCAGTTTGTCAGAGACAGAATTGCATTCTTGAAAATTTAGACTGAAATATAAGTGTACTTGTTAATTCAAACAAGTATCACGGTCATTTAAAAATGGTTTAATGCAAAAGGAAGTTAAAACTTTTCTTAGTAATAGGTTATATTTTGTTCCTAAGAATTGTTCAAAAGTAGGGATTCTACAGTAGAATCCTCATTTTAGTAGTTGGATTAAATCAATTCAACCACTTCTTAAGGTATTTTAAAGGAGAAAAAGGCATTGACATGCAGGTAAATGTACCCATACAGATGCCAATAGAAATAGTTTTAAACCAGTTCAGGTTTAAAAGACCTTTAGTACCACTGGAGCATAAGATGGCTTAGTTCTTAAGGCCCCCAAGGAAGAAAAGAGCTTATTAATAAAACAGGGAACATGATATTTTGGTATTTTTATTGGTATTAGGCAATAATACTCCCATAAGAAATACCGCTAATATGGAATTATAAATAGACGTAACTTCAGGACACATTATTGGTAGGTAGGCTCTAGTTACGGAAGATGGTTCATGTTCAAAATTTGACATAAGTCCAGATGATTGTGCCAAAGAGGCCAGATTTATAATTTACATTGGATTTGTGCCCTCAGCTATTTCTAAACGTACAGTTCTCAGATTTGTCTTGAATAATATGTATAGGTTTCTGTTATTCAGTGGCACAAGAATGTATATCATCTTTCAGTGTTTTTATTTTAAGTAGTTACACATGCAGTCTTTCTTTCATTTTTACTTTGATTTTGAAGTTTCATTATAGAATAATGTGTTTGATTTTTTTTAACAAAGCTAGATCTGAATGAGTAGTATCTCTTTCCAAAGTAATACCCTAGAACTCTGTAAATAATTACTGTTAGTGTTAACAATACTTTTGGAATGCCTCTTTGAAGATTATCTTTAGAACCTACAGCAATTCTTTTAAATATCACCATTATGACATTTTAAGAAAAACCCTTTGAGGCTGATATTGATTTTTGGGAATAGTAAGAATGAGGATATTGATCCAAGTCGGTATGTGGATCTAGTTGTTATTTTGCAAAGTATTTATTCAAATCCACTACCTACAAGATAGAACTTTAAAACATTGGGACTGGTTATAATAGATTTACTAGATTTTTAGTGGACTTTACTATCTACTAGCATCCTAAATACCAAGTACTTGACTTTTCTGTCTTTCTCTTAGGGACAGTACTCACTGGTGTGTCTGGTCCTGTGATCTTGGGTGTTATTCAACATTCCTGGGCATTGGTTGTTGCTAAATGATGTCTAAGGATCTTTCTAGTTTGAAAATCTTATGACTCGAATCACCTGCAGCAAAATAACATACAATTCTTTTGCTGCTCAAAACTCGATCCCTAGTGTTTTGTGGAAGTCACTGTCTTTTAGAAATAAACAGTTTGATTTAGACTAAATCAAGAAGGAGACGCAGCCAGATTTAGTGATTCAAACTACAGAAGTAAATGACATGATTGAGGTTGGGAATAAGATATTTACTGAAAACCTGCATTTGAGGAGAACTTTAACTCTCTATGGTAAATCGGCAGATGGAGTTTGTAACAACATTTTCTAAATTTCTGTGAAGGCATTCTGGCCAAAAGAAATGATGCAGGCTAGAAGTGGAAGGTCAGAGTACCGTGGTATGCAGAAGCGCAGATCAGTCCTTTAGAGCCAAAACTGCCCGGAGCATTTCAGCCTGTGTGGGTGCTGCCCTTGAACTGGAGAGACCAGGATGCAACCTGCCCCCCCGCCCTCTTCCCGTATCCCCAGCTCTCCACACTCCACCTTTGCAGTCCATCACGTGGCCTCTAGACATAATTCTTAGCAAATCTTACTTCATGTCATCATTATAACTGGTTTCCTGTTAAAGTATAAACTGTTACAACATGTCATTTGTCTAGTTCCATATACTCCTTCACATACCTGATGCTTTCCCATACTTCAAGCTTTATGTTTCATGTCCACTAAACCAAACTCCCAACACTCCCCTCCCTCTCACACCTTCCCACTGTCTTGCTAATAAAAGGCTCCCTTTTGTCCTCACTTCCTCACTGGATGTTCCCTTTCCCTTCTTGCTTCATGGCAACATGGCTCCCATGTAAGACTTCCATTTTTCATGTAGTGCTTTCAAACAGTGATGCTTATTGGTCCACACAACATTTCAGGGTTGGGAGATGAGATCAGTGTCTTCTCTCCTCTGTCCCTTTCAGACTATCAGCCCCTCTGTCCTTATGTAACTCCCTCCCTCACATGCTTCTTCGAGGTTTATGTCAAGTAGGTTATCATCTGTCTAGCTTCTCCCAGTTTCTTAACTACTCTCCCCCAGTTCTTTCCCATTTTCAAAGTCTTGTTCTCAGCCCCCTTTAACTTTCATGCCAACGACCTTTCTTGTATGTTGACCTTTCTTGTTCTTAAGATCTTCGTTTCTAATGGCCTTTAGTGCCACATCACTTGAGATGCACACTCATGGCTATTATCACGGGCTTTATCTTTCCCTGCAGCTGCTCAGACTCTAAAATACTAAAGTCATACATCTTAGTATCTCCCGACAGCTTCCTCTGCTTACATATCTCTGTGGTTGCTCAAAGGTGACTTATCCAAAGCTGAACTCATGATCTTCCTTGTCAAACCTGCTTCTTCTCCTGAGGTTTCCTATTTTTTTTTTAAATGTAATCCATCCTTTACCAAGTTGCCCAAGCTATAAACTTGGAATTCTTGATTTCTTTTTCCTCATCATCTGCTTCTCTTCACTTGATACTGTTAATTCTGTGTCATAAATGTTTCTCAAATCCATCTACTTGTCCCTGCCCCTATTCTTGTTTCCAAGTGCAGGGCTGGGTCTTTGCAGCAGCCTCCTAAGTAAGCTTCCTGCTCTAGTCCTGCCTCTCTGATATCCATTCTTCACCCTTATCACACACTGTGAGTCTGAAGTGGAAATTATCATGTCACACTCCGATTTAACGTCCCACTCTTACGCTCAAGTATAAACCCCTAATACCAGTTAGAGGCCCTGCATAATCTGGCCCTGTTTGCCTCTCTAGCCTTAAGTCTTATCTCTTTCCTTATAAACACTGTGATTCAGTCATATTTAGTTTACTTCAGTTCCTGGAATATGGTATTGATTTAACTCTGGGCCTTTGAGTATGTTCTCTCTGCCTCCCAAATTCTTCCTCTTTCTCCTAACTTGGCAAGTTCCTACTAATTCTTCAGGCTCTAGCTTCCTCTAGAAAGCCTCTCTAAGCCCCTTAATTCTAGATAGGGGCCCCTGCTCTGCATTTTGGTGCCTTAAATTTCCTCTATTATAGCTCTTATCACACTGCATTGTAGTCTCCTATTTACTGTATCCTCCACAAGATTATAAACTCTCTGAGGGCAGAAATGTGTCAACAGCACTTCGAGTAATTCCTGACCCCTAGTTGGCACTCGGTATGTTATTTGATAAATGAATAAATAAGGCAAGGAAGGAAGGAAGGATAAGATTCCTTTTTGAGACTAGCAGAGATGAGGTTAGACAAGATCTCATCACATAGTACCTATTTAAAAAAGTACCATGACAAAATTTTTTTTAGCGTGTAAGTGCGGTGGGAAAGAAAATAAAAGCAAGGAGACTAATCAGAAGACTGTAGTACTGTTGCAGTCATGTGATCCAAAGAGCCTGAACTTGAATTGAGTCACTTAGAAAGCATAACAATTAATATGAAAGAAAGAAGAAGGCATAACAGAACTTGACCACTGGGATGCGAAGTGAAAGGCGGAATAGAAAATGCCCTTAGTGCTTTGGCATTGGTGGTACCAATGATAGAAATAAGGAAAGTTTGAATAGTAAGTTTTGTAAGGAAAAAGTTTAGAATTTTTAGGAGCTTTATATATACATATTAAATTATAATCGTGAAAAGAGTGTACTGATTTTGGAGGCAAGAAGTAACTTTTAAAATGCTTTTCAGTAAAAATACTAAGTGAAAATTGTAGTTATAAATGCAGCTTTGGAATTTGTTAATTTTAAGGAACTCACAATCTCACAAACTGCTATTTTTTGCTGGGAAGCAGTTGACACCTAAACAAAATGACTCAGTTTTGCTTGTGATTCTTGGTTGTCCTTGATATAAAAGAGTTGTAATTTTTTTTTATACTGTAGAAAACTTTACAGAAATCCATTACAAAGTAAGAATGGTTGACAATATATAAAAACATTATCTTAAACATTTATTTCGCATTTAAAGAAAAAAAGATTCATAATATAACATTTCTCCAAAAAATCTTTTTTACTGTCATTTTGACAACAGAGAATTGGAGCTTCTTTGAAAGGTCAGCAACAGAGATAGAGATTTATTTATTTATTTATTTATTTATTTATTTATTTATTTATTTATAAAGATTTTATTTATTTGACAGAGAGAGACACAGTGAGAGAGGGAACACAAGCAGGGGAAGTGGGAGAGGGAGAAGCAGGCCTCCCGCCAAGCAGGGAGCCTGACGTAGGGCTCGATCCCAGGACTCTGGGATCATGACCTGAGCCAAAGGCAAATGCGTAACAACTGAGCCACCGAGGTGCCCCAGAGATAAGAGATTTAGAAGTCATTTGTCTAAAGATGACTGATGATTCCCTAAGGATCGGTGAACTTGGTTAAGGGGAAGATTGTAGAGGGAAAAGAATGAAAAAATGGATGATTGCTGTTAAATCTTTATAATCTCTGCTGTCAAGGAGAATAATTAAGAAGTGTCAGCAAAATATAATAGAAGGGGTGATGAGAAATGAGGGGAATATCTAAATATTACGCAATGACACAGAAGTAAGTTAGTAGGAAGTGGAACCGTATTACAGTGAACCAACAAGGGAGTGAACAATTTTCTGTTCTTAGTTCTTACCTACAAGAAAGAATTACACTCGGATGGTTCTTGGCCAGAGGGAACCTCAGTGAACTTCAAATTACTTATCCTAGAATTCTAGAATATTCATATTCTGAAACTCAGCCAACAATATTGATCTTCTGAAGTTCCTCAGACTAGCATCCTCCCTGTCATCCAGCACAAACTTTGAGACTTCTGTGATTTTACTCCCCACCCCACTCTTTTCCTCATTTGAATCCTAGCCACAGGCTCAGCTGAAGCCTCCTCTAATTCATGCTGTCTTCCCTAAATCCTATAGTGATCTCTTTTGTACTCCTGGTTTTCCTTTTAACCTGAACCTTTAAAGTTTTGCTTGTATCCTTTGTCTTCCCAGGGAGACTGGAAGCATTTAAAGGACCAGATCCATGGGTCCTAGTGCTGCTTAATTCTTTGAGCACCCTCAGACCTCAATTACATTATTAAAATTGAGTGATTTGTAATAAATTATCTTTGAGGTACCCATCAGAGCTAAAGTGCTCTGGATCTTAAATACCGCATAGTGCCATGTATAAGGTAACTCCTAAAAGAATGATATTTACTGTATCTCTTGGGGAAAGTCAAAATGTGCTTGGTTGACCTGGTTACGGTGAATTCTTAATAGTTTATAATCAAAGAAAGACATTGTTTTCACCAATATCTGTTTATACGCTTTCTATAATGACAATACCTAGTGTATTGAATACATACAAATGCTGTCTTGCTAGTTTTATAAAATTATAACTCCTTTATCACTGCTGTCCTTTTATTTGTCAATACACTGTTCACTTCATTGACTTGATCATGACCTTGGTGCTCTATGGGAGCCTGTATATATAGTATTTAAAACCATGCGCCCTGCGGTTCAGTCCAGACCCTATCACTTACTAGCAGAAATGCACTCAGCTATGGCTCTGAATCTCTCTGAGCTTCAATTTCTTCATCTGTAAAAGGGGTAATAACTACCTTCCTCTTAGGGTTGATGAGAATTTAAATGACAGAATCCGTGTAGAGAGTGGAGCACAGTGCCTGGCACTCGCTAGCGCTAGATGGGGTGATCAGTCACTGTAACGAGGTTTTCTGTGATTTAACAGTGCCACAAGAGAAAAATTTGCAGTTTTCACAGGTTAATTTTATGGGTGGTATTTCTGTTAACTTTTAAAGCCATTTACACCCACTATTTTATGTGATATTTTGATCATAAAATAGTAGGTTCTTTTCATAGTTACGTAGAATCGAATTGGCTAACTTCCTTATGTTCCACTACTTATAATTTCATAGTGACTAGGTTGGTTCAATGTGGAACAAAATATCTCCTACATGGTTTTCTTTTATTATATGATGCAGGATGCTGTATCACAAAACGAATCCAGGATGCCTCTCTCTAAATCTTTAAGAGTCAAATCAGAGTTAACTACCAGGTAGGAAAAAGTCATGAAATTAAAACAGACACACAATATTCTCCAGGGGATAATTCTAAAATAAACTTTTGTAAATGATGAAGTATCCTGTGCAGCATTTTACTCCGTATGGCTGGCTATTCCTAGATTTTACTTAGAAAATATTACAAACTTGTAGCCTGACCACATTGTGTCCTAAACACTGAAGGCAAACCATATTGTGGGGATTTCATTTTAACCACAGAGAAACTGTAGCAAGTCCCAAACCACAGGACCCAAGTAAGTAGTAGATCCGGGAATAGAACTGGGAAGGCTCTGATTCGTCTTCATGTACTGAAACCACAAGGTTCTGCTGCCTCTGAACATAATGACAGATCGTCTGGTGCTGCTAGACCGTCAGGACCTGACCCATAAGGAGCGAGCTGTTCGAGGACTCTGTCTACAGGCGTGCAGCCTTTACTTTCTAAAGGCCTGTGTAGAAACCAGAGAAGGAGGGAAGGAGTCATCACAAGCACCAAATGGTTGTCGACTGATACTCAAGTTTGGGGTAATCAGTTGCTACCACAAAGTGTGCTTCATTGCTAAGGTTGTAAAAGAAAAGTAGTGATTTCTAACCAGAGAAATGCTTTTACCAGTTCTTAAAAACAGTTTAGTAATTTCTAATAAAGCTAGCTAAAGAATTTACTAGAATGGCTTCATATATATAAGGAGCATAAAAATTTTATGTTCCTTTCAAGATTTGACCCCACTCCCATGTTTTACTTTTAAGTTTTTGCTCATTTTGCCTTTAATTGATTTCCAGAGCCCTGAAATGGTTGTTTTGAAGGATTTGTTCTGCTCTACTGTTGCTGTTTGGGGAAAAATTTTCCCAACCTCCTCCCTCTGTCAGGCTTATTCCTCTTAACTATTTTATAAGGATAAAAATTCCTTGTTATTATATTTTACTGTTTTATTTTATCTTAGACTTTCTGCGGGATTATTTTCTTTCTTCCTGAAATATGCCCTTGGAAAGTTCCTTTAGTTGAAGTCTTTTGGTTTCTATTTTTTTTGAAGATGTCTTTGTTTCAACCCTACTTTAAAAAAGAACATTCTTTATTTTCATTTTTTTTTTTATCAAAGTATAGTTGAATCACAACCTTACTCTTGAAGAGTGGCTTTGGTAGACATACTATTCTAAGATGACAATTATTTTCTGGTAGGTCTTTGAAGATCCCCACTGTCTATTGCTTCTGTTGTTGCTATTAAGTAAAAAATACCGTGATTATAGAGCACTCATGTGTCAGTCTTCACACAGTGAGAACTTACATTTATCACTTAATTCTGATAAACTTATGATCATATGCCATTATTATTCTCATTTTTTTCTAGTGGAGACATAGAAGCCCAGGACAGTTAAGAATACAGAATAAGTGAGGAGGACAGGACGACACCCCAGGAGCTCTGACTCTAAAGCCTGTGTTCTCAACCACTGCCACAGCCAAGCGAATACACGAAGAGAAAGAGGAGAGATAAATATTACTAAGTATTAAAGAGATTTAAAGACTGTAGTAATTAAAACAGAAGTTTTTTTATTCTGGATAAAGAGATCAGTACACTAATCATTACCATTGACCTGTTATTACGAGGCAGTATTAACACGCTTTGCCTGTTTTCTCCTATGTAAGAGAACAATACTACTACCTGCGTCAAGGGGTGGTTGTAAAGGATAAGCAAGTGTATACAGGCACATGCGTAGTACTTAAAAGTGAAAGAATATTTGTTGCCACTACCAATAGTAGAATAAAAGAGGAAAAGCACAGAAACCAACCCTAGTATGTAACAGAATATAGTATCTGATTATAGGTGATGAAAGGAAATGACGGACTAGTGCTAGAATAGTTGGGTGAATGGTCTTTTTTCTTAAAATTCTATTCCCTAGACTTCTGGGATGTCATACTTTTCCGTGCCTTCTTCTAAACACGGGATCATTTCTTCTTTCTCCTTGATGGCATCCTCGGCACTTAAACATTGGTGTTTCCTACTACTCTGTCCTTGTCTACTGTATGTAGGTGTGTGTGCATCTGAATAAAATCTCAATCATGCTCACAGTTTTAATTACCGACTATATATACTGACTTGTAAATATATAAAACAGAAATTCTGATTATCTTTTTTAAAAAACGAAATCAAAACAACACCAGATATAGAGATTATTTCCTAAATCGATGATATCACTAGAAGAAATTTTTTATTAATATTTAAATAAATGTTCGTGGAGAAGACTGCAATAAGCATACCATCAAGGACAGCGACTATAAATAAAAAGAGAACGCTCTGACTAGATAAATATTTAGAATTCCTTCTGTAAAAACAAACAGGAACACTGTACATGATTAATGGCCAATATACTAGAGTAGGGAAACCATACGCACATGTAGGAGACAAGGGAAGAGGGCAAGATTTAAAAGGATTGGGCAACATTAGGAGTAACCACTGGGTGTAATGGAAGTGGATGCTGTCCCAGAACAAGTAAGAGGAATCCCACATAGAGCAGCAGTGGGACTCTAGCCCAGGGCGGAGGCCATAAATCTGTAATGGCTAGGATGTTCACGGCTATATGGCTTTCTCTGGCAATGCTTAGAATCTTGGCTTATCAGTAATGTTAATTTCCTTGGCCTTGGATAGGTTAGGTGGGTGGATGACCATACATATGAAGGGTCAGACAAGTAAGCTGTTCATATCAGAAATAAAAATCTGCCCAATATACTTCAAAGCTCAGCACCCTACGGTGTTAGGCCATCACTGTAGAATAAAAACCAGAATCCTAGGCTTGAATTTTAAGGTTTCCAATATAAAATTCTGACCTTTTCTTTTAGTAAGTATATGCTTACTAATACATAAGTATACATAAGTATATGTATCACCACATATACTTACATATACATAAGTATATGTATCACCACATGATAGCCAATTAGGGCTTCTTGCTATTTTTTGAAAAATGTTTTCTTTCTCAGTTTTCACCTCAATTATGTTGCTTCTAGTATTTACCTGGCTTGTAAAAACCTACATCTCTATTTTTGAAATCATAGCTATTCCTTAAAACTCCGTTCATTTATTATGTGGTCTGTGACCCCAGACAGAAACGATACCTGTCCTCTCAACATCTATAATTCCTTGTTTATACCACTTTTACATTACTTTTCATTTATTTCAAAAATATTTTTGTTTCTACTAAATTTTAAATTCTTTGATGGTGGGGACCATATTTTTGTCATTTTTTTGTTTCATAGCGCCAACACAATGCTTTTCCTGTAGTAAGTATACAGTGAATATTTGCTGAACAGACATTGTGTTATATATTTACACTAAGTAGCAAGATAGGACCTTTAAAAGAAAATGTTTGTTTCTCCGAGAAACAAACTGAGGGTTTTAGAGAAGGGGGTGGCGGTATGGGTGAGCCCAGTGATGGGTATTAAGGAGGGTACGTATTGCATGGAGCACTGGGTGTTACACACAATGAATCATGGAACACTACATCAAAAACTAATGATGTACTGTATGGTGACTAACATAACATAATAAAAATAAATAAATAAATAAATAAAATGTTTTTGTCTTTTCCGTAGGCTAATTTTAAAGGTTTATCTTTGTATGTTATTTCACGAACTTCTTCTCATGTGAATGTTTTGTCCCATAGGTATGGGATGAATTGCCTTATTCAGTTTGAAGATTTTGCCAATATAAATGCCTTTCGTCTCCTGAAGAAATATCAAAACCAGTATTGTACGTTCAATGATGATATTCAAGGTAAGCCGGATTGGGAAGGAAGTGAAGGTACAAGACAGAAGGGCCCAAATACTCCCATGAAGTTAAAGAATAGGTATAATGGGAACAATTGAATAAACTGAAAAGGTGGGAGATTGTAGACCATGAGTGAGGTATTCTAATGTATTTCCACGAAGGATCAGATCTGAGTGATGGGAAGCACCAGCATGGAACGTTGGAGGAAGACAGCCAAAGTGAAATAAGATGAATGCTATTGGAAGTGAGGTGGTCAAAGAAAAGCTTAAATGTAAGATGAGGATGATAATTTTTCCTATTCAGAGAGTTCGTATTGAGGACAAATATTCATTTGTGAAAAGACCCTATGAACTAAAATGTACTTTACAAATACAATTTTTAAAATTCATTATGCTTAAAATCTGTAGTGTGACATAGCTAGATAAATATAATGTGTTTAAAAATAGTGAACCTCTATACCTTTTGGGGCGCACTAAAGTAATTGGATGAATCTTTCCCCAGATCCTTTGTGATGTTAATCACATTGTTACTTTAGTGCCATTTTCATGACAAAGATGCTTTATGTTATTTCAACTTTGTTTTCTTCCTGTTTTATTAAATTTCTTTTTGAGTATTTATTCAAGAGAGGTGAATATTTGGAGGATTTCAAAAGGGAAGTAAAGAGTCTAATTTTACAGAGCTTATAGCCCTAACTTGAAGATACATGTATGAGAGTGTGCCTTCGATGCTGCAGACATAGATTTTGTAGACCAGTGTCTGAGTCACTTACCAGTTCATTTTGCAGTGGTCTCTCAAATCCTCACATTAGGGGCGCCTGGCTGGGTCACTTGGTGTAGAGCATGTGACTCTCGATCTCGGCGTTATAAGTTCAAGCCCTATGTTGGGTGTAGAGATTACTTAAAAATAAAATCTTTTTTT
>CM052886.1:67277475-67304296 GCA_028534135.1 Potos flavus
AGCATGGGGTCAGCCAACCGCAGGTTCCCTTTCTGTACCAGTTACTCTGCTGTGTGATGAGTTCCAGATGTGAATAAAGATTCCAGGCTTCGGATTCGGCAGGATCTGTCTGAGGATCACTCAACGCTATGTCTTGTTGCAGGAACAGCGTCTGTGGCAGTGGCGGGCATCCTTGCGGCTCTTCGAGTAACCAAGAACAAACTGTCTGATCAAACAATACTGTTTCAAGGAGCTGGAGAGGTACCGGCTTGTACAATACTTACATTCCCTTAAATTAATGAATTAAGAGTTTATCTTAATTATTCATTAATTTGAAGTTTGAGGTCTTCTTTCAGATTTTTCATGTTTTGCAGCTATAGGTTTTATTGAAAGATTCCCCAGTTAAGTATTGAGGCCTATTCGTTTGTCTTAGGAGGCTACAGTATAGAGGAACTGTGATACTTCCCACGATCTTAACATTTCTAGAGATTATCAAATGGTGGCGTGGGTTTTCGTTTTGCATATTTTGCGGGAACAAAATGTTTACATTTTGTGATGATGTATAAAAGCCTATAAGTATTTAAGCTATTATATCTGACACTTTTAGTATCCTCCAGTGGCACATATGAAAGTTTTCTTAATTTGACTCACGAGTCAGTGCTCACATATATAAATGTATGCAAGTTTTTAAGAAAAAAAAATATTTGAATTGGAGACTTGTTGTGCATTATAACTGTTCACATGCGAAAGAACCAAAATATTTACAGTTGCTGGAAGGAGACGGCACTGAGGCTGTCTTTTGCTATGAGTTAATCATTTGAAAGAAGAAAACTAGATTCCAGCGATAATTCACCCCCTAAAATAGAAATAAAATGTCAGTTGAGTTTGAGCTTCTTATGAGGAAACTGGCCAAATATGTTTAGAATTAAAGGGTGTAATGAATGGAGAAATACTTTGTGAGTATATATATTTTAAGAAGCTTCAGATTTTCAAATTGAATATGATTAAATGTATTACACTGGTAGAAATTGTGTATATCGTGTTGGTTTTGATTTTACTTGTTCTTAAAATGAAATACGCAAAGCTAAAATTTAAATGCCAAGATGTAAATATGAAAAAGTATTCAGAATGTAAATCACGAGTTCATTTTCACATCAAAATAAAAATCAAGGATAAATTACATCTTATTAAAATTTGAGTTTTTTATTTGTGTATCTGTTACATGCTGTATTTACTTTTAGTCAACTTCTTTGAGTTCAAATTCTTTGAATTTCCAAAGGGTTTTTGATGAATGGTACAGGCCGCTTCTTGATACTCAGCAGGGCAGAGGTATTCATGGTTGGATGATTCAAAACTGGCGCTTGTTTGTCCCTGAAAAGGTTTTGGACATTCACAGATTATCACAAAATTTATCAAATACCAAAGAAGTCGATTCCTTTAATCTTGCAAGAGATTTCACAGTACTTTCTTTGTCCCAATTAATAGAGTAAATAAATGCTTGGGGACAGAGAATTTATGTGTTTTATTCTGTTGCCTAATTGGTCAAGTTCCCATCCAAATGACCAGGCTTCATTCTTCAAATTCAATTAGAGGAGCTGGAGCCCAACAATAAACAATACAGTCCAATAAGCAAAGCTGACCAGGCCATTCTTTTAAGTTCAATATTTTCTCGTTGGAGCAAATCTTAATTGCATTAACAGGATTTTAGATAATGACAGTCAAGGATATCACTGGTTTATCTGTAGCTAAAGAGCAAGCCACATAATAGTGGTTCTGTTGTGATAAGAAGAGTAAGTAATTGTCCCATTAGCTTGCCCCAAAATGTGACAAAAATACTTTGCTCCCAGTATAAATGAATGAATATAGCTGTTAGGTCAGTGGAGCCATTTTGTTCTTTCTTATTAACAAAGATAAAATGGAGTGAAACGTAACTTTTGATAAGTTATTATGTGGAACAACTTTTTAAAGTTTTGTTTTCATAACTTCCTTCTCAGGCTGCTTTAGGGATTGCACACCTGATTGTAATGGCCATGCAAAAAGAAGGTTTACCAAAAGAGAAAGCCATGAAAAAGATATGGTTGGTTGACTCAAAAGGATTAATAGTTAAGGTAAGAATTTGTCATTTTCAACTGAAGAAAAATTAATGTGCCACTCTGGGTGCCCATCTCAAAGATGACTACTACTTCCACTCATCCTACCCCCCACACTGTGTTAAAAGAGTAGCCATTATACCTGAATGACCATGTTGTACAATAATATTGATACTCTTCTGAAAAAGAAGACTGGCTCAGCTACAGAATCGGCCTGTGAAGTATGGGAGCCCCTTACAACTCTATGGGTTGTCAGTGCATTTGAATTTCCAGACGAGGCAGTTTGATGCTGAAACACCAAGGTTAGCTCCTGTTATTAAGGGCTGTGTGTCAAATTGCACACTAGCTAGGAAAAAAAAGAACAGATGACGAAATAGCTACTCTTTTGCCTGCTACTTTCTCTTGACTAAATTCCTGAGGGTTTGAATGGGAATTCTGAGAAGCGCTTTAATAAATGGGCTGTTTCAATGTTAACTACAAGGTTGTTTCCTCAGCTCTAATAGAGATAACAGGACCTGCTTTGTAAGCTATTGTGAGAACCAAGTAAGTCTAGATAGGTTGACCATGTTGCTACATAGTTATAAGGCATTAATATTACTTATACATTAATATTACTTCTAGTTACAAGGCATTAATATTACTGCACATTAAGCACTCTTCCTTAAACTGCCAGAAAAAAATACTTGTGAATTCCCTTTCTACATGAACGTGAATATGTAAAATAACCAGTGATCTGCATAGACTTAAGGAATTTAATATAGAAGCAAATGTGAAGGTGTACAAACTTTCTGGAAAACTGACTTTTGTGTATCCAAAGCCTTTAAAAGTTCATGCTTCTGATCCAATAGTTTCCATTGTAAGAATATATCTTATAGAGATAGAGATGTACACAATGTTTTATTTTTTTTCTTTTTTAAAGTTTTTATTTAAATTCTAGTTAGTTAACATACAGTGTAATATTAGTTTCATGTGTACAATGTGGTGATTCAACACTTACATACACCTGGTGCTCATCACAAGTGCACTCCTGAGTCCCCATCACCCATATCACCGATCCCCCGCCCACCTCCCCTCTTGTAACCATCAGTTTGTTCTCTATAGTTAAGAGTCTCTTTCTTGGTTTGCCTCTCTCTCTCTCTCTTTTTTTCCCTTAAATTTCTCTCTTTTTTGTTTCTTAAATTCCACACATGAGTGAAATCATATGATATTTGTCTTTCTCCAACTTACTTATTACACTTAGCATAATACTCTTTAGCTCCATCCATGTTGTTGCAAATGGCAAGATTTCATTCTTTTTTATGGCTGAGTAATATTCCATTATATATACATAAATCTGTTTGTATGTATGTATGTATGTATACATACACACACACAGATGCCACATCTTTTTTTATCCATTCATCAGTCAATGGACATTTGGGCTGTTTCTGCAATTTGGCTATCATAAGTAATGCTTCTATAAACATCAAGGTGCATGTATCCCTTCAAATTAGTATTTTTGTATTCTTTGGGTAAATACCTAGTAGTGCAATTGCTGGATCATAGGGTAGTTCTATTTTTAACTTTTTGAGGAACTTCCATACTGTTTTCCTCAGTGGCTGCACCAGTTTGCTTTCCCACCAACAGTGCAAGAGTGTTCTCTTTTCTCCACATCCTCAACAACACCTGTAGTTTCTTATATCGTTGACTGTAGCCAATCTGACAGGTTGAGGTGATACCTTATTGTGATTTTGATTTGTGTATTTCCCTGAATGAAATTGCCTCTGGGTCAGGCACTGTACTAGACTCTGGGGCTCAGTAATTCCCTTGATCTCAGGAGGCTCACAGACTAGTGGGAAAAACTCAAGCTAAAAGTTATGTCTCTACATTAGAATGTTATAGAAATATGTTCTTGGTGCCAGGGGTGCCCTGGAAATGATGTTCGCAGCTGCACTGATGAGAAGAATGGGCATGCGGAGGAGGGTTCCTAGAAAAGGGGTCTCTTCACCTCAGTTTGAAAGGAAGAGTTAGGAGTTATTCTTGAATCTCCATGGACATCTTAAATGTCTCCTATCTGAAAGTGAGACAAGGGAAGTATAATGGCAAGTTCACTAGGAGATCTTGGCTGAACCTGCAGATCATGTCTATCATCTCTCTGTGTCTTCAAAGACTTGCATAGTGTCTAACACATAATTGACAATAAATATTTTGTTAATAAATGAATTGATTGATGAATGGCCTTCCAGGCAGAAGAACAGCATTTGCAAAAGAAGATATTTCACTGTAAGAGGCATTTAGGGATTAGATTTGAAAGGAAGCAAATGACTGACCAGTGACGAAGGCTTTTCTAAATCCGGACAATGAGCAATTGAAGGATTGGTATACTTAGTAACCACTAAATATGGAAGGAGGAGTAGGATAGGGTACAGGCAGTAATCTAGCAGGACTCCTTGGGTGTCTGGATAAATGATGTGCCCATTACTGTAGAAAAGGAATAACGAACAGATCATGTTTAAGAGAAAGATAATGTGATTCAGTTTGGACATAGCAAGTTTAAGATACCTTTGCAGATCTCATGGAGATGTCCCCTTGGCAATCAGAGGTACGAGGCAAAAAAAAGAGGTACAAGACAGACGCTCAGGATAAGGGTCTGGGCTCCTGGAGATAGAGATTTTGGGAATATCTGCATGTAAAAATTTGGAGCCATGGGAAAAGATATCAAATTGCATTGTGTTTAGGGATGTGATACATGTAAATATCTAAAAAAAAAAAGTTGAAAGTCTGTGACTGTGGATTTCTTTTGTGATTTCTAATGACATTTTTATATGAAATCTTTATAGAAAATATACAGATTTTAGCATCTCAAATAATCTTAGTGTAGATTTACTGAACTGAGACTCTAAATTCCATAGATTATAATACTTGGAATAACTGCGAAGTTTGTTGCCTAGACCTAATCAGTCACTCTTACCTCATGTCTTTTACTTGCCAAAATAAAGAACTGCATATATTCTGCTTGCCAAGATAAAGTTACATTTTAAAAGGTTGTTATATATTTAACAGCTTGTGTGTTATTTAATATAAAAGAAGCATGAAGCTTCAATTAACCACTTTTTCTTTCAAGTTTTTAAAAAGTCAAAATTATGTTGATTTTTGTTGCAGAACTAATAAGTCTGAGGGTAACTAGTAAATTAATGTAATCTTGCTTTCAGATTTACATGATTTTTTGTTCGTTATCCTTTATCCTTGGTATTTTCACAACCTCTCCTGAGAACCAATAAGAATCATTTTATTAATTTTATTAATCTGTCATGTAATTTTTTATAATACATAAAATATAACAAACTCCTTCACTTTTTAAAGACATAAAACCAAAAACTAAGAAGTATACTGTGTGGTTGCCTCGTTTATGGAATTCCATCATCATCAGACCAGATGATAATTATTCTGGCAGTGAAATGGTATTGGCAGTCTGCAAGAAGGGCCCTGTCTATAGATGCAGAGAGGGGCTGGATTCAACTCTGATAAACTGATGATCTGATAGCAGAACCGGGCCAGTGCAATGGGGCAAAATATTCAAGCAGGCATGGATTCCAAGAGAAGGCAAATGAAAACACTTGTGGAAGAGGTCTTCTAGTGCCTGTGTGTAGTAAGGAATAAATATTTATCAGTAGCAATCCATAGTTAATTTTTTATACCTGTCCTGGGCCATGAAATGCTAACCCCAAATCTTGAGGTCTTTGCTCCCTATCCTCTCCACCCACACCAGAACATCTGTGCTTTTGAGAAAGGTAGTAATTCAGTATGGTTAGCCATATCTTCTGTCCTCTCCTAAGAATCAGCCCAAAATAAGGGGGTAGGGGAGATTGAAGAAATAATAACACTCAAAAAGAAATTCTCAGCTATCCATAATACATTTGGTATAATTAAAGACTCTTTAAAAAAAGAAAGAAAGAAAGAAAGAAACACACAGGATTTGGGATTTCTCCAATAAGAAATGCCCAAGTGCACTTTACCAAAAGAAGGCAAAAGCATTTCAGTAAGGGATCCTGGAAGCGGGAATGAGCAGAAAAGAAATCTTCTATATCCATATCCAACTGACAGGAGCAGCGTAAAGAATATGGATTCCAAATCAGATTTTGAAAGAAGGAGGAAAGTGAGCCATTGGTGCAGAAAATAGAAGTCCGAAGGTGTACGCAGTGCCTTAATATTGCCAGACCTAGAGGTCACATTCCAGTAGCTTATTCATCTAAACCAGATCTTTTTTTTTTTAAGATTTTATTTATTTATTTGACAGAGAGAGAGATCACAAGTAGGCAGAGAGGCAGGCAGAGAGAGAGGGGGAAGCAGGCTCCCCGCTAAGCAGAGAGCCCGATGTGGGGCTCAGTCCCAGCACCCTGGGATCATGACCTGAGCCAAAAGCAGAGGCTTTAACCCACTGAGCCACCCAGGCGCCCCTAAACCAGATCTTCAAATCAACTTTGAAAATGGTATAGCAATTACTTGAGAGACCGTTACTTTTGTCTTTTGATTCTTCTGTTTTTGGCAAGTAGAGGCTTTCAGTAGCGCTAGTATTCCATTTCATGGTTCCTGGCCTTCCTAAGTCACCAGCTAGAATCAAGCCTTTGGGGGAGAGGCTGTGGGTAATCTGTGTTTCTTACTGGGTGGATGTCTTCTGGTCGAGATCTGGCTTTGGTTGCTGGGAGCTGCCCGTGCTGTTGCTGCAATCCAGAAAGTACAGTGTTCAGGCTGAAAGCATACACCTTTGCCTTTCATACAATGGTTATCCATCTTCTTTGTGATTTGCTTCTCATTCCAGGAAATTTAGGGGATTTAAACTACATCAAATATTTTTCATTATATCTAAAGTTGTCAGTCAAAAAAAGCAGTACTAGAAATCTGTGATTAATAATTTGTTGTTCTGCAGCTTTTCTTCTTGAGTAAGAGAAAAAGTATTTTGTGTGTTTTTGAAAACATATCAAGTATCTTTTTAAAATGCATCTGGTAGAAATCTGATAAATCATTTGGTGCAGTGATTCTCAAAACTGGTCATCATCTTTGTCACATGGGAGATTTAAAAATATATATATATTATGCACAGATTCCAGAGCCTCCTCCTGGACTTGAATTAGAATATCTGAAAGCAGGGCTCAGGAATCTCTCTTTCCTGAGGTGAGTCTGGTGCTTAGTTAGCTTTGGAAAGTTCAGATCTGGCTCACTTTCATCACAGTGTCATCATACTAATCCAGACTGTTTCTATAGATGGAGAAATCAACATCCATGGAAGTCTCAAAGGACATGCCCTAGGTCATACGTGAAGGGAAGAGCCTGGGGACTGCGATCCTGAGCCTTAGTCCCATGTTTTCTCTCCAGCATTTGTAGATGGTGTTTTTTGTGTCTCACTGGGAAGCTTTTATTTACTTTTCTGAATATCATGAGAAGTTTTCAGGAGTAACATAAATTTATTTGCTGTTGGCTATTAGAATCCATTCTGCTACTAATGATTTATTCATGTCCCTAGCCAACAAAATTTATCACAAATTAATGGTATATTGACAGCAATCAAGAATTGTGTGGACAGTATTGTAGAATACATTCAAAATTTTATTTTTTAAAAGATTTTATCTGCTTGACAGAATGAGAGAGAGAGAGGGAGTACAAGCAGGGCGAGCAGCAGGCAGAGGGAAAAAGAAAAGCAGGCTCCCACTGAGCAAGGAGCTTGATGTGGGGCTCGATCCCAGAACCCTGGGATCATGACCTGAGCCGAAGGCAGACGCTTAACCTACTGAGCCATCCAGGCGCCACTACATTTAAAATTTTTAAAAATTTACAGTTTTGGATAATCTGACACAGCTCTCAGGAAAATACTTTGAACCACTGAATTAAGAAAATGGGGATCATGTCTGTCACTTTCAGATTACTCAGTGTCTTCTAAACTCAGTTTACATCACGGATGTGCAGGTCCACATTCAACATAACAGACCAGACCCCCTTCTTTTGTTTGCATTTTACAGCAGCACAATTCATACAGTACCAAGTTGAATTCAGTTATTTCAGCTGCTAAGAAAATCATTTCTAAGACTTTTATGCTAATTTTATTTTCTCACGTGGGAGGCTACTTCTTGCCTTGGTGATCTAATGAAAATGAATAGATTTCCATTTTTATAGAGATCATATGTGAATTTATTTTAAACTGTGTACCAGAAGCAGTTTGGATGTATTCGCCTTGTCACGTAGTTTGTCAGTAGTTGAACGGTCAAGAAGTGTTTTCTCAGACTGAGAACACCAGATGCTTTCAGCAAACCTTCAGTGTGAGCTCCTGATTCTTCTACTTCATGCTTTGGGCCCGGCTGTTTTCCCATGGATTGTGTGGAATCTTACCGTTTGGCAAGCCCAAGCACTTTTTAAAGTAAACAAAGCAGTGGCGTGTTTTCCTCTTTTTTAGTCTTTCTTATTCCTATTCTGTCGATAATTCTGAAAATCTTCTAGATGTTCTTTTCTCTTACCATCCTTTCTGTGGGGTTTCTCCTTTCTACTTGAAGTAAACCACAGGGGAAGACTGATTATATTTTACTGATGTTAAAGAAGAACACGTGATAGTAGAATGCAATAACACAACATTTAAAGCCAGTCTGGGAAGCGTGGTCTTCCTTGACCATATTCAACATTGGTTATTCCAGTGCAGTTTTCAGTTCTATGGTGTTCAGAGGGGAACAAGAGCATATGAGAGTTCAGTTGAGCCACTAACCGATGATAGGGAAGAGAGATGGATTCAAGTAGAAATGTAGATTAAAAACATCAGGGTTCTTCACTTGGGAAAGGAGACAGTATGATTCAGTATCTGTTTTCAAATATGCAAAATGTTATTTTATTTTAAAATATTTTATTCATTTATTTGAGAGAGAGAGAGAAGGAGGGAGGGAGGGAGGGAGGGAGACCGCAAGTGGGGGTAGGAGCAAAGGGAAAGGGACAAGCAGACTCCATGCTGAGTGTCGGAGTTCAATGGTGGGCTTGACCACATGACCCTGAAATCATGATCAAAGCCGAAACCAAGAGTCAGATGCTTAACAGACTGAGCCACCCAGGCACCGCCCCTACACAAAAGATTATTTACGGGCAATGATACAAAATTGAACAAAAAGAAATTGTATTAAATTGCAGTGAGCAGGAGTTTGGGAATAAAAAACAATTGTTTAAGTATAGAGAAATGGTAGAATTTACATTGCTATGAATCTTGAAAAATTTCTTGGTTTTAATGTTTTGCTCATTGGCCTTCCCAGAAGATAAGGTTTGTCAAGGCAGTTTCTTCCTGATTGTGTGTGTGCTGTTTTCAGATATGAAATGAAGAGACTACTAGCCTAAACGTATGGATTGGTTAGATTTTAGGTTAAATTGCTATACAAGGAGGCCCCAAAATATGGAAACTTAAGTTAAAATTTATTTCTTTGTCACCTAATAGTATAGAGGTAGGCAGAAGAGAGGCATCTTTGTGTCCATCATCTATCCCTGGGTACAAAGAAGCCTTCCAGGTCTCATTGTCCCAGGCAGCTGGGGAGAGAGGGTTGGGAAAGGACGAGAGGAGAGGTGGCTGGGTCAGAGTTGCACACATCACTTTGACTCCATCCTTTTGACCAGAGATAGTCTCATGCCACTCTAGGCTGCAAGGAGTCTAAGAGAGAGTCTCTACCTGGGTAGCGATGTGATTGGCTAAAACTTGGAAATCTTATCACAAAGGAGTGAATGAAAAAAAAATTTTTTTTTTTTAAAAAAAGGAGAGATTGTACACCTAAAAATTTAAGATTTCATATTGTGTTTTCACAATAATATAATTTAAAAAAATAAACAAAACAAACAGGAGAACATGAGATTCCTGGCTGGCTCAGTCAGAATAGCATGCAACTCTTGATCTTGGGGTTGAGAGCTTGAGCCCCACACTGAGTAGAGATTACAAAAATAAAACTTAAAAAAAATAAAATTAAAAAAGGAGAGTACGAATATTGGTGGACAATTAGGGTTCTCTACCATAGATGAAAAGGGTTTCAGGATTTGGATATAAAATTAATATGACATTTTCAGGGGGTGCCTCGCTGGCTCGGTCAGTGGAGAATGTGACTTTTGGTCTAGGGGTTGTAACTTCGAGCCCCACACTGGATGTAGAGATTACTAAAAAATAAAATCTTAAAAAAAAAAAAGTAATATGACATTTTTAGATACTATAGTAAATTTATTGAATTATATTTGCATAATACTTATACTTTGTCAGGTGGAAAATAGACAAGACCAGTAGGCAAACCCTGTGATTCATTCTCTTCTCTACGAGTTAACGCATTTTCCCAGCAGCTCTCAAGATTACATAACATTGTGTTGAGGTGACTCTAGCCAGTTTAGAGTAATTTGAATAATTATCCTGAGATCTTTTTCTGTTAGAGAACATAGCGCACATTAAAGTTCCCTTGTCCATAAAAACATTCCGAAATGCAAATCTCTAAACCTTAGAAGAAGTAGACACATGGGGTGCCTGGGTGGCTCAGTCCGTTAAGTTTCTGCTTTCGGCTCAGGTCATGATCCCAGAACCTTGGGATCGAGCCCCATGTTGGGATTCCTGCTCAGCAGGAAGCCTGCTTCTCCCTCTCCCCGCCTGGCTCATGTTCTCTCTCTCTCTCTCTCTCTCTCTCTCTCTCTCTCTCATAAATAAACTCTTTAAGGAAAACAAAAGAAGAAGTAGACGCAGGGCTGAATGTTCAGGAATAGTTGTAATGCGTATCTGCATTAGCAAGGGAACTGCTGTAACTGCGGGCTGGAGAATCAGGGTCTCAGCCACAAACAGGAAAGCTGCCGAATATGGTGGCCGCCACCACCACCATTACTTAGGCCTCACATGGGTGGTGGGCTAGACACTAGAGACTCCCGCTTTTGCCTGAAAACCAACAAGCACTACCACAGGCTTCGGGAAGAGCATTGTGGCCACTGCTTCATGATGTGCATTTTCTCCCTCAAGGTCCTTTGAAAGTACCTCAGCTTGGTGACTGCTGTGTTGAAAGTAGAAACTCTGGCTGCAAGATCTAGTTTAGCCCTTTAGTCTCAAGTGTGCAGGAACCATGCTAGAAACAATTTGGAGTTTTGTAGTGTTTGCCATATAGAGCCTTGGGTAGATGTTAGTCTAACTTCTTGCCTTTATACTTGAAATTGAGTATATGCATTTCTGGGAAAGAGCAATAAGCCAAAACTACGTCGTGTTTAGTTTAGAATGCTGGCAGCTAAAAGTTATTATTCCCAGGAAATATGTCTCCCCAAGCTGCAACTTTATTTAGTACCTGTCCTAGAAATTTCATTGTTGTGAGAACAAAAATAGTCATGAATTTTAGCTTATACTATTTCCAGAAATAGTTCAGAAATAATTTAGTTAAATACTGTAACTCTCAAATGGTTCCAAGTTCTTATTCCTTTCCAAGACCAAAATTTTTCATTCTTTTCCAATAATGCAAGATTTTTTTTTAAAGATTTTATTCATTTATTTGACAGAGAGATAGCGAGAGCAGGAACACAAGCAGGGGGAGTGGGAGAGGGAAAGCAGGCTTCCCGCCAAGAAAGGAGCCCGATGCAGGGCTCTATCCCAAGACCTGGGGTCATGACCTGAGCCCAAGGCAGATGCCTAACGACTGAGCCACCCAGGTGCCCCACAAGCTTATTTTTTTGGCCAAATAAGTAAGCAGTAATAAGAGCATTGAGGTAGCAGATAGATTGTAAAAGCATTACTTTCATTAAATCGTTTCAGGAAAAGGAACCTCTTACCCAATAAGTAAGCAGTAATAAGAGCATTGAGGTAGCAGATAGATTGTAAAAGCATTACTTTCATTAAATCGTTTCAGGAAAAGGAACCTCTTACCCCAAAACAACAGATAAGAACAATGAGTAAAAAGAAATGATGGAATGTATAATCAAAATTATAACTATCCCCTGTATCCAAAAAAAATTATCCCCTGTCTCACTCAGCTATTGCCACAAAATCTCAGTGACCTACAACAATAATAATTCATTTCTCACACACCCGAGGGTTAGGTGAAGTAGCTCTGATAATGTTGTCTGGGTGGCTCTAAGTCATAGGTTGGGCCCAGGTCTTTTTTTACGAGGTTTTCATCCACTTTGGGCCAGCTGGCTAGCCAGGTGACACACTTTTAAAGCACAAATAGCAAAGGCACAAGAGAATAAGCAGAAACACCAATTACTCTTAAGGCCTAAGCTTGGAACTGGCACATTCTCATTTCAGCGTACATTTTATTGACCAAAGAAATTACATGTTCAAGTCCAAAGACAAGGGCTTGGAAAGTATAACTGCCTTTTGTGGAAGGAACTGTGAAGTTACAGTGCAAAGAACACTGACACAGGAAATGGATGATGAGGAATTGGGGCCTGAGTCAAAGTCTGAATTATCAAAATATTTGGAGGGAATTCTGAGGTACTCCAAATGCCTCTGTTTTTTCATTTGTGACTAATAAATTATCATTAAACCTAGCCTTTGTGGGCGCCTGAGTGGCTCAGTCGTTAAGCAGCTGCCTTCCGCTCAGGTCATGATCCCAGGGTCCTGGTATGGAGCCCCACATCAGTCTCCCTGCTCAGCAGGAAGCCTGCTTCTCCTTCTCCTACTCCCCCTGCTTGCATTGCCTCTCTCGCTGTGTTTCTCTCTGTCAAATAAATTCTTAAAAAAATCTTTAAAAAAAAACAAACAAAAAACCTAGCCTTTATTTATATACTAGGATAATATTGAATTAGTCTCTGTAATTGAGATATGTAGATGAAATAAATTTCCTGGCTGAGAAGCTAAGAGATGAGGATGAGGGCACCAGGTAGCCCCTCCCCACAATTTGGTGAAAGTTGTAAAGATTTCAGTATTATCGTACATTTCTCTGTATTATTAAAAGGGAATTTTTTAAAAATCTTGTCTCGTAAATACAGAAGAAAAACTGAGAATATGTAGTGTATACTCATGAAATCAGTCTAGGTTTGCATAAACTATTTGTTGTTGGACCTATGACTGATTTTTAAAAGCCTATGATAATAGATAGGTCTTATTGAACAATTTGATGCTTCCTGATAAAAGTGGAAACTGAATTTATATGGCGCTTTTGACTTTTCTTAATAGACAAGATGAGTATGACCTAACTGTACTCAATTTAATATTACTGGAGTCTGGAATGTTCTCTCAAGTGAATATGAAACAGCTTCAAATTTGATTCTGAATGAAGTAAGATTTTTTTATTGATATATAATTGACATATCATTTTGTGTCAGTTTCACAACATAATGATTAAAATTACTGTCAAGAAGAAAAAAAGTCATAATTATAACTTTGGTACATTTTTTGCAGTTATCACCATTAGTCATTTCTTAGTTCGAAGAGGTTATTTATCTTACATTTTCTTCTGAGACACTGTGAAAAATAATCTTAACACTGACTAGAAAAGATACGTGTATACCCATGTTCACTGCAGTGTTATTTACAGTAGCCAAGACAGGAAGCATCCCAAGTGTCCAATAGGTGAATGAATGGATTAAAAAAAAAACCATGACACACACACACAATGAAATATTATCTTCACAATAATTTTGATTATGACTACAACTAATGTTGAGCTCTTGTTAAAAACTGGCACACGCACACAAAAAGAAAAACCTGGCATAATCCTGAGTATTTTATTTATTTTTTTAAGATTTTAAAAATTTATTTATTTTAGGGAGGGAGAGTGAGCTTGAGCAGGGGGAGGGGCAAAGGGGAGGAGAAGAGGGAAAGAATCCCAAGCAGACTCCATGTGTATTTTAAAAACAGAAATAGGGGTGTGCTCAGTCAGTTAAGTATCCAACTCTTGATTTCGGCTCAGGTTATGATCCTCAGGGTTATGGGATCCGTATGGGGCTCCCTCAGTGGGGATTCTTCTTCTCTCTCTCACTCTCCCTCTGCCCTTCCCTCTGCTCACACACACTCTCTCTCTAAAATAAATAAATCTTTAAAAACAGAAATAAAATGGTAATAACCTTTCAAAACAAGAAAATTGTACCATCTTCAGGGGTAACAATTTATAAGCAATCTGACATATACCATTTAAAGACAAATGTACCAAAACGAACATACCATTTTTAAAGCTTTTTCTTCAGGACTGTGCTGTGCTGTATTACTGGAAAGACTGAGTGCCAGCATCTGCCTTGGGCAAGTCCCTTAACATCTCAGAGCCTCTGTCTCCTCACGTAAAATGACTCTAATTACTTGCCCTACTTTTTTTTTTTTCTTTGAGATTTATTTATTTGAGAGAGAGAGAGTGCATGCCTGTGAGCAGGGCAGAGGCAGAGCCGGGGTGGGGGCGGTGGCAAAGGGAAAGAATCTCAAGCAGACTCCCCACTGAGCGCAGAACCCAGAAGGGGCTCCATCTCATGACCCTGAAATCATGACTTGAGCCAAAATCAAGAGTCTGACACTCAACTGACCAAGCCACCTAGAAACCCCGTAGTTGCCCTACTTCTTAAAATTGTTGAGGGGATCATATGAAATATATGAAAACAACTTGTAAGTCATAAAGTACCATGTAACATCAGGCAGGGCTTTATTATTTTAAGTCAAAATCTTAAAAATTTGCAGCTAGAAAATTATAATCAGATGTCTCCTAGATAATACATGACACATTCATAAAACATTAAGATAAAAATACGCAAAGCTAGTTCTTGTTCAGAAAATCAAACTATGGTATAAATATGGCATTAAGTCTTATTTTTATTCAATGGTATGCAGTTTGGAAGTGCTGTGGCTAAAGCCAGCTCTGCATTCTAAGACACTGTTATTTAACACAAATAATGTTTAGTAAATGATATTTAAATGACATTGCATATTGCCATTTATTAGTGCCGGTTTCTCACCAATGTCTAGTCAAGAAAGGGAAAGACTTAAATTTGTTCACTGTTACATCCCCATTGCCTAGAACATTGCGTAAGACACAGTATTTGTTGAAAGACTGAATGAAAGAATACTCCGATAATTGGAGAAGAGAGTTTAAGGACAGCTATAACACATGGCGCATGAAGGTGTTGAGCCCAAATACCAGTAATATGTGTAATATTCTGAAATTTCTTTGGCTCACGTATGTTTGGCAGATTTAACATTTCTTTTTATTTGCTTTACTTAGGGACGAGCTGCCTTAACACAAGAGAAGGAGGAATTTGCCCATGAACATGAAGAAATGAAGAACCTAGAAGTCATTGTTCAAAAAATAAAACCAACTGCCCTCATAGGTAAACTTCTCCCTCTTTGTAGTAAACCCCACCCTGACCCCATTTTGGCCTGATTCATTTCCCTACTGATTTTTGAGGCATAATTTAGCTTTTTGAGATTTTAACCTTTGGAATTCACCAACACAATTACACATTCCCTGAATCAATAGTACCCCATGGACACCTAGATTTGTAAATTTAGTACTTACTGTCTTCTCAGTCTTACCAATTCCAGCCGAAGTGGGGGCCCCCTCTGCTAACTCGGTCAACCTATCGATCCTTGGCATAATCAACTCTCCAGCAGGCTTGATTACTCCAGATAGACAGTAGTTCTCAAATGGGAGTGATTTTGCGCTCAGAGAAACATTTGGCAATGTCTGGAGATGTTTTTGGTTGTCACAACTTTGGAGGGGTTGGGGGTAGGGTGGTCAGGGCTACGGACATCTAGTGGGTAGAGACTAGGGGTGCTGCTCAACATCCTAAAATGCACAGGAAAGCCCTGCCCCCCCAACAAAGAATTATCCAACCTAAAATGTTAATATCCCAGAGGCTGAGAAACACTGAACTCACTGGACCCTCCTTGAAGACAGGGACCATACTTATATTCCTCATAGCACTGAACACAGTAGCTTACACAACGCATGTGCACATATGATCTTTATTAATTATATATTAAATATATATTTATTTAATATTGAATAAATATATTAATATTTATTTAATTAATTTGTTTAATATCAACTATATATTAATACATAATGTGGTAAAAAACTCAGCCAGAGTTATAAAACTTTATGCCTTATTTTGTGTGGCTATAATGTTAGTCTTTACTTTGTATCGTACTTCATTCCTAGAAGCTCTTGCGAAACAGGTCACAGTATGGAGAACAATGCTGTTAATTATAATAAAAGCAAATACTCTATAACAGAAACTGTTATAAGCCTTTATTGCTGTTTTTTTTTTTTGTAAAATACTGTATTAGGAATATTATTTTTTTCCATTTCCATTATGCTAATTGCTTTATTCTTCTGTTAGGATTCTTTCACTGAGTGATACTTAAATTTTACAATTGAATTGGATGATTGTCTTAAGTGTTAGCACTGGTTTATAAAACATAATTACTTGATAGCCTCAGAGACTGGAATATACTCACAGAATTGTTCATAGAGAGATAATATATATTAGGCACATTTTAATTTCCTTATATAAATGTTTATAATCAAAATACATAGTGAATGGGTCACTAACTCAATGTATTATGAACCAAATGTTATATCTGATCTTTTGTATAGATACTTGTAGATTTGTAACCCTAAAGATCATTGGCATTAACAAACTTACCTCTTTTTGTCACTTTAATGCAAATATTCTGTATTTTGTTTAGGGTCTATTAGAAAGTGACCTGATGTGTCTCATTGTTTTGAGGGCAGGGACTTCTTAGATTAATTAACCAATGATAGTCTATTCACTGGTTTCTCATTTCTACATTAGGAGTTGCTGCAATTGGTGGTGCATTCTCAGAACAGATTCTCAAAGATATGGCTGCCTTCAATGAACGGCCTATCATTTTTGCTTTGAGTAATCCAACTAGCAAAGCAGAATGTACTGCAGAGCAGTGCTATAAACTAACCAAGGTAAAGCAAAAGTATAACTGATTTCTTCCCCCCACCCCATCCCCGAGCTCCGCCAATGCTGGTGCAGACTCTGATATTTTAATCATCTAATTCTTATTCCTTATAGGGGAGCCAAGGAGACCTAAGGTTCTTACCACTTAATCTTTAAAAATGAAACAACCAAGATTGAAAGAAAAGTGAACAAGTCAGAAGGGATAAGAGCTATTTCCTTTTCTAGAATGCTGTTGTATAAATCCTCCTCTTCAGTAAAACAAAATAAGCTTTGCAGTGTTTTTTGATAATTTTTCTCAAGTGATTTGGGTTCAATCTAAGATTGAAGTATGAAAGCTAAAAGGGAAAAAGTTTGATTCTAGATGCTTATGAAAATAACTCTTAACGAGCTATTTCTGAACATTGAAGCATACAGTATAAAACCACAGTCTTATTTTTGCTTTGCTAAATCCTGGGTTTGGATTTTGATGCCACGGGTGGTACTTTTGGGCAGCCATTTTGACATCCAGCCAGGTTGGGATAGGAGTCCTCAGAGCTTCAGTACTTTACTGTTTCTTTAAAAATGGCTTATTTTATACTGTGTTTGTATTAATATATACTTGACTGATGGGTTGACAAGAGCTTTCTTCCCTTTAAAGACTTGAAAATGTCATTACAACAAAATAGACGTTGAGTCATATATATCTAGCACATTTATTTTGGAAATAAATCCAAAATGAACTAGAGAAGGTAAACATAACACGAAATTAAGTCACTGCGCTAATTAGAACTTGATGGCTCTGCTTCTTTAATATTATAACCTTAAATGCTCATTATTAGAATTGTTGAAATTGTTGGCAAGGAGCTACTCCGTTGTTTATCTCTCTTATTTGGGATGGCATCAGTGTCCTCAATAATTTTAATTTTCAACCCATCTCTAGATTGAGGAATTTGCCTGGCATCCCCTCGGTAGTCCTCAAGTCTTTACGAGGGAAAACAAGTTCCTCTGGGCAATAAAATTTTAGCACGGTGCATTGCACATGGTAGGCACATAATA
Source organism: Potos flavus (assembly GCA_028534135.1). NCBI lineage: Eukaryota > Metazoa > Chordata > Mammalia > Carnivora > Procyonidae > Potos > Potos flavus. The sequence continues at coordinate 67,295,439 of CM052886.1, forward strand.
AATAAGTGTTTGTGTAATTATTTTGTCATATATGTCAGTAGGTATGAAGAGTTTAGAGACTCACCAGTAATAGACATAAAGAAAATTAGCTAAGTTTATGTAGTTGTATTTTTAAATCTGAATGTGTCTGATATAAATGACCTAAACTCTTTCTTATCCTCTTACTTATAAATGTTCTATGCTGTTAAAAAAATTGAAATAGGGGCGCCTGGGTGGCTCAGTGGGTTAAAGCCTCTGCCTTCAGCTCAGGTCATGATCTCAGGGTCCTGGGATCGAGCCCCGCATTGGGCTCTCTGCTCAGCAGGAAGCCTGCTTCCCCTTCTCTCTCTGCCTGCCTCTCTGCCTACTTGTGATCTCTCTCTCTGTCAAATGAATAAATAAAATCTTAAAAAAAAATTGAAATACAATTGAAAGTCATTTTGAGGCTAAAAATTTAAACATTGGTTCAGCCAAAGGATTACAGCACAAGCAAAGACGAGTAGAGACTCAGGCATAAGTGAAAGGTCATTAGGAAAGTTTAAAAATAGAAAATACAGAAAGATTATTGAATCCTGAAAAACTATAATCCAACAATAGTGTGGAGAGATTTTCTTTTTGATATTAACAATCCATATACATGAGAATGTTTAGCTGTCATTTATTGAATGCTGTTCCTCCCTAAAATGATGATTCTAAAACAGTAGGCAGCAAGTGAAGGCGGGGAGGGAGATAAGTGTATATATAATGTTGCGGGTCTTTTTCTCAAATACAGTTTTTTTTTAAATATATCATCCATATATCAAGTAATAATTAAGTCATACTAGAGAGTTTCTTTTAATAAAATATTTTATCTACTAAACAGAGCTAAAGGTATCAGACTTGTCTGAAAACAAAACCTAATGTTCTATAAAATGTAAGTGCTCTACAGACATCTAGATGAGAATTTGTTTTCTTTCTTATCTGTTTTGATCTTTTTATACCCTAGTGAAGTTTGAATCATACAACTTTACCTATATACAAAAAGTATATTATGATCTTTGCTAAAAATGAATATTAAGTTAATACTAATAACATTATAATGGATTTAGACTCTAAATAAGAATGAAAGTTATAGCCCAGCCTGTGATCGTTTAGATGATGCCTTGGGGATTTGGTGCTGTGGACCTCTCAAATGGATTTCTTAGATCGTGATGCTTTATTTGTCAAGGGTTTCCTATACCTTTTTTAGAAGCCTGACTGTTCTCAGCTATATTTCCACCCTTTGCAGAGCAAACAGAGTCTCCCTTTTTTCTGAGAGAGAGAGAGAGAGAGGCAGGCAGAGAGAGACAGAACATGAGTGAGGGAAGAGGGAGAGGGAGAGAGAGAGAATCCCAAGCAGACTCCATACCCAGTGTGGGGCCATCACGGGGCTCGATCTCATAACCTTGAGAACATGACCTGAGCTGAAAGCAGGAGTGCGATGTTTAACTGACTGAGCCACCCAGGTACCCCTGTTCCTTTTTGATTAGCGTTATGGAATTGCAGCACCTGGTAAGCCCTAAGTCGCTGCCATGTGAAGCATGCGATACGTGAGGTTTCTCAAAACCAGTGTGACAAAATATGAAGACTAGGGAAAACATGACAATTTTTGACAATTATTGATAATTTAACCTTTTATTTGCTAATTCCATTTGTGCCAATGAGTTTGTTTCCTACGTGATTTTCTATATAATTCTTTACAATGTAGAAAAACATAAAATTTGTCCCGGTGATTATGTTGAAATGTGTAGATCCCTAAGCTCTAACCTAAAATGTCATTCTTTCCAATGCTCTAATGTTAACCTATCATTTTTTTAATCTTCAGAAGTCTATAATCTGACGCCCCTATAGAATGGTTGCTAGGCGTATGGGTCGGACCCCTGCAGAGAAGAGAGTGGTGGTCTCGGGGTATCCTGTGCTTCGCACGCTTCTTTGAGGAGAGTGAGGCAGAGAACAGTAGAAATCACTCACTCCAGAACTTACTGCCAACATCATAAAAACTTGCCTGGACTTATTAGAGAGTCAATGAAAATTAGTCTTCTTTTAAACACTCGGTACTTTACCTATGGGATAGTTCTGTTATGATGCATTTGTTTTAAAGTATCGTACTTCTTTTTAAAGTTAGTTGTGTGTCTGTGTTGCAGGGGCGTGCGATTTTTGCCAGTGGCAGTCCTTTTGACCCGGTCACTCTTCCAAATGGACGGACCCTATATCCTGGCCAAGGAAACAATTCCTATGTGTTTCCTGGAGTGGCTCTTGGTGTCGTGGCGTGTGGATTGAGACATATCACAGATAAGATTTTTCTCACAACGGCTGAGGTATTGTAACTCTACATTCACCGAGGCTATACAATACCAAATGAACTCAGCGTAGGTGGTTTAATAATTTATTTATATAACATCTCAGCTCGCTCCCTACAAGATATAAAGTCGAAAGGGGAAGAGAATCTCTCCTAGTGGACAGTAAGGGGTGGGTAGCCGGTTCATACTGAGTCACTAAATAGAAGACAGTTCTTTAGTAGCCAGTAGAAAAACTGTTCTGATCTCCTACAAGGAACCCTTTCTTGTCTTCACACTTCCAGTCGAATTCTGTGACAGTAGTGACACAATTAAAAATACTGTTTCCACACCATAATGAAGGGGTATTTAACCTTCCTTAAATAAAAGCATTTTGAAGGTTGAAAATGAAAGTCTTATTTGGCATAGTGAAAAAGTATTTATCAGTGAGGGTTCAGGGCAGAAAACAGAAACTAATATTTTAAGCAGCAAGAAAATTAAAACAGGGGATTAGTGTTTATTAAGTCATTAAAAGGACCGATGTGGGTTTGAGGGTGGGCCTTCAGGAAAGATTCTCAGAATATCACACAGCAGACCCACTAGGGACTGTTAAGCTACTCTTAGGAAATGAAGGATCTAAAATTTACCCTAGTTGCAAGCTAACAAGTTAGCCTGCCATAGTTTCATAGATGTTGGCACAAAAGCCTTAGGTCAGAGACCAAGGACTTCATTACTTATGGCACAAGAGGTACGATAACCTTCAGGTTCCCATCACTTCCCCTAACCCCCCCCAAGCTTCTGGGGGTTGATACAACGATTGGGGAAATATTTGTAAAATCATGAGCTTTTGATAATCAGAATGTTCATCTGGTTGATACCATGTTTGAACAGGATGCAATTCATGAATTAGAAATTTGAGTGGATTTCCTCTAAAATTGAACCACTGTACAACATTGTAACTAAACCGAGCTAAATAAATTTGGTTAAAATTCATGTATTTTCATCTTGCAAACATGCTACTCTTTCTGTTTTGAAGGGGGGAACTCTAGGAATATTGATAAAGAGTCTTAGGCTGTTGATGCGATCCAAGGTTTATAATGCCAGGGCTTAGTGCTTGGCCTCATTCTGTGAGAGCAGGTGTCTGAAGGCTTTAATGTTCTGCTCCTTTCTTTCTCTTCACTGTGCTAAAAGCATGACAGCTGATGTCTCAGAGTTTCTTTAACTCAAAAAATCTTGTTAAACATAAGTAGATGTCTAATTACTCAGAGAACTTTTCAAAGCTGTTTATACATTAAAGAAAATGTAATCGTTGTTCCATGTAACCGACACATCAAAGGGGGAGGAAAAAAGATCTTTTGCTCATTGTAGCCCTTGTTTGCTTTCCTAAATAACTCCAGCACCACCTAGTGACAAGGTTCATGAAAAAAAATCCTTTCATTTTCTATCCAGGCAAAGTAATAATCACTACCAAAAAACTTTGAAGAAAAAAAATGTAATGTCTATAGTCTTATTCTTATCATAGATAGTGATCTCTCTGGCGAAATCTTTTTGGCCTTTCCCCTGGTTTTCTCTCAGGCTTCAACACAACATTCCTGATTTTCATACCACCTCATTGTTTTCTTTTCGTGTCCCTTTTAACTGAGAGCTTTTTTCTAGCATTCTTTTTTTTTTTTTGGTCCTAACTTTTTTCTTTCCTTTTTGCTATGCTTTCGGGGATATCATCCATTCTTTTGTTTCCATTATCTTAATTCTAAAAGTTCCCAAATCTATGTATTTCTGGTTTCATCTTTTCCCGTGTCTCCAGTTACCTGATGGATATTTCCACAGAAATGCCCTGTCTTTCCTTAAACACAAGATGCATAAAACCTTCTCACCCTCAATATTTGCATTGCTATTAGTAACACCCCTTTCTAAGCAGACACTAAAGCTTAGAAGCCTGACATTCTTTCATTCTCCCTCATCCCAAAGCTTCAAACACACCGTGCATACATACACCTGTATAACTGCTCTATTATCGTGCCTGGAAAACTCTGAGAACTATTTTCCACCTATCTAAGCCTATCCTTCTGGTAATGCCTAGGTCCCACCTCACACTTGAATCCTTCTGTGACTGCCGTGGTTCATCTTGATCTTTCTCCTTAGCCATGGCTGTCTTTATCAAACACTTTGACATTTAGTTTAATTTCTACTTGTATTATGCTCTTGAGAGCTTTATGTTTTAAACAGTTAAGTGTTGCCTTACAATTAAATTGTAAATTATCTTCTTTAAGGACAGTCTTTCATATACTTCTTTCAAAACACCATCAGCACCTAGCACAATGCTAAAGCACATAATAGAAACTTAGTAAATACTTACTAAATGGAGCTAAATTCATATATCTTAGCAAGAAGAATAAATGCAACACCCCAGATGCTCAATGCTAGAGGGCCCAAAGAGGAAAGTCCTTTTCTAGATTATATTTTGTAGTTAACAAAGTTTGCATGTAGGAGATCTAGGTGAATCTTTTTGTTTGGCAACCCAAAATTTATTAATTTAAGATTATTGCTGGAATATTAGTTGGGTCTCTTATGGAACTATAAATCTCATGAATCAGCATCAACCCTGAAGATTTTCTGGGCATTTTTATATCACAAAGAGATTTCTGGCTTTCCTGGTACTCTGGCAGCCTTCTGGACCTCTGATAAGAGCACTTAGTGCTCCCCTGGGTTAGCGCTCCTGGCCCTGCATTGTCTGTACTGCAGCCTGGAAACAGACTTCTCACCTCCCGTCCACATCTGACACGCAAGCCTTGGCCTCCTGTCCTCACACTATTCCTCCTGAGTCACCTGCTTCGTGTCCTCTCACCTGCCTCACCCCACCCCTTTCCTAATGTCTGTCCAGAGGACACCAGAGATGATCCTCATAAACAATAGCATCTGGAGGAAATGGATTCATTTAAGTCACTGGATATTTGAAAATCCAGCTGCTGTAACATTGCCAAAATGAAACGAAGAGAGATCATTTGAAAGTGGACCCAATGTATTTAGAGACACACCAGTGGCATATCAAGAGCAGCAAATAATTTTTGAGTGAATGAGCTAATAGGTGAGAGTGACACTAAGACTCTTGTATACTCTCTCCTTTTCCCCAAGTCAGTCTCTTCCGCTTTCGTGATTTGGTTCCTCAGAGGAGGCTCCCCGTTGTCACCTGTTGCTGCTTGACTCTGTTCCAGTTTCTTGGCTCCCTCTCGGTATGACAGGCATCCATGGAGAGCAAAGACTCAGAGACTCAGACTGATTCTTCTTGACTCAGCCATCTTCTAACTGTCCCCAATCTCTTTAAAATGATACTGTGTAACATTCTTGAGAAGAAACAATGATGTTGGATACCAGCAATATGCCAATGGTGAGAGGAGCATTATACATATTATCTCATAGAAATAATTTGCAGTTGGTTGGTTATATAACTTGCCTCCAAATCAAAAAGCTAATAAGCTAACAGTATGTTGTAGAGCTAGATCCGACCCTAAAAGCTAATTTACTTCCATTCTGCCATGCTGGCTGCCATCTGTTTTTTTAAAAATGAAATAGCTAAGATTGATTGAACACTGACTTTCCCAGACAATGTGGTAAATTCTTTACTGGTGTTGTTTTTATTTAATCCCCTGAATTAGGAATTGTTAATTAGTCTTAGATCACCAAAGAAGAAACTAGGCTTAGAAAGGTTAATTACCTTGCCTGAATTCAAGCAAATAGTAATTATTGCAGTTAGAATTTGAATATGGACCTACCTCCCATCAGAGCCTGAGCTTTCAACCACTATGCTCATCTATCCTTTCAAGATTGCGGTACTCATTTTTTTTTCTCTAGCCAGTTAAATAACAATACTGGATCCCCATGCAAGTTTTTGCTTTAACATTGAAGAAATGCCAACTGATTTAAATCTGCTAAAAATCCTTTATAGAAAAACAAGAAGTAACAAGATTTTGTAAGCAGCCTATATTCAATGGGGAATCAACATAAAATGGTTTTATTTCGCCCCAATAGCTGTTTGGAATAATTCTCCATCAAGTCTCTCTCTTCTTTCTCTTAATGGCATCTCGGTAATGTTCAATTCTGTTTCAATTCACTCATGCTTTTAACGAGTATTAGTTAAGTACCACTGTGTGCTAGGCATTGTTCTGGGTGCTGGGGATACCTCAGTGAACAATGAATAATGATTAAACATCTGTCCAGTTCAGATATCATGTCCTCTCCCTTCAGTACAAGAAGCCTGCAGCAGCATCTGGCAGAGGGCACCTTTCTCTTTTACTGAGCCCCCATCTCAGCACCGTGAGGGGCTTGGGGGAAAGAGCGTGGCCAGGCTCTGAAAAACCTCCTCCCCCTTCTCATCAAGGCCTGTTTCCTCAAATGTATTGGAAACAGAAAAGAGGGGTATGGAAGAGGGCAAGCATGTCTTTTATTAACTCTCTACTTTGTTAGGCCATCAGACCATTGGAAGCAGGGGCCAACATCTGGCTTTCTTGTGGGGCAAGTATACAAGAGTTTAAAGGACCCTCTGGGGCGTGACCTGAGAGAGGGGGCTCCAGGTCAGCCTCCCTCCCCTTCTTAGGCTTTCTCAGCCTGTTGGATCATCCTCTGCAGTGGTCACTCAGCCTTGGAAGTGCATGCCTTCCAGGGATACAAGCTGCTCCCCAGCAACCCCCCCCCATTCTCTTCACCTCTACTTCTATACACATGTCTGTAACTGCTCAGGCTAAGTGGGGAACAGAATGCCAGTGTCTCCTTGAAGGCACCTCAAGCCTTCGAGAGGAGGCAGCATGCAGCAAGAAGGGGGAAAGCCGCTGCGTTACCCACTAGGCCAAATCATGGTTCAAGCGACTCTCCCTGATCCTCCCCATCTCAGCCTCTGGGAAGGGCTGGCTGTGTTTGTGGGGGTGGCAGGGCTGATTCCACTCCCTCTTAGGTTCTGAGGGAGATGGCAGTCCCCACTGATTTGGTGGCTTCATTATAATGTCAAACACTTCATTCTCTTTGTGCTAGAGCTGGGGGCCCTGATCACCAAATCTGGGGTGAAGGAAAACTCAACATCCTGTTACAAAGGCAAGAAATAAATGAATTAAATAGTGTCTTTATTATAAAATTCTTTATGATCAACTTGTGTTGCTATAGTTATACATTTTAATATTTTCATAATATGCGATGTTATATCAATCAAACACCAGTTACACTAATAACTTCATCTTGCTCTCCTTCGCCCCACACCCTTGCCTAAATACCCTTGCTCAGAAGTCCTCGGTTACCCATTGGATTTTACCAGAACTCCTTAATTTGGCATTGACTGTGCTCCAATCCTTATTCTCTTTACGGACCCCTCCTCCCCAGATCAGGGCACATGGGGCTCGTTGAGTCCAGCTCATATGTCTCTGCCTTTGGTCTGAATCTTCTTTCTGGAGGGCTCGCCCTTCCCTGTTGGTCTAACTCCTGGTTCTCCTTCAGTCCCATACGCAAGCTCCCTCCAGAGTTCCTCTGGATTTCGTAACACTCATATTTCACCTTTAGCCTAGGCTGTCCTCTCTCCGCATTCTCTTCCTCCCTCACTAAATTATAACTCTCTCAAAGGCAGGGACTGCTTTTTTAACCTCTCTGGGTGTTATGCTTGCTCAGTGTCTTTCATACTTGCTGATGGAATAAACATTTGCAGAAATAATTTCATGATTAAAACAATCGAAAACATATTAAGAGATACCGAAAAGTAAGTGTGTGATTATTAAAAATGTTTCAAACGAGGAAGATTTTCTCCTTGCTCTCTGCATCCTCAGGGCTATTAAATAACAGACCCGCTGGTTTAGACTTGCCCCACTGAAGTCAAATCCTAATCCTAATCAAAGTCCTAGAGCTGGAGGGAATTTCAGGGTTGCTGAGTCCACCTCTGTGCCCCAGAAGGTTTAGCAAAGAACTTAGCATGTAGAACTTTATTGTTCAGCCATTTCAGAGCAACTCACAATATTATGTCCCTTTATCCCTAGATATTTCAGGACTTTTTTTTACGTGATCTCTGTACCATTTTTTAATTCAGGAACTTTAACACTGAAATAATATTATTATCTAATGCATAGTCCAGATTCAAATTTTGCCAATTATCCACACAAAAAAAGGCCTTTATTAAAGCCTCTAGACGAATCCTTTAATCTGCAAGAATTTTTCAGTCTTTCCTTTACGGCACTGACACTTTGGAGCATGCAGGCCAGTTGGTTTTTACAATGTTCCTCACTTTGGGTTTATCTGATTGTTTCCTCATGATTGAGTTCAAGGTATGCGGTTTTGTTAGGGGTACTAAATGCCTAATAATGGCATCCTTCTCCGTGCATCACATCAGGAGGCATCTAATGTCAATCTGTCTCATTAAAAAATATATTTTATTGAGGTATGATTGACATACAAAAAGCTGTACATATTTAATTGTACAACTTGATGAGTTTGGAGATAAATTTATATACACCTGTGAAATGATCACCAAAACGTATGCCATGAATAATATATCCATCACCACTGAAAGCCCTTTCCTATTCTCTTTATTATGATTTTGTGTGATGTGTGTGTGTG
>CM052886.1:67304796-67334370 GCA_028534135.1 Potos flavus
AGAAATAGGGAAGGGTCTGGGGACACCAAATGCTGAGGCCAGTTAGGTGATTCCGATAATTCAGAATCTGGGTAAATTGAAATCCTCCTTGTAGTATGACTCCAACATGGCTTTCTCAGCCTCCTGCTCTACCTTTTGTGCCAGAATAAGGGAAGAGAGGAAAAAACAGAACAAGACGAAATCAGAGAGGGAGACAAACCATAAGAGACTCTTAATCATAGGCAACAAACTGAGGGCTGCTGGAGGGGAGGGGGGTGGGGGAGGGGGTAACTGGGTGATGGACATTAAGGAGGGCACATGATGTAATGAGCACTGGGTATTACAGAAGACTGATGACTCACAGACCTGTACCTCTGAAACCAAGAATACATTACATGTTAATTAATTGAATTTAAAAATTAATTAATTAATTAATTTAAAAAAAAGAATATGTGAGCCAGGAGAAACAGCATGATCAGCCTTTACCCCCTTCCCTCCAGTACAGTCAGGGTCCTTTTCCCTCACTTCTGTCATCCCCCTCTGCCTTCCTTGCCCCTCTCCCCCCTGTTCCTCTAGTATATGAGAAGGAAAAGCTTCCAGCACTTCATGGCACAGTGGAAAAGGAACCGGAGTAAGAGACAATTCCACCTCTGTACATTAAAGAGGTGTGATCACCTCTTTACTAATGGTGTGATCCCACCAATTCCCAAGTCTCTCTGGGCTCAGTTTTCCCACTGACAAAGGGAGAGACGAAATTAGGTGCTCACATTAATGTGACCCACTTCTTTACATCACCATAAGTGACCGTTCATTCACTTATACTTAAGTAAAACATTTTTCGTCTTTCTTTTTTTGAAAGGTTATAGCCCAGCAAGTATCAGATAAACACTTGGAAGAGGGCCGGCTTTATCCTCCTTTGAACACCATTAGAGATGTTTCTCTGAAAATCGCAGCAAAGGTAAAACCACTCTTGTTCGAGTCGCATTATTTTTCCTTCCTTCTGTTGCTAAATATGCATTTTTAGGTACTTCCTTGAAACGTAGATCTGTATCAGATTATTTTATCAGAAGTCAGAGAAATGAGACACAGTGCCTCAGCAGAGCTTAGGAGCTACATTTCATCCCTAGGAATTGACAAATTGGGCTGAATGATTAATTTCCCTATCATTCTTTTTCTCTTCCATTATCTAAATAAGTTAGTAGGGTTTCATTTCAGTTAGGTTTCCCCCACTTCACCTTTTTTTTTTTTACGTATTGTTTTCCCCCATCAAATTTGTGATAGTCCCCAAAATACAGCAGATGTGGTAGAGTAATATTTAGACCTCGAGTCACCTGTCTTATTGATACCTTGATGTATGGCATCTTCAAGATCGCAACTGATAATAATGGGCAGGGCGGACCGGGGGCGGGGGGGGGGTGGCAAAACAATGAGGGCAAGCAACTCAAAGCTGTTAGGCCAACAGATGAGCTATTGGAACAATTAGCCAAGAAGAACCTAAACTCAGAGAAATTTTCTTTAATTGAGTTCAGTGAGAAATTGACTTTTTTGGGGGGTATGAATGTATTAGCCTACTAGGGTTGCCATAACAAAAGACCACAGACCCGATGGCTCAAACAACAGTTTGAGGGCTAGAAATCTAAGATCAGGGGGTTGGAGGCTTGATTTTCTTGGTGGGCTCTCTCCTTGGCTTATAGATGACTGCTTTCTCACTGTGTCCTCATGCGGCCTTCTCTTTGTGTACAAACATCCCTGGGTCTCTTGGTATGAAATACTTACCCTTCCTGTAAGAACACTACTCAGTTTGGATCAGGGCCCCCCAACCAGCCTCAGTTTAACTTAATCACCTCTTTAAAGGCCCTGATTCCAAAGCGAATCCCACTCTGAGGTACTGGGGGTTAGTACAGATGAATTTTGGGTGACAAAGGTCCGCCCGTAACAGTTATATTTATATGTTTGATGTTTAAACTAGGGTTGCTCAACCTCAGCACTATACACATATTGGCTGGATGACTCTTTGTTGCGGGGGTTATCCTGGGCGTTAGGGAATGCTTAGCATATCTGGCCTCTACCCACCAGAGGCCAGCAGCCTCTGCCCCGTCGTGACAACCAAAAATGTCTCCAGACGTTGCCAGGTGTCGCCCCAGGAGCAGAATTGCTTTTGGTTGAAAATCAAAACCATTAGCAAATTTATCAAAGCAATAATACCACATTTAGGACTCACATACCATTACTTGTCTTGTTGATTGAGGGAGCATGCTTCAAAAAGCACGTAATTCTTCAAAAAACTGTAGATAATCTGCTTGGTTACCTATCCGCGAAAGAGTATCCTGTTTTCTACTATTTATATCTCCTAGTTTGTAAGGAGTTTGGATTGGTAATGCCCCCAACAGCACATTATCATGTTAAGTTCAATTTGAAGAGTTAAACGAGAAGGTGTTAGCTTATGATTGGAGGAGAAAGTACAAAAGCAACCTTTTCTGAACCTCAGGGGAGTTCAGAAAGACGCAGATATTATACCTAGAATGGGAAAATGCAGAGCTCAGAGACAGAAACTGGTAAGTCAGGACAAAGAATGAAGTCGAGGGAAGAAGATGGTCTAAGGGGACCGCAAGCTTGAGGTTTCAGGGCACATTCGTATACATTTCCCACAATTCCGGCAGGTTGATGGAAATGCCTGCAACTTTTAAAGAGACACTAGATGTAAAGGTGTGGGCTGTATTTCTGTGTGGTTACGGGGGAAGGGCCAGGAATGGTTGGGGCGACGAAGAAAGCAAGTATAGACAGGTGAGAATCAAGGATGGAACATGGTTTGTTATCCTGTCCAGAAGACAGAGGCAAGAAGCCAGTAAAGTCAGGATTTTAAGAAGAGACTCAGAACGAAGCAGGGTGTCAGAAATTAGATAAGACACAGTGTCAGGATGGGAGTGGAAATTATGATGACCCAGCTGTGGTAGTGAGAAACCCAGGTGAACTTTTAGTATGTACGAAGTTACCAGAACCTTTTACAAAAGCGATTTCAGTAGCACGGAAGTTAAGTCTGGGGAGAATTAGGAAAACAAGAGAATCCAGGCTGCTCTTGCAGAGTCCGGCATTGACAAGGAGAGAGTGAAGACCTCACTGAGGGAGGGGATCATTGATACAGTGTGTCCTGGGAACAGAAAGAGGAGTGAACACAGTCTATGTCAGGAATGCAACAATGCGTTTCATTATAAACCTAATGCAGCCATTGCAAAAAGAGCAAGAGGCCCTTGGGGTAATGGAGATGTGTGGTAACAGTTGCACAACTCTGCCAATTCACAAAAATAATTTAACTGTGCACTTAAAATGTTTGGATTTTATAGTCTGTGAATTATACCTCAAAAAGACTGTTAAAAAGTAATAATAACATATTATAGGTACTTTGGGAAAAAGAGAAGAAACTACCCAATACTCTATTTTTCTAATGTAAGCAGTTTTATTGTTTTGTTGTATTCACCTCCAGTCTTTTTTCATTTGCTTGCTTTCTTTGCTAACATCGTCCTAATCATGGTGTATACATCTATTTCATGTTTTTCACAAACATTTCTCCATTATATGGCATAGTCTTTGTAACCATAATTTTTCACAAATGCATACTTTTGCATTGAGAAGAGATACTTAATCATTCCAATAGTCTTCAAAATCAGATTTATCCAAGTAACTCTATTATACAAATAGCTCCCAGTGGTTCCTTTTTTTTACAACTGGGGTGAATTAAAGAGCACGTATAGAGTGATTTATTTTGACAAGAGGGAGAATCCATTCTTTTCAAAGAAAGGCAGAGAGAAGGTTTAAAGATACAGAGGAGATACAGAGGAGATATTTGGAGTTGTTCCAAGGGGAAATTGAGATTATTTTCTCAGATTATCTGGAATGTTCTCATTCCAGTGATAACAGTCAAATGCAGATTTGACAGAGGAAGGTTTAAAATTGCCTTGTGGGAACTAGGAGAGAAAGGGTTTTTGTTTGTTTGTTAAAGAAAGGGATAAAAGCATAATGTGTGACCACATGGACCCAGGTAGGGTTAGGAAAAGTAAGGCATTGTACAATGCTGCCATGAAGGAAGAAAGCCAGCACTGAGGGATCCCCAGACAGCAAGACAAGGAAAGGAGATTCTGTGATCCTGGCGAGGAGCATTGAAACTGACCGCAGAGTCCAGCTGATTACGTGAGCAGGGATGAATAAGGATATTTTGTAGGAGGCTGTGGTCATAAGGATTGTTGAAACTGTACGTTGAGTTCAAACTTAGCAGGAATATTCAGGTATTTAGTTCAAGTTAATTATCATTCAAGTCATGACAAGACTTTTACCACTGGATTATCTGTGAAGACGTATTAGGATCACATTTGATAAATCTCTCCGGTGCACACTTTCCATTGCTGATATCATATTCTCCTCCTGCTATGTGATTTAAAGTCGCATCTTCATTTTAAACCTTCTTTGTATATGTGTGCTTTTATTATAATCTAACTTAATTTTTTTAAACAGACAAGACATGAATTAATTTTTTGAAACAGATAAAAACTGACATTTGCTCACCATCAACTCTGTTCATTAAAGTAATTAATATTCTTTTTTTATTCCTAGATTGTGAAAGATGCTTACCAAGAAAAGACAGCCACAGTTTATCCTGAACCCCCAAACAAGGAGGCCTTTGTCCGCTCTCAGATGTATAATACTGATTATGACCAGATTATACCTGATTGTTATTCTTGGCCTAAAGAGGCCCAGAAAATACAGACCAAACTTAACCAGTAGCGTAATAACTGACATTTCTAATTCTGTTAATGAGATCTTAAAGTCTTTCATAATTTTTAAAGATTGGGATCTTTTATAATAACTCATTAGACTAAAAATTTTACTTTAACAATAAAAGTTCATGGAAAGATATTAATATACTTTAGGGTAAACATCACACTAGACAATTTTGCTTCATTTACTTTCTTGTTATTTATGGTTTCTCTCTTAATTATTTTACCCAAGTTCTCTTTAAAAGCTATTGTACCTACTACTGAGAAACACACCATTTTTATATAGGGAACTAATGGAAAGACCAAAATTAGTAATAAATTGATACACTCAACATTAAAATCCGTAGTTCTTTTGTTGACTGTTTTGTTAAAAATCTTTTTTTATAAAGACAAATGAATTTAGGCATAGGTAAACTTTTGCTAAAAACAGAAACAACACTTACTTTGTTGCCTAGAGAAAAATAACTTCTCAGGTATTTTTATTCCAATCCTAGATTACATTAGTTCTAGCGCAACTGAACTCTAACATTTCTAAGAAAGATCACTGTTGTTTACAATGCCTTCTGCAGCCTTAGATTTTAATATTCTTTCTCCATTGTTATATCTTCTTATCATCTTGGTCCTCAGTCAGATATCCCTTCTGCCCCTGACTGAATCCTATCCTCTGCACTATTGCTGCCAGGCACTTGCAGTATGTGGTCCGTGTCCTGAGGTTGGTATCCTCAGTTCAGCATAGCCTGAGCCAGCGGAGCCCCGGGAAGAGCTGAGCGAGGGAGCAGATAATCTCCTTGAGAAAGGGCTGCCTGTGGAGCCGACCTCTTAGGACAGAGATCTCCAGAGATCTCGCTCCAGGAGCGAGAGCATCGTTCCCAGACAAGCTGGGTTCCCACATGAGTGACCTGCCCTCGTGTTTCCTTGATTAGCTCAGGTAATGAGGAGCTCACTCTGAGTTTGGAGGAAATTTTGCAACTAGTTCCCCAACATCAGAAATTATCTTGACATCTGGTATTGAGATAGTCTAATTACCATCAGTAGTTATAGCCCAGAAATTAATATTAAACGAATGGAAACAATTTTAAATTCTTAAGCTCAGGTGCAATAACATTTGCTATTTATTTGTAGAATTATTTGGAGGATTTTGTTTTTGAAGTAAAGCTTTTAAAAAGTGTAAGATGATGTTCAAGAAAAACTATACTATAAATGATTTCTTGAAGGTTGATGGTTACACAGATTGTTTAGGTGTGAATAGAACGGGTGGGGGTATTTCTGAAAGTAACATTTAATGAAGAGTTTCCTCAATATAGTTACTTTGAACAGATTCAGAGTGCTGATTTCTTGTCTGTTTCATGTTGTCTTGTAGCTCTAACTAAATGTATTTACCTATGCAAAAGATTGATTAAAGCATAGAAAAAGTGAATGAATAAAATTATGATTGTCTTTTTCCCTTAAAATATTGTTACATTTTAAAGTGATAATGCTGCATCTCAGCAGTCATGTGACAGGGTATACATTTTAAAACTATTCAAAAACTATTTTCAGCATGACCTTCGTTTAATCCATGTGTTGTCATACTTGCTGTATACTGTGATAAATGAACTACTTTCTTATTCTCAGAGAAAGATAATGAAATAAGCATTGGATGATTACTTACGAGGTTTCAAGTATTCTGTATAGATTTACTATATTTACTGTATTCTATTTCCTATACTCCCTGCAAGCTCCTTACAAAGCAGGTATTTGAAGGAACCTACCAAGTCCACAGAGCTAATAAGTGAAGGAGGTGGGCTCTAAATCCGTGTTTAATCTTGCTTCATAGTCTGCGCTCTCTTCACTAGAGTGCAGTCTAGAATAGCATCGTCCAATAGAAAAAGGAAGTGAGCCACTTGTGTAATTTCTAGTGGTCTCATAAAAAAGCAGCAGGTGGAATCCATGTTAATTATTTTATGTATACTGACACCTCCAGAATATTATTTCACTATATAATTGATATAAAAATATTAATGAAATACTTTACATTGCCTTATACTAACCTCCAAAATCCAGATATTTTCATTAACATGAAAGTCATGGAAGCTCACAGACCCCCTGATTATGTGAATTATGAATTACAAAGGTAGCACAAAAATCAACAAATAAAAGGAACAGGGTGTTTCATAAAAGAATTGGGAAAACTGGCTTCCCACATGGAGGAAATTAAAACCAGAACCCTACCTTATATCACATAAAAAGAGATACTTCAGATAGGTTAAAGAACTAAGTATAAATAGTAAAAATATAAAGTTAATAAAAATTAATGTAGCAAAATATCTTTGGGACCTCAAAAAAACATGAAGCAAAAAATGGATGGAACGCATTATCTGAGGATGGGAAGGTTTGGGCCAAAAAATGGCTGCTGCCATCAAACAGCCTATGGGGGAAGAAATCCAGGACTGTGGGAAACGGTGGTTGCTTCTACAGACCCGGGTCCATTCAGAAAGAGATAATGGAGGCTCCAAGGCTTATAGCCTCAGCTCAAGGCATGGTATAAAAACGAGAAAAATGCCTATGTTTTTACCAAAAGAATATTTTGTGTCTTGCTAGCTGTGAGGCTGAAATAACTGATAACAATCATTCCTGATCCTACTGGTTGCCAAATTCCACCAGGAATTGCATTCACAGCTTTCACCAGGCCTTGTATTTAAGAATATTGATCAGAAAGAGTAGGACCTTAATTTGGAATGGGGATTTACGGGTAGGGTTTTGGAAGACGTGTGATACCCTAAGCTAGTGTGAACAAGAACCCAGGTTTGAATACTGAAAGTCCTGTACTCCAGGAAACCCCTCACCCCCTAAGCTAACTGGATTGTATTAACTACAGTCACCGTGCTATACATAACATCCCCATTTATTTATTTAGATTCTACATCTAAGAGTGGTCACACAGTATTTGTCTTTCTTTGACTGATTTTACTTAGCATAATGCCCATAAGGTCCATCCATGTTGTCACAAATGGCAAGGTTTTACTTTTTTATGACTGAACTATATATATATATATATATACACACACACACACATATATATACATACATGTATATATACACATAGTATTGTGTATATTATATATACACAATATTACATTTTCTTTATTCATTTGTCTGCTATTGGACATGTAGGTTGTTTCCATATCTTAGCTATTAAAAATAATGTTGCAATGAACATGGATGTGCGGGTATCTTTTCAAATTAGCATTTTCATTTTCTTTGGATAAATACCCAAAAGTGGAATTGTAGATCATATGGTATTTCTATTTTTAATTTTTTGAGGAATCTCCATACAGTTTTCATAGTGGTTGTACCAATTTGCGTTCCCACCAAGCGTACACAAGTGTTCTCTTTTCTCCACATCCTCACCAACATTTATTTCTTTTCGATAATAGCCATTCTACCAGGTGTGACGTGATACCTCACTGTGGTTTTGATTTGCGTTTCCTTGATGATGAATGATGTGGAGCATCTTTTCATGTGTCTGTTGACCATCTGTATGTCTTCTTTGGAAAAACGTCTGTTCAGATCCTCTATTTTTAAATGTATTTTTTTTCTATTGAGTTGTATGAGTTCTTTATATATTTTGGATATTAACCTCTTGTCAAATATGTGATTTGCAACTATTTCCTCTCATTCAGTAAGTTGCCTTTTCGTTTTGTTGATGGTTTCTTTCTCTGTGTGGAAGTTTTTTAGTTTTGATGTAGTCTCAGTTGTTTATTTTTACTTTTTTTGCCTTTGCTTTTGGTGTCAAATCCAAAAAGTCATTACCGAAACTGACATCAAGGTGCTTACCACCTATGCTTTCTTCCAGGAATTTTATGGTTTCAAGTTCTTCATTCAAATCTTTAATCCATTTTGAGTTGGTTTTTTGTGAATGGTGTAAGATAGTGGCTGAGTTTCATTCTTTTGCTTGTGGCTATCCAGTTTTTCCAACAGTTATTGGAAGGCTGTCTTTTCCCTATTGTATTCTTGACTCCTTTGTTGTAAATTAATTGACCATATATGTGTGAGTTTATTTCTGGGCTCTCTATTTAGTTCCATTGATCTATATGTCTGTTTTTATGCCAGTGCCATACTATTTGATCATTATGGCTTTGTGATACAGTTTGAGATCAGGGAGTGTGATGCTTCCAGCTTTGTCCTTTTTTCTCAAGATTGCTTTGAATATTTGGGTTCTTTTGTGGTTCTGTGCAAATTTTAGGATTTTTTTTTTTTTTTTTTTGCATTTCTGTGAAAAATGCCATTGGAATTTTGATAGGGATTGCATTGAATCTGTAGATTGCTTTGGGCAGTGCGGACATTTTAACAATATTAATTCTTCCAGTCCATAGGCATGAAATACCTTTCACTTAGTTTTATTTTCAATTTCTTTCATTAATGTCTTACAGTTTTCAATGTATAGATCTCTCATTTCTTTGGTTAAATTTATTTCAAGGGTCTTTTTTTAATGCAGCTGTAAATGGGATCGTTTTCTTAATTTTTCTTTATGATAGTTTGTTATTAGTGTATGGAAATGCAACAGATTTTGTATATTGATTTTGTATCCTGCAACTTTACTGAATTTACTTTTTAGTTCTAACAAGATTTTTGATAGAATCTTTAAGGTTTTCTATATGTATAGTATCATGTCATCTGCAAATAGAGACAGTTTTACTTCTTTTTCCAATTTGGATGCCTTTGATTTCTTTTTTTTGCCTCATTGCTCTGGCTAGGACTTCCAGTACTATGTTGAATAATGGGCATTTTTGCCTTCTTCCTGATTGAAAGAATTTTCAGCTTTTTACCATTGAGTATAATATTAGCTGTGGTCTTATAAGATGTGGCTTTTATTATGCCCTCTATAAACACTTTGTTCAGAGTTTTTATTATAAATGAATATTGAACTTTGTCAAATGCTGCATTTATTGAGATGATCATATGACTTTTTCCTTCATTTTGTTAATGTGATGTATCACATTGACTGATTTGCTGATTTGAACCATCCTTGTGTCCCTTGAATATATCCCACTTGTTCATGGTGTATGACCCTTTTAATGTATTAATGGAATCAGCATTTTATTAAGGACTTTTTTTAATTGAGGACATTTTAATGACTCTGGGAGACTTGTGGGAAATGCTGTGGTTAAAAAGGGGCTCTCTATTTTATTTTATTAATTAATTATTTTTGATGGGCTTCTATTTTAATGGAAACATCAAAATCTTAGGGTTGATAGAGGTTGAATAGCAGTACTTTGCCACAATTAAATGGAGACACAAGGGAAACAGTTATAATAGGAAGCTGGTCCGCTATAATTGGCATAGCTTGGCCTACAGAAATCTTTGGTGGTGGCCAGTAAATCACTGGGCCTTATAGCCCAAAATGATGTGGAAAAATCTAACAACTAGGACGGTACAGATATTGACTAAGAAAAATGAGTTCCAGTGTATACAACTGATACAGCCACACCAGTGGCTATCAGCTAAATATCAGCTGGACTTAGGACCAAATAGGTGGGCAACCCAATGTAGGCCTTACTTGCTATGTATAACACCAGAAAAACCTGACTAGAGCCCGCAATATAGAGTGTCAAGGTCTTCAGCAAATTGCCATGCATAGACATGAATGAAAGACCCCTAAGGTGATGAACTCTGTAATATCTAAAACATTCCTTTAAGGTTCCATTTACTAGAATAACAGTGCATTGCAGAAAGGAAACCACTAGTCCTTTTGGAAATCACCTGGCAACAGAGCTCTGAACAAATGCAAATTTCTAGGGCCTCAGAAATTATTGTGATCTATGGAACAAAGTGTATGCTTAGGACCAAGTGTATATAGGAACAAATCCATCGTCTAGTCATTTTCTCAGTGAAGAATTCTCAGTGAAGATTAATTTCTTCATCATTTATCACCACATTGGATCCCTAATCACACACAAAAAAGGGTTATTCCGGCTGGAACCACACAATGATTTGCAGCGGTAAGTCTCATCGTCAAAACCTTTAAAAGAAACAGGGGTGTGATTCTTAGCACATCTTGACTCAATATGACCTTTGGATCATATTAACTTAGTCAGATGGAGATTCCAACTGCAGCTGACAGACAAGTTCTCTTTCTTATAGCTACTGAGTAGGCCAATGCTTTCTTGTTTTTCCTATATTCCATTAAGTAGTGGGCCACTGAAGCAGTTTGTGCTATCAATAAACATTATAGATTGTCTTTTTTCAATGTTCCATTAACTCTCTGGCTCTGTGCCAGAATTTAAGTCTTGACACCAGACCTTGATCGTCTCACTGCTAGATGGGGCATCACGCTGGTCTAACAAATTGATGATACATTCATAGGACGTAGAGCACAGGCATCATTAGATTTACTGACTACCTGGCTAAGATCTCATGCAAGTACAAGAGTCTGCCACCTCAGCCAAATTTGTGGAGACTGAATGTCTGATGCATGTTAGGATGTTACCTCCATAGGGAATAACTAATTGTGGACTTTGTTTCCCCTGTGACTAAGGAGGTCCTTCAGTGTTTGCTGGCCTTCTTTGAAATTTGTGTCCACTGCTCAGACTGATTTATGGGTTGATCCAAATGCTTCTAGCTTTAACTGGGCTCAGAAAAAGGCTGCTCTAGCTGGCCCAGGCTACAGGGAAAGCAGTTCTAACATGTAGACCTTATGAGGGAGACCCAATGGGCTCAGAGTTTTGAGGCAAATCCGGATTCTGTATAGAACAAGGATTTTGGAGCAAACCGTGTCATCTTCAGAAAATACCTATTCTTTCAACTTACTACTGGGCTATATAAGATAAAAGCAAATGAAAGAAAATTGTTCTGTTTAAAAGGGTTCTGTGAAGACCTCAGGTAGGCTCCCTCAGGCCCTCCCAAGTTCTCTGAAGGGATGGCTGGCATGTTAAACAGTCATATATGGAAACTCAAATTCACAGGCAACCTACTTCTGGTTTAATATAGGGATGTTGTAGAGGTCCTTGTATTATGTCCGTCAACTCATTTGGCCCACTCCTTAGTCCACTATGCAAGTGTCCTCAGCCTTTAGCCTAACACATAATAGACCAGTAAGGAATGAGAAGCAGAGAACATAGGTGAAGAAAGGCTGATTTAATCAGTAAGTTTTAAAAAGACACTACAATATTTATAAAGAGCATTCTTTCCAAATAACTGTTTAAAAATATAATGTACACCATATCATGATTCTTAAATTCCAAGTGATTCAGACTGACTTCTGACTTTCCAGAGAAAAAGGGCAGACGTTGGGTAGCTCAGTGTTGAGCAACTGAACATTCGGTAGGCCGGGAATGAGGGCGGCACTGTGGATTTAAGCAGCAAGAGCTCAAAACCGTCTCTCTAGAAGGCTGCCAGAGGGCGATTTGATTCCAGTTACTTCTCCCAAACCATACAGAGAAAGGGCAGTTCCTCGGAGTAAGTGTTGGATGTGTGTGTGTGTGTGTGTGTGTGTGTGTGTGTGTGTGCGTGCGAGGTGCTAGGGGAGGAGGGTGGTCTGTGCTCCTCTCAGGCTGGGTAAAGAAAACCAGCAGTCTACTAGACATACAAAGCTGAGCTTTGAATTATCATATATGTATATATTTTTTCTATAAAACCTATACTTCTCCCATAATTAATGTCTACTATTAGTGTTTCTGATAGGAAAAAAAGATTACTGAATATAGTATCAAGCATGTAAAAATGGGTTCTAAAAAATTACCACCAGAAATAGCCACAGAAGCAGTAAAGAGTTCATAAGTTATTCCTTTCATTTAGTGAATTATGCAAATAATTTTTATTCTATATCATACTTCTTTCAGCTTCTTCATCTTTCCATCACTACTTTTGCTAATTTAATCACAGAAAACAAATCCTCTATGAGAGGGTTAGGCACATTATTAGGTGGATGACATCTAATACGGAAAAAAAATTAAGAGGGTCACATCTGTTTAAGGCCTAAAAACTTGTGAATGCTACTTACTGATTGTCTTGGGGAGATTATGCAGGATACTGACTCCTAGACTATCTTGTTTTCAGTCTTGACAAAGATTGAGAAATGAGTATTTGGCAAAGTCAGTCCTATTTATTCCCTTTGTATATCTATGAAGTATAATGTCCCTGGCTTGGGCCCCAGCCACATGCAAGGCTGGATTAAAACACGCATGGGCAAACTGGATCATCTGGCAGGGCAGGCCCAAGACCAGAGTCTTTGGCTTGAAGGTCTGAGTTGTGCCCTGAAAAGAAACTCATTCTGAGCTAAGAGTGGGCAGGGCAAAGTAGACCCAGTTCCAAGGCCTCAAGGTCAAGGCAGTCAGCTTACTGCAGGGTCTGCTGTTGCATTATATCCTTGCCCTACCTCAAGGACATGTGCCTGCATCCTAGACACAGAATGTACCATTTCACCAAAAATTCTGTAAGCTCTCCGGCACACACGGCAATGTTTGGCACCTAAGAGAATGTATCACGACATAGGGAGTGAGCCACTCCTTCCCCTCCGAGATAATAACCCTCTGCATCCAGTTTTGGCATCTTGAGGGGACCAGGGCATCAGTGGGGTGCCTGAGACCAGCCTGAGAATGAAATGCTTCCAGAGAAAGGGCAGTAGTGTCTAAAGAGAGACCATGGAAACCACAGAAAGTTGCAGGGGGAGTCAGCTCAGGACATCTATTAACACAGGTAGGACTCCCAGAAATTCCTGGGGAGGGTGGATATTTGCAATGAAAAGGAGAAGGTGTGGCAGGTGCTAGTTAAATAGGGGTCCTTGTCATCAAAATAAACTGTCATTTTTGACAAAGGCTGGTGAAGCTGGGACTTTTCGGAGGAGATGGCAGTGACTTCTCACCAAAATGCAGAGCTTGATTTTTCCCCCCAAGGTGATGGAGCAGAGCTGGCCATCGTGGTCCTCCTCAACACTCCCGCCCTACAGAGTAATGCGTCCTGGTGCACAGGCGAAGGCGGCCAGTACGTATTACTCGTGGAACACTTTGTAGGCACAAAACCGCATCTTTTTTGTGTGTGTACAAGAACTAAGACTATTGGTATCCTTATCCTTATCCTTAATATCATTAATCAGCTGGTGAAAACAGCCAGGCAGGGAACACATAGCATTACGTGTCATCTTCATTACTCTTGAGACTTCATTGCTCTGATTCCTCTGCCACCGCAGTCAGGATCGAGTTTTACTAAAAGAAAAAAAACTATAAACAGGGGTTTAATTCCAAGTAAGGAATGTAGGCAAGATGTGCTCTTTTCACTTTAAACTTGACTTAGAATTCATTCCCCAATAATGAAAGAAAACCTGCTGCGTCATGTGCTAGTATCACGAAAGAGAGGAATATTATGTATGAGTTCAGAGCTGCAGTTTGACTATCGATATTAATTATGGGCTTTGGACGCCTCTTTAATCAAGTCAGTTTCGCTGGTTACGTTGACTGTTTTATTAATTTACAATTAAATAGTTTTCAGTTAACACAAGAACATAGAGATAACATCACAATTGCACTGTTATAGAGTTAAAAGGCCTTTGTGTTTCATTACCAGGTAAAAGTTCTGGGGCTAGGTGTCTCACAGAGGATGCTAAACAGCCACTGGCCCTTTTATTTTGGTTTTATTCACAGAAATACTGACTTAGTGAAATTATAAGCACAGGCCTCTTAACAGCTTCCTAGGAGTCTGAACTTTTACTTTCAATACCAAATAATATCTGGAACACATGCTCACTTTTGTGTTTTTTTAGAAATTCTAAGAATTGGCCCAGGTTCATGTGATAGTCGTTCCTTAATCCATAGTCGCCATGGGCCTCAAGGAGCAATTCTTCGAAAGAATGGAAAAG
This sequence comes from Potos flavus, assembly GCA_028534135.1. Classification (NCBI taxonomy): domain Eukaryota; kingdom Metazoa; phylum Chordata; class Mammalia; order Carnivora; family Procyonidae; genus Potos; species Potos flavus. The sequence continues at coordinate 67,319,377 of CM052886.1, forward strand.
GCGCAGATCCTCTCCATTTCCTTCGGTTTCGACACTTTCAGCATGCTTACAGGAAATGTGTTTCCAGTTGGGGTACCTGATTGTGTGCCAGAATTCCTCACAGTGCTCTTTGAAGCCCTCCACACAGATTATACCCGGCTTTCCTGTCATGCAAAATCCAGTCACATCTAACCTTTTCCCAACATCCAAAATCTTTTTTCTTAGGTCCTGCTGATATATATGGTGACTGTAGATCCACATTCGGAGGAATGTGTTCTTGACTGGCTTTGCTTGTGTAGAAGGTTCATAAACAAGCTTTCTGCTCAGGAAATAGGAGGCACTATTGTCCTGCAACCACTGGATCGCCGCACATACACAGAGCTCACCTGGATCAAAAGTCCCTATATAAGAAGTGAGACCCTTGTTGAGAAGTAGTTGCTGTTGTCGGTCAAGCTCAGACGACCGTCCAAATAGCTGCAATGCTGCATAGGGGTAGCTGTGAGGCATGGTTACTTGCAAATCAATTTTCACCTTAAAATGAAAATCAAATAGATTTAAGTACCAGAAAATCATCTAAGCTAGTTTATCCGTGGCAACGGCATGATTTTGATAAATATAACAGTTATTGCTACTACTGTCACTATGGGCCAGAGACTGTACTGAAAACGTCACACACACTACTCCTTCCATTTATGCATTCATGCATTCCAGTGTTTACTGAACACCCACCATGTGTCAGGGACCCCATGCTAGGATAAAGAAGTGAAGAAGCTAGACACAACACAATTTCTGCTCTTCGTGAACACTAGAGCCTAGTGAAGGAGACAGACATTAAAGTAATAATTATTCATCACAAGTACTTAATTTCAGTGGTGAGCACAGGGATCCGATGAAATGTGTGACCGGTGAGACAGAAGTCAGTCTGGGAACCAGGAGATCTTCTTTGAGGGAATGACAGCTGAAGGATGAGCAGGAAATCACTAGAGGAGGGGTTCTCAAAAGCCTAGTCCACTCGTTACCTATGCTATGCTCATGTTGCTGGAAACAATGCATTCGAAGGTGAAGGTAAATTCATTTTTAGTATTTAGATTTCCTTTCTGTATTTGCTTTGTGTCATGGTGCCACCAAAGAAACATTCATCCACTCCTTACAAGTCAGTTTTGCTAAAGGCAATATTTAGCTATATAAAAATCATGATACATGTACAAGACAGTACATACTACAATAGTTGGAATGGCAAAAAACTGGTTGAGTGAACAGAAAAATAATGGTAGTAGAAGACTGCAAGATGTTTTTAATAAAAACACTACACATACTTGTTAAAAAGATGCATATTTATGTAAAATTCAAGATATTTATTGAAGACAATTTACAAGGGCATCCCATATTTTACTTATTTCACTCTCAAACAAATAAAGGATATACGAATCTGGAATATTCTCTATTTGCTTCCTGGACAGAAATCTCACGTTCCAAGTGTTTCCACTAAAAACCGGGCACCTGGCAACAATGAAAACAACGCCGGGTACTTACCTTGGGCTCCTCAATCTGGAGGGTAATCACAAATTCGATTTTTGGCGGCAGCGCCTCCCTTGTGCCTTCCAAATATCGCTTTATATTCGTCAGGACATTTACATCTTCAAGTTTTACTTCTCCTTGGTTAGGAAACATAGAAAACAGCATTTCCATCTCTAGCAGCTGAAGCTGCAGGCATTCTTTCATTGAAGCAGACATGTTGCCTCGAAATCCACTTGCCAGGGAAACTGGAAAGGCCCAGGGCCACTAGGTTTGTTAATTTCAGCGGTGTCCGGAGAAATTTCCCGAACGTCCTTTTCCGTGGAAGCAGTTTTGCAGGAACGCTATGCACCGACAGCTAGGGGCACAAACAGGGACACTTACACTCTTTCTTCGCTTTATCTCCCAACCCCCAAATCTAGTATGCACAACATCCCTTTAAGACACCTCGTTAAAATTCAGATTCCCAGTCCGTTACTTCCCCACCCCCACCCCCGCTTCAAATCCGGGAAGCTGGAGTTTCAACAGGTGTTCCAAATTATTCCGTTGCAAGTGGTTGGCAAACACCTGCAGATACTCTGCAAGCCTGAATTCTGGGAGAAGCAAGGAGCCCAGCTTGCGAATCCCACTAGGGTCTCGGGCTTGGGCGGAGCTGCGCCCTGTAGCGAGGGAGGCCCGCAGTCCCGCGAGGCTGTGGTCGCAACCCTTGGCTCCGGGGGCTTGAGGGCCCCGTCGGCCCCAACGCCAAGGACCTCTCCCGAGCGGGCCTTTACGGCTTTCCAGGGAGCCACATCACCCCGGGATGGCATCTTGATAGCTCCGGATGATTTGGGTCCATTTGGCCTCTGTCCCGAGGGGCCCAGGCTAAGTGGGAGTCTTACAGGTACATTAATAATGTTTAGTGCGAGCTGGTGCGGGGAGATGGGGTGGGGGCAGCGGCTCGAGAAGGCTCCCGGAGTCAAAGTTGGGGGAGATGAACCTCGAGGATCTAGAAGGGGATACGGGAAAAGGGGAAATGCCCGAAGCCACCTTGTCAGAGGCCCCAAATCGGGGTTGGTACCCCCCATCTGCGACCACTAGGAACCCTGGCTTCCCAGGAACGCAAGACTGCCACCCTCTGAGACCCAAATTTGGATGCGGGGACTGCGTTTTTGCCGGCCGCAGTGTTCTGATGGCCCACGACCCTCGGTCCTAACCCCCGGGCCACCGCGGGGGCCTCACCCTTCCCGGTCATTCAATGGAAACAGCCCCAAGCCCTCTCACAACCGGGATCCGCAGTTCCGCAGGCGCGAGCTGCGCATGATCCGCAATGAGGAGAGGCGGGGCCAGCGGATTCTCCCCCGTCGTGATTGGCTGGGGGGCGTGGCGATGGGCCGGAAGTCACGCAGGGCCACGTCTGCGGGTTCGGAGAGCTTCAGTCAGGTAGGAGGCACGGCTGCGGGGTAGCTGCTCGGTGAGGTGGAGGTGAGGGGGTATCTCCCGGCGAAGGTGAGTGGGGCCCTTAGGCTTGGCGACGGGAATGGGACTTTCCAGTCGGTAGGGGTTCGGCCTGCCGATGGGCTGCGGGTAGGCTAGCGGGCAGGCTAGCGGACTGACCCACGGACCGCGAGCGGGACACACCCGCCCCTGCGCCTTCTGAGCGGGCCCGAGGGTTTCAGGCTGGGTGTTCTGGTCCAGAGACCTGGGGCGGGGTGGTGGTGGCTCAGGGTTGAGAGCCGGGAAAGGTGCGGCCATTTGGGGGCTGGAAGGAAAGCGGAACAAACAAGCGGTTGCTAATTGAATGGAGGGAAGGGGGATGCTCTCAACTTTTTTAGAGTGGTCACTGTTTGGGCTTTTAAGTGCTTTGAATAAAAGCGTTCGCACACTCATTGAACGTAGTTTTAGGACCGAAGACGCTTTGAAGGGTGGAAGCGTCTTATCTTTTTTCTTTTTTAAAAAAAGATTTTTCTGGATTTTCCAGGACTGGCTTACGCCCTTATGAATATTCATGATATATTACCGAATGGTCAGTTTTTAACAAAGTGTATTGATGTTTGTGAAAGAAATTTGATCACTTCGGACCAAACTAAATTAGCTTGCTGAATACCAGTTTTTTCTAGCTGGATATAAGCAAAAACTTTTCACCATTTCCTCTAACTTTTGTTCATTGAAGCAAGAAGGAAAATGAAGAAAACAAGATAGGACTGCTGCTCATCTCTGGGCTAATTGGGAATGGGACTGACCCAATAAGTGAATAGTACATACAGCTGAGGTTGGAAACCCCAAGTTCCACTTAAAATTGGAGTATCCCAGAGAAGGAATTTCTAGTGAACTAGGGGCCAATTAAAGGTAAAAGGAAGATGTTACTTTCAGAGCTTAATTTAGAGGGGTGTCCTGATCCTCCCTTATGAAAATAGAAAAATCCACTGCAAGGTATATTAGGAGGTCTGGGCAGTCTTGGAGAGGAGGCTTTTGCCCTTTGCTTTTCCTTTGAGCATATGTGTATGGTCTGGGAAGAATAACAAAAGACCCAACAGATTTCCCATATATTTTGGATATGTAGTCCCAGTCCTTTTGACGGTATGACCTTAGGCCCCATCTGTCACTAGCTACCCATGTAAATTTAGGTTATTTGAGGTACAAGCTTAAGTCTTTCCATTTGTGAAATGAGGTAAACTTTGATTGTGTAGGAGTCTATGCTTCTATGTGTAGAATCTTCATTTTAGTTGAGAGTGGACCATTTTGAGTTTACCCTGTGTCCAGGAATAGACCTGGAGCCAAAGTGAGAGATGAATTGGGGCAATTGCCATCTGTCCTGGAGAGAATGGTACAAGTTGGGCAGGATCTTCTAGGTAATGCCTACCACCAGGACTTTATCGTATCATTGTTTTCTTTCTCAAACATTTTTTGTGGGGTTTCAGAACGAGGCAGACCTGTTAGTTTAGGGTGGCAGTTGCTGAAGCAAATGGTCCTTTAAAGATTTCTTATGCTTGAAAACTATTCCTTAATTTCATAGACATGGATTTAGATGCTGTTAAAGAACACTCAGCATTACATGCCAAGCCCAGTGGACTCGTTCTTCAATATGGGACTGCTGGTTTTCGAACAAAAGCAGAACATCTTGATCATGTCATGTTTCGCATGGGATTGTTAGCTGTCCTGAGGTCAAAACAGACAAAGTCTACAATAGGAGTCATGGTAACAGCATCACACAATCCTGAGGTAACTAACGCCTTTAGTGCTGTAAATAAATAAATAAAGCAAACCTTTATTTACAAGAACACATCTTAGTGTCCGAGCAGTTTGACCCAAAGTACAAATTCTAATTCTAGGAATGTGCCTACTCGGTGTGTGCCTTTGGATTTGAAATAGCTTTTTCTTGAAGATTAATTTATTTTAGAGAGAGAGAGTACATGCGAGGGGAGAGGGAGAGGGAAAATCCCAAGCAGAATCATCACTAATGGTGGAGCCTGACACCAGGCTGGATCCCTCAACCTTGAGACCACACACAACCTGAGCTGAAATCAAGAGTCAGACACTTAAACGACTGAGCTGCCCAGGCACTCCTGAAATGGCTTTTTCTTGATGAGTGGTCATTTAGCTCATGACTGTAGAGAGTGTGGAGAGAATGAAATGAGAGTCATTTCTTGGACACTGTCCATATTAGAGAAATAACAGAATGTCCTTCCAAGTTAGTTGTATTGAGACAGTGTCAGTAACAAAAAGTGTTACTTGTCTTAATTTAGTAGGGATTAGATAGATTGGAGCCAAGGTGCGGGGAAGGGCAAACATTTGAAAAGATTTAGTGCATTTTGACAATTTTTTAGACTGGTTTTCTTTTTCTTTTTTTTAAAGATTTTATTTATTCATCTGAGAAAGAGCGCGTGAGCGAGAGACCACAAGCAGGGGTTGCAGCAGAGGGAGAGGGAGAAGCAGACTCCCCCCACTGAGCAGGGAGCCCGATGTGGGACTTGATCTCAGGACCCTGAGATCCTGACCTCAGCCGCAGGCAGCTGCTTAACCGACTGAACCATCCGGGTAGCCCTAGACCCGTTTTCCGTAGTTAGGGAATAGTAAGGAAGAGTTTGCTGTTCTGAATGAACAGCCAGACAGGTGGCTCCATGTATACAAAGGTGAGCTTTGGGCAGGTTATTTTGGTTCTAGTGTTATGATAATTACATTTTTTTAAAAGATTTATTTAAGAGAGAGAGAGTGCGAGCCAGGGAGAGGCAGAGAGAGAGGGAGAGAGAATCTCCAGCAGACTCCCTGCTGAGCACAGAGCGTAATGTGGGGCGTGATCCTGATGCCATGACCCTCAGATCATGACCTGAGCCGAAACAAGGGTTGGACCCTCAACCGACTGAGCCATCCAGGCGCCCCCAATTTTTTTTAGCAAAGTATTCTTTTTGATATAGTTTAACTATTATTTACTGCCTATAGCTCACTAATATATGGTTTGAATAACCTACCTCTGTTTGATTGCAAGAGCATGAGACTTTTGCCTCTGTAGCTAAATCAGCAAATTAAAGCCGTGTAGGTCTGTGAAGGATTATAATCTCCTCTTCCCCCCACACAAGAGGACATTGCTTGTCTAGCTTGTAAATGTGGATCATTATAAATGTGTAAGTGTCCGAATGTCTAAATCACCACAGTTAATGACTTGTGGGCCGAAGCCTCTATTTATTGCTAGTTCTAGAAGTACTTCTTAAAGTAAAACTGAATTGTTTCCTTCAGTCGACATTCACTATGAACTGTACCTTATTTCTTCCCCAAAATTTGAGCAGAACAGAATTGGGAGTCAGTTTTCAGCTTCTGTCACCCGCTGGTTGATATATTGGCCAGTATGTTCTTAAAGAGTCCAGGGTCATAATGAGGAGGATCTCTTGGTGCCCTCGTTCCACTCCATTTGTGCCCTGGTATGTAACTGATGGTAAATGCACAGATGACAGCCTTTTTAAAAAACTAGCATAGTGACTGGTGGGTTTAAGAGTAATACAGCCTTGGTATTTTAATACCAGCACTGACACTTACTAGCTGTATGAACATAAGCAGATTACTTGCTCTGAATCTTGTTTTTTTTCAAAGTAAGATTGGAATAAAAATAGGATTATTAGTAAGATTGATGTTTGTTATGAGGATTTATATAGAACACCTAGTCCAGTGCCTGGCATTCCATATGGTCACAGGTGAAGCCACTCAGCCATCAGTGTCTTATTTAGGGGAAAACAGCTTGAGTTTACTTCCTCAACTCACCCCTGTGAATATGCACAGATGGCTTATTTTTTGCTTTTCTTTTAAGGAAGACAATGGGGTAAAATTGGTTGATCCTTTGGGTGAAATGTTGGCACCGTCCTGGGAGGAACATGCCACCTGTTTGGCAAATGCTGAGGAACAAGACATGCCAAGAGTGTTGATGGACATCAGTGTGAAAGCAGCTGTGAATCTGCAACAAGATGCCTTCGTGGTGATTGGTAGAGATACCAGGTGACCATCAGAGGGATTGGTGAAAGTGGCTTTGGGAACTGGACCTAAGTGATTGCGTTAGTTTTAGTACCCATGAAAAACTGAAAGAAATAAGTGGAACTGCCCTGAGAGGCTCCTCTACCTACCTGGCCTTTTTATTTTTAGTAGGATGTAGGAGCTGATCTGCTCTAACACTGTATGATTGGATAGGTTACCTAACCTTTGGAACTTCCATATGCCCATCTATAAAATGTTGATGTTAAAGCCCAACACAGGGCTTTTGTGAAGATTATATGAGATAATGTATGAAAATGCCTATTTCCTGACCTGAGAGAAGTATTTAACGTGTCTCTCACCCCTTTACTTCTGTAGATTTACTATTTTCTCCTATAGAGTAAGAACATATGATTGTAATTCAATATTTATAGATTTACCTCGTAATCTGCATTATTGTTGGTTCATATATTTATATTATTTTCCCATGCTGGAGTTCACTGGAAAACATTAACAATATATTATTTCTACATATAGTAGTCCCACCTGCTTATGTGCAGGGGATACATTTCAGGACCCCCAGTGGATGCCTGAAACCATGGATAGTACTGAACTCTATATATTCATGTTTTTCTCTATACATACATAATTTGATAAAGATTAATTTTTAAAGATTTTATTTATTTTAGAGAGCGAGAGAGAGCGAGCGAGAGAGAGCGAGCGAGAGAGAGCGAGCGAGCGAGAGCGAGAGAGAGCGAGAGAGCGAGAGAGCGCGAGAGAGAGCGAGAGAGCGCGAGAGAGCGCACGTGTGCACAAATAAGGGGAGGAGCAGAAGGAAGAGAGAATCCCAGGCAGACTCTGCTCCAGTCTTAGGCGGGGTTTGATCTCACGACCCTGAGATCATAACCTGAGCCAAAATCAAGAGTCGGACGCTTAACAGACTGAGCCACCCAGGTGACCCATGATAAAGATTAATTTATAAGTTAAGCACAGTAGGAGATCAACAATAAATAATAATAAAACAAATGTAATAACATACTATAATAAAGTTGTGAGTCTAGTCTCTCTCTCTTTCAAAATATCTTATTGTACTGTACTCCCCCGTCTCTTTCTTGTGATGATGTGAGATGATAAAATGCCTGTGTGAGAGAGGATGTGAGGTGAATGTAGACATTGTGATGTAGTGTTAGGCTCCTGTGGACCTGACGATATGTCAGAAGGTGGATCATCTGCTTCTGGACTACAGTTGACCTCAGGTCACTGAGACCATGGCCAGTGAAACCATGAACAAGAGGGGACTACTTGTCATATTTGGCAGCTTTTGTCTTCCTTTTCAAAAAGATACTGTAAAATGTTAGATTAAAAGTGTACTTTGAAACAGAAGCATTCTCTGTTTCAAGATTTACTGTAAGATCTCATTTGAGCCAGAATATCTTTCTAAAGGAAATTTCTTGTCATAGTCTTAATGATAGGACATTAGGACAATGTCTGGTATTTATCCTTGATGTGTTACCAGAGAGATTTCTAAATACCATTGATTGTGGATTTATAGGTATCAGAAATAGCCTAGTGACTTATGTTCTGAAACAAATTATTATCCCACGGTAAAGCCATCTCACATATAATTGCCTCTTACCAATTAACTAGTTTAAATGATATAGAACATCATTTTCTACAAGACAGTTATAATTATCTACTTTATTTTCAGATAGATAATTTGTTCTGACTTTTTCAAATGAAAAATAGGTTCTTTATCCTTGGTGGTTTAACACCCAGTACTGCATTATGCAAAGTGTTTGCATTCAGTATTTATTGCTACTATTTTTAGGTAATGTATATGTTGTTACAGTCAAACTTGAAAAGGTTTTTGGGTATGGCGTAATTAGTGTATTTTTATATTTGTTTTCTAAATTCATCTGAAAGCCGAATTCCAAGAAATGTATTGTGAAAGGCTGCTGGAAAATGCTAATACTCTACCTGTATTATCTTTGCAGAGTTTTCAGACTTTACAGGTTTCAGTTCAGATACTGTGAACCTATTATCCTGAAATTTGTAGCACATAATTTCTGCATTTGCTTTCAGACCTAGCAACTCTTGATTTCAGGATGGGATGTGTTATTTTCTTCCTTTTCTTTTCTAGGCCCAGCAGTGAGAAACTTTCACAGTCTGTAATAGATGGTGTGACTGTTTTAGAAGGTCAATTCCATGGTATGTAGTTGTCCTGAGTTGTAAATTAACCTTTAAAAAACTTAAACAAAAAACTTTTAAGAAAGTTGTAAAAGTAGTACCACTTACTTTAGAAAAGTTTAAAAGTACAGATAAAAGAGCTTTTTTAAAAATGGACTTCCAGGGCACCTGGGTGGCTTAGTGGGTTAAGCCTCTGCCTTCGGCTCAGGTCATGATCTCGGGGTCCTGGGATGGAGCCCCACAGTGGGCTCTCTGCTCAGCAGGGAGCCTACTTCCCCCTCTCTCTCTGCCTGCCTCTCTGCCTCCTTGTGATCTCTCTCTCTCTGTGAAATAAATAAATAAAATCTTAAAAAAAAAAAAAAAAAAAGGAACTTCCAGGTACAGGGCACCTGGGTGGCTCAGTCAGGTAAGCGTCAGACTCTTGTTTTGAGCTCAGGTTATGATCTCATGGGTCCTGGGATAGAGCCTCTTATTGGGCTCCACACTCGGTGAGGAATCAGCTTAAAGATTCTCTTCCTTTGCCCTTCCCTCCATTTGCACATGCACTCACTCCCTCTTTCTCTCAAATAAATAAATTAGAAAAAAAATGAACTTCTAGGTACAAAATACTAGCTTTTTAAATTTAAAAAGTTAAAAAATTTTCTGGATATGCATATTTTGTTTTAGCTATAAGAGATTATATGTAAGAAATACTGATCTTTGCTTTCTTTACTTTAGTAAGGCCAATTTCCTGATATAAAAACCTTTGAAGTTACTTGAAGATGTTCATTGTAGGAGCTTTCATCAATATTGTGTAGTCCCAAATAGCTGATCACATGTGGAATCAGCTGTTTACCTATCAAATAGTGGTGGAAAATATCTTTGACCTACTTACATAATTTAAGTTTTGACAGGAAGTTTTCCCTATTTTATCCAATGAAGAATTACACGACAGAAAATGGAGTCTAGAATTCTCTTCTCTCATTGGTCATGCCCCTTGTAAATGCAGTGACTTCATTTTGCACGGAGGTGAATTTCCCTAGTATCTCCCTAGTTTCTTCTCATTTAAAGACCTTTTTAACCTCCTTTCCAGCTCCTCTGTGCTCTTCGTTCAGAGTTAATTTGGCCTCTTCCAAGAGCTCGCCTGGCTTACTTCTCTGCTTTTCTAGTCATTACTTAGCCCACTGCAGGCAGTCTCCATCCTTGCCCCTTGAGTGAAGTGTCTCTCTCAACACTCACCTGAATTCTAATTGCCAAATCCAGTGGCTTTTAGAAAGTGGGGATTCTTACCCTGGGGCCCAGGGCTCCGTGGGAAATGCGTGGTTAAGCTGCAGGGACCTGGCCAACCTCTTGATACAGTGTGCGGAGTGTTACCGGCACATGTACTTTCGTAGGGAGAAGAGTCGTTGCTTTCGTCAGATACTCAGAGGGATCTGTGACCTAAAAATAACTTTCAAAATTTATATTTTGAAGTTTTTCAGTTGCTGTCTTGATAGCTCTCCATACTGTGACCTCTTCCTTTCTTTCTTGAAGCTTCTACTTCCTTGGCCACTACTCCTTATTGGTCTTCTGTGTGGGCTCACTCTCTTCATATGGGTGTTCCTTATTTCTCTCTTTCATTCTGCTTGATTTCTGAATGATCATCTTTACAGCCAAAGCTCCAGCTATATATAGTTTAATTTTTCATTTATTAGTTCATCAAACATTTTGACTGTCTGCTATGTACAACCCTCCAGGGAGTCTACTTCATGCCACTCAAACTTAGAGTAAGAAACCCGTTTCGTATCATGATGTGCATATGTGTACTTGTGTGTATTACCGACACAAAAGTATCAATAAATATTACCATACTGCCACGACATGAATTCATCTGTGTTTTTTTAAAAAAAAAAAAAAAGCAAAAATGCTGGTTGTGTCTCACTAAGTGGATTCCATGACCCCTCACAGGCTCAGATCTGCAATTTGTAAAGCACTGGTCTGAGCGAGGTCTCCACTTAGATGATCTGTCCTTATCCCAGCTTCACCTGGCCTAAAACTGTTGTTTATACCATCACTTTTCTAGTATTTTAGTCTATAAAAATTTGAGAGTAATTTTTTTTTTTATCTTTCCATCATTTCTCTCTTCAGCTTAGCGTACTTAAGGAAATGGAAGGTTAATGTAGCCACAGCATAGGGAGAATGGGGAAGCCAATAGATAAGGTTAGGGAAGTAAGCATGGGGGTGTGTGTCTTATCATCCCAAGCCTTGTGGGTTGTGGTAAAGATTTGGGATTTATTTCAAATGCACAAGAACTCCATGGAAGGGTTTTATGCATGGGAATATGATCACATTTCCATTTTAGGACCGTCACTCTGGCTTTTCACTCTGACTTTTGTGTAGAGAGATAGGAAGGTTTTAAGAAAGGAAAAGAGACTGTACAACAGTTCATGCAAGAGTGATGATAGCGAGAGAATGGAGAAGTTTGAAATTAGTAGTGACTTGAAAGGATTTTGTGATACATGATGAGGCTAGAGCTGTGAAGAATGGCTGCTAGGTTTCTGGGTTGATCGGTGGAACTACTACTTGATCGACGAGTAATAGTCATTTTTTATTGAGTAAAAATTTATTGAGTAAATGTTTATTTGCTAATGTTGACGTTGGTCATAAAATCCTTTTGTTCCGTCCTTGAGTGTCTTTTGGAATATTGTTTTCCTCTCCTTAAACACCTCCATTAAACTAGGTTAAGTGCAGATACACTTTTTTGAGCTCCTCCCCCGCCTTCCATCCGATTCTTGTATCAGAGCCATAATTGCCTTCATAAATACCATTTCCGTTGTATACCTGCAGGGCTCAGTAGCTTAAAATGACTTTTGTCTATAGTCCAAACTCTTGTGCTTGACTTTGAAGACCTCTGATGGCCTTAGTTACTGAATATTTATTGGATATTGGTCCATCTCTGCTATTTCTCCTGTTTCTTGCTTTTGCTTTTGGTGCTTTTCTTGTGTGGTTTGCTATTTTTGACTATAAGCTATTTGTTTTCTTGGGAAATTATTTGTGGGACATTTTTGAGGTTTATGGTGAAGGCCTATTTCTGTGGCAAAGTTTGTTATTGCTTTTGCTTGGGTGCCTGGGGGTGCCATCTGACTGGTGGATGACAAGTTTCTTTGACGATGGAGTTCTCCTGGACCCCTGTGGTTATGTGATTTAGGTTAGAAAGGGGGAGGCCTATCTGGTGCCAGCCTTTCAGGGATGGGTTATCTCCTGCTCTTCTTGGTGTCCAGACAAATCTCCTAGGAGTGGGCACTTGGAGCTAATTCCCTTCTGACTCAGCCTTGCACTGAAGAATAGTTCTTTAAGGCTTCAGCTTCACGAGGGGCTGGTCTTCTACTGGGTTTCCCTCCCATCTTAGGTCAGCATGGACTTTTGTTCCAAAAGCAGGAGGTTAATTTCCAGTTTAGAGGATTGCCCTCAAAGCAAAACTGGGTTCCCAGAGCTCAAATTTTGGAGTTCCTCTCTTCACAGAGATTTTTGGCCTTAGTACTCTGTAACTTGTTGGTTCAGCAATGCTTTTTTAAAAGAAGTATTTCTTTTACCTAGTGTTTTTCGTTGTTTTCAGGAGGAGGGTTCATCTGAATTATATAGTTATTGGAACTAGAACTCAGTTACTATTTTCCTATATTGCTCTAATTTTATGTTACTTGTCCATATTAAATGAATATTATTATTTTTTAAAAGATTTTATTTATTTATTTGACAGAGAGACAGAGAGAGGGAACACAAGCAGGGGAAGCAGGAGAGGGAGAAGCAGGCTTCCCATAGAGCAGGGAGCCTGATGCGGGGCTTGATCCCAGGACCCTGGGATCATGACCTGAGCTAAAGGCAGCTGCTTAACGACTGAGCCACCCAGGCGCCCCTAAATGATTGTTTTATTATCAGTAGTAGATCATATTTCTTCTGGAATTGAGTATATGTCCAATGTGTGTGTTTTTCTAACACTACCAAACAATTAATTCTCTGACATTATCTACCTAGAGGGTAGGGTCAGATTCCACAGGTAAAGGGCTCAGTGCCACAAGTCTCCCCCCATTTCAGAATCCAGTCACCTGGGCTTCTGACACCACCCCGATCCTTGGTTTGATTAATTTGCTAAAGTGCTCACAGAACTCAGAGAAACATTTTACTTACTAGATTACCAGTGTATTATAAAGGATAGAACTCAGGAGCAGCCAGCTGGAAGAGCTGCAAAAGGCAACGTATGCGGGAAGGGGCATGGAGCTTCCTTGCTCTCTGGGCAGCCACTCTCCCCAGTCTGCACACGTTTACCAACCCAAACCACGGCCTTTTGGTTTTATTTATGGAGGCTCTATTACATGGGCATGACCAGTAAGTGATTGGCCCTTGCTATTTGAATGCAATCTCTAGCCCTTCTTTTTTCTCTCTGGAGTGGCAAGGAACCCAAAAATAAGGGAGAGCTTTGAAAGTTCCAACTCTCTAATCACAGGGTTGGTTTCCCTGGCAACCAGCCCCATCCTAGGGGGCTCTAGGAGCTTTCCTCGTCATCTCATTAGCATAACAAAAGACAATTAATTCCTTGCTCTCATCACTTAGAGATTCTAAGGGTTTAGAAGCCCTTCCAGCAATGGAGACAAAGACCAAATCTCTATTTCTTATTATAAATCACAACATCATAATGTAACAGTTAGTTGTAATGATTTCAGTGGATATTTATGCATACTTCTGAATGGTTTGGAAGTTAGCATTTTAGTTTTCTGAGATAGCTTTTTTTAAAGAAGATGTGTCACTCTCAAATTGATATGGGATGAATCCATTTAAACTTTTTGTTTATTAAGAAATGTAACAAATTGCTTTTTGTATTTCTCTGACAGATTACGGCTTGTTAACAACACCCCAGCTGCACTTCATGGTGTACTGTCGAAATACTGGTGGCCAATATGGAAGGGCAACCATAGAAGGCTACTGTGAGAAACTCTCTAAGGCTTTTATGGAGCTTACCAAACAGGTGAAAATCTCTTGAATGTGGTTAGAGTTTAAGCAAATGCATAAAATAACATCAATTGAATAATTTATCTTAGTTTGTCACTTCTACTTCTTTTTCCAAAAATGTGGTGTATTTCCTTTTTCTTTCTAGGGCCCCACAAGGTTTGACCCTTGTATCCTGCTGAATGTCATTTGGCATTTACTTGGCAAGGCATGTGTAGTACATTCTGAGATCATTGGGAGAGAAAACACGGGGTTCTCGTGGTTTCATAAATATTCATTCAGATGAATTTTCTCGTAGGGTTAATGTTAGGTGCTGTTGGCCTGATATTTGAGGTGTCTACTGCTGAGGAAGATTTTCTTCTGGGTAGATTAGCTTCTTAAACCTGGTTGAGATTTGGGGGTTATAATTAATTTGACCAACAAATACTGAGGGCATGTTGTTAACCAGAACACACGCTTGTTCTCATAGAGTTTATATTCTGAAGTGAGGATGGGCCAGAGAGGAGACTGACAAGGAAAAACCCAGACATGCCCAGTGGTGTTATGTGCTGTGAAGAGAATGACAGGCGTTATTCTGCTCTTCTGTGTATATACTCATTCCCACATTTGAATGCCTGTCATGTAATACAGGCTGTAGTATTATTTTGAGGGGACCCTGCTTAACTGAGGCTAAATTTTGACAAAGCTCCATTTCCATAAATTATTCAGTCAGCGAAACTGTTCTAGTGTCAGTGTCCAAAAAAAGTTTTTTAATTTTACTTTGGTTTTCTACAACTTTCACCTGAATGTGTGTACCCTTTTGTTTCCCAGGTTAAAATAGATGAGTTAACTGAAACAATGAAAGATGTTTACATATACCTATATGTGCTTTATGCTTCAATCTTTTATAACTTGAGATTTTTCTTCCGTGTGTCTTTT
>CM052886.1:67334870-67379677 GCA_028534135.1 Potos flavus
TTGTCACCATTTAGAAATTCTGTGATTTTACTTAAATATTGGAAACTCTGGCTTTTCACCAAAATCAGAAAATGTTCATGCTCACATGGCAGTAATCAGCTGCCATGGAGTGGCTCCTGCCCACTTCAGACAGGACATGCATTCTTCAGAACTCCACAGACCTCATCCAGTCGCCTCTCTCATTTATGTTATTCTGCCTCACCGTAGTAAGCACTTACTTACATTTTTAGTTTAATCCACCAGTTTGAACTCCTTTTCACTGAATTGCTTGTTTTGACCTTTACTGACAGTTTGGTTCTGTCCATTCACTAAATATTGAGCTCTTCCTCTCCCTTGCTCTAGGTAGGCCCTGGGATGAGAAGAACAAAGGCAGGAGAAATGTAGCTAAAATTAAATCTCCTTATACAACCTATAGTCCATTAATACCTGAGACATGCAGAGTGTGACATACATCAAGGAACTCAAGGCTGCCTTCATGTTGATGTTTATTAATAGACTAAAAGCAACCTTATCTGGACAATAACCAGATCACCAAGGTCCTGTAAATCTCACTTTCAGCATACAGAAATTTCTTAGAAACTTATCTCTGATCATCTTCCCTGCCCACGCCCCCACCAGCCCCGGTGCAAATTTAAAAGTATATAATAGGTCCCACTCCTTACAATCACAGTGCAGCTCTTTCTGGTCATGGGTCCTGTCCCCTGCTATAATAAAAGCACCTTTTTGTACTTTAAAATGTCTCAAGAATTCTTTCTTGACTGTTGCACTTGGTGACCCCACCTTACAGAGCTATAGTATGAACAAAACGACAGGCCCTCTCACTTTCCTGAAGCTTCATTATGCCCTATAGTCAGCCTTATATTCATATTCCTCACGGAAGTCTCATGCTGGATTTGTCCACCTGCTGCTGTCATGGCTAAGGGACAGCAAAATTTTCTAGTAAGTTTGACATGACAGTTGCTGAGATTTTGATAACTTAGTGTAAATTACACAAGCCATATTTCTCTCACAGGTTATAATCTTTGCTCTTAGTTACCAATGTTTCTTGTTACTGATGGTGTGAACAAATAAAAACCACTTCTATTAGAATTGAATAAAAGCTACTTCTATTAGAAATAAAGCACATCATCTATTGCTGATTATTTTTTATATGTAAAGGACATCATAGTACTAGATCAGTTGCGTTCACAAATATCTGTAGCTTTCAAAAAACTATATGGGAAACTATCTTGCCAAACCAACTGGCTTATAAAACAATTTTATTTTAATATTATATCAAGTTTCAGCATAAAATTCTTTTCCAGTTAGCTGTGAAATAATTTACCCTGTAAAAACAACTAATAAACCTTTATACTATTTAAAGATTAAGACATTGGCTTTTATTTGGAAGGATAATTTTAAGTACCATAAGGCCAGTTATGATCATACTTTAGTGAAATATTTTTCCCTTGTAACTAATGTAAGAGAAAAAACTTTTTATGTGGAGATTTATTCCCATTTCTGTGACTGAAATGCATTTTAAAATTCTGTGTGCTAGGAATGGAAATGAAGTCTAATGAAAGATGCTGTTCCTTTGATGGAGATGCAGACAGAATTGTTTATTACTACCTTGATGTAGATGGTCACTTTCATCTCATAGATGGAGACAAGATATCAACACTAATTAGCAGTTTCCTTAAAGAGCTCCTGTTGGAGGTATGGTGGGGTGATCGGCTGCCCTTTAAAACAAGACTAACTGGTGACTAACAAGCATTTGAATGTCTCAGAGGCACTATTCTTACGGAGTTTCTTACCTTGTGGCCAGAAAATACAAGAAGATATGGTAATTTTAGTCATTTCAACATGGGGCATTTGGAACCTGAAGGTAGTACTCTTTTCTTCCTTATACTGGCAGAGTTTGTGATTTGAAGCTTTATGGTTTCTTCATAACTGACATTTTAATGAGAGCTCCGTCATCATTCCCAAAGCCTCAAGTATAAGCAGAAAATCTCATCCTCTGAGAGCTGTATTTACTGTTATAATATGCTTAATAATGTGAGACAGTTTTATTCTGTTTGCTCCTTTGGAAATCTTAGGCCAGCTTTACGTATAAAATGTAATAAGTAATTATTATAATATGGGAAAAGGTATACTTTAAGAATTCAGTACATACTTTTATTAAAAAACTAGAGAGATAGCAAGAAATCACAAGCTTCTTTAGAAAAGGATTCTTATGGAATTTAAATAATGCTCAAAAATATTTTAGCTTTTTTTCTGGCATTCATGTAAATTTTGATTTTAGGCATTTATTGCATAAACTAAGACACAGTTGAACTGGGTGATGATTTTGTCAACCTTTAGAACTCTCATTCTATGTTTGCTTTTGTAGTTAGTGTCTTTACTTTTGATGGCCAGGCAATTATCATTGTTTTTATCTAGATTGGAGAAAGTTTGAATATTGGTGTTGTACAAACTGCGTATGCAAATGGAAGTTCAACACGCTATCTTGAAGAAGTTATGAAGGTATTGAACCATTTCCATTTTCTAGTAGCTTCTTAATATATTCTAAGACATTTCTGTGAGGAAAACAATGCCCTCATGTAAATGAATAGATTGTAATACATGAAACTGAGCTGCTGTCCATTTAAGAGTAAGTAGAAATCAAAAATAGGGAAAAAAATTGTCCCTGATGTGAAAAAAGAGATTCTCCTGCCTTCCTTTTTTTAGAGCATTTCTTTTAGAAAACTTGTAAATTCTTTCTCTGCCTCCTTTATAATGACTGTAAATCTTTTTAAAGGCTAAGCAAGTTTTATAGCTCTGGAATGTTTTCCATAAGGGTCTGGCGTCCCCTCATTGAAATGTGAACTTCAGGGAAGATAGCACCCCTGTCTCCCAGGGCCCTGAGAGTTTCCGTTTGTTAGAGCTAGGAGCCAGCCACTTAACTCCTTGTTACAGAGATAGGAGAGGCTTTATTATTCTTTTGGTAAAGACTAAACACTGATTGCCATCACAGTTATCAGACACATTTAAGACAAAGCGTGTGTGACAGATGGCCCTGTGAAGTCTTCTTGAGAAGTGAGCCTATTCAGTAGGCATAGGGACTATCGCTTTGGGGTTTCACAGTGGGGGAGACAGACTGGGTTCAACTCCTAATACAAGGAAAAGTGGAGATTTTGTAGCCAAGGAGTAAGGAGGGAGGGGGCCGGTAGATGGAAAATTACTGAGCAGTCATCAGTGGTCAGGGAGGATTCTGGCTAAATCTACTAACTCCTGAAGGCAGGCTGGGGGATTAGATGTTACGTGGGGGATGGTACAGCGTGAGGACTTTGATCAGTTGTCGAAGGTAGGAGATTCTTGCTGAGATCGGACTCTGGAAGACAAGCCCACGGACAGGACCTGTTCAGGCTCACAGGGAAAGTTTGGTCTGAGGATAGAATCTGTTACTAGTTTTGTATCTAATTTTTTTCCCCAACAGCCACCAGATGACTGACCATCCTCTATACCACACCCACTGCTCCAAGAGTGAGTTAGAGGGTCCATGGCTACAACTAGATGTTTGCCTTTACTCTTTTTCTCACTAGTGTATTATTTTCCAACTTTCGTGTATCTCTTTTCAAATTTCTACATTTTACTAGTTTTTGTTGCCTTTTCATTCTTTTTTAAGCAAGAATGGCAAGGTCAGATTCTTGTAGAATCTGGACAGGTGAGGTGAAGTGCAGCAGGGCAATAAAGACCCAGGAACAGTGCGCATCAGGCCAGCTGTTGTTGCCTTTCGTCAGATTCTTTAAGACAAGCTGAAAATCTGAATTTTTATGTGAACCTCTTACTTTTTAAGTCTTGGCAACTGATGCAAAATTCCAAAGAAATGGGTAGGCAAAATAAGACACATCTGGAGGCTGCTAGTTTGTGACCTGATTTAAATATAAGGTTTCAGTAAACGCACTCGGCACTCCCACCTGGCCCAGTTGCCTGCTCTTCACAAGGGTTATTCTCAGTACTTGCGTTATGCGTTTTAGTAATTTCTTATGTTCTGTCGTAAAAAAATTTTTATAGGTAAGATACCCTGTTTAAGAAACTGAATACAGCATTAACTGTTAATCATCAACCCATTCTCCTATGGATGGATGAAGTAATTCGAGCTCTAGCTTTTCCTGAGGTCTTTTAAATCCAGTCAAATGCTGATCTCACTTGATCTCCTCTGCAGTTTTGCCATTACTAGTCTTAACCACTCTTCTCTTTCAGATCCATCCAAGACTTAGGCTGCCCAGTGTTGCTAGTCTGCCACCATAATTTAATGGGATTAGTTCTAGAAACCTCCCAACCAATCTCTTTGAACCTTCTAAGCCAGGGGATAGCAAACAGGGGCCTATGGACCAAATGCAGTCTGCCACGTGTTTATAGTTTTTATTGGAATACAGCGATGCTCATTTGTTTCTGTATTGTCTGGTTGCTTTTACACTAGTGGCAGAAGTGAGGCATTGTGACAGAGATCATGTGGTCTGTAAAGCCTAAAGTACTTATCATCTGGCCCTTTGTAGTAAAAGCTTGCAGACCCCTACTGTAAGCCGTCCTCCACACTGTAGCTGAGCTTTCTACAATTAGATCATGTCACTCCCCGACTTGTAATCTTTCACTATCTTATCTGGGGACACACTCTCTCTCTTGCTTTTTTCTTGGCTGTGGGTGGGCTTCTATAGTGCCTTCTCTCCTCCATACTAACACCACTTTGTATTTTAATTGTTTAATTGTCTTCCTCACTAGCAAGCTCCAGGTTTGTTTCCTGTTGTATCCTTGGAAGAGTAGGTACATAAATATATGCCCTTGGATAACTGCTGTTAATGTTTCTTTTTAAATATATGTCATAGGTACCTGTCTATTGTACTAAAACTGGTGTAAAACATTTGCACCACAAGGCTCAAGAGTTTGACATTGGAGTTTATTTTGAAGCAAATGGGCATGGGACGGTAAGTTCTCTTAATCAGCTACATCTGGCTTTAGCTGGACGTTTTTTAATGATGGGAATTCTGTATCTGGATGGTAAGAGGTTATATCCCCCTTTGTTGAAATGATTGGTGTGATGGTAGAATAAGATTATTTGGTTAACTTACTATATTCTTATGTGTTGTGAAACTGGTTTTTAGATTGATAACGATCTTTGAGTATGAAGAGATGATTGTTTTTTAAAAAAAATTCCGTTTTTTTTTTTTTTTTACAAGCAGATCACCTTCATATCGTTTAAAATCTTTTCTTTGAACTGGCAATGGGTGGTAAAAGGAAAAGTTCAGTAGCTGTGGTGAACTGAAGTGTTGGAACGCTTGGGAATTAAATTATGAACAACTAGAAATGAATGTAATTAGCAATAAGCATATAAAATTTTTAGGGTGCTTTTTGTAGGTAGAATTTTTAAAAAGTTTGAGATATAGTTCACATACCTTAAAATTCACCATTTTAAAGTATATCATGTGGCTTTCAGTATATTCATAAGGTTGATTTTTTTTTTAAATATTATACTTCAGGTCATTTCATAAGTGGATTGGAGGTAGCCAACAGAAAATGTGTTATCTAGGTCAGATTTTCCTCCTTAATTCTGAGCTGGCTTCTAGAGGCCTTGAACGTAAGAAAAATAACAAGTTCTTAGGAAATGCAGTTAAAATGTAACTTCAGTGATCTAATTAATCCAGAGATTGATAAATGATTTTAAAGGGCAGATAGTAAATATTCTAGTCTTTGGGACATAAGGTCTCTGTTGCCGGTGTAAGGTGAGTGAGTGGGTATGGCTGTGTTCCAGCAAAAACTGACCAGAGCGTATTTTAGTTTACCGACAAACATCTATTTCATCAAGTGCTGACTGCAGTATTTAGAGCCTTGGAAGGCACTAAAGTCATGGGCAAAGAATTGTAAAATGACAGGAAACTTGAGGAGCATGATGTATATAATATCCATGGTGCTGTTTGCCAAAATGTGATAAATATGACCATCTTTCTACTTTTACTTAGCTTATATCCTTAAAAATTTTAGGACAAGAAAACTGCACTACTTATGTTGAATTATATATTCTTCCAAGTAAAATGGATACAGATAGGCTTAAAGAATCTGGTTGCACAGGACGGATGTAGCTGGCCAAGGGGCAAACACAATGAACTCATCATGTACATTACCTCTGCCAGGGTGGTATTTTCTTTGTAATCAGCTCTTTAAATTTTGAGAACCAGTTTTATAATTCATAAATGAATCCCCCCCTCAGTAGTATCTTTTGGGTTCTGATTTGATCTTGTTAATTTCATTCATTCTAAGGCTGCCATTATTTTTCCCCTCAGTTTTTCCAGATTCATTGAGAGTTTCAAAGTGGTTTAGCTAGGATGCCTGGGGCATGGATAGTGTTTTGTGATTTTGTGTTTTATGCTTTCATTACAGGTACTGTTTAGTAAAGCCGCTGAAACAAAGATAAAACAACTAGCAAGAGAATTGGAAGATAAGAAAAGGGAAGCTGCTAAGATGCTTGAAAATGTTATCAACTTGATTAACCAGGTCAGAGCTGGGGGGGATGGCAGGCTCCTGGTTATTTTTACGTTATTCAGAAGACAGAATAGTATGCTGTATAAATTTTTTTTAAGATTTTGAGAGAGCGAGCGAGCTTGAGTGGGGGAAAGGGAGAAGCAGACTCCCAGGGAGCAGGGAGTCCGATCCCAGGACCATGTCAGATGCTTAGCCGACTGAGACACCCAGGTGCACCTGAATAAAAAATTAAAGTAGCAAAGTTCTGGCAGCTTCCTTGTCACAGTGGTATATAGTTAAGATTTACACTGAAATATGGTGCTAGAACACTGATGTGCTTCCCTCCCCCTATATTTTATGATGAACATTTTTAAGTATAAAGAATTGCTTCCACCTAGAATCAAGATTCAGCTCTCGAGTCTCTCTCTCTGTATATGCGTGGCATCATTGAGATTGGAGTCTACAATATGGCAGTGGAAGAACAAGCAAAGAGTGGGACCGGGAAAAGCGATGGAACTAATGTTTGAGTATCTTGCACATACGAGGCACTTGACATACCTCATTGTGTAATCCTTGCAATAACACAGGGAGGTGGGTTATTATAATTCCCATTTCATAAATGAAGAAACCAAGGGCTTAGAGCTACTAAATGAAGAGTAGGGATCCATCTTCAGGTGTGTCTTACACCACTTTACCATGCATGATGCCTTCCATCGTCATGGTAAATATCTCAAAAGGGATATAGTTATAAAGGAAACTTTGAGTGAGTCATAGAATGTTAATGCTGGAACCTTAAGAGTTATCTAGTCTAATTATAATGAGGAAGATGAGAGGCAAGTTTCTCAAGAGTTAGTTTCAGTATTCTTTGTGTAACTCATTAAGGTCTTCCATTCCCTTTTCATTTCTCCATCCTCTCCAGTTTAATAATCGCGTATGGGGACAGGAAGGAAGCACAGGATACTGTGATTGGTTTTCTAAGAGCATTCATATCCAAGCTTTGCTGGTGTTGTTAAAGTACTTTCTTCCATTGTGTCTTGTAGGCAGCTGGTGATGCTATTTCTGACATGCTGGTGATTGAGGCAATCTTGATTCTGAAGGGCTTGACTGTACAGCAGTGGGATGCTCTTTATACGGATCTACCAAACAGACAGCTCAAAGTTAAGGTGGGAGTGAGATTTTAAAATTACTTCTTTTCTGAACATTAACTAAAATGTATTATCCCTAAGCTCTATATAAAAATATTTCCTTTGTGTCCCATTTCATTGTGTACATATATTGCATAGAAAATGTCTTATATCATCTGTTATTTTCTCACATCTTAAAAATTATGGCATAGTTAACCATTCAATTGAGAAGTAGTCACTTTACAAACTTTAAAGAAAAAGTGATACATATTATTTATAATGAAGATTTTATTATGGAAAATTTAAAATATGTAAATGAGGAGAACAAAATGAAACCCCCATGTGCTCAGCTTCAACAGATTCCAACTATTGTCCTTCACCATTCTCCATATCCGCCTTATTATTTTGAAGCAATCCTGACAGCCTATCATTTCAAGTGAAAATATTTCCTTGGCATGATTCTTGGTTCCTACAGTACTTTCTTGGGGCTAGATGTGGCAAAGTAGGATCTGTGGGATAGGGAGAGAACTTTTTTAAAAGGCATTTCATATAAATGTTAATGTCTATACAGATTTACACCATTGTCCACATTCACTAACAGAATTTGTGAAAGACAATTAGAGGTAGTAAAGCTCGAGTTCACACACATGGCTACTGATGGTTCAGGTTGGTTTTTGTCATATTTAGGTGATTTTTATCATGACCCTCTTTATGGTCATAACATGGTTATGATCATATTATTGTTGCCACTTTCCACTTTATAAAAAAACTTATGTTATTTGATCAGTGGCTTAAGTCCTACAGTACTTACTGGCCATTATTTTAGTGGTAACTGTAGAGGAGATAGAAGAAAGAAGCTGTACAACTGAAATTAATAACTGATTTTGTCAGAAATAAAAATTGTAACATTTTTTTAAAAAGATTTTATTTTAGAGAGAGTGTGAGCTCGTGTGCTTGTAGAAGGAGAGACTCTCAAGCCGACTCTGTGCAGAGCCTGATGCGGGGTTCAATCTCACGACCTTGAGATCACAACTTGAGCTGAGACCAAGAGTCAAACGCTCACTCTACTGAGCCACCCAGGGGCCCCATAAAATTTCAATGCAGTTGCATTCTGTGCTTATTCTGGTACCTTACTGTTTGATGCTGTTGCACCTGGGGGTACAATACACTGAAATGTAGGTCTGTTACTATTAAAATGAATGGCCACAGTCTTTTGGTGGGAATTGTGTTGAAGAGGTCAGGCTTCTGAAAGGAAATGTGATACAGTGACAAATAGGAAATGTTTGTACATAGGTTGCAGACAGGCAAGTTATTAGCACCACTGATGCTGAAAGACAAGTGGTTACACCTCCGGGGCTACAGGAGGCCATCAATGACCTGGTGAAGAAGTACAAGCTTTCCCGAGCTTTCGTCCGGCCTTCTGGTACAGAAGATATAGTCCGAGTATATGCAGAAGCGGACTCGCAGGTAAGCTAGGACAGTTCTGTTGAAAAAATGTGCCATGAGAGTCTGACAACATGGGTAGTGGGGGTGGTAGCAGGAGAGAAAACTATTTTAATAGTATTGTAGTCTCACTGTGATAATTAAGGGTTTAATGTCTGAGATTTGTTTACGCAGATTTTTAGGTCCATATTAATACAGAATTATTTTCATCAGTAGTTGAACAAAATTAGACACACTTCGTTTATTTTTCCAAATATTTTTCTTTTGATTTATTCCAGACGTCCTGAAAATGCCCTATTTCTAGCTATGGCATGAATAACTAACAGACTTGGTTTGCTTTATGTGGCCTGAAGTGGATTATCCTTTTCCCCCTCCTTTAAAAACGTAATCCTGCTCCTTTATGAAAACAACCAGCTTTGAGGTCCATGTTTAAATTAACTGTTACCATCAGCCATGCTGACTAAAATTCATTTTTATTTGAGAAAGTGAGTGCACAAGTTGGGGGAGGAGCGGAGGGTGAGCGCCAAGCACACTCCGCACGTAGCTGGATGTGGGGCTCGATCTCACAACCCTGAGAGCGTGACCTGAGCCGAAACCAAGAGTCAGACGCTCAACTGACTGAGCCACCCAGGCACCCCTTTGTCTCTGGACTTTTGTTTTCTAAAATAACTTCCTTTAAACAGCATTGCCTTCTGCTATTCTCCAGATAAGGGTGAAGACCTCAAGGTCTGGATTTTTAAAATTTCCCCTCTTCACACGCCATCATCTCAAACCCTTGATAAAAGTGTTTGCACAGCAGAGGCAATATAGAATGGGTTGAATAGGCACTCAGAATGAGGCTAAATTTTATAAGGGAGCTGGCAGCTTCTTGGCAGGAAAAAAAGGCCATCTGGGATCTTAACAGTTACTTACTACTCTTAGGCCAGTTGTGGCCTTGCTTCTAAGGAGTAGGTTTTGTTGAATTATTCAGTTTTAGAATGATGCTCAAATTAGACTATAAAGTCAGTTAAGGACTCACCTGCCTCAAATGGAAAACTCAAATTCTTCTGTCTTGGAATTTGTTACTGGAAGATGAAAAAAAAAGAAAATTGCATTTGAATATGTTAGTGAAACAAAATCAAGAAGTTCCTTCCCTTTCCCTCAGAGTTGCAAGTTACCTGATAGATGCTAGTGCTCACCTAAACTCCTTTCATGTAATCTGCAGGAAAATGCGGATAGCCTTGCCCATGCGGTGAGCCTGGCAGTATTTCAGCTGGCTGGAGGAGTTGGAGAAGGACCCCAACCAGGTCTCTGAAGACAGTTTTTAGGTTCATGAGAAACTGGATTTTTAAAAAGTTTTTACAAAATAGTACTGCCATTACTGTGACAGATTCAAACACATTTGTAATCAAAATGTTTACAATGCATCTTATTAGATTGCTTCTAGAAAGGATTGTTTTTCTTAAACACTACCGTAGTAATTGTTTAGAAGTAGGTAAGCCTTGTTAAATTTCATTTTTAAAAAGTGAAACTTACCTAATTTCAGTCTCACTAATGTAAAGTACCTGGGCTTCGCTATGTGTTTCAGTCATTAACTTTCTAATACATGCAGGGAAAATTCATGAGGGCTGCTGGAAAATTAAACATTATCAGCTCCTTGGAATGCCTTTTCCATAGCCGATATGTAACCACGCTCACTGTTTTGCAGGATTCACCACTGTTGATATGAATGGGGAGGGTAGAGAAGACTTTATACAACCAGTTCTTCCACAGCAAAATTTAGGATGATTCTTAAATGACTTACCTCTTTGATGAACATCACCAGGAATTCAGAGGTTTGAGATGGAGACTGTGCGTCTCTACTCTGCACGGAGGTTGAGGTGCTCATGCTACACTTGGGAGGATGCATGGCCTGGGCTCCAGTTATTCTTTACTCCGCTTAGTGAAGGTAGGTGGGAGAAAACTGTCATACATGGCCACGCCTCCCACAGAGAAGTGACGCCATTCGGATACTAGAATGTGGTCAAGAACCGAAAGAAGATCCCAACAAATCTAAATTAAACAACAAAGCCTGAAACCAATAGCAAAAAATGTGCAGTGTGTATTTTGCAGGTTTAAGACAATTCAGGACAGTAAAACAATGGACTATAGATATATATATAGATCTCTCTCAGGCACCATAATCAATATGAACCAACAATATTTAAACTTGATTCAGGCCACATTCAGACATTTGCTCTTATTTACAAATATTTAAATTAAATACAACCTGAAATGTGTTTTGTTACATACAAAAAAAGGAAAAAAAGAAACTATACAACTCAGAGCAATGTTTGTTTTAAATAATTACATTTACATATAGTTAAATGGAACCACTTATAGTGCTTCAAGTTTTTATCACCCCTTCCAGGAAATCTTTTTCTACCATCTCTTCTATTTTTTGCCTGGCTTTGCTGGAAAATGGTTTGTGGTTTTCCAGTTTCATGTCCTTGTTAGGGAAGGTGTTTGAGTAGAGGATGGGGCTCCCTGAGTGGCCTGCACATCGGCTGGTGACTTTGCTGTTGAAGACTTGGCTGAGCACATTGAAGAACGGCAGGAGCTGCTCGATACTGCGCACGGCGCAGATGGTGAGCAGCAAGTGTCCCGGCTCCCAACCCAACGTTCTCCCTGAGTTGTCTTCCTCCGGATTTTTCTGTAGAAGACACAAGGGAATGGTCATTAACAGACGAATACAGCCCATGACAACATTTCAAAGGGTATAAACATCGGCAACGGTTAACAAATGCAAACGATCACATTAAGTCTCCATTCCAGACTTAATTAAACTCTTGCTTCTAACTGAAGCCTCTTTGTGCCAGTTATGAAGTGTGGGCAGAGGGGTCCAACACTGTAGTCACATTTTCCAACTGGAGTGTGTAAGCACACTTTGTTAGCAGAATTGGTTTTTTGAGAGGGAGAGTCAAAAATGGAACAGTTTATGTTGTGCTTTGCATATACTCAAAAAGCTCCCAGATTTCTGGACTCCCGCTCAGGTGACCCAGGAGAAGGTTAGGAAGAGACACAGTCTTCTCCTTGTCACCACTCGTAAATCAGGTAGATAGTTCCCTTTTAGCCAAATGGCTTAAACTTGTCACAACATGGTGGCTGGCTTCAAAGTGAATAACTCACTCAGTATGATAGAAAGGAAAGGAACACTTAGGAGAGAACTGCCATCTGCTTCTTGTGTTAAACAACATGGGGAGGAAAGCTGGACCTGGAGTCAAAATAATGGGGTTGGTGTCATGGCTCTGCAATTTACTCACTGAGAGACATCCTTGGGCAAGATACAGAAAGGTTCCTCATTTTAAAAAGTGGGGACATATAATTTATCCAGCAGAGAAGTCAAATGAGAATGTAGGTGAAAACTCTTGTCAACTAAATGTAAATGCAATTAAAATACTTTGTGTACCAAGAGGCTGGTTTAAGAAGCCAACTAGATTATACAAAGATGGACACCTCAGTCTGTCTAGGGAAAGTTATGAGAGAACTGGAGATGTCGGAATTTGTGCAGAACCACAGATATAAAAACACACGGAATGGAGAGAATGAAGATAGACATGGACTGGATAGAAAATGGAGGGAAAAAATCAAGGGGGACTTAAAAAGCAGAACTACCATCTGTCCTATTGGTTAACAAATAGAATTTGCCTTCTTAGACCAGATGTTGCTGAGAAACTTTCAATGTTAATCTAGTTTTTAATAACACTAGTTTCCTAGTGGAGAGAGCAGATGCAAAATCCAGCTTTTTTTCTTATGTGTGATCACAAGCTTTGTTTGCTTACTTAAAAATGAAATCCTGAGAAAGGAAAATTGAAGTTAAAATAGGAGCAAACAAAAAAAGATCGTCCAGTTCTCTATACCCAGAAAAAAAGGAAAAACAGCACTTATTTAACCTCCAATCTAAAATATAGGATATAGAAATCCTCTTCCTCTTGCTTAACTAGAACACTGGCTTTAATGACAGTCCCAGACTGACTTTCTCATCACTGGCAACCATTCGGTGGCTGACCATACCACCTTTCCAGTCCCCTAAATCAAACTGCAATCCAACAGTAATTAAAAGGTAGACATGAATTTGTCCTGAGGGAAAAGGCATAGTATGCTTGAACCCTCTATACAACTAGTTTTCAAATGTAACTGAGGTGTAATCTTTTGTTTATATTCCTGCCAAGATGTACCTGTAAGAGAGGGACTTTTACTACTAAGCTCTCGAACGATAATGAGTACCCTAATTTTTGTGTTCTGCTTTTCATCAGAACTACACTTCCTCCTCAATAATAAATGAAATTAAAAAGTCAGACATGTTTCCATAAAAATGATTTCTCCTTTCACTTCACCAGTCTATACTTGAAGACCGACTTCCTTCCTCTTTACCTCTCTTGTACTTGTTGAGATCCAGACCTGGGTTTGTGTCTCAGTATTTGGTCCAGATGTGGCAACTTTTGCTGCCACATCACAAGCATCAAAAAGCCACCCTCACCTGATGCTTGGCCATCTCCAATCCCTCCAAAATCACTGTCTTAAAGTCCTCCTCCTTGTCCTGTGGAAGGAAAGAGGAGAACTCAGAGCCTTTGTTCCAATGACAAATATGCTTGGCCATGAAGACCTTGTTTAAAGTGTAGAAAATGCTCTCTAATCAAACTGTTTTCTATTCTGGGAGACAGGTTTTAGGCAAAAGGCTGTCTTGTTTATCCCTTAGATACAGAGAGGGGTCTTATAGAAACAGTCAATACTAATGAGATGCAGGGATGACAGAAAGTGCATGTGCCTGGGGTCATATATATCGTCACACGGCTTCTGGATTTGTCACCATGATTATTTTTTCAAACCCTGTAATATCAAAGTGAGAAGTACCCAAGTCCTATCCTTAAACTCTGGATCCAACTTTCACCTTCATCTCTGCCCTTTTACTTAGTTCCTAAAGAAACAACTTGATTTGAAAATCAAGTTCCTTAGATCCTTCAACCACAACCTCCTCTTTAATCACTTTCCTCCATCCCATTGTTTGTGGAATGCGATTTAGTTTAGGGGCGGCTGCCTGATTAGGGGACCCCAGAAGACTGGAAAATTTCTGAGCACTCAAAGCACATACTGCAAACCCACATCATCCCTGAACTTCACATTTTTTGAAAAAAAAATTTTTTTTTTAAATTTTGTGTTATTTTTTGTAAGTAATCTCTATACCCAACATGGGCCTTGAACTCATGAGCCCAAGATCAAGGGTTGGATGGTCGACCATCTGAATCAGCCAGGTGTCCCTGAAAAATTTTTATTTTTAATGTTAGAAAAAGACAAAAGATTTGGAACAAAGGCTCACTGATGAGCATGCCAAATTCATTATTATTTTCTGGGGCAGAGATATCTAATTAGCCTGATGCATACTGAAAGATATAAAGTACATAAGACATGATAGAAATACATTTTATAAATTTTGTCTTCCTACACTTAAAAAGAAGAATGCAATATACCTTTGCCCTTTTCCGAAGAAGTTTTGCTAGTCGAACTACATAAGGTTTAAATTCTCGTTGGTGTATGCCCTGCCTTCTGACTTCCAAACCGGAGTCATCCGAGGCTTCTGGAATAAAGGCCCATCGGTACCTACGTATAGAAGAATATCAACACTGCTAAGACAAGTGCGCCATGTAAGTAAGACAAGGCCACATAAGTACAGTAGAAAGGTCACGACCCCACCACTTAAACAGATTCCAGTGGCAGCTGTGCTGCTTGCAGCCCTGTCACCTAGGACAGAATTCTTCACCTGACCCATTAAAGATACTATTAACTACCGCATAGGGTGGTAAATAGTAAATAAAGTGCTCATTTTTTTTTTTTTTCCATGAGCACAAAGCAAGTAACTGAAATGATTCCATCTTCATTTGTTAATGGGCAAAATCTCTATCATGTGCTTGGCCAGATGATCCCACACACAAAAGGGGGCAAAGAAATAAAAAAATTAAGTAGGACTTCTTTCATACCTCCCTTGTATTTTTGTTTTTATTTTTGTCTTCGATAAGTAAAATTAATATCATTATGGGAAAAGTTCAAACAGTATAAAAGGACATACTAAAGAAAAGTAGTCTCCCTCCCACCACAGGATCCATCAATAGCACCACTTTCCTATATGTCCATCCAGAATTCATGCATAAGAGAGCACATCTGCACACAACCAACCTCCTCCTTTTAATAAACTTAGGAAAAGCATGACTGCTGCTTGTTCTGATTTAATTAGATATCTTGGAGATAATATCCCATAAAATGCCATTCTCTTTAACAACTACACAGTACTCCGGGGTTAGAATAAACTGATTTAACCAGTCTTGTAGACTGTCCCATTTCTTGCTAGTACAAATAATGCCACAGTGGCTACCCTTACATGATGCTGATTTTTGTACATATCTGACAATATGGTGATAGGAGAAGTCATTGGAAATAGAATTACTGGCTTAAGGAGAATGTGTATTTTGAATTTCGGTAACTATAACTTCCTTGGAGAACAACTGGACAATATCCATGTACACTTGCAACTAGAATAATGCTTCTGTTAAGGTTAAAAAGAAATATACTTTTAGATCCTTATCATTATGATGGTTACTTATAAGTGGAATTTCTTTTATGAGTATGGCTTTTCCAGTGTTTATAGGCCATTTCTTTTCTATAAACTATTAACTGTCATTGGCTCATTTTCCTACTGGGTTATTGATTTTTACATATTAAGCAAATTCACAAATATCTTTCCCCAAGTCATTGCTGCCTTTTCCACTTCATGGTAGTTTTTGATCACACAGACTTTTAAGATTTTTCGTGGCTATCAATATCTTTAACTTTTAAAATATATATATTTAGAAAGATATTACTCTTTCGAGATTAAATTCTCCATGTCATCTACTACTTTGTGGGTTTTTAAAAAACAGTAGTTTTAAAAAAATTAGTATTTTTTAGTACTACAGCCTATTTCATCCCTTTCCTAGTAATGCTGTCCTGACAAATAAATAGGATGAACTCATTTTGGTTCTCATCACGGAAGCCAAAAAGTCAATACCATGAGCATACTACTTAATGTTCTTCTTAAAGCACCGAAGACTATAGTTTCTGCCACTTTTTTTTTTTTAAGATTTTATTTATTATTTATCTCCGAGAGAGAGAGAGAGAGAAAGAGAGGGAGAAGCAGACTCCCCGCCGAGCAGGGAGCCTGATATGGGACTCGATCCCAGGACCCTGAGATGATGACCTGAGCCGAAGGCAGACGCTTAACCAACTGAGCCACCCAGGTGCCCAGTTTCTATCACTTTTGTGATGATAAGCTTCCTAATTAATTCTAGCCACTTTCCGACAATTCTGCTTAGGATCCCTTTCTGAATTTCTTCAGGAGTAACATCAGTTTAACAGATATGTGACTCCTCAAATTTATTAAGAAGTAAGGGTTATATAGTTTCCAAATGGAAGAAAAAAAGGAACTAGAATTAATCTAAAAAGAATTTCTAGTTCTTACCATTAAATTTAATGAAAAGTAAGCTTGTGAAACAGCACTTTTAGAGACTTAAGCATGTCCAATATAGAAGGCAGATTCTGGTAGCTTACTCTTTATCCTATTGATACTCCATTCCAGAAGAACAATAAGACACATTATATATAAAAACATATTTGATCATATGGATAAATTCTCAAGTTAAATTAGC
This sequence comes from Potos flavus, assembly GCA_028534135.1. Classification (NCBI taxonomy): domain Eukaryota; kingdom Metazoa; phylum Chordata; class Mammalia; order Carnivora; family Procyonidae; genus Potos; species Potos flavus. The sequence continues at coordinate 67,351,606 of CM052886.1, forward strand.
TACATTTGATAAAAGAATCTTATTTAGCTTGCCTATTTAAAAATTTAAATATGAAAAGCCATAATGAAAGATTTTGAACACTTATGAGAATTTACTTGTATTAAGTTTCTCCCTAGTCCCCTCTGCCATCATCTCTCCAGTTCAGCTCACTACCATCTGAAACGAAGCCTCCTCGATATCAGGCTTGCCCATCTCCAGTCCTCTGTCCAAACTATGCAGCCAAAGTAAAATTCCTAAAATGCAAGCCTGGTAACATCACTTCGTTCCTTATTATGATTCAATGGGTTGCTGCTGTCCTTAGGTTAAACTGGAATGCTCTAATACAGTTCACAAGGCCTTTCATCATTCAACCCCTTTCCAGCCTCTTCTCATAACATTCTGCTCCCACGATATTGATCCCTCAGCATTTCACACAAACCAGGTCCATTCCAACCCCCCAGACTCCACGTGCATCCCCCGTGCTCTTCATCAGTATAAATCTGTATTCGGGGCCTACAGCTAGGAGGGGGTCTCAGCTGTGTGACCTCAACAGCCTCCTGCATGTCAGCTCTCAGAACACCCAGAATGTGTTCAACTGCATGTTCCCTACACTGGCCTGGAAGCTGCTGAGTCACGTGTCCCATCGCCTCACATTTGGCAGGTACTCAATTTGTTAACTAAATGCTGTTAATTTATCCACAGCAACCATTTACTTCCAGTAACTGTACCCCTCCCATTCTAGTAAAAATTATGAATATTTCAACTTCTACAAAAAACTTTTAAATTAGTCCTAGATGTCAGTTACCAAAGCAAATACATTTTCAACAATATCCATTTAATATCCTTGTTTTTACTTACATCTGAAACTGAGGAAGATTTTCGGAGGGCAATGCCAGAGCCAAATCCAAAAATTTGCAAGCAGATAGATAGAGGTTTAACCACCGCTGGCTGTTATATGAAGTAGAAAAGCCATTACCTCCTGTGTAGGTTGTCTCCAGACCAGCCACAGAGGGGCCTGAAGTCCTGTAAGCACAAGACAGGGCTGTCAGCAGCTGTACCCAATTCCAAGCAGGTAATTCCCAAAGTGCCAGCTAATATTTTTTATTCCAGTACGTGTATCAGTAACTGCTGAGCAAGGTCATCACTAAATTAATTTTGCTGTTTTCAAATAAAAAGTCCTCCCCTCCTTTTTTTTTAAATGGAGTGAAGAGTGGAGGAAGGGCAGAGGGGGGGAAAGAGAGAATCTCAAGCAGGCTCTGTGCCCAGTGCAGACCCTGAGGCAGGGCTTGAACTCGTGACCTTGAGATCATGACCTAAGCTGATATCAAGAGTCAGGGACTTAACTGAGCCACCCAGGCACCCCTAAAAAGTTCGCTTATGTTGAGAATGTAAAAATAGTACAGAATAACTTAAGTTACACTCAAGAAATATAAAAACACAAGCTGTAAAGCCAAGATACTTCTCTTACTCCATGTCTCTCTGCAAAGACTGCAGGGGGAGGTCTTTCTATAAAAACAGTTATTAGGGGAATGCTTTTTTTTTTTTAAATAAACCTAGCACTGAAAAATAAAATATATTCAAGACACATGGTGTTAAAGGAACTTTTCAGTTTATAAACTTACTTGTACAAAAATTCCTACATAAATAAAAATTTATATTTAGTCATATTAGTATACTGCCTGTACTAAAAAGAATAAAAGTGTAGTTCACCAAGATCATGCCGGAAGGTGTGGACATACGGATACCTTAGTTATAGGTTACCTGCCATGATAGGTTTTGCTGATGTTTCAGGGACAACATGTGACCTACCAAAACCAACACAGCTCAGGTAGCTGAAATAATACTGCTTTCAACTAAATTTGTCAGGAAGACAGAGGCCATGTATGTTGATTATTTAGTCTAAAATGGTTAAGGAATAAATGATACTATATTATAGCCAAATATAATTATTTAGGTAATAACAGACTATATAAACTAGTGAATATACAAAGTATTCATATAAAACACTATGTATACTGTTCTAGTTGTAATACTCTGGATGACTTTAGGATACTGAACACTGACAAGAAAATATGGAAATGTATTACATCTTACCGTGAAATATCTTCATCAGCAGTGAGTTCCTGCTCCATCAGTAAAAATACCTGTACCTGAAGACCGTGAAATTCATGTTAAATGTTTTATTTAAACTTGACATTTAATGTTTCTTTCAAGTTCTCTTTACGCTATGTTTTCATTGAACCAAAAATAAATTTTAGGATTCAATCAAATTAAACCATACCTAGTTTCTGAAAGTTAAACTGCAAAGTTAGCACAGGGCCTTCCTAATAACTTGATGGAGGTGGGATGAAGCCAGGCTTTTGTTTGGTGATGATGCAACACAGTTACAGTTATTTAAAAAAATATTAAAGCCAATGTCTTTATGAGGAGATTATAAAGGCTCGGGTGTTTGGAGTTATAGATTCACTTCCCTTTCTTTACTCTTGTCCTCTTCCCCAGCTCCCCAAATCATTCAGATGAGGATGATGGTACAACCCAAGGAGGAGAATAGATGGGTGTAGTGGGACTTAGGAAGTTGACTGTTTGGCAGATTACAAAATCTGTGGAAGTCTCTGTAAAGGAACCTTAGCTCCGGTAAGTGCTGCCCTTCCTGAGTGAGCACGAGCCTCATGGCAGTTAACCCAGCGAAGCCATCTCCAGAGGTACCGCTATGGCCTATAACCAGGCCTGGCAGCCATGACCAAGTCAGAAATTTGGTGTGGAAGAGAACACATGAAACCACATCAGAGGAAGTAATGATTTACAAGGATGTTTCCGCTGTGTGGAGATGGAACTGGACTAGTTTTTTCATTTTCAACTGTAAAAATTGTCAGTAACAAGCTTAACGAGAGTTCGGTTCTTTTCCAAGATTAATTTTTATCCAGTAAGCATGTTGAGGCTAATCACACTGTTTTATAATTCAGATTGATAACCTGAGGATTAAAATTAACTCACAAGTTCTGTAATCATGGTAGGCCAGAGTGAGGTAAGATGTTGTGGAGACATTCTTAAAAGTAACACTCTGAAAAACAGGAACACTTGCGAGTGAAGAGTTGGCACCTGGGGCAAACGGAGACTCTCAACCAATCTCTCTGAAAGAAATGCAGTATATTTTCAATAGACCAATAATGAACATCACTTTCATGTAAACTTTTCCATATAAGCTAGCCTACTACTTCTCGAACTATCTGGTGAAGGACCAATTTAAAAAATAAAATTTCCAAACCACTGTAGATTGTTACTTTCATAAAATATTATAAAAATGAATTACTAGAAAAAAATCAAAGGAAGATATAAAATACAAATGCCATCTTCTTATTAGATACAACAGATTCTGTCAAATTTTTGTAAGTAAGTTTAAAATGCTTACTCTAAATTTCTGTACTTATTATGGATGGGATAACAGCCTGGTACTGGTCCACAGACTGCACTTTTGAGTAGCACTGATTTGGTCAGCTTTAAAAATAAAATCACAGGACAGTGTGCAATGTTGTATAACTGACACTTGGTAGAAAAGGTTAGGAAAGAAGGAATCACTTATCTTCTGAGAGAAATGATCTCACTAAAGACAAGACAACTGTCCTTCCCAGCCCAGTCCCCAGTGGTGGTTGTTGAAGTTGGTGGCTGCCTAAGTACACTGACTTGAGTATGGAACAATTCTGCCCCAGGCCAAGTTCATCCCCGCAGGGTGATGATGAGCGCACCGATAATATCCTTCAGGTCACAGAGAGCCACTAAACCCATTTGGTAAAGCTTATCAAAAACCTTATGCGATCCCCCATCCAAACGACAGCTCTCCAGATGTTACTTCTGGACAAAATGTCTTGACTCTGCCTATAATTTAGTTCTTAAAAATATACAACCTCTTATCCACAATAAAAAAAATCCACTAACATGCCTGCGTGCAGCGAAATAGTCTTATGCCTCACCCTTAAACATGAATTCTTTAGGAAACTTGAACCAAGCAATATAAACAGAGGCCATATTTAGGCAAGTCCTCCAAATTCAGTGCTTGTTTTTTTTTTTTTTTTTTTTTTTTTTATGCTGGTGATGGTCATTTTGGTTGATTCTTCAGAACAGATTTCTATTTCTACAACATTCTCCATCCACCTATACTTGGTATATTTCACCCCAACTTATAGCTTAGGGAAAGTATTTCCTAAGGAACAAAAAACAGTTTGGAAGACAGAGAAAATCGGTTTTCATTATTTACCTTGAATATCTGGAAGATATTTCTGGTACTGGTCGATTTCACTGCTAAAGATAGCAAATGCTAATCTTTTGAGAAGCATGGCTCTCTGCTCTAGCTCCACATCTCGGTTTGCAAAGAGATTAAGGGAACTGCTCTGAGCCACAGCTACCCGAGCTGAAAGAATGCAAGTGAGAGAGGTTGTGATACACTCGTGCAGTCATCTGAAAAAAAAGATTATTCTGTTATTTGTTTTTCAAAATGGGTAGACACCCTGCGACTTCCAAGGGTGGGAGGAGCCTGGGGTAGAGGAATCCAGGCTCTCTGGGGCAGAAGGGCTGGCAAACAGGCCCCGCATACAGAAGCCAGGAGACCAGGGCGGGGGAGGGGGAGGGTGATTGTGAATGTGGAGAGAGAAGACGATATAGAAAATTCAGAACACCAACACCACCATTTTACAAAACCCTTTCACATTTCATGCCATCTGTCTAACGCCTCATTGCTTTAAAAATAGTAACTGGCCTGGCCATTGTAATTTTTGTTCCTTGTACATGGAATACTTTGTCCCTAGGCCTTCCCAGGGTTGGCTTCTTTAGTTTCACCTCACCTGTGATCTCTTTAGGTATTACTTAAAATCTATCATCTCACCCTACTTCCTTCACAACTACTGACTCCCTGAAATCATCTTATTTGATTAAGGTTAGCATAATGACCTAGCCCGTTTTTGTCTTTTAATAAATAGCTGTTGAACAGATGCATTTGAACCTTAAAACAACCCTGTGATGCTCAGAGGAGAGAGAATATACTGCCCCTTTTCCAGATGGGAAACTACAGCTTGTGTTCAAGAACTTAAACAAAATCATCAGACTCATCCAGCTTTACTACTATTTAAGGTCATCAGTTTAGTAACTTTAAACTTAAAACAAAACCCCAGGGCACCTGGCTGGCTCAGTCAGAAGAGCATGCGACTCCTGATCTCAGGATGGTGAGTTCGAGCTCCACGCTGGATGTGGAGATTACTTAAAATAAATAAATAGAATTAAAAAAACAAGAAAACTCTTCTTTCAGATGAAATACTATAGGAACCTTACTACATAAAACCAATCAAGACAGAGTAGAAGTGGGGTAGAGAGTGATTCTGATCTTCTTGGTCCTTCTCTTTCTTCCTTCAGAGGAGATAAAGAGAGCCCCAGGATTTAGAGTGACTTGTCTGACAGGCTGAATCCAATTGCCAGCCTTTCCCTGTCGCCCCACCTATCAGTCTTTCATTCATTTAATAATTTCTTATTGAGAGCTTATGATGTGCTCTGTGCCGGGGAAACAATTTAGACACAAATTAGACAAAACAGTTCTACTTATTCTTTGTCACCTTGTTGTCCTCTTTACATTTTTTTAAAAGACTTTATTTAAAAGACTTTATTTATTTGAGGGAGGGAGAGAGAGAGCACAAGCAGGGGGAGGGGCAGAGGGAGGAGAAGCAGACTCCCCACTGAGCGGGGAGCTCGACTGGTTTGATTCCAGGACCCTGGGATCATGACCTGAGCCGAAGTCAGGCACTTAACTGACTGAGCCACCAAGGGGTCCTGTCCTCTTTAAATTTCAACATTCCATCCCTATAGGATACTAAGTAAAACTTGACAAAGAGCTAATTCAGTAGTTTCTAGAGAAGAACAAGGTAAACAATAACAATGGGTCATGATCAGGAAATACCCTGCTTAGGTGGTCATCCCATAATACTCACTCATCAAATCTCTAAATGTTGTTTTATCATGTGTCATCAGATTGTCCATAATTGCTCTCCAACTAAAAGAAACAAGGATTATGATATGTAATTAAGATTTCTGTTGTTACCGTTAAAAACACAGTGTTCTACTTGGCAGGATAGTCGTTGATTCCAGTGAGATGCATTACCACACTGAATAAAAGCAAGACAACGACTTACTGATTAACACAAGAGGCATCCATCTGAAAGAAACTGGGATCCATAAAGAGGTCAAAGGCTTCTTTTTTCCAAGCTCTCCGTGTGTACTGATACCCGCTAAGACTGCTAAGCAGCTGGACACAGGCTCGGTAACTAGGGGCATTATGTGCACTAGGAGGAAGGAGAACCAGAACCACTTTAACCTATACGGTCTAACTTTAATCATGTGATTCATAAATGTTCACATTCACCTACAATGATGATATGAAATGAAGGTTGATATATGACATGGATGATAGGAAACCATGATAGAAATTTTTTTTTAAATCATTACAATTCAAGGCAAAAATAATGTCATTTTGTGGTAATTCCAGAAACAGCAATAAAGGAACACAATTTGTTTCTAATAGGCTTTGAATAAAGAAATCTACTTTAATAATAGTACCTGTGATTTCGGAGGTAGGGCACAACATAATGCATAATATTTACAAGTAAAGGAATAACCCGTTCCTTTTCATCACTATAGAAAACCATATCCAAAAGATGAGCCAAAACCTAAAAAACATAAGAAATGAAGTATAATCTAGCAGCTAAAACTGACAGCATTTGGAGGTGGGTTTCAGTCTGTAAGAATACCTAGAATACCTTAAAATTAGAAAAATCTAAAATCAGATCTCACTAAGCCATTTTTATAAGAATGGTTTCTGCCACTATTTTTTTTTTTTTGCCCACTATAAATATAAGATAGGAGTATGAGCAAATTTTTACTATTTCCAACTGAGACAGGGAAGTATAGAAAAAGAGAGATCAAGAACCTTCTAATGTGACAGTGAGTAAACAGTGAATTAAAGGAGTATTCTCTTTCTCTGACTCAATTAAAAGAGCGCTTGAAATAAACTAACTGAATGAATCGAGCTGTTTAAGTCCCAGCTCTATCAATTAATAGCTCTTTGGCCTTAGTCCTATTGTTCTAATCTTTACGAAGAAGGTATCTGCATCTGAAAGGGGAAATAAAAGTGACCTACAAGGCTATATAACAGGATATTAAAAAAAAGAGCATGTCAGAGGATAGATCTATAAATGTTTGGTAAACTGTAAAATATTTCAGAGTGGCAAGCATCATTAAGTACCATTATAATACCTTGAACCCTCCTGATTACACTGTGATACAAAAGCACTTTTCTTTTAAAAATCATACTTAAAAAATCATATTTAAGAAATAGTGCATGGGGAAAGAAGTAGTATCTAAAGCTATCGCTAATATTTAACGAACTAAACAGTCTTAATACAAAGTCAAAACTTTATTTATTCTATATAGTGATCTCTAGAAGTACAAAATGGTTTTTCAAATTAAAAACTCCTCTGTAAGAATTACCTTCTCGTACTGAATTGTGACATTGTTTACTTGGAAGTTCATGTGAAAAAATTGGTATTTACCTCAGAAAGTAATGTCAATGCATGGACACTATATACAGAAGGAGTTATGTTTGAGGTTTCCATTGCAGGTGATAACATATCTAAATAAGAGAAAAGACAGGTAAAGATACAGTTAGGCCCTTTCCCAGTGAAAAAAGCTACCTGCTAACATGAGAAAACGGATGATTTTTATGGTGCTTACAGTGCTAGTTGCAATGATTTCACAGTAAACAGGAGCCTACAAATATAAACCTCAATGTTTGCGATCAATACCTTCAACATCAGATTCCAAATTGGTTCCATCTACCATTATTTTGGGAGAAGGCTTAACTTCAAGATTTCGTCGCAGCCATGTTGTCTGTTCCAAAGAAGAACCAGCAATGGCACCAATTGCATCCACTATTTTATGAGTCACATCCTAAAGGAACAAGGAAAAAAATCACTCTTCGTATATGTGGGCACGTACACACACACACGTGTGCATAACTTCACAGGTGATCTTATTTGACCTTATCTTTTTAGAGTTGAGGGGCACTGAGACAGAGTTTTGGCAACTGCCCTCAATTCAGAATGCCTTACCTGAAGGTCTCTTTGGTCTTTTTTATTTTCCAAACTAGGGTTTTTCATAATAAACTCATTCAGAACCCTAAAGGGGCCAAAGAGAAAACAAAACAAAACAAAACAGGAAATATCAGTGTAAAGGAAATGATGCAATCTGATTTCTCCCAGTGACCAAGAGGCTTTGTGGCCTCAACTTCTATCTATGTGTTTAATGAATGTATGAGTATCCTAGGACTCTGCTGAAAGGAATAAACATATGCACAAAAACACATACACAAGGAGGTTCATGACGACATTACTTGTAAAAGCACCAAACTGGAAAGAATCCTGAAGTCCAGCAACAAAAGAGAATTTGTAGCATATTCATACAGTGAAATACTGAATGTAATGAAACTTAATAAATGAAACTTAATAAATTATAGCTATGTGAAATTACATGGATTGACTCTTATAAACATATGTTGTGTGAAAGAAGCAGACACAAAATAAAATGTTTACATATACTTGTAGTTCAAAAAAAGGGCAAAATTTATCTGTGGTGTTAGAATAGTGATTATCTTTTGGGAGAAGGGAAAGGACAGTAATTGGGAGGGGACCTGAGGAGACATACAGTATTTTATTTCTGAATTTAGACTTGATTATATAGTTAATGTGTTCACTCTAACTTGTGGGGTAGTGTACTAATTATTTGTATATTTTTCTGTTTGTTTTATATATCAACAAAAAAGTAAAAAAATAAAAATAAAAAAACCCCAGCAATTTTAAATTGTAACAGAACTGGCTTCTTAACCTGGGTGTGTATGATAGATTACAAATACTTCATGAATGAAAAAAAATTTTCAACTTCTATTGTTTGCTAAAATTCCACTCAATATTTACTGTTATCTTTTATTAAGATAAATTATATGCGTAATTATTTCCAAACTGACATGTGAGGTTATATTGAAAAGCAACCTTCATATCAATTTCTATTTTGTAATTAGGAATTTTTAGAACATCAGTGGAATTGTAGGTAACAAACAGACACACAATCAGAAATTTAAAAAGGGAATTAAGTTTCTAGTCTTACTGAAATGCCCAACTTTTTACCTAAACAATCTGAGTATACACACTTGAGAAGGAGGTAGGATCCTTTATTTTCTGAGAAATGAGAAAGGACGAAAAGGCAGGTGAGGAGACAGTCTCCTACAGGGAAGCTACAGGTCACAACAAATAGCTTTAATTTCTAATGAAATTAGGTCGCAGGGTTATTTGCTGATAACTCAAAGAACTGTACATATATTCCCTCTTTGAGCCTTAAAACGACTTAGGTAGGTAGGGCAGGCATCATTATTTTTGCTTGTCAGACAGGAAAATAGCCTTGGAGAGATTTACTGAGGTACCCAAGGTCACAGGGATGAGGGCTGGAACTAGAGATTAGAAGAGAATCAGAAATCTTCATTAGAAATCTTGTTTGATTTCTAAGATTTACGTTTATTTTCTCAATCACTAAAACTCATACACACCAGTTATCTTAACTTTTGATCCAGGAATTGCAGAAGTTGAGTCTGCTGCTCTTTTCATTATATCTTCAATGTCTAAAACTCCTTTAGCTTTTTGATTTAAGTAATTTTCAAAATATAGTGTGAGGAACTGGGAATCATCATGATCCCTGAAATTCTTGGGCAGGGTCTGTGGCTCACTTTGGCTGAGCTGGGACCTCAGTGTTAGCCAGCCACCTCAGCCTGACCCACTCTCACCAAGCTCTTACCACCGTTCCTCTAACTCCTCTCTGTTTCCTGGGGCAAGACTACTTTTACCAGAAAACTTGAGGCCATCTCACTGAAGAATCCTCACCTTCCTTCTTCTCCACTTCAAAATTTTCTAGACCACTGGTTGCCAAACCAGAATCGCTAGTTCCCATATGGAAAATAAGGGTCAAAGCTAAGTCTGTGTATATAGGATAACACATCTACATATGTAAAATCCCCATCAGAACTACAGAAGTCAACTAAAAGGTCAAAGTTCTTTGGATTTGGCTAAATTTATATCCATTCAACATGAGAACATGTTGACTATCACTGGCCATTAAAGACCTCATTGGACTGAGGTAATGTAAAAAGGCTGGGGAAAAGTTTATTTTCTTTCCATCCCCCCTCATATCTTAAGCAGTCCTTTTCAAACTTCAGTGTGTTTTCACTCAGATCACTTGGGGATCTTGCTAGAAAGCAGGTTCTAATTGGGTAGTCTGGGGTAAAGCCTGTTTATGTTCGGGGACCTGAACTCAAATGACTCTCCTCTATGAAGTTCCCCATCGGCCATCCTACTCATTCCAAAAGTAACTACTATTACAATTTTATGTTAGTGCATTTACATTTTGTATAAACATGCATTGTTTACTCCCTACACGCCCCCTGCCCCTTTCTTTCAGGACTCATACCATACGTCTAGTTCTGTATCTTGAGAATTCCATAAGACAGAGAGATCATTACGTGGTCACCCAAAACACCTGTTATTCAGCGCTTAGGACAGTGAACATTATTCTTTTCTTCGAAATAGTATTTTTAAGTGAAATTGCTTACCCAAGTATAAGAAACTGTCCCGGGGCTGGAAGACTCAGTTGTATAGAGTCTTTCAGAAGTATCAATAGTGACGCCCAGCTATCCACTAAATTGGGCACTGGAATTCTGCAAGATAAATATATAGTTGTGTATATATAGAGAGAGGCACAGTAAACCTTAAATTTTCTTTATATTTTCCCACAGCCTTTAATACATATTCCTACTAGTTTCTCTGAAACATTCCCTAAATTTGTATAGACTATGATAGGACAAAAATCCTAAAGGCTCTATGTTTTCTATTAATATTATATAAAAAGAAACCCAACACATTTAGAATATCCAGTGTGACTTAGTATAGAAATTTTGCTAGAGAAATCCTAGTTTTAACTCACATGGACTCTCAGAGGTAAAATACAATAGCAGTAAGTCTCAGTTTAATTACGGACATCATAGTCACTTGCTCTCAGTCCTGTTCTCTCCACTTCTATTAGCTCTTTTTCCTTCACCTATGAGTCTTTACCTCATCAAAGGGAGAGTTATCAATCTGTCCTGAACACTGGTCTCACATCTAGAGAAATTAAGATGATGTCTGTTTCAGTCTGGCCTTAACCCTAACACCTCTATGTATCTAAGTTCAGACATTAGGTAGTCCTTGCTCTAAATCACAATCAGTATAAATATGCTACCTAACCTAACTTTGTAAACATTAGTCATAGATCACAAATTGATGCCACGCTTGGTGATTAAAATGGAATCGCCCTATAAGGGAGGATTAAAATTCAGGTCTCCAGTAAGAAGTTTATCACAACTCAGGGGTCAGCTAAACACAAAACTGAAATACCAGAATAAGTGGGTATTTCATCACCATTCTTAACATTAAAAAAAAGTCAGATTAGATTACGTGTTCACCTATAGCAAAACAATATTGGATTGGTGGCAGCAGACACGGTTTCAAGAGTTGGATTCAGCATTTCATTTATATTTAAATGATTTCCTTACAATTCATTATTTCAGTAGCCTACTTAATCTCCAATACATTTAGGTCTTTAGGTTTGCAGGATCTGCATGGCTGGCTCATTAACATACCCACTGACATGTACAAATATATCCATAGACAATGTTTCTAGCATTTGTTCTTTTAGTTTTAAAAGGAAAAATTAGCAACTTCTTGAAAGGATTCAGGTGCTTTTCTCCTCTATTCCCTTTTACACATTGCTAATGCAGTAAGGAGAAGTCTACATCAGTTATCTTACCTTTGAATATAAGCATAGAAAAACTGAAGCATGCAGACTTCCAAAGAAAGATGTTTCTATAAACAAAAAAAATCAATTTTACACTGAAGAAAAATGCTGCCTTTGCTTTTTTATTGTTGCGACTACTCTGTACTTTAATGCCAATTTTTAATATAAAACATTAAAAGAAAACAAAAACACTAGTTTGTCATAAAAAATAAAGCCACTCAAACGCTTTCATTTAGTAGAAAAAAAACTTAACCCAAGAGCTGTTTAAAAAGTTGAAAATGGATAGAAGAAATAAAAAGGTTCTCAATCCCCACCTACAACACATCAAAAGTTGATACTCCAGACATTATTTTTAAATGATCCATTCACTCTGCAAGCACCGACATCAGTTTTATTTTAATTAGCTTATATTTGGTTGGTGCTAGCAGAATTGGGTTGAAGGTTTTATAAAATCTGAATTTAAATCTATTTTACTGCAAGTTTCTGTGAAATTTTAGTGTAGTTTGTTCAAATCTGAGACCAACTCCTAACAGTCTCTTAAAGTAGTCTTTAACTAGAGATAGTGCCAAGTGTAACATATAATAAAAAAGAAAACACTTGCCGTTAGAAATCAGTAACAGGCAAGAAAATGATACTGATGTCCATTGACATTTACCAATTTGTTCCTTTTTAGTACCAACTATTCCCTTGAAAGTTCCCCTTTATCACACACAGAGAAAAATACAGTATCTAATGGATTCAGAATTTAGACACAGAGCAAGGAGGCAGCTTTTGGAGGGTGTGGTGGTGGAATTTGCTCTTATTTTCATATCTCTCACGCCTAGTCCAATGTCTGGCACAAGCAGATGCTCAAAATATCATGCTGAATTGAGCTTTTACATGCAAATTTAAATCCTATCACAAATGCCCCAGGGGTGATGTTAGAATAGTTAGCATGTTAGAAGTTAATATGGGTATTGGCTATTCATACACACAAGTATACTCTTCCTACTGGCAATTCAAGAAAAAAGATAAAATTTAAAAAAATAAACATTTTCAGATATGTGTAACAATTCTGATAAGGATATGATTAAGTTTATCTTGGCTTGGCTTAAACTCTAACGTTTGCAGGTTGTAAATATTTTCTCAGAAAATATGATCTTTTAGTATTGCTGGAACAAAGAGCAAAAGAAAGTAGAGAAGTCCCTAATTTTACTCATTTGCAGACATTTAGATCTGCTAATTAGAGACAATGTGCTGTGAGGGCAGATTATATTATTCATTTTCTGTAGCCCTTGCAAAGCGCGGGTTTGTACATGGTCAAGAGATGACACTGACTAGAACTAAGGTTATGGCAAAATGTTAGACATTCATTCCAAAAAGAAAGCAATAAAGAAGCCGTAAAAAAAAAAAAAAAAAAAAAAGTAATAATAAGGAACTGAGGTCGGCCAACCTTGGGCTCTGGCTTGTGTGTTCTTCCTTAAATGACCAGAAAAACCTCCCCTAAGAATTCGGTCATACAAGTCCTGAACTGCCTTAGACGTTCCCATAAGAGATCTAAGCAGTGAACGGCTCTTCACTGGCTACAGGAATGATCACAACAGCAGTCCCTGCAGGTACTGATAAATGTTTTGATTACAGCAGTGTGAGGCCAACATGCCTTTCTCTCTGCAACCTGTAAAAGGACATTACTGTACAAAAACATACCTTACCTACCAGCATCATTTCTGAAACAGAATTGTCAATAAACGCAAAGAAAAGCTCTTCTTACCTTGTCCTTGGCTATGGCTGGGGGCTGCTTTAAAACTTCTTTCACGGTCTGCATAACGGTTTCTGCTCTCATGACACTGATGGAGCGAACCAGTTCTACAAGTAAAAGCTGTTCTTCACTGGCTGCAGGAATGACCTGGATAAACACATCATTGTATTTCTGTATGTAGGTGGGTACATAAGTCTTTTAAGAGAAGTCACAGAATTAAGAGACTATTTCATGGGCTCTTTTCATTATAAAGGACTTTGCAAGTCTCTTGACTATTGTAGGTAACATATATATATTTTTACCAATACGATGTATATACATCATTTCAAAAAATCAAATAGGGTAATAATAAGCCTTACAAGAAAAGACAGCAGGGTCCTGTCCTGTATCTCACATTCCAAAGCAACCCTGCTCAACTCTTAGCTCTCTTCTATTATTTGAGTAATATACACAGCTATTTTTTCCTATTTCAATTTCCTACTGACTTCCTACTTCAGAAGACAAAAATTTAGCTCCCTTACACTTTTTCCCCTAACCTCCCAACATAGTTATGTCATAATTTTACTTAAATCAATATCTAATACTCATATAACTATATATGGTTGTACTATGTATTATACTGTCATTACATTTCTTGTACTTCTTGTTTTTCCGAGTTAATACACAGCTTTATGTTTGTTTTTTTATCTCTATCACAAATTCATCCCCAAATTCTCCAACTGTAGACCTCTCATTACATATTCAAATATATTAGGTAATTAATCTTTTACCTTTTCCCCCTGCTTTTTTTTTTTTTTTTTTTCCTTGAGACATCTGTTAGAGGTCTTTCTGCTCTACCCTGGGTTGTTACTCCCTAGGCTTACTAAAAAGTAACATCTCGATATCTTTTCTGTGACCATCAGCCTAGAGATTCCCATTCCTTGTCTTCTGTGTCCAAACCCCTAATTCTTGGATCCCATGTCTTCTTCCTTCTTAGTTTATTCCTCCTCTAACGGAAATGCATCTTCCAGTGGCTGAAAAAGGGTGAATTGAGGGTAATGCCTTTTTAAAAAATAGATATTGCCTGGTTCAAAATGCCTCGCGTGACAGTTTGACTGGATATAGCATTATAGGTTGAAACTAATTTTCCCATCACAATTTTCAGCACTGCTTTTGATAAATCTTATCATTATTCCACTGGGTAGTTACAGTATTTTCTCTTAAGAAGATTTTCAGATCTTTGATCTCCAGCATTCTGAAACTGCATGCTCATCTTTGTGTAGATCTCTTTTCATAGTGTCTGTGGAAACTCATTTCCTTCATTTCTGAAGAATTTTCTTATACTATTTCGTTAATTTCTTTTTCCCCTTCATTTCTTCTGTTCTTTCTGCAAAAAAGATATTGACCCTCCAGTATCGCTCTCCTGATTTTCTGATCTCCTTTCCCCTACTTTCCATATCTCTAAGTTTATATTTTATTTCTGGTATTTATCCACTTTCTCTTCTGACACTTGTACTGACTGGGTTTGGTTTCTGCTATAAAAAATTTTATATCCAAGAAAAATTTTAATTTTTGCAAAGGTCTTTCTTAGAATCTTCTTATATCATGGAGGCAATATAGCTTCACCTCCTGGAAAGACATTACTATTATTTCTTACATGTTATTCTGTTACCTGCATTGTTTCTTTTGACTTTATCTAGTTGTTTTGGTCACTGTCAATCAATAGCAGAGGCTTTCTTCTTGTGGCTGGTAATCCTTGGCTTTTTATTCATATTTAAATGTCAGGAATAACAATACGGCTAATATTTACAGGGTGTTTATTAAGTGCCAGTCGTTGCTCTAAGTGCCACGTAATCTATATTCTTCCAATTCTCACAACCCCATGAAATAGTATTTCTACCCCAGGGTCATATAGTTAGTTAAGTAAGGATTTGAAATCAAAGGAGATGGATTCAAAGTCTGTGCTCTTAACAACTCTGCTATTATTGCCTTTGAAAAAGAAATTAAAAAGTGATGAGATGTCAAGCATTTGTGTGCAAGACTGATGGGTGGAGAGGCCTCCCTGTGTGGTGATTGCAGCCTAGTTTTTTGTTAGCAGCCTCAAAAACTTTAGTAGCTATAGGTCTTTTTTCTTGATCAGGTCATTTTCCCAGAAGGGAATCCTCAAAATTCCTACCTAAGGGCCATACTGCTTCCTGCTACCTCACAGAGGTGAGGCTAGTGACCGTTTTTATATAAAAATTTTTTGCGAATGCTCCAGTTTTTATCATGAAGTCTAATGTCTCCCTGTGTGAATCTTGTGCCCTTGGGTTCAGAGTCTTTCTTGACCAACTCTTTACACAGCAAACTTGACTCCAGTCTCCTGCTTGGGTACTCTAAGAGTGAGTGGTTGCTTGAGTTGGGGAAAAGGGATTTAGATGTGGTCCAGCTGCTCCTTACATAAATTTTCAATCAATGCTCCAGATTTCAGGCCCATCTCAACACTTTGCCTTTAGAGGTACCTGCCACTTCGACTGCCAGAGACAGTCTGTGGTTTCACAGTGACAACTGCTTCCTTTCTTACAGCAATTTAGTTATCAATTTTCTCTATTAAATCGGTTATCACACAGACCTGTGTTTTTTTTCATCTTGCAAAATTCTGCTGACACTTCCTATTTTTCTGTGGTCAACTCTCAATTTTTTGTCATTGTGGGTTTATGCGTTTTTAAATTCTTTTATTCTCAGTTTTGAAAGAAGAGCAGAGAAAAATGCATGTATTCGACATGCCTTGTTAATAACAAACCACAGGTCCTTGACTGATTTTAAATAGTTCAGGATTTCACTTCTGTCTAATGTAGTATCTGCTACTGAATTCTTCCATGAAAAAAATGTCTTAAGTAGGAATGTTTATTTTTATTCCTTTTGAAATTTCAACATATATGTAATGTGAAATCAGCACAAAAATAACAGATCAGAAACTTTTAACTAGACAAATCATATATCTTACCTGAATGTTAATTATTTAAGAGCCTTAATATTCTAATGAGTCACTATTTATTTCCAACACAGAACATTTTTGATCTTTCAAACTCACAAAGCAGCAAAAATTTCACCTATGTAATCCAGTTAAGCCAATATATGGATTACATTTAGAAACTAACTACTTAAGCTATCATGTCTTAATGAAAATCTAGTCAAGATGAAAACTCTCCATACCCTTGCTTTGTACCCTGAATGACTAACATTTAAAAAAAATACTCTGTACCATGTTAACTTTTCTATTTCATATAGTTAATATCATACTAATTTATTTTTTTGCATAAAATGCTTCCTATACTTATTTAAGACACTTGGACAATAAATACATCATTATTTAAAACTGTAGAAAGGGGGCTCCTGGGTGGCTCGGTCATTAAGCATCTGCCTTCGGCTCAGGTCATGATCCCAGGGTCCTGGGATCAAGCCCCACATCCGGGCTCCCTGCTCAGCGGGAAGCCGGCTTTCCCTCTCCCACTCCCCCTGCTTGTGTTCCTGCTCTTGCTGTCTCTCTCTCTGTCAAATAAATAAATAAAGTATTTTAAAAAATAAAAAATAAAAAAATAAATCTGTAGAAAAAGTATTCCATTTCTATTCCCCATTCCATTCCAGCTCCACTGTAATGGAGAGTCGAAAATTTGCATGTACTCAACAAATGCTTATCACATGAAACAATGAAAGTACCAAATGGTTAAACACATACCTTGGTCCTGGTGGTGGTTTTGTTCTGTCTTCTTTCATTCCATACAAACGCAATGGCAGCCATAAAGTGAACACCATGATTCATTGAAATGGGGCCCAATAATTCAAGGATCTGCTGTCTCAAGTTCTAAAACAATTTAAATAAACCACAAGTGAATTAAAAATTATGAAACATTAATAAATAGACTGCACTTTCAGTTTTGTTTTTGTATTTTGTTTTTTTTTTTGGAAATACTATATAGTGCTTTCATGTTTTGCCACCTAAATAACAGTATAAGAAACTTTAATAGTGTTAAGGGAGGCAATCATGGTTACTTTAACTGGGAAAGAAAAACAAAAAACCCAATAAAATGACAACTGTCAATCAGCCAAATGCAAGAGTCTATATAATGCAAGAGGAAAACACTATAAATGAAGTCCAATTACATTAGTAGATTCCTCAGAAAGGAATGGGGATGTTTCATATTTAAGTGAAATTATACAAAGGAAAAGCATAGTTTAATTTAAACATAAGTACTTAAGTAAAATTTAAAACATTTTCCACCCTTCCTCTTCCCCCAATTTCAGTTGTGCTCCCATTACTCCCAGATCTAGGGAGTCAGGTCTAAGAGTAAGATTAGGTAACTGAGGGATATCAATTCAACAACTTGACATTGTATAACATGCTTTCAAATAGAATTTTCCTTTAAGTATAAAGTAGGAAATTTGGAAAATGCCAGATTGTAAGAAAAAAATTTAAACACTCAACCATTAATCACATTATGCTGAGATAATTACTATTAACCACATTAATTTCTTTTTCTGAATATAATTTTTTATAGAATTACAAATACAAGATTCGCTCAATTATGTAATGCCCCTGTTTCAGTAAAGTTTTACACATTTTCCATCCACTAAGATTTCTTCGAAACCACCATTACCAGTAGCTATGTAATATAACATTAAAAGTATAATTTATTTAACCATTTCCATATTTACTGTTTAGGGGCTCTCTTTTTGCCACTACATAAGGCTATAATGATATGTATCTTTGCATAATTTTGATTACCTTAGAATTCATCACTAAAGTAGATTACTAGGTCATAGACTACAAGATTTTAAAAGCTCATTGTGCATACTGCTAAATTGTTTTCCAGGAGGGTTTTGCATATAAAAATGTCAACTTAAGATGTCCTGAAGGAATAAAATTATGTATGAATGTACCTCAAAAACATTGTCACATAAAAGAAGCCAGATACAAAAGACCAACAAATGATTCCATTTATTAAAAATGTCCAGAAAAAGCAAATGTATATGTAGAAAAAATAGATTAGTGGTTGATTGGACTTAGTGACGGAAACAGGGAGTGACTGCAAATGGGCACCAGGAATCTTTTTGTGGTGATGGACATGTTCGAAGATTGTGGTAACAGTTTTGCAACTCTGGAAATGTACTAGAAAAAAAAATCATTGTATTGTATATACTTAAAATGGGTGAATTCTGTGATATGTCATTTCTCAATGAAACGGTTAAAATTATTTGAGAATTAATTACTCGATTCAAGCAGCATGCCAAAAACACTACTCAAATTATTCATGAATTCTGAATACAATCTTTAGGAAAGTCCCTGAATAAACTCTTGAGCTCCACAGAGGAAATGTGAATTGTCTAACCTTTGTGGCTCCAAGATTAATAGTGGTAACAGAAGCAGAGGCAGCAACAGTGATTTTTTCTGAAGAATCAGCCTGATGCAGGATGCTCCAAAGTAATGTCACAGAGGACATGATCATATGAAGGATTGAGAGGATTCCACTGCGGGCTTCAAACAAGTGTTTTTGGTCTACGTTGACCAAAAGCTTAAACCGGAGGAAAAACACATATCATATCACTTACTGAGGTGTACAAACAGATATTTATTAGACCTCAGTCTTTTCAAAGGAGTCAAATATTCGTGCAGTCTTACTTGGTGATACTGAGTAGTAGGATCCAACAAACAGTAATGGATAATGGCTGTGATCCCTTCTAAAAGAGTAAGAATCATATCTGGTGGAATGATTGATGCCATCCACAGAGGCCTGAAATAAAATGCATTCATTTGAACACAAGTTCTGTGAAAGAAATGTTTTTATCAATAGTAAATGTTTGTTTATTATGTTTCTATCAATAGTAAATGTTTAGCAGGTGCTAGGCACATAGTAGATGCTCAATAAATATTACAGGAATGAATGACTAAGAGCGTACATTAGAAGCTTTTATATCCTCATCTCTGAAATAAGTGAGTTGTACTAGAGTTCTTTTCGGCTAAAGAATTCAATGCAAAATAAATATACCCCGTAAATTTCTAGCAACTCTGTAACAGCAGGTGTATCAGTATTAAATGATATAGGCAGTTTTCTCATATTTTACATGTAGTAGCGAAGGTTATACAGGAGATAAACCAGACACTAGTCTATTAAACATTTGGCTAGTTTCTGACAGACTAACTGAACAGGGGAATATAGACGGAATTCACCACTAATCTATGAAGATCGGAAACAAGAAATAAAATCAATGGGAAAACAATTATTTTTAATTTAAAATTAATTTTTGAAAAAATTTACTTGACAGCACAAGCAGGGGGAGCGACAGGCAGAGAGAGAGAGAGAAGCAAGATCTCCGCTGAACAGGGAGCCCATGCGGAGCTCGATCCCAGGACCCTGGGGATCATGACCTAAGCCAAAGGCAGATGCTTAACCAACTGAGCCACCCAGGCACCCTCTAAAATTAATTTTAGTGTGACATTAATTTCCACTTAGATAACTTAGCAGATAAAATTAAGGAAACTTTGCTGGGCTTGGCATTACTCTAGTCAGCTCAGTCAAGAAGAACATCAAAATTAATTTCAACTAAGAAAAAAGGCCCATTTAAATACTCCTCTCTTCCATTCTTGAATTCTTTTACTGATACGCTTTCTCAAGCTGAGTTTCATTCTTTGTGAAAATAACATACTATTTGTAACCTAATAATAACCACTAATTTATCTACCCAAATTGTAACTGACTTTGTGGACAATTACATCATCATTATATGAAAAATGTCAATGATAAAGTTAAAAATCAACCTTACCTACTATCGGATAATCCTGTTTCGTATTTGTACTGCTGGATTAGATTATCTAAATTCCTGCAAAGCTGCAGTGTCACAGAAACAACTACCCTCTGTAGAACTTTTCCCATGTAAGGCAGAGTAGAGGTGATTAAACCAATCCACTGCGGGTGCATCTTACAAGCACAGTGTTGATGCAAGGCTCGTATCACTGCACAAAGGAACATGCCTTGACACGTAATTGGCTGAGCATGCAGATACTGAAGAGAAGTCATGGGCTGATGGGGATTAATGTGTTCCAGGTCAGAGACGACAAAATCAAAACCTGTTTCATTCTCTTCGGGGATAGTCATTACCCGGTGTTCTAGAACAATGAGCCTCTGAAGCACTTTAAGAAGTTGCGACTGGAGTGTGCTGCCATTGTCAAATTCATCCTCTGAGAAATTGATAAGGCTGTCTTCTGAGAAACCCTCTTCCACGGCAACCATGTTCTTACCTGCCATTTTCTCACTGTGCCATTTCTGTGCACTAAAGATAGATGACAGCAAGCAGTGAAGAATCACTTTCTGAACTTTGCACTTAGACAACATATCAGAGATAAAACTCGGGAAACCCTTTGCTGAGCTTTCTATTACTTTTGCCAGTTCAGTAAAGAGGAGTGTCAAAATTTCTATGCTCATCATCTGCATGTTTCGATTGCCTATTAAGTCCTGTGCAGTGACCTTGACGTGAGTTGGGTAATGGCTACGCATGTAATACAAACAGAGGGAAATAAGGATTTCTATGTACATAGAACTCCGGAAGTTATGATTTGAGTCTACTGGAATGTGACTATAAAAGTCTTTGCCCATAACAGAAATCCGGTGTCTGGCCAAGAGGTTCTGAAGCAGAGACAACTGAGGGGTATATGCATTATTTACACTAGTGGTTGAAATGGCATTGACAAAAGTAACAGGGTTAGTTTTTAAGATGGCTTTGATGGCAGAAAAAGCATAGAGAGTCCTCGATGAATCATACAACTGGAGATACAGAAGCACATGCTGATAGAGTGGATGGATGTTGAAATTGGGAGATTTCCGGGACCCTGGAGAACCCATATCACTCTCAATTTCAGAAATTTCTCCCTCTCCACAGCTGTACCAGTTCTCTAAATCCAGCCCATCGCTGAAGAACACACTGGTTTGTTTGAGTTTTTCATTTGAAGTTTTTTTCTTGTCATCATCCTTTTTTCTGGCAAGTTTTACTTTAGGTTTTGCTCCTGGTTGTTTACCGGACTCCTTAACGATGGTTTCTTTCTCGGAGACTTTTTCTGATAATTTTTCTTTGAAGCTGAACTGAATGCTACTGTGACTCCTCTGTCTAGATTTGGTTTCTACGGAAGCAACATTAGAGTCCTGGAGAGTCTGTGTGGTTCCTGAAATACAAGGGGAGGAACTATTTCTGGAGATTCCATTTGCCAGGTACTCAGGGCCTCCTTCGGCCGACACAGACAGAAACTGAGAACTGTCGTTACTCAGCAAAGCACTGTGGCCCTGCGCAGCGGACTGATCGTCAGTTTGGAGCGCCTCTTCGCCAGGACCTATATCACTGTGCTTTGGAGGCATAGCTTCAATTTCTAACTGAGATGGAACTGATGCAGACTCTGCTTCGAGGCCACTTACAACTTTACATATCAGGTCAAACACTACCTGCTGAACATCGTCATCCGGGGAGCTCGCATTTGGCATTTGGGAATCTTCTTGGACATTCACATTTTCGGGATCAACTTCGTAACTCAAATTGTCCCCAGCAGAGGACTGTGAACATCCAGAGTCAGAACTCTGAAGTACTTCTATCTGCTGGTCTGGAAGATCAAAATCAGATATAACCATTGGAATTGTCTCACTGCTGGTACTTAGAAGGGAAAGTCTGTCACTCAATGGATTAACAGTGAGACTAAAGTTCTCTATTTCGTCCATGGTAAGCGGCTTTTCACCATTCCCTTTAGAAGCAATGAGTTGTACTTGGCTTACTGGCATTTGAAGAAAATAGCAAAGAAGGAAAAATATAAAACATATTAAAATAATTGAAATGGTAGACCGAAGTCAAGACTTTTAATCATTAGCTTCATTACCTTATACTTTCCTATTAAAACTGTATTTTATTACTATTTTAGACCCTTTAAATTAGAAAATTATGTAGATGACTATTAACTAGAATTTAGTAAAGACAATTCAACATTAAAAAGCCTATTAATCCAGCTGAATTAAACAAAACAACACATTTAAAACAGATATAATATAAAAATTTGCCCTCATCCCCCAAATAAGGTATCTTTTTTACTGCAGTTCAAAATTTTAGTTTTGTTTTCCTGTGTGATGCTTCCCTTTAGTTATGCTATTTCTAAAAATTCAAGTAATTTGGTAATAGATTATAATATATATATATATAAGTAGTTCCTTGAGTTCAATAAAGTTCAACATTTATGAATTATCTAGTATGAGTAAGGCCCTAAACCTGGAGACAATGGCGGTGAGAGAGGAGAAGACATCACTGCTCTCTATAGAGTTTGAACTCAGTAGGGGATCACAAACACACTCGTCCATTTCTATACTTTTGGGGGGCATACTAGGCTGACGGCATCCTTTCAGAAAGAGCAGAAGGCTTAGTTCCATATGAGTAGTACCAAGCCAAATGCTATAAAGCTCAGGGAAAGCATCGTGACTCTACAGGTAAGGAGACTGATCTCAAGACAAGGTGAGAATTCAGCAGATAGGCAGGAACTGCAGCGGGTAAAATGCTAACACAAAGAAGTTGGGGGCAATGAGCAGTGTAGTATATGCTCTGAGAAGACTCAGGGGAAGCAGTGGGAAGGAAACAAGGCTCTGGAGAAACACACTAAAGATGACATAGCTAGCACACCAGCTCGGTCGCAGCTTCATTACTCAGTAGCCATGGGACTGTGAGGGAGCCCCAGCTCTCTCAGCAGCAGCTCCCGGCTCAGGAAAACAACCTTTTCATTACTGACCTCACAGAGTTACTTGTCAAGATACAAATGAGGCATGTGAGCATCTTTTGTCTCTCAAGTATAATAGACTAATCTAATATATGGGGCCATTATCACTGTATCATAGATGGCATCACTCAACAGTTCGTAAAGTGTGGACTTTTAGTAATAACAGCGAATATTTAACAAACATTTATGATATGCCAGTCCACACTGAACAAGTCACAAACAGGACAACATCTGATGTTCACAATGAAGCCTGGAAAGGTGGGTGCTACTGTTCCGATTTCACAGAGGAAGAAAATGACTCATGAAATCTAAGCGTGCACGACAAGCTTAGTATACATTTCCCAGTGAAGTAGCTCCATGGCCTTGCAGGACCAAAATTACTAATTAAACTCTAAAGGTATTTTCATCAATACTGAAGACTGTCTTTGCCCAGAGCTGGGTTGACTCCTCCCTTGAAAGAGTCTACTGATAAGAGAGATCCAAGTCCTCTAAGGTGCTCACTGGCGAAGTACATTCTCATCCGGCCCACATGAGCCCCACCAGGGCATGGTAGGAACACCCGTGGAGAACACCTCCCTGTTGCCAATCCCCGCTGTGTTCACCTCTCACTTGATTTTCATAACTTAATTCTAAATAAAGCTGTTCTGCTTCCATTGATATTCACCATTGCTGCAGGCAAAATTCTGCATGAAATGCTTGTCACTTTCTTCTCCAGGATAATAGGGAGCCTTATTCCAATAGCGTTCTGCTTGTACACGCTGCACTGAAACCCTCTGAGTTTTGGGATGAAGCAGGAGCAATAGTAATGGTTCCAAAACTCTTGCAATATCATGTCTTTGTAGCACTTGGTTCAGCCAGGCTTGTCCCACGGAGCTGGTAGAACCATCAAGGCTGTTAAGGCTATCTAACATGATGAACAGTGACCTATAATAAACACCAATAATTAAAACAAAGAACAAAACACCTACTTGAATTGTCACACTCTAGTTTTTCTTAAATCAGTATTATTATAGGTTTCGTTATTTTGAATTAACTTTTTAAAAAGTAGTCATCCTTCAGGATAACTGTTGACCACAGCATTTTAATAATCTTATTCCCTACAGTCTCAGTAGATATGAGAAAGGAGAAAATCATCTTTTCCCCTTTCTTATATACTTGTGTTTTCTTTTTAAATTTCACAAGCATACATTTCTCTTATAAGAGAAATACTAAAAAATAGAAAAAAAACCCCTTAATTTTGTTTCAGCAACATATTCCTGTTCATGTCACCAAATACTGAACTCCCTACTAGTCAGCACCACTCCCATGTTCTTCTGCGCCCAATCTCCTTAAGAGTAAAACCTATAAGCTTAATTCAAGAAAAGACCTTCCGTGAAAGGTACAGAGGTGTGGTTTGAAATCAGAAAACCTAACATTCAAATGTGGGCTATCCACTCAACCTCATGTGTCGGTTTTTGGGCAAGCCACTTAATTTCTCTGGTCCCTCAGTGTCTCATTTGTATGATGAGAAAAGGCAGGCTTCAAATGAGAGATAGTATTTGTAAAGTATCTAGGTCAACGACCTAGTTCATTATACTGGTTCAATAGATCATTTAAAAATGGTGATGCTATTGAAAAAGTTATGTTCAGTAAAGCACACATCTGGTCCTGAGCTGGGGCCATAAGCATAGTCAGATCTGTGGCCCCCTTTAGGAGACCTGCTAGTGAGACTGCTATTATCCTGTGCCAATATCTGAAGCTGTCGTGTAATAGCATCTCCTTGGAAGTTAATACAAATCTCACATTTGGGGGATGAGTCATTTGGACAAGTAGTGAAACCACTCTCAGGGCAGCTACAGGTTCTCTGAATCCACATAAGTGGTCTCTCAGTATTTTTTTGTTTTAAGATTTTTATATATTTATGTATTTAACAGAGAGAAAGAGAGACAGCAAGAGAGGGAACACAAGCAGGGGGAGTGGGAGAGGGAGAAACAGGCTTCCCACTGAGCAGAGAGCCCGATGTGGGGCTTAATCCCAGGACCCTGGGATCACGACCTGAGCTGAAGGCAGACGCTTAACAACTGAGCCACCCAGACACCCCATGGTCTCTCAGTATTTTAGCTATAGATTTATTAGGTCCAGTTCAGGCAGAAAATAACTGTTAGAGAAACAGTTACATAATGTACTGTTTAAATGAAATTTCACTATGAAGAGACTCAAAGGGCTGTCCCTGATACCTAGAATGGCGCCCGGCACACAGGAGGGTCTTGATGAATCATCACTTGGTGAAAGAAAGGGACTCTGGGTGCTTCAATGCCATGCATTTTAATATAGCTTAGATTTAAAAAAAAAAATGCGTAAGTTCTCTTTATAAAATCTATAAATTGCTATTTTCCACCCCTGCCAAACTAGCCAGAGGATTCAAGAAAAGAGACATTGAGATACTTGACTATAAATCCATATATCAAATGCAACCAACCTGTCAAAAGAACGTGCAAAAGATGATGACTTATTTATATGGAGATCCCTTGTGAGATGCCAAAGAACTGCAAACTTTGCATGTGCTTCCATCCTTATTTTCTGAAGAGGAATATGGGACATTAAATTATTTTATTCTCCCTTGAAGATATTAAAGGATTTTAGTGAATCAAAGTAGCAATTTAAGAGACAGTATTAGGTTCAATGTTCATAGTACTCAACACACAACACAATAAACTGTTTTTATGAAAGTAGAAATGTAAAAAAGACTTAAATATGTACAGTAATATTAAACCTGAAGGATCATCTCATGCTACCTCATAAATCATTAGTATTTAGTTTAGACTAGGTAACCAGGTTTCTAGGTTACCGTAAAACAGGGTATGGAAAGAACTTCAGTGTAAGAAGCACTTTCCCTCTTATTTTACTATAAATACTTAGTAGTCAAAATTTATTTTATTACACTATACAATTTACTTTTGCTCCCAGAAATTATACATTAATCTCAAATGAATTTGTCATTATTTATAAGGCTGGTTTATTAGATTAAAAAATTTAAACACTTAAAAATAATTATTTCTGTAAGAAAAACATTACATCACTTTGAGATTATCTTGGAAACATTAAGTGTAATAGTAATAATGGAAGAAACAATGGAAAAATACATTATTCAGGAAGAGCAGCTTTTGGTGTTACATATTGAACATGAACTAATATAAATCAGGTAGGAATTATGAAGTTATCAAGATTTTTATAGTCTTCCTCTAGCATCTGTGGAATCTTTCAAGTAAAAGCTTCCCCAAGTCAGGGACTGAAACTGTCTAAATTGCTTGTGATCAGTTAGAGGAGTGCTTTCTTTTTTTCCTCAGGCCTAATAAATGCTTTTCCTATGAAGCCTGTGTTTGTAATCAACTAATACAAACATGTAAAAAAAAAAATAGTATTTTAATTTTTTTCATGGATGTATAATACCTTTATTCAGACCTTTATTCAGACCTTATATACAAGTAAACAGGTATATAATTTGTCCTAGATTTATACTTAATGTAAACAAATGAAATTAAATGCGAGGCTTTATTAAATATTTTATTTCTGAATAATTTTCAAAGAATGTGCTAAAGTAGAAAGAGAATTTTAACAGAATAAACTTCTTATTCCTCTCATTTACTCTTCCATTTGCCACTTCCCTCCTTGCCAAAAGCTTCATTTACTCAACATAATGCCTTTTTTTTAGGACCCATTCAAACTCATTAGCATTTTAGAGTTCTTAAAAATTAGAGTGATGCACTTCTAAAAGCTGTTTGATAAGATCTTGGATTAATGTTACAGAGCAGGCATGGGAAGACCACACACTTCATTGAACTGCCCTGAAGAGGTCAACCAGAATGACAATTTCGGCTTTTTCTTAGGAGCACCCAGAACTCTATCACTTTTACTGACCTTCGGATCACTCTGTATACATTAGGATACAAAATCCTTATTTTGGGTATTTATTATAATGGAAATAATGTCTCACATATTAGCATTCTGTGGTTTATAAATGTCACTTGACACACACATCGCTTCATTTCACACACATTCATTAACATATCCATACTTCCATAAACAAGGTCACTGCTTCCTCTTTAAATGATCCAAGAACTTGGACGAGCAACAACTTCAATCATCTCTATCCACAACTTGTGTCCTGAACCAAGAAATAAACCCAGTATTTGATTGTGGGTCACTTGATTTTTCATAGTACTGATGCTGTTGTAAAGAACTTTCTTCCAAAAAGGACAGAACAAACCCGTTTTAAAGATATGAAGGTCACTCTGAATGAATTTATGTCATCTCTAATCAGATACTAGCTACAATAATTTTCCTAGAGTTTCTTTAATTACCTTTTGATATAATGGGAGTGGGGTAGGTGGGGGTGGGACAAGATAAAAGAACTACTTACCTTATCTTTGTGGGTTAGCTGGTGACTTATAACATCCTCACAGATGCTAGAAGAAGGAACCAAGTTATGTAATTGATAAAACAGTTCCACACTTTTCTGGTGGTGCTGAGGTGTCCTATCTCCCAGCTGATCCCACAATGTTAAAGCTACATGCTATAGAAAAAGACGTAAAAGTGACAGTATTACGAAATCATAAATTAAACCTTCTTTAACAAGCATTTCCTGTTAGTTACAACAAGCCTCTGAATGCCAGACCGTGAAGGTCTTCAATATCCATTATGCCACTAGGATGAGA
>CM052886.1:67379777-67425574 GCA_028534135.1 Potos flavus
CCATTTCACTATTTTAGTGACATTTAGTAGTGTTGCTAGAATACATTATCCTTAAGAGGACACAAACCCCACACTGAATGTAATTTAATACTTATGGTCATATGTTACAAAATGAAATCTAATTCCTAGTCCAAACATCCAAATTATTTAAGACATACAAAATAGGTTGTATGTATTTCAGAGTTAGATGTGTTAACACAGCAGATGATGATCTACGATAGCATTAATAAAAAAATGTAACCATTTTTTGGGTTTCCCACCACAACACTGTTACCAAAAGCCAACTCTAACCTAGCAGAAGAAATGATCTGGTGGGGCACAATGTCAGGAAATGAGATACAATTAAGAAAATTTTTTTTAGATATAAAGAATCTACCTAATTAAGATGTAATATAATCCATATACTTGACGTTCTTTCTATGTAAAGGAGATCATCTGTACTGCTGTGATAGAAATAAAAAACTGCATTGGAGTTTTTGATGATGAATGGCATCATATTTTTTGATGATGAATGGCATCATATACCACAGATAATGACCAGACAATACCAGAGTCAGAAAAAGTTTTCCTGGGAATTGTGGAGAGCTGAGACTCTATGAAAAGCAAAAGTGTCATCACCACAACATGTGGAAATAAGTTTTACTGTGTAAATGATTCTACCTCTTTTTTAGCTGAAATTACTCCCTCTCTGGGTTTAGAGCCCTAATACTTGCCTTCCCTAACCTCATCTCTATCTCCTCTCATCCTTATCTTCTTCTGTCTCACAAAACTGGGGACAAGATTGGCAAAGCAGTAAAGAGTAAGCAAGGTATCGATCTTTTTCTGTGTGGTATAATACAAAGAGGTATTCAATGAAGCCTGATTATCATCTTTAAAATCTCTGCTAAACAAAGGTCAAGTACCATCTTAGTCATGTATGTACTTCTTAGAATTTACCTTGAAAAATTCAGTCTTCTCAGCTATGTATCGCAGATTGCCTGGAGTGAGGGGAGGTCTAATAACAACTGCTACCCTTCCCTGGTTTGGACTTAAGGGTTGGGCAGGCTCCACGCTGTTGATGTTTTCCCCAGTGACCATAGCCACAGACTGAGTCAGTCCCACCAGGTCCATGACTAATGAAATAGCAACACTCTGCACACTGAAATCACTTGCTTGGCTGCAAGCATTCATCAGAGTCTGAAGCCACAGCGGAGGCTGCACGTGCTCCCAGTCTGAAACAAAAAGACGGAAGCCAACAGGGTTCATCCCGCTAAACCTTTCACGCAGACTAATGTCTAGGTTAATTTCAAAAAAACAAAGAACCTCTTCTTACTACCTTTAGGACTTGATCTATTAGTAAAACCATGGTTTCTCACCTAGACTGGAGCTTTAAGAAAATAAAGCAGCAGCAAGAATTTCATGAACTTTTTTAGTATGTAATTTTCTTATGCCAAGTCATAAATCTATTTCCCTGTCTTGAAAAACAGTATATTAATCAACACACATTATGTAGCACTCAGAGTACCCACTGCACTATGCATGTGCGTATATAAAAATTAAATCATGATAAACATATATGATACTAGTCTTAATAAAGGAAACCAATGGATCTAAAAGTTACATTACTTTTCCCCAGAGAAAAGAGTTAACGTCCTTCTTAGTTTCGACTCATTTGCAAGCAAACTGTGAAAGACATCAAAATCACATTTTCCAATATGTCAATACATATCTCCCCATAAAGATAATATTTCATTAAAAAAATCTACAAATCAAATAACACTTTACAAAATTGACTGGCTAAAAAAAGTCCCAGTTTTAATATCTGAGTGCTCCTTAAAAAAAAAAAAAAAAAAAAAAAAAAGCATGCCATAAAAAAATATTTAAATAAAACCAAGATGACCTTACCAGTCTCTGATTTTTCAGAATGTAGGTCTGAGGTATGGTTCCCCTCAGCAATGTAAACTGGGAAACTGGAGCACTCCAGGAAGAGCTGACAGGCAGAAAGGAAGGCAGAGAGGTATTCTTTTGAAGTTTTCTGTTTATTTATGTTTCTCTCTTTTACATCTCCATGAGAATCTCTATCCCATTTTGGAGTCTCTCCTTGCTCTCGCTCTCGACTGAGATCCTCTGGATGCTCTGTAGCCAAAGCCTGAGAAAAAGTGTTACCCTGAATAATGTAGAGGTTGATAAGTCTAGTGAGAAACTGCTGGACATACTCCAAGCAGCACTGCATTGCAGTTTTTTGGGCTGTCTTCCCACTTCGGGGTGCGGTCCCCTGAGTGACTATGGAAGGCTGCTGGATGATGGTTTCTTCAGATCCCACAGTGGAGGCCGTTTCTGTCTCAGAGGATGTGCTACCAATGGGGATAGCAGCTGTCCCCTGCCCCTCACTCAGGTCTCTGTCAATGTCATCACTTCGGTCTGCTTGATACTGTATAAACTCAGTGAATCCACTCTCTGATGATCGACTACTTGGTGGATTTTCTCCATCGTCAAACACTTCAGTAGGATTTTCAAGAGAAACTGATGAGACCTGATTGATATGAAAAAGAGCAAAGGCTAAGTGGTTAAGTGTGTATATTAGAAATTAAAAATTAAAAATAGCCACGTTTTAAGAGAAGTCAGTTTGGATTAGATGATTTAAAACTTAATCTACACGTCCGGTTGAATCTTAGAATAGTTTCTACCACTGATTCATATGTCTATGATAATCAATAGGAAATATGGTATGGGTCTAATGAATATAGTAATATATACTCATTCGCTAAGTATTTATTATTCACTACATGCATAGCTTAAGGGTGGGTTCTTGAGGGCAAAATATGTATATGCCCAAGTCTCTAGGATCCATATCCTTGTTTTCAAATGGCTGACAATTTATTCAGTCTACTTCATGAAATCACTTTCCTAATGTCTCAACAATGCAAGGAATGAGAAATTTTAAAAACTAGAAATAAAATCTAATAGGTCATCTGTTCAGAACCCAAGAACGTGAAATTTCTATATGAAATGTGTAAAGTACTATTTAAATGTGTGTCATTAATCTTATTCTTTCAACAAACAGTCACTGAACCCACATTATATGCCAGACACTATATTAGGTACTAGGAATAAAAGGAATAGTTTGTAATCTGAAGGAGAAGACCATTAAAATATAAATGAAAGACAGACCAGCTGCTAGAGTAGGGCACATTAACCACCCCCTTCCTACAAAGACAGGAGTACAATCACCAAGCCTATTTTCTGACTTAGTTTAAGGGAACAAAAGTACATATCATGAATTGCTTGGTGACTGTGCCAGAGCATAAGTCGAATTTGAATAAGAGGACTTTTTAGTAACTAAAAAGTGATCTTATTGAAGATACAAACTAAATGTTCTGCTGCTAGGAAGCTGGGACCCCGGTATTCCTTGCTTCAGTGAATGACACCACCATTCACCAAATCAGTTTCTGTAGGATAATACTGGCATATATTTAAATTGATTGTGGGTCAGTGACATTCATTTCAGAGGAATTAATTTTAAGATTAATTTTAGGATTAATACTTGACGGGAAAGGTTGTATTAGACTATTCTGATAAAATATTTTGCCTGGCTGGGAAGAAAAAAGCAACTGAAAAAAAGTAAGGGCAACTATACAAACCCAGGATTTTAGGTAATGAACCCTGAATATTGGAAAATTTTAAATCTTTGTTTTAAAATAGAGCCACTGTGCCTAAATTCAATGGAATTACATACATGTTTTTTTCCCATTGATGCATCACAGGTGTTTTAAGTACGATACTATGGCCAGACATTAAAATTAGTGTAATTCTATTCAACATCATAAAAGTAGCAATAAGAATCTTGAAGACTGAGTAAAGCCAAAGTTTCTGGATTTTGAGACGGGCATATAAAAAATTTAGTATATATATTAAAAGGACCAGTAAAGCTTAGATTAAAACCTGCTGTCCATCCAATATGGTAGCTACTAGCCACATGTGACTACTGAGCTCTTCAAATATGGCTGATCTGACAAATGAACTTTTTTCAATTAATTTAAAATTCAAAAAGTAATAATTTAGTTATGATAAAACTTTTAAATATGTTTAGAACAACTTGGAGATGTGAATCTAATTTTTCAAATGTACACTTTATAAAATTAAATACAGATCAAGTATTTTCGATAAAAATTTTGCATTTCAGTGCTGTAAGTATAAAACAGACCCTGGAATTTTGAAGACTTAGTACAAAAAAGAATGTAAAATAGCTCATTTTTAATATATCAATTTGATATTGATTAATGTTGAAATGATAAATATATCAGCTACATCGGGCTAAATAAAATAAAATTATTTTCACCTGTTTTCCTGTTTTTTAATGAGGCTACCAGAAAGCTAAAAATTACATACGTTGCTTGCATTATATTTCTAGTGGAGGGCTGATATAGACAATTAAATTGCCAAAAGCCTACAGGATGCTCTATTGCCACAACATTTGAATCTAGAAAAAAATTCACTAATGTTTAAATGACTATAAAGTATTCTGCTTTGAAGAAATACAATTGATCTAATACCAAAAATAATAGCAAACCTTACCTTTTTGTCTTCCCATTCTTTGACTGAGTTGCTCTGTCCACTTGGAAACTGCAACACACCTCCAGTGCTGGCAGATAAGAGTGGAGGTTGAACCTTGCTAAGGATCTTTGAGCAGAGCCTGAGTGAATCTGTGAGTTCAGACAAGTGCAATGTCTGGAGATGGCTTGTCAGGGCAGAAATCATCCTGAGCAGCAACTGGGGCAAGTGTTCTGTCTGGATTTCAATGTAAGTCTCCTGACGATGGAAAGTGAAATGACAGAAGTTCATATAATGTATAACCCCAAAATTCTATTATTTCATTTTTTTTAAAGATTTTATTTATTATTTGACAGAGAGACACAGCGAGAGAGGGAACACAAACAGGGGGAGTGGGAGAGGGAAAAGCAGGCCCCACTGAGCAGAGAGCCCGATGTAGGACTCAATCCCAGGACTTTGGGAGCACGACCTGAGCCGAAGGCAGACGCTTAACGACTGAGCCACTCAGGCGCCCCTCATTTATTTTTAATGTATATAATGAAAGAAATAATTTTACTCATCTGTAATATTTTATATGTATCAAGCTCTTAAATTAACATTGTATGCTCATTTTATTACTGACTTAAAAACAATTTCTGTTCCCAAATTCTCAATTTAAGTACTTCAAGGTACATATTATAAAATAACCCATTTTATCTGCTATGTTACAGAAATTATAATATTAAAAAAGTGAATACAATCAGTTAAAGACAAAAGACAGGCCGAATGTCATACCTGACACAGCACCCTCATACTTCTAGTAGGCTTCAAAATGAGAAAGCAAAGAATTGAGGAGAGAAAAGAAGAAAAGATTTCCAACAGTCTTCATTTAATAGAAAGAATTATTAGTGAGTATAAATGCAGCATTAGACCACTATACACTAAACATTTAAGATTTCAATAACATGCAGCTATGAAGTATATTCCATGTAGTACATAAGACTTACATACGTATCATATGTATGTCAGAGGACAAAGCACTTGGAAAAATTTATGAATGAAAAAAGCTAAGTCAAAAGGGAAAAAAAATCAATTTAACTTTAAAGATGAAATTTATTTAAAGATGAGGTCTGTCTCCCACATGACATATTTGAACTATGTTATTACATTTCCTCAATACTTTTTTTTTTTTTTTTACCAAGGTGGTCTTACCAAAGAAACTATATCCAACAAAAAATCCACTAGTAAGCAGAAATTCGTCAGCTGTAACTCAGATGACTCACTACTATCTCCAGGTCCAATCTGAAGTCTGGCATGCAATGTTCTCCTAAAAGGACAAAATTCACTTTATCAAGTATAAGTGATATGCATATTCATATCATATATACATCACTTTCTTTTTTTTTTTTTTAAAGATTTTATTTATTCATTGACAGAGAGAGAGAAAGATCACAAGTAGGCAGAGAGGCAGGCAGAGAGAGAGGGGGAAGCAGGCTCCCCGTTGAGCAGAGAGCCCAATGCGGGGCTTGATTACAGGACCCTGAGATCATGACCTAAGCGGAAGGCAGAGGCTTTAACCCACTGAGCCACCCAGGCGCCCCACATCACTTTCTTTTTAATGAGAGTCAACACTGGGACACACACAATGATGTTCCTGTGAACAGACCCTTTCCCCCAGGACACTTAACTCCAAGTGGAAAATTTCCAAAGCAAGATTCCTAGGTTTAAACACTCTGGAACCCCCATCCTTCACTTCCAAGCATTTTGGGTGGATTTCACTTTTTTGGACTTGCTCCCACTATGCATATCATCTCCTGGTTAAAATGGATTATTTGCTGCTTGATTTATAACCTCAGGTTTTTTTTTTTTAAATACCAACTTGTCCTCCTGATTTGCTGTCCTCCCTCAACCTCATTCTCTCAAATCCAGAATGCGCCCATCCTTCATGGTTTAAGATCAAACATTATCTCCTCCAGGAAGCCTCTTCTGATCATTCCTCCAACAAACATTCACTTTAAATCTTATTAGTCCTATATAAGACCATACATTGCCCTACACTCTGAAGACACAAAGAATATGAGAGTCCTTAACCAGCAAAAATATAAGCATATAGACAAATAAAAATACCAATGTGGCAGTATAAGAGTTGATTCTGATGGGAGATTTGAGGGAGTCATGGAAGGTTACTGAAAGGTGGGTCACTTCCCTACATAGGATCTCCCAGATGGGCTGGGGCGGGGGCAGCGAGGGAGAATATTTTAGAAGAAATAGCACAAGTGAAGGCTCAGTAGCAGGAGTGAAGGCTCAGGCACTGTGTGTTCAGAGAATAGTACAAAAAGGTAAATAAGGGCAGATGAGTGTTTGTGAATGTAGAAATGAAGGTGGAAGCCCAGGCCGGGGCTGGGTGGCAAAAAGATATTCATTATTTCCTCAATATTTCTACCACATTTTAATCTATTAAGGTATCTGTAACTTTTTAAAAAGAGATTATTTATTTATTTATTTGAGAGAGAGACAGAGAGAAAGAAAACACAAGCGGGGGGAGGAGCAGAGGAAGAGGGAGAAGCAGGCTCCCCATGCCGAGTGGGGGGACGGTGTCATGATCTGAGCCAAAGGCAGATGCTTAACCAACTGAGCCACCCAGGTGTCCCAAGGTACCTTTTAATTTAATACTAGGAATAAGCATGTGCATGTTTTACTTGTTCCATTATAAGGTCTTTGAAGACTGGGATGGTCTATATTTCTAGGTGCTCATTATCTGTTGAATGAGTAAGCAAACAACTTTCTAAACCATCATAGGGATTACTGTTTTGTATTTTTAAAAAACTTCTAATGCTCCCAAGGCTTGAGAGGTTAACCTGGTTCTGAGAGGATTTGGTCTAGAATCCAGAGATTCCACTCAGGTTCACCAGTATTCTTGGGTTTTCAGAGTTTTTAAACTATGTCCTAAGAGGCAGAGGGCACTTATAACTCAACAGTTGACAATATGGGCTGGTTCTAACATTTTAAAAACACAAGAATGACCAAGGAATTTGTTATTAAAAGTGGGAATCATTTTGGTAAAGTGTGCCGAGGTAGCAGCCACAAATTTGGTATTTTCTCTACAACGAAGAAAAACCAGATTATTACAGACTGGAGAGAGAAAATCTATCATCTATGCTGGTAACTAAATAACTTGTTTTCTAAACTCCTTTTCAATTCTAAGATTATATGATCAATGATTCTATGTTCTAGAGTGACATGACAGAGCCAGATTATGGTTATTAAATAATTAATAGTTGTCAGTAGTAGTAATATATATATAAAAGAACATTCTTTTCATTAGACTGAACTTAAAAAAATCGGCTTTGGATGCTATTAACTTAAAACAAATAGAACAGTTTAACATACCTACAACATTCTTCAAACCAACGTGCAACGTAATCCCACATATAATAAGGCTCAAAGGAATTAAAGAGAAGGTTGGCAGTTTTAATCAGCTCTGCTGTTTTCTTATTTTCCCTTAATTTACTAAAAAAGGAAAAGAAAAACAAACAAAAACTAAGAAATATCAACATTTATTTTTTTCAGAATTAAATTTGAGTGCAATGTTGTTAGGGCAGTACATATTCCTAGGCAGCTGCTAGAACACTTGCTAGTGAGAAAATCGCAACAAGTAATTTTTATACATTGACATTCTATCACTTCATGTGTAGTTACTTTTCCAAATTCAGGTTTTCATAACTCAAATGTATGTTCAAGATAAGAAATTAGCCTATAAGAAAAAATATCTGTGCTTTCAGCAAAAGAAGAGCAAATTATTTTTGAACTTCTGAGTGCCTGTTAATTTGGCATTACATTCTTTTGTTTCCCTTGAAAATTATTATTCTTAGCTGAAAAACAACAAAATAATATTGTAAATTGCTGATTAGTGAAATTACTGAAATTAAAAGATTACTGAAATTCCATCAGAGAAAAATAACTTCTTTCGAGTGGGGAACCTCTGGACTATTAAAAGCACTACCTACCTACCATCTCCTGCCAACCGTCCTAAAAATTAAAACAATTGTTCTTATATATAGTGAGGACTATCAATACAGCTAGCATATTATAGCATGAAAGACTAACTGAATATTCTATAGGGCAATATAGATTATCAGGCAGAGTACAGAATCAAATCGAGCACCAGGGTAGTCAATATTGACTTCTCAAACAAAAATTACAGGAATATTTATCAGAAGTCAAAAACTGTCTAAAAATGTTTTAATATGTAAAGCTGTGTTTTAGGAAAGCCCATGTTATCTCCAAAGCCCATGAAGGAGACACACATGGAATGCCTATTAAGTAAAAGAAGCTATAGTCTTGAAACCTTTGTCATAATGATAGATGAGACTGGAAAACAGGTAGGCTGCTAAAAGTAGAGAAGAAATGAAAAAGTAAGACCATGTCAACATGAATCTACCACTGACCTGCAGAAAAGGATATGCTAAAATTACATGACTTTCCCCAGGGATTTAAAAATATATATATTTATATATTACCTGTAAGAAGAAATAACCATAACTTGAAAAAAAATTGTTGAAAGAACACCTGGTGTGCTTTGATTTATTTAACTCTACAGTCAATCTTTTTCTGAACTATGATTTGGTCTCCTGAGTGTGTCAAGTAACCAGGAGGCACAACCCCATGCAAACAACCAGGCCTAGTACCAAGCAAGGTACAACTTTCATCCCCAACTGACATGTGGCAGTTAACCTCTTCTGAGTTTGGAAAGTGTGAATAAATTGTCTGGAATCTATATCTTCACATTAATTGCTAAACTTTAGTATTCTAACCAGGTTGATTGAGAACCAACTCTGGAATGTTGTGGTTCTACTATATAGTAGTCAGGCTGTAAAATGCCTATT
The DNA here is from genome assembly GCA_028534135.1 of Potos flavus. Taxonomy (NCBI): domain Eukaryota; kingdom Metazoa; phylum Chordata; class Mammalia; order Carnivora; family Procyonidae; genus Potos; species Potos flavus. The sequence continues at coordinate 67,389,173 of CM052886.1, forward strand.
TGAAAGATCAGTGCAGTTAATTATAAGAGTTCGTATTGCCAAATACAGTAATATTTAAAATTAGATTTACTCATTCAGAACATAAATTTCATAGCGCAGTGTATACTTCATGAATATTAATAAGAACATCTTTATATCATGCTTAGTTTTTGGTAATCCACCTGCTTAACTGAGCATGATCCTTGCTGAAGGGTGGCTCCATTTGAAGATCCAATTCTGCTTTGCACTGAGAATATAATGTTCTAAATACTTCAATTAGGACATCTTCCAGGATTACAGGTCCTAAAATTAATATTCATATTAAAGACAGTAATTAATTAGCATTGACGAATCAGGATTATTTACAAATTGGCCTAATCATAGGATGCTTTAAAACTAGTATTTTGAAAAAAAATTTTTTTCTGGAAGTTACACTCAACTTTACATTTTGATCTGAACAAATGTTTAACAATAGGCTGACATAATAAAAATTACAAAATCAAGGAAGTGTGTTCTGTCAGTTAATAGCAATATCCTTGGAAAAGTTATTTAACTTCTCTGAGCTTTGGTTTCCTCATCTAGAATGAGGATAATACCAAACTTACAGGACTGTTACAGGATTGGGAAAAAATACTTGTAAGATGGGGAGCACAGTTCCCAGAATATGATGAGTATTCAATAAATACTTATATTACTACTACTGTTATTTTAAATGATACAAAAATGCAGAAGGCAAATTTTGCTACAACAGATGCTAATCTCCTTAAAAAAATTTCTGGGCTTTATCTATTAACACACAATAGCTAAAATAAATTCTCAAAGCCAATGATGTAACTAATTTTATATTTAAAATTTTTCATTTTTATTTTAAGAGTTCGTGAGAAGATACGAATATTTGCTAAAACATATGTGTGTAACTTAATAAAATTTTATACTTTATGATTTTATTTTACTGTTTCTTTTTCATTTTTCTTAATTTTTGTCTCAGGTGCCATAACTAACTTCCCAATAGATGTAATATCTGGGAAATACACAACGAAGATAGGAAAAACACACAAAACAAGGGGAATGTGGGGAATCAAGCCGAGGGAGAGAACCCAGATATTTTTGTCCAGTCCTTGAATCTTGCGAACTATAAGACAGTCATGACAGATCATAAATGCTTCGGTAACTTAATCAGGATTAAGAAGAGCTTAGATAGTATCTTTAAAATGACTCCTCCATTACATATAGAGTACGAGGTAAAATATATATAGTATATATATATAGTACATATATAGCATAAGGTAAAATGTGAGAACATATGGCTTGGATGTATACATCTGTATCTTCTTAATGTTCTAGAGTAAATTTTAGGTAAGAAATTATTGAGAACCTGTATTTGAAGGCCACCTCAAAATACAGAAATTTCTCTACGTAATGACTTTGTCTTATTTTTATTATGAAACAGTACAAAACAATCACACGTGATCTTATGCCCTAGGACAGTATGTATTACCTAGCTCAGGTTTGTCAAGTAAACTGATTAAAATACGAAAAGGTTTTAGATCCTGCATTAAAGTGCTCTCTTCTCCAAATCCATTCACTTGTAAGATCCCCACCATTGCCTTTAAAACAGAAAAAGTATATTAGTCATTTAAATAAACAGATACAAAGACATTTTCTTAAGAAAAAATTTAAATATGACCATAATGGAGATTTACATCTATTGCTTTTCTGAAGTTCTTTCACTGAAGTTAGCTTTTTTCCCCTGCTAAGGGGAAAAAAAAAGTTAATATTCATCCGTCTTGAGGGAATGAAAGAGTGCTTAGATTTTCTCTAGAAAAAAAGTGGAAAAGTTCAAGAAAAAATCTAGAAAAATAAATTCATGAGTTATTTTCACTTTTTGCCTAAAAGATAAAAAAGTTTCTATTTAATATCATCATCGACAGGCCCCGGAGTATGGCACAGTACCATGTCTGCTACTATGCAATTGTCTTCCCACCGGTAACTCAAAACTGTATTCTTATAACCTCCCTCATTTAAAAATGCTTCAGATACCACGTATTTTCTGTTTGTTATGAGTTATCTTGAGTACCTCATAATTAAAGTAAATATAATATAAAATAAAACTATGGCTCATTTTAACATTTCCATTACAATAGCAATTTTACCACATTTAGATTCCTCTTGCAACCCAAATTTCCATGAGGCTTCAGAGGAAAAATAACACAGGTCCTAGCTCATTTTTGGAAGAGCTCCAATTCATAGGGCAGACAGGTGAGAAGATGAAACTATGTATTAAGAAAGTCATGAGAACAAAGTTAAAAAAATCTCTGGACTTACAAAGAAGTGAGTCTATCTTAAGATTACTTACTCATTTTATTGTAATCATTTGCTCGTTACAGTCATTCTTAGGATATTTGTGAGCCTTGTTTCCACCCCTCAACGATGAACTAATTCAGGCAGGACTTGTCTTACACTTGCTGAGTAATTCCACTGATGGGGGGGGGTGAGGGTAACCAAAAAATAAAGTGAAAGCATTCATTACCTGGACCAACAATTCTTTTGAAAAGGTAGTGAAATAGTAAGTGGCATGTTCTTCAGGATTACTGTGTCTTGTACTTCTGGGTCCTATGATAGCACCGTTGTTATCAAAACCTCCATGGAAACAAATAGCACAAAAAATTAAAATGGAATTCTCAAAACTGTTGTTCACTAAATACCAAAACAGCAAATATCTCAAAAACAGCACCAAACACTTACCAATTAGTAGCCCAATCAATGTCAGCAAGAGAGATCATTTTAGATAGTTTAATAAAGGGAAACCAATTCAATACATAAGTATCATAGTATTCTTCCACCATTATCCTCTTTTTTTTTCAATCTTACAAAGCGTGAAATAACTAAAGATTCAGAAAATCCAAGATAAATTATATCGTACCTTTTCACTCTGGGCAGTAAGGAGTTATGAAGACAGGCCAAACACTCACAAAAAGTATGGAAGAACAAAGAATTTACTGCTTGAGTGGGAGACTGGTAAGGAACCATGTGCAGGACAATAGTAATTGTTCTGATTGCTCTGATGACTTCAAAGTCTTGGAAATTATGTTATTATTTCAGTTATTAATTTATCTTTCTTTGCCTACATACTCACAGTGTAACAGCCTCAATTTATAAGAGGAAAAAAATCTTGTCAAAAGAAACATGATTTATGGTTTAAAATAGCCTCTACTGTTAAGAAGATTTTGAAATTTCTTCACATAATACATAATTAATATTATTTATATTTTTATCGTCCATTTAAGCAGACTATGAATTTCTTCATTTAGCACATACACTCAACTTGATAATACTTCTGTATGGCAAATTTCCCTCCGTCTTTCCTCAGCTAAGACCATACACTTCAAACACCTACCAAGAAGCCATGCATAAAGTCTCCGGTTCAGGGACATATCCCTCCTCAGTACTACATGAAGGGCTGCTGACAAGATCCTGATCATATCTGGTCGAGTGGCCTGAAAAAGTTAGAAATGTGGTTGTGCTTAATCACGTACAAAAACACATTTCTTTCTTTCCTCTTTAAAAAAATCCCACCTTGCAATATACTCAGAAAGTTAGGGCTTAGGAGGTAGTTTCATACAGGACTCATGTGACCGTTCAAAAACAGGAATGATTACTTCCATTTTACAGATTAGGAAATAGTAAGAAAAGGTAGTACAGCTATTTAGTTGCATAACTCAATTATTTTAATCTCCAAAGTTCTTTATCCTATCCAATATTAGCAAGATCTGACACACAACAACAACAACAACAACAAAATGGAGCAAAATGGAACAGATTCAAGAAAATCATATGCTTTTAGTCTTTCGCATTCTTGGTGGTGTCAACTGGTGGTAATTACATTAGAAGCTCACTATCTTCATCAATTCCAAGTCTTTCATTTCCCGACCTTTTAAACATTTTTATATTGTAGTATTTAAAACATATAGAAAAATAAAGAAAACAATATAATGCTTTTGTACCCATATCCACCTTTAAAACATCTTTTTTTTTTACTCCAGATGTTCTAAAGAGAAAATTCATTTTTTTCTTTGCCTTTCCTAATAGCTTTAATTAGATGTTCAAAAAATGATTTCTTTTTTTTTTTTTTAAGATTTTATTTATTTATTTGACAGAGAGAGATCACAAGTAGGCAGAGAGGCAGGCAGAGAGATAGTGGGAAGCAGGCTCCCCGCTGAGCAGAGAGCCCGATGTGGGGCTCGATCCCAGGACCCTGAGATCATGACCTGAGCCGAAGGCAGAGGCTTTAACCCACTGAGCCACCCAGGCGCCCCAAAAAATGATTTCCTAGTGAAGGTCTTATTTTAGCTAAAACAGGTGAAGTTAAAAGAAAAATTTTAAAAAGGCAGCTAATTAAATAGCTCTTAATTTTAAGAATATTACTAGATAATCACTTTAGAATAGAATCTCGGAATCTGAGCATTAGAAGGTAATGTGGAAATCAACTAGTCTAAAAATCACTCTAGAATAAAAAACCAGAGCCTCACGGGGCCTAAGTACTTAACCAAATTCAAATACCTGGTTAGTGACTCACCTGAATAGAGAATAGATTTTTTTTTTTTAATTTAAACTTTTTTTTTTTTTTTTTTTTTTGAGAACAGACTTTTTAGTCATTGACTTGTCAACTTTTCAGTACTATGCTCTTTGACAGAACCGGAAAAGGATTCGCCCAGCTTATTTGTTTTAAAAGAATCTTAGAAATTTAACTGAGATATTAGAGAACACAGATCATCAATAGCTGAAAAAGTATGGTCTTATGCTGAAAAAGTATAATAAAATCTGAGTTTTATTAATCTAAACAATTCTCAGAGTGTGGCTCCTGAACTCCTGGGGATTTCTAAGACCCTTTCAGAAGGTCTACAAGGTAAAAACTATATTTCTAACAATACCAAGATGCTCTCTGCCTTCTGAGATGTGTTGACATTTGCTCTGATCAAGCAATACTGGGTAAACCTGCGAGCACCTGAGCAGAACAGAAGCAATACAGCAGTGGCATCTAGTGTACTTGGGAGTCGGGGGATTTTTTACTCTCATGTACTTACAGTAAAATTAAAAACAAAGAAAAAAAAAGCAGTTTCACTTAGGAGTGTTGTTAATTAAGCAGAAAAAAGTTTATTTTATTAAATATTAGCTCCTGCACAGGAGCCTTTTAATATTGTGTAATGAAATGGGGAGTATACACAAAACACTTTTGACATCACATGACGGATGTCTTGAAGAAAAAGCACCTGTGTGACTGTTTGAATTGTGAGCTGTACCACCTGTTTTCTTTTTTTTTTTTTTTTTTTTTTTTTACCAAATACCACTTTTACCTGAAAGAGGGACTGATGATACAAACTATGATTACTCAGGCTTGAAGACCTGGCAGTTATTTTTCTCAAAAATAAAGTGAGACTGTCACTTAAAGAAAAAATTAATATTCATCATTACAGATAATAAATTGTGAGCTTTCAAGAGAAAAATTAGAATTGCTTTTAAGATTTTATTTTTAGGTAATCTCTACACCTAACATGGGACTCAAACGTAACAACCCCAACCAAGATCAGGAGTCACATGCTCTACCAACTGAGCCAGCAAGGCACCCCAAGAAAATTATAATTTTAGAAAATCTGTATTTGGGTTGAAATAGTATGTATTGAATTGAATTAAATCAGCTTGAAAGCTTCCCAATACCTAAAAAACTTTACCAATGAGATCCGTGGTAGTAGTAAGCAATGTGATAGTCTGTTATTGTATTAATCTCTGGAAGATCTGCATAACTCAGGGAAGTAGCATTTTCCAAATAACCAATCATGATGTTACAAAAGCGTGTTTGGGGGCGCCTGGGTGGCTCAGTTTGTTGAGCGACCGACTTCTGACCTCAGCTCAGCTCTTGATCTCAGGGTCCTGAGTTCAAGCCCTGCCCGATGCCCAGCAAAGAAACAAACAAAACCTTGTTTGGGTAAAAGATGTATTCAAAGTACAAGACAGGTGCTTGCTTCGGCAGCACATATACAAAGTACAAGACAGATCAGCAGATTTTCATGAAACAGAACATGAAAAGTTCATTGATTTGATTTGATTCCATATTGCAATAATTTTTTTTAAAACTACAGCTTACTGAGTTTTGCTGTAGTATCGAATACGCTGTTTTAACAACAAAAGACTGCTGAAAACACTCCTCCTTTTTCCAATTACATACGAATGAGAGCAGATTTTTTTCCATATATTTCAACCAAAAGAAAAAAAAATCACAACAGACTGATCGCAGAAGCAGATTCTGTTCTGTACTATTAGACCAGACATTAAAGAAATTTGTGGAAAAATAAAACAATGCTACTCTATTCACAAATTTTTTTAATGTGCTGGCAAAGAGTTACTTTCATAAAATGTTATCTAGACTAACATGTAACTTTGTTACTGTTATCTTTATTTCTATTTATTTATTTTTAAGATTTCACCTATTCATTTGAAAGAGAGAGCACAGAGGGAGAGGGAGAGGGAGAAGCAGACTCCCCATTGAGCAACAGCCCAACTTGGGACTGATGTCCAGGACCCTGAGATCATGACCTGAGCCGAAGGCATCTGCCCAACCGCGTCACCCAGGCGCCGCTGTTACCTGTTGCATTTTAATGAATTAGTAAATATTTAAAAATCTCTGTTTTAATTTCTAATATGATATAGACAGATCTAACCTACATCAGCAAAAGTTTTTTAGGATCCTCAACATTTTTTAAAGATTTATTTTACAGAGAGAGTGAGCGAGCAGACACACAGGTGCAAGCAAGCATATGAGCAGGGGAAGGGACAGAGGAAGAAGGGGGAGAGAATCCTTAAGCAGACTCCCCACTGAGTGGGGAGCCCAACGTGGGGCTTGATCCCAGGACCCTGAGACCTTGAGATCATGACTTGAGCCAAAATCAAGAGTCGGACACTTAACCAACTGAACCACCCAGGTGCCCCAGGATCTTCTATCTTATTTATTTAGTTAGTCAGTTAGTTAAGATTTTATTTATTTATTTGAGAGGTAGAGAGTGAGAGAGAACACATGAGGAGGGGGGAGTCGGATGTGAGGCTTGATTCCAGGACCCTAAGATCATGTCCTGGCAGATGCTTTACTGGCTGAGCCACCCAGGCACCCCAGGATCCTAAATATTTTTAAAGACTGTAATAGGGTCCTAAAACTAAAGCATTTGAGAACTGCTGATCTAACATCAGATATGAAGATTACAGATATTTTCACAAAATCTTTAAAAGTACTAATGTCTTGGGGTGTCTGAGTAGTTCAGTTGGTTAAGCACTGGACTCTTGATTTTGGCTTAGGTCATGATCTTAAGGTTGTGGGATCCAGCCCCATGCTCAGCAGAGAGTCTGCTTCTCTCTCTCTTCCCTTCCCTTGGCACGTGTGCTTTCTCTCCCTCTTTCTCAAATAAATTTAAAAAAATTAAAAAAAAAAACTAATGTCTCTCAATCGTATTTTGAAAACAAAAACAAAAACAAAACTTATCTTAAAAAAAAAGATTTATTTATTTTAGAGAAAGTGAGAGTGTGGGAGGAGGGCAGGGGCAAAGAGAGAGGAAGAGAAGCAGACTCCACGCTGAGTGTGGAGACTGATACAGGCTGCATCTCAGGACCTTGATATCATGACTTGAGCTGAAATCAAGAGTCCGTTGCTTAACTGACTGAGCCACCCAGGCACCCTCCCATCCCCCAAACTACTCTTAAGAAAGAAGTCAGTTCTTGATTACTGTTGACATTACCACACATTTTTAATATGAAAAAGAACTCTCGCTTAAAGATATTAGAGATTAGGGCCAACTTTCCATGAAATAAGTAGAGACAGTCTAAGAACCCATCAACTGCTGAAGCTATTAACAGCAATCACTTTTGGGACAATGTAATGAAGTTATGATTACAATCAATATTTGCTTAAAATATAAGAAAGATATGGAAAGAGGAAAAGTGGGGAACAAGGATGATTTGTCTTCATCCATATTCTCAGGTAATCTAAAAATCCAGTAGAGTAATAGGGGGAAAATATAATTGGGTCTGGGTACGGTACCTATTTAAAAAATAAACAACACATTAAATACAGTTATTGGTTTTATAATACAAATTATAAAAGGTAAGGCTTAAAATCTTCTTGGCTGGTAGGAATACAGAGGTGGTACATTAAGAAAGAACTGAAGGAAATTCAGCTAAACAAAAGGTTGGGAAACACTGGTCTAATAAGATTACAGATTAAGTTCTCCCCAATTTAAGTCTACCATGACTTAATCCCTCAGATCTTGCTGAGTCACCTAATAATGCTGAATGCTTAGAAGGGAAGAAAACAATGGGAAAGTTTAAGAGTAAAGGTCAATACATTTTTTTTTCAATAAAGACCCAGGTAATAAATATTTTAGGCTTTTGAGACATATATATTATAACATATTCTTCTTTGCTTTCTTTTGTGAGTTTTTAAAAAAGTCAAACTCATTACTACCTGATGGGCTGTTTGCGTACCCTTACACTGGTAAGTTTAAACTATACTGATGTCCCAGCAGGTGTTTCTGTGAAAAGCCAGAGGCAGAATAAAAGCCTCTAGTTTAAGGGTGGAAAATCTCAAAAACAGAAAATGTGGACAGTTTATGCCCCAATTAGGGACAATAGGCAATGAAGTGTGAAATTCTTCAATTATTAATAATTCAATTTCAAACTGAATAAAGTAATAAAGAAAAATGTGAGCATGACAGATCATAATGAAAATTCACTAGTTATCTACTAACCATAGTTCTTACAAAAACCCAAAAGAATAGTTTTTTCTGCTAATGAGTTTTTAGAAATAAACAACCTTTTCCAATGCAGAAATTTTCCATCTTATTACTTTTGTTCTTCCATTCTGAATGTTCACATATTGGTATTCTACATAACTCCTCATCAAAGTTTAGAACTCAAAAGAATTCACACCACCTCTTTAAAAATGAAGACACTGATTACATTTCTACCAATGAAACACTCATGATTTGTTAACTGTTCTCATTTATAATAAAAGTACTAGAGAATGTCACAGTGACTGAATATTTGGCTTTCAAACAGCCAACTCTGCTAAGGGTCTGCCATTCATCACCCAATCACCAAACCAAGAAAAGGTAAGTTACATCAGGACAGAGATAACAGCTGAGTAGAAGGCCTGGGTCTCAGAGTCCTGCCTCACTCAGAGCTAGCAATGATTATCTCTTGTTGTTTATAGGTTAGAACTTTTTTTAAAGGTATGAAATAATCTATTTCAATTTCCATGTTCTTATCCAAATCAATAAACTTTCCCCCCCCTGCCCCCCAATTTCCACAAATTCTACTCCTTAAAAAAGGAACTGTTTGGGGCACCTGGGTGGTTCAGTTGGTTAAGTGTCCAACTCTTGATTTCAGCTCAGGTCTTGATCTCGGGGTTGTGAGTTCAAGCCCTGCATGTATTGTATGTAGTATGCATTGTACTTATCAGTTCATATAACAAAAGAATTAAACTTAAATCCAACTAAAAAATAACTACACATCAGGAATCTATGATTTTCCAAAGAATTCCTTATATTAATGTCATTATTAATGTTTTACCTGACTCATGTGGAATGGAAAACAGAAGAGTATGAGGTCCAGTGTGCTTCTCTGTACAAGTACACTTGAGTCCTGTACCGAAGTACTTACTGCTTCTACCTGAAATAAGAGAGCCTTTAATATCTACTGCCTGTTACACTGGGAAAGATTTACCACGCAAGTGGAACACTTCATTTTCTCCAATAGATAGAAGTGTCCTTCTCAGTTTCTTATCACTGATTAAATGTATTTACATTATTTTGAATAGGTAAATATATTATGATGGTTTAAAAAAAATTAAGGCACACAAAAGAGTATATACAACAAAAAGTTCTCTCCTACATTTGTCTCCCAACCAATTTCCTTTTTGCATGCAACCAGTATAACTAGTGAGTATTTCCTACAAATATAAGTAAATGAAAACACACATGCATATGTCCCAAATTTTGCCTTTTTCTTTTAATAATAGATCTTGGAGATCTTTCCTTAGCACTATATACACAGCTTTGTTATTTTTTTATGGCTAAAGAAATACTCTATTTCATAGGTGAATCCTAATTTTTTAATACGTTTCTAATGATAGATATTTATGCTGTTTGTAAATATTTACTATTGTAAATAATGCTGCAATATACAGATGTACAAGTACCCTTATAGGAGAAATCCCTTAAAATAGAACTGCTGGGTCTTGGAGTATATGCATTTGCAATGTAAATAATGCAATACATTCCATTAAGGTTATATATATTTATATTCCCACCAGCTTTGTGCGACAATTTCTGTTTTTCCATGTTTACCCATGTGTGGTTTTTTTTTTTTTTCATTTTTGTCAATCTGACAAATGAAAGTTGGCATTCTGATGTAGTTATATTTTTGTTTCTATCATAAGTAATGTTGAACGTCTTTTTACATGTTTGAGTTAGTTTTATTTCCTTTAGGTTAATTATCTGTTCAAATCCATTTTTCTACTTATTAATATTTGCCAACTTATTTATAGTAGCCTTTGGAATAATATGGAGGGTAGATCTCTGTGATGTATTACAAATAGTCTTCCAATTATGTCATTTGTTTCTTAAAGAAATAAAAAAGTGACTTGCTTAAAATTTCCATTAAGTTATTAAAAGGAAATGTAACAGTACATTTTAAAATCTGCATAAAAATGGTATAGTCATTTTGGAAAATAGTTTGGTGGTTTCTTATAAAGATACACTAAAAGAAGATACAGGAATAACTGTGATCTTGGGTAGATGAAATTTCTTAGGGGCGCCTGGGTGGCTCAGTGGGTTAAAGCCTCTGCCTTCAGCTCAGGTCATGATCTCAGGGTCCTGGGATCGAGCCCTGCATCGGGCTCTCTGCTCGGCAGGGAGCCTGCTTCCCCCTCTCTCTCTGCCTGCCTCTCTGCCTACTTGTGATCTCTCCCTCTGTCAAATAAACAAATAAAAATCTTAAAAAAAAATTCTTTTTTTCTTAGAAAATATCTAATACCAAAAGCACAAATGACAAAATATAAAACAGATAAATTGGACTTGATCAAAATTAAAATTTTCCTGCTTCAAAGGACACTATTAAGAAAGTAAGAAGACAAGTCCATAGCATGGGAGAAAATAGTTTTAAATCATATATACAAAGGGCTTAATATCCAGAATATATAAAGAACTCCTACAACTCAACAACAAAAAGAGAAATAACACAACTTAAATAATGGGCAAAGAATTTGAAGAGACATTTCTCCAAAGAAGATATAAAAATGACAATAACCATAAGAAACTATGTTCAATATCATTAGTCATTAGGGAAATGCGAATCAAAAAAATACTATTTTACACCTGCTAAGATGTCTATTATAAAAAGACAATAATAAGGGTTAAAAAGGACATGGAAAAATGGGAACCCTCATATGTTGCTGGTGGAAATGTAAATTGGTGTAGTCACTTTGGAAAATAGCTTGCCAGTTCCTCAAGAAGTTGAACCCAGAGGTACCTTATGACCCAGCAATTCCACTACTAAATGAAATGAACACCTATGCTCACACAAAAACTTACACATCAATGTTCAGAGCATTATTCCTTATAGCCAAAAAAAAATTATCTGATGGACAGATAAATAAAATGTGGTTTATCCATACAATGCACTATTATTCAACCATAAAAAGGAATGAAGTATTGATACCAGCTTCAACATGGATGAATATTAAAAATATTGATAAGTGAAAGAAGTCATTCATAAAAGGCTATATACTGTATAACTGCATTTGTATGAAATGTTCAAAATAGGCAAATGTATAGGAACAGAAAGATTAGTGTTTGCCAGGGGCAAGAGTGAGGGAAAATGTGGTGTGATTAATAACTATGGGGTTTCTTTTTGAGGTGATGAAAATATTCTAAAAATTAGTGATAACTGCACAACTTTGTGAATATACTAAAAACCACTGAATTATACAATTCCAAAGATAAATATTATAGTATGTGAATTGTATCTCAATAAAGTTATTTAAAAAAAGGTAAACATACCTTTACCATATGAACCAGGAATCCGATTCCTAGGTATTTCCCCAAAATATAAAAACATATGTCTTCACAAATAACTGTATGCAACTGTTTACAGCAGCTTTATTCATTATTGCCCAAACCAGAAACAAATGTTCATTAACTGGTGAATGAATAAAAAAATTGCAGTACATTCATGCAATGTGATACTACACAGCACTGTAAAGGAACAGACCACTGATACATGCAAACACATGGATGAATCTCCAATGTGTTCTACAAAGTGAAAGAAACTAGACTTAATGGCTGATACTGTATGATTCCATTTATATAATATTCTGGAAAAAGTACAACTACAGGAACAGAAATCGGACCAGTGTTTGCAAGGGCCTGGGAGTACAGGGGAAGAGAAATAACTACAAAGGGTCCCAGAAGAACTTTTTGGAGTGATGTAAAGTCTTTATTTTGATTATAGTATTGGTTACTTGAATGTAGGCATCTATCCAAATTCATACAACTGTACACACAAAATATTATTTTCAGTGTACGTTAATTAGAGTTTAATACATGTAACCAAAAACCAGCATAAAATGTCAGTCATTTCATAATCATATGGGAAAAAAGGGCAGGATGATTAACCGTAATTTTTTTTAAAAAACTTTTCGTAGTGACCTTTGAGGGTTTTTTTACTCCTTGCTAATTTTCACAGTATAGCACTCTAGAGAGAGAAAAGGTTTCCTTCTGTTCTTAATCCAGAAATTAAAAAGTATAAGTGATCAATGTGATTTTTTTGGGTACTTTCACCATCTCCTTTGGTACTATATCTTCTTGTACAAATTCAATACAGAATCTGGCTGTCACTTTGTCGAAAATCCATCTTTCTTATAACGAAAGCTATGATTGAGAAGGTTCCCTTTGGAATGATATAATTAATGTGGCTATGTTAACAGTGGTCTGATCAGTTAACAAGACAGTAATAAAGACCATTTATTTGCTTGAATAACAGCTGGAGATAACATATAACCTATAATTCCTTTCCCACAAAAAAAATTTTTTGAAGCTTTTAAAAATAATACTTAGTGACTAATTTGGTCTTTAAGTTTCCTTGATGAAAAATGTAAATGCCATGGAAACAGGAACTCTGTTCATGGCACAATTCTCACTATCTGTCTGGAATAGTGTGCCTGGCTCTGAAGAAGTAGGTTATGTGAGCAACCATACACAGACATACCATTAGTTCAATATCACTGCCAATTATATAAAGTTGATCTTCCATGGAAAGCTTCCTGTTCAAATGGGCGAGAACATATGTGATTCCTGGTAACCGTACAGCAGGACTGGTAAGGAGACTACCCCAGAGGGCACTGTAGAAGGCTGACTGGTCCACCGCAGCAGCAACCTTTTCCAACAAGGTGTTTGTTCTGAGGTATAAAACAAAGTGGCTTAAGAAGACAAGCATTTAGTTTCACGTTTGTTAAAAAGAAATTCTCCTCCTCCAGAACGTATGAAAGCACTGACGCTGTTGTTCCATGCTTTGGACACAAGCGTGGTAGACTACAAGTGTATACTCCAGAGGACTGGATTTCAGTCCTGGCTCACCCATTTACTAGCTGTGTAATTTGGAAAGGTCACTTAATCTTTCTTCAGTTCCATGTCCTGATCTGTAAAATGAATCCCGAGTCCTGCACATTTTAGTCAACAGTAATCCTACAGCAGAATATATTTTCTGTTGAATTTCTATGAATTTTTTTTTTTTTAAAGTAGGCTCTACACCCAGTGGAGCCAAACATGTGGCTTGACCTAATGACCCTGAGATCAAGACCTGAGCTGAGATCAAGAGTCAGATGCTTAACTAAGCCACCCAGGTACCCCTTTATGAAAATTTTTTTTAAAGATTTATTTGAGAGAGAGAGAGCACGCACATGTGCACTGCACGTGTGCACAGTGGGAGAAGCAGAGGAAAAGGAAGACAGAGAAACTCAAGCAGGCACCCTGTGGGGCCCAACAACCTTGGGCTCAATCTCACAACCCATGAGATCATGACCGATCTGAAATTATGAGTTGGACACTTAACTGAATGAGCCGCCCAGGTGTACACCTTCCTTAAGTAGACTCCATACCCAGCATGGAGCTCAACGTGGGGTTTGACCTCACAATCCTGAGATCAAGACATGAGCTGAAATCAAGAGTTGGACGCTTAACCAAATGAGCCACCCAGGTGCTCTAGTCATGAATTCTTAAAGGACGTCTTCCAAAGGTTTCCTTCTCTTTGAAATCATATTATGTAATTCACAATAACTTTGAAAGTTTGCTAGAGATTCTTGCAGGGGGGCACAGCTACTCATATAGCCTTGACCAAAGAACGATCCTCTATTGTGGAAGGTTGTCTGCTTTGATCAAGCACACAGCTTCAGGAGGGACACACATGGAACAGTGAAAGAAGAGGACACCTGCCTAGCCAGCCAGGTCAGTTGAATCAACCCTAGTGATCCATGGGATGACAGACGCCACACCCAGATTGCCCTCATATCCTGTAATTCATAAAACTTTAATCAGACCTGAAACAAAATCCAAGATGCATTTTTGCTTTATTAAGGACTACATTTAAAAATAAATCACCTTTGATTTGTTTCAAGCATAGAATAACATAATACCTAAAAATTTATTACATTGTAGTATAGTAGAGCCAGAATCAAAAGAATCTGATGATGCATTCTACTCTTTACTTGCTATGTGATTTAACCTAACACTCTATTCCCTTATGGCCTTAATATATCTATGGATTAAAAGAACATGTTTATAAATCCCTTTATTAGAATTTGTGTGGAACAACTGCTAAAACATAATGCTATGGCCTGAATCTTTGTGTCTCCTCAAAAGTCATGTTAAAACCCTATCTCCCCAAAATGATGACACCAGGAGAGGCAGAGCCTTCGAGAGGTGCTTAAGTCATGAAGGTGGAAAAACTCATAAATGAGATTAGTGTTCTTATGAAAGAAATCCCACAGAACTCCGTAGTCCCCTCCACTGTGTGAGGACCCAGGGAGGAGGCTCCAGTTATGAACCAGGAAGAGGGCCCTCACCAGAACATGACCTTGTTCATATTGATATTGGACTTCCAGCCTTTAGAATTGTGACAAATTTGTTGTTTATAAGCTACCCAATCTGTGGTATTTTGTTATAGCAGCTCAAACGGACTAAGACACATAACAAGACAAATCACAGAGATACCACACTCATAAAAATCATTATTATGTTAAATTTTTAATTGTGACTAGCAGACTTCTAAAGTGTTTTCCTTAGAATTAATATAACAATTAGAAACAAAACTCAGCTATACACTAAATGAAATTATGTTGTAAGTTTCTAAAATTGTAAGCAAGTGAGTAAAAAAATTAACAAAAGAAAATAAGTTTTTAGACATAAATTTTATTTTCTCCAAGTAGCTTAGGAAGGTAATCCAGTATTTTCAGGATTAGATTCTTACCTCATTATAGAAACATATGAACCACAATAAAATAGAGTAGCTGGTCAATGTACCAGAATAAATTATTTAAATCATTAAGTGCACTCATGAAATAAGCTTGGCATTTTCTGTTTTTGCCACCTCAACTCACAATTTCCTTTTCGGTAAGAATACTAGTAACAGGGGCGTCTGGGTGGCTCAGTGGGTTAAAGCTTCTGCCTTCGGCTCAGGTCATGGTCTCAAGGTCCTGGGATTGAGTCCTGCATCGGGCTCTCTGCTCAGCGGGGAGCCTGCTTCCCCCTCTCTCTCTGCCTGCCTCTCTGCCTACTTGTGATCTCTCTCTCTGTCAAATAAATAAATAAAATCTTAAAAAAAAAAAAAAAAGACTATTAGTAACAAGCTACTAAAAACAGTTAATGCCATCATGCACTGTCTATAACTATAAACTTCCTAAGAAGTAATAATAGACTCCAAAATAGATAAATTCATTTTCCTTAAAAAGTTAAAATATCAAGAGCATCATGTCACAGCTAGTGAAACAGCACTGTACTTGGTGTTAGGCTCTTTTCCACCACAAATAACTTAAAAACTGTTAGCACATGCTCCAATTTCCCATTCTTTTATTAATTTAAATTCCTACGTATTGATTATTTTAAATTATGGGTTGCAATTTTTTGAGTAACTTATATGTGCTAGGAACTGGACTAAGTGATTTCATTATTATAGTAACAGAATGGAATAAGTATTGTTTGTTTTAGAGATGAAGAAACTGAATAAAATTCTGAAATGTTGAAACAGCTTTCCTAAGCTGTCTAGTGTCTGTCGAGCCAGGATTTGAACCCAGTCCATCTACCTCCCAAGTCTGTGTTCTTACAACCTACCTATATTTTCAGTGCAATACACAAATTAGATATACTACAATATTTTTTTGTTGTTATAGAAACCTTCAGGTCATATGCTGAAGTGCCTAGAATAATTAATTTTTGTGATGTTAAAACATTATTAATCAAAGTATGCTTGCTGATAAATCTATGACTATGCTTACTTAGTTGCACCGATAACAGCACCACCTTACCTCTCATAATACTCCGATCCTTCTTCTAAGCCAGGCAGAATACCAGTTAGCAATCCTTGTAGACCAGGCTTCAGTGTTTTACCCAAAGGAAGGTAATAGATCTCATACAAACTTAGCAATGTTGGTTTGACAGACATGGCAGCATTCGCAAGAAGAGGAAATAACCCAGAACTATTTAAAAAAAATAGAAGCAAAAGGGGGTGGGGAGAAGCAAATTAAATACAAAATACAAAATATTAATTCATATGTTATTAATTATTCATATTAATACATATATATGTAAATCTTGATTTATATTTTGATGAAATAATAAGGTCTACTAATTGACTCAAAATGATATTCTCTTCTCCATCCATTTAATCAACCCAGGTCTCTCACCTAAGCTTCATACTCAGAAACCCAGTGGCCACCCAGCCATTTCACAAAGTCTTCAAATTTTACAATTTCAAAATATGGCATCATCATCCATCTGGTTGACCAAAAAACTATAAATTTAGGAGTGATCCTTGAGTCTTTTAAAAAAATCTTCTCCTCGAGGCTTTAAGCGTCTTTAAGCTTAAAGACGGGTGGCTCAGTCTTTAAGCGTCTGCCTTCCTCGGCTCAGGTCATGATCCCAGGGTCGGGGGATCAAGCCCCACAATGGGCTCCCTGCTGAGCGGGAAGCCTGCTTCTCCCTCTCTCACTCCCCCAGCTTGGGTTTCCTCTCTCGCTGTGTCTCTCCCTGTCAAATAAATAAATAAAATCTTAAAAAAAAAACAAAAACTTCTCCTCTAACTTGTACTCAATCGCCAAGTTTTCTCTCCAAGTCACTCTTCTAGATACTTCTTTGAATATTGTAAATCATCTCCATCTCTAGCAGACTTTTCCCTAGAAGACACAACTATTATATAGAGCTCAATCATCCTGACTTACCAGGTACTGCTTCAGTATTGCCCCGAAGCACCTGTCCTCAGGAAAACCTTTCACTGGCTTCCTTTTGCCTTTCAGATACGGTCTAGTTTAACGTAGTTTTTAACATTTTTTGATATTTTGCTGCTACGCACCTCTGTACAGCCCACATAAGCTCACCAATTTTGCTCTTGCACCTTCTGCTCCAGCTATACTGAAGAATTCCTTTCAGATTTGTTTTAGAACCTTCCATGCTCTTTTTAGTGTCCAGGTCTTTCCACATACTGCTCTAACAGGTTCAATTCCTGCTCCGTTACTTATATCCTTTTTGTTGTCTGGTGACTTCTAGACTTTCAGGAATTAGCCTAAGCCATTTCCTGGAGGAGACTGTCATTAAATTAGACTAGGTTAGGCTTCCTATTTTGTGTTCCCATAGTATCCAATACTTACTTATTCTAGTAAGTAATTCTGTACTTATTGAGTAATTCTAATAGGTAGCTCTGTAAATATCAGAAAGCAAGGGACCATGACTATCTTTTTGTTTCTGTATCCTAAGGTCCTAGCACCAAGTCCTCTTGCACTTAAAAGTGCATTAACAAAAACATAAAGATTCTCTTGCTCCTAGTTTATACAGTAAATAGAGGTCATCAAGAGAGAACTCTCAGTCTCCCACTTTTCTGCCTCCAATTTTAGGTAGTCTGATCTAAATTTATAGTCAAAGCTTCCTCAAAGCTACCTTCCTCCATAAGCACTAGGGCCCAATGCTGGCTTTTGCCAAGGTCCTGCTTCATCCATTTTCCTTTTTTTCCCCCTCTAACTTCTCTCTATCCCTCTCTCTCTCTCTTTTTTTAAAAGATTTTATTTTTTAAATAATCTCTACACCCAACATGGGGCTCGAACTTACAACCCTGAGATCAAGAGTTGCATGCTCTATCAACTAAGTCAATTAGGTGCCCCCATCCTATAACTTCTGTTTTTCTTCTTCCACTTACATCTTTGCCTTTCAACACAATTGTGTTCAATCTTATTCAGTGTACTCGGGTGATCTCAATTATTCTCAAGCCTTCAACTGCCACCTAAATACTGACTGCTATAAAATCTCTAGCCTGAGGTCCAAATTTGTTTTACTAAAAGCTGATTTTACATATAATATTTTATGGTACTCAAACTGCACATCCATCCTTCTTAGTAACACTGCTATGTACTGCATCATGTTAAGAAAAACTAAGCTTAAAGCGGTAATATGGTATTTTACCATATAACAGTTTATTCAACTTTAGAAGTATTTGTATATAATTATGTTCAACCATAAGCCTTGAGATTAAAGAAATTACAAATGAAAATATAAAGTCCAACATTAATATACAACTCTAGTTTTTAAATTAGCTACACTTTTAAAAACTATAGAACAGCAATATAATTTTATTCCATGATGTGTAAGAATGTCTGCTATATCTAGAAATGTTTTCCTAGGTGTGGTATTATAGAGATAATTTACTATTCTGATAAAACATACTGCTGACAAAATCAGATATACTGCAATTTTATAAAATAACTTTTTTAAGGTAAAATTTGTGTTATTGAAGAGTTGAAAAGTAGCAGACATGACTTATAAAGTCTTGCATTAAGAAAGGAAAATCTACCACGTCTGAAACTAATAATGCACTAAGTGTTAACTAAACTGAATTTAAATAAATAAATTTTAAAAAAGAAAGGAAAATCCATCAGTCATTAGAGAATCACATGCAACACTGATTCAGAAACTCTTGGCTTTTTTTTTAAATGCTGATTTTTGGAATGCAGTATTTATTACTATTAAAAATAACCAAGATATCCATGTAGAATTTAAAGACAAAACATATATGCCCACTAAAGCAGACCAGCAATGCTAAAAGTTTGTTTTCATTTTTTTAAAAATTTATTTATTTTAGTGTTGCCTGGGTGGCTCAGTTGGTTAAGGCGTCTGCCTTCGGCTTAGGTCATGATCCCAGAGTCCTGGGATCAAGCCCCACATGGGGCTCCCTGCTCAGTGGGGAGCCTGCTTCTCCCACTCCCTTTGCTGCTCTCCCTGCTTGTGGTCTCTCACTCTCGCTCTTTCAAATAAATAAATAAAATCTTTAAAAAAGATTACTTTATTGATTAATTAATTAAATTAATTTAATTAAATTTTGATTAAATTAATTGATTGATTTAGAAAGAGCATGAGCAGGGGAAGGGCAGAGGGAGAAGGAAAGGGAGAGAGAAGTAGACTCCCTGTTGAGGGGGGAGCCTGATGTGGGGCTCCATCACAGGACCCCAAGATCAAGACCTGAACTATACACGCGCGCGTGCGCGCGCACACACACGCGCACACGCGCGCACACACACACACACACACACAAAGACCTGAGCCACAACCAGGAGTTGAATGCTTAACCAACTAAGCCATCCAGGTACCCCAAATTTGTTTTTATTTTTAGTTTTTTCCCAAAGATTCTATTTATTTGAGAGAGAGAGAGAGAGAAAGTGGGGGGGGGGGGGTGGAGAGACAAGCAGACTCTGCACTGAGCATGCAGCCCAATGTAAGGCTCCATTTCATGAGTCTAGCCAAAATCAAGGGTGGCTTGTTTCACTGACTAAGCCACTGTGGTACCCCTAAAGGTTTATTTTTATTTTTTTTTAATATTTTATTTATTTACTTGACAGAGAGAGATCACAAGTAGGCAGAAAGGCAGGCAGAGAGAGAGGAAGCAGGCTCCCTGCTGAGCAGAGACTCCGATGCGGGGCTCGATCCCAGGATCCTGAGATCATGACCTGAGCCGAAGGCAGAGGTTTAACCCACTGAGCCACCGAGGTGCCCTCAAAGTTTATTTTTAAAAAGACTAAGAAAATTGATAAACCCTTGACAAGCTTGATCAAAGGAAAAAAATAAGGTCTGAGTTACCATTATCAAGAGTGAAAGAGGAAAAGTGGATATGCATATGCAAAAGAATGAAACTAGACCCCTATCTTATACCAAACACAATAATAGTTAACTCGAAATGGAGGAGAGACTTAAATATAAGGTTGGAAACCATAAAACTCTTAGAAGGAAACATAGGGGAAAAGTTCCCTGCATTGGTCTTGGCATTGATTTTTTAGATATGAAACCTAAGACACAAGCAACAAAAGCAAAAATAAACAACGGGGACTATATCCAACTAAAAAGCTACTGCACAGTAAAAGATGATCAATAAAATGAAAAGGTAATCTATAGAATGAGAGAAAATATTTGCAAACCACATATCTAATAAAGAGTAAGTATCCAAAATAATATCCAAAATTAATATAAGGGACTCATGTGACTCAACAGCAAAAAACCTCAAATAATTCAATTAAAAAATGAGCAAAGGACCTGACTAGACATAAAAGAAGATATTGGAATGGCCAATAAGTACATGAAAAGGTGCTCTACATCATTAATCACCAAGGAAATACAAATCAAAACAAAATGGGGTATCACCTCACAATTGTTAGAAAGGTTATTATCAAAAAGATAAGAGATGACAAATGCTGGTAAGGATGTGGAGAAGAGAACCCTTGTATGCTGTTGGAGGAAATACAAATTGGTACAGAAATTATGGAAAACAGTATGGAGGTCCTTCAAAAAATTAAAAATAGAAGTACAATATGATCCAGAAATCCGACCTCTGGATATATATCCAAAGGAAATGAAATCATGAACTTAAAGAGATATTTGCACTCCCATGTTCACTGCAGCATTACTTATAATAGCCAAGACATAGAAACAACTTGTATCCATTGACAGATGAACAGATAAACTGTCACACGTGCTTGTGCTTGTGCATGCGTGTGTATACACATACACACACACTCTCTCTCAATGCAGTATTATTTGGTCATTAAAAAAAACTTGCCATTTGTGACAATATGCATGGACCTCGAGGTCATGATGCTAAGTGAAGTAAGTAAGTCAGAGAAAAACAAATATTATATGATCTCACTTAAATGTGGAATCTAAGAAAACCAAGTGCATAAAAACAGAGAAGAGAATGGTGGTTGCCTGGGATGGGTGGGGAAGAGAAGAGGGTAAATGTGGTCAAAGATACGAACCTCCAGTTACAAGATAAATAAGTTCTGGTGATAGAATGTACATGATGGTGACTACAGTCAACAATACTTCAAAATACTGTATTTGAAGTTGATAAGAGAATAGACATTAAAAGTACTCATCATAAGAAAAAAAAATCATAATTGAGGTTATGACGGATGAGTTAACTAAACTTATGGTAATCATTTCACAGTATATACATATATAAATTAAACGTTGTGTACCTTAAACTTATACAATGTTGTATGTCAATTATATCTCAATAAGGATCAGAAAAAATTTCACATAGATATGAAAAAAGAGAGAGAAAGTATTAGTGATCTGGAACCTAAGTAAGAGGAAATTATCCAGAATGCATCGCAGACAGACAAGAGGTTTGAAAACAAGAAAGAGAGGATAAGAGATGGGGAACTCAGAGTGAGAAGATCTAAAATGCTTACTCATAGTTCCAAAAAGAGAAGAGAGAATAGATGGAGTAAAGACACTTTGAAGAGATTCAGAATTGATGAAAGTCTCTGATTCACAGATTTAAAAATCCCAATGGAAAAAAAAAAAAAAAAAAATCCCAATGAATCCCAATCAGTATAAATAAAAAGATACCACCCTCTAAATACATCATAGTGAAATGACATAGTGGTATTAATGACAAAGATGTAAAGGAAAGGCTCTTACAGATAGGGTAACTAGGCAAGCCTTCTCTGAGGATTTGATATTTAATCAGAGACCTGGATTAGAGCATTAGAGGGCGAGAGAAACAAATAAAAAGACAAGGAAGTATAAACAAAGAGACCTATATCACGGAATGGGGTGAATTGGGTAGAAAATGGTAGGAACTGGACGTAATTGAGACAGGCAGGGCCAAAGTACACAAAACTTTAGAAGCCATAGTAAGGACTTTGAATTTTACTTTTAAGTAGCAGGCAGAAATCAATGGAGGTTTTTAGCAGAAGGACATCTATTTAAAGTATTAGAAAGTTTACTCTGGTACTGTGTGACGAAAAGGGTATAAAAGGACAAGAACAATATTGTGTGTGTGTTAGGAGGCCAGTGACAAAGATCAAGCTGGGGATAAAGCTTACCTAGAGCAGATGTTGCCAGTGAGGGTAGAAAGAAGTAGATGTACTGGAACATCTATCAGAACAATAGCTAACATATTGAGCACTTCCCATATGCTGCATTGTTCTAAGTACCTTATACATATTTACATTTTTAATCCTATTAACAATCCTGTGAAACTGGTAATGAGAACACACACAGAGAGGTGAAGAAAATGATCCAAGAGCACAGAGCTGGTGAGTGAAAGACAAACCATTCTGATTCTAAAGCTTCTGTTCTTTACCACTATGAAACAAAACTCTTGGTGACAGACTGTACATGGGAAGAAGAAGAATATGGGCAAAGAAAACAAGATACAAGTGTAACCCTTGGATTTCAGGCTTGTGTAAATGGATGGACAATGGTGCCATTTACTGAACTTTGGTGTACTTGAAGAAGGCTGGGTTTATGGAAAATGAGGATAGGTTGGAAGAGGGTGAGCTTCAGTTACTTTTATAGAACTACACAGAGATGGTGAGTAAGCCAGAAGTTAAAAGCAGAAGCCAACACCGGTGATACCAAGCTGGGAGTCAGCACTTAAAGGATAAACCACGGGTGTGGATAAGCTCACTCAATGAAAACAGTATAAACGAAAAGGTAAGACTAAGCAAGCTTTAAGAAATTCCATATGTCCATATGAAGAATGAGAAAGTAAACTGCAGAATATAAGCCAATAGAAAAAGACTATTTCAGGGAAAGAATGGTCAACTATATTGAAAGCTGCTGAGAGATAAAGGTAACTTATATTTTCTCAGTGTAGTCAAGTTGAAAAAGGCAGAAAATAGTGTAGTCTCAACAATTTTAAACAAAAATTTTTCCTAAATAACATAGAAGAAAAAAATCTTACATTAAGGAATATCCTAAATTTTTCTGAAGCACTTAACTATCAAAATATTTGACACTGACATCTAAAAACTTCCACTATTAAGGAGTTTTCAGTATTTTAGCTTTTACTGCACAAAACATAAAACAGTTAAAAATGTTTTTTATTTATACATAAATAATAAAATTATTCTTACCTGTATAAAAAAAGATCTTTGGCAAGTCTCTTAGGTCCAATGATTTTGAAGATAATTTCATATGTTTCAAGTGCCTTTCGATGAACTCCACCTGGTAATGCTGGATGTAGGCATTGAGCTAGGCGTTTGCCTATGGTCAGCTTTTTGGGTACTACCTGGTACTTTGCATTATTTTGTAAAACCTTGAAGAAAACATTTTAATTCATTTGAGAAAAACAAGAACATTTTTATCTTTTATTTCCACTTTCTAGCACAGAATTATAAAAAATCCTATGAGACTTCTTTACACTCTAAAAAATTATAAAGGGTGCCGAACAATTCTTGTCTTAGTCAGTTACATGTATCAGTGTATGCCATATTTAAAATTGAAACCAAGGATGTAAAAAAATTATTTTGTTAAAGAAAAGAACCCACTACATGTTAACAGAAATATCATTTTTATTTTAAAAAATCACAAAATTTTGCCAACAAATTTATTCAGGAGAGAGGTTTAGATTTTTGCAAATCTTTAATGTCAGTTATTCTTCAATCTATTTTTGATACACTGTTTGAAAAATATGAAGGAAACTGGATCTCAACATAAATATGTAGTTGGAAGACCCATAACCATTGCTTTAGTATATCATATGATAGCAAGAAATTCTAATGATTAAAAGAATCTACTTAAGATTATAATTGCCCATTTGTTTTTACTAACTTAATTTCCCAAGTGGACCAAATACAACTGTATTTATTCAAACATAACATTTCTTTAGAGATAATAGGGTAGAATTTATAGAAGATTCTATTTTATAAGCCACCTAAAGGAGATTAGTTAAGTAATAAGAACTTGTAAGTTCTTACAAGTATTATTGTAAAGTGCTGATAGAAAATTACAGAACACTCAGAATGAAAACAATAAAATATGCTAGAATTGGAATTTAGAAGAAATATAAAAGAAGTCCTTTAGTTTACAAAACAAAGAACTGAAGTTAAAATATATAAAATGACCTGCCAAAGGCAGTGCAGTAGAAGTCAGGACTGAATCTCCCAGTTTATAACAAAAGTGCAGGCTCTAACTGAGGTCCACTTAGATATACCATTTTCAATGTTCTTCCCACTACAAGCTTTTAATTCAGTCTTAAGTTGGATGTAATGAATATAAATAAAATCTATAAATGAAAAGCAAATTAAAGGCAAAATACCAGTAAGAATACAGCTATGAGAAATATTTTTCAACTAGCTGCTTCTGTTTCCAAAATATTAATTTGAATTTTAAACATAGTAGCCAAGAGTCAATATTTATATATTTTTGATTTATTTTTTTAGTAATCTCCACACCCAACGTGGGGCTCAAACTCAAGGCCCTGAGATCAAGAGTCACATGCTCTTTCAACTGAGCCAGTCAGGCATCCCAATATTTACATATATTTTAAGGAAAAGTATAATTATCTCTGCGGAAAATTTAATGATCTATAACAAAATGTTTTAATTAAAAAATTCTATAATACCAAATAAAATTTAAGAAGTAAAATAAAGCACCATTTTCTGAAAGTATTTCCAAATTGAAAAACTGTATAAATGAGGTGAAAATTTAGTATAATAAACAATAAAATTTTATATTAAAACATGTATTTAGACTATCATCAACAAATTTATATTATATATAGTACATATAATCCTTGCCTGTTTCTCAACTTAAAATAAGTTTTTTCAATGACTTGCATATCCTACTTCATATTATCTGGATACAGTAATACGTTTTCATAAATATTGATTACATATAAAAAACTACTTATGTACTCAATTATGTATACTAATTTCGCAATTTAATAAATTGCTTTTAAACATAGTTCCTAGTAAGTTTTCAGAAAGAGACTCTTCAGAACAAAAAAGAACCTATTTTTAAGCATATTTATACTTCGGAATGCAATTTCTTGAAGCTATTGTAAAAAAACTGAAAATTTATCAAACGACAAATGATAAATGTTAGAAGTTAATATATCAAACAGAACTTTGTGCATCTAACTTTAAGATAAATCCTTGGCACATTAAAAATGAAAGTTCTTTTCTTTTTTGAAGATACAAAAGTAATTATCCATAGTATGTATGAAGTTAAACAGTAGTGTCCTTGGAATGCATTTTAAGACAATTTCTTTACTAATAATTGTATGCCCAGCTGTTTGATGTTAAAAGTTACTGGGAGAGCTCATTTCCTATCTTCTTCTCCACTCTATTTAATATTTAAAAGCATCCCAATTCAATAACGACTGCAAAAAAAAAAAAAAAAAAAAAGCCCTCCAAAATCCTCAAAACTATAGGTGTAAGGTGAGAAAAGTTTGATCTAAGAAAGAAACAAAAAACAGTGTTAAAACTTAAAAGCTGTGAGTTGATCCATAATGCCACCATAGCAGGGGATTAAAACGAGACATATTAAGAAGAAACACTCAAGGTGAACCTCCAAGGCCTAAGTGACTACTTGTCACTTTTGTAAAAAGTACTGAATATATCTGAGAATTCCCTGGATACAAAATTTTCCTTACTACTACATAACATTTGCAAAGGACAGAGAACTTACTACATTCTATATGCTGTTTTTAATTTTGCTGTCAAGAA
The DNA here is from genome assembly GCA_028534135.1 of Potos flavus. Classification (NCBI taxonomy): domain Eukaryota; kingdom Metazoa; phylum Chordata; class Mammalia; order Carnivora; family Procyonidae; genus Potos; species Potos flavus. The sequence goes on from CM052886.1 coordinate 67,415,457, forward strand.
CTGCAGAACCATATCTGAAGATCAATTACAAAAATTTGTTAGCCCTCAGAGTTAGCATATTTGCTTCCCAGTCTTGTATTTTTAATAGCAATGACGGAATAACTATATTTTTCAAGTACCGTTGTTCTTTTAGCCACAAAAATATGCCTGGCTGTATAGGTAGGCAACTCATGAAGTAAAATAGCAGTACCAAAAGTACTTCTGAGCTTTTATTACGTTTTTACAATTCTTTACTTCAACCTTTAGAGAAATCCAGTAAGTACAAATTCAGATTTCTGATTTTTACTTCTTTTTATGACAGTGATAAAACAGACATACCTTATTAAGTTTTCCAAGTGCCGATATCAAATCTGCCCATTCACTGGAATATTCAAAATTCTTTAGTGCTTTGTCAATTGCAGCTACATAGTTTCTGTACTTGGAGTCACTCAATAATTCCAGCTCTTCTGTGTTCATCCTCCCACAGCGTCCCACTAGAGACCAGTTCCAAAGTCATGTAAAATCATTACCTATAAAATGTTAGCAGAAGGAACCAAGGTTACAAAGTAAAATATTAAAACAGGCTCATATGCTCTTGCTACAAAACTATTGGCCAACTTTAAAATAAATAAATTGGACTTTATCGAAATGAAAAAGTTTTCTGCTTCAAAGGGTATCATCAAGAAAGCGAAAAGAGGAGACGACTTCTGGGGAAGATGGCAGAGTGGGAGGACTCTAAGCTCATCTTGTCCCACAGATACAACTAGATAATAGCCACATCAGCGTAAATAACTAAAAAAAAAAAAAAATGACGTGAACACTGGTTCAACTCTCCACAGCTAAATGTAGAGAAGAGGGCATATCAAAGAAGGTAGGAAGGGCAGTGATAAATTGAGAGTTAAATGGACCCATGGGACTCTCCTTGAGAGGGAGGAACACCCCAGGCGTGAGAGAGGAGAGAAACCGACTCATACCAGGGAGCCTGCACGGGGTAGATGAATCACCATAATATTTGGCTTTGAAAACCAGAGGGGTCAAATTTTGTGAGTTCTTATAATCAGTGGGGCTTAAAATCTGGTCCTTTAAAAATCAGGAGGCTTGTGAGAGAACAGGGAAGGTGAGAGGAAACTGAGCCCCCAGCCTTAAAGAGACAGCAAAACAAACAGCCCCAATGAGATACGGTATAGAACCAGCAGTTCGAAAAAGGCCTAGGTATCTGGGAGGAAGATTTGCTTACTAATCTCAAAGCATGTGCTGGAGGGGCAGGGATCTTTGGGAGACTTCTCCAGGAAGAAAGGAGCTGGCAGGCACCACTGCTCTCCTCGCCCCACCCCCCCAGAATAAACACAAAGACACCTGCAGGAACCAGTGGGGTACCAACACTCACTACCTAACTTGCTAATAGTGCCTCCTGTCCACCCGTCTCCTGCAGACACACCCCAACCAGCCAGAACTCTACTCCAGATCTTCTCCCACAGCAGACCCGGGCAAACCTTGCTAACACCACATGACCTGCCCCCACATGCTTCTGTGGATCAGTCTCCTCCAACCCATGTGCCTCTGTCCCCAGCAGCTGCAGGTCTCCTGCTGCTGCTGCCAACCTTGCTGACGCCATACACCTTGCCCTCATATTCTCCTACAGATCTGTGCTATCATATCTCTGGCAAACATTTGGTCTGACTCAAGCCCAAGGTGGTCCCAGATGGGCTCACTAACAACAAAGGGATTTAATCCTACCCACAACAGGCAGAAAGCCATTGCACACGAATGGACAGAGGCAAAAGCAGCTCAGTCACAACTGCAGGGCACACTCAACATACACACAGGATACACCCTTGAAGCACCAGGTTCCGGTCAACAGAGAAAAATGCACTACCAGGCACTACAGGCCCTCTTCATAGGCCACTACTTTCAAGAGCGGAAGACGTAGCTGACTTTCCTACCACATAAAACAGACACAGAGTTAGACAAAATGAGACAGGCATATATCCCAAAATGAAAGAACAGGACAAAAATCACAGTGAGAGTTAAACCAAACAGAGGTAAGTAATATGCCTGATGAAGAATTTAAAGTAATGGTCATAGAGATACTCACTGGACTATTAAGAAAAGAGTGGAGTACCTCAAGAGACCCTTAACAAAGAGAGAGAAAACATAAAGAACCAATTAAAGATGAAGAACTCAATTACTGAAATTAAAAATATATAGTAGACTAAAGGAAGAAGAACAGATCAAGGACCTAGAAGACAGAGTAACAGAAAGCACTCAAGCTGAGCAAGAGAAAACGAAATACTAAAAAATGAAAATAGACTTAGGTAACTCAGTAACACCATTAAGTGCAATAATATTTGCATTATAAGGATCCCAGAAAGAGAAGAGAAAGAAAAGGGGATCAGAAAATGTATTTGAAGAAATAAGATCTGAAAACTTCCCAAATCCGGGGAAGGAAACAGAAATCGAGATCCAGGAGGCACAGAGAATCCCCAACAAAATCAACCCAAGGAGGTCCACACCAAGACACATAGTAATTAAACTGGCAAAAAGTAGTGACTTGGAAGAGGGAATTTTAAAAGCAGCAAAAGAAATGGAAACATTTACCCACAAGGAAAACCCTGCAGGGCTATCAGCTGATTTTTTAGGAGAAATTTTGAAAGCCAGGCGGCGATAAACATGATATATTCAAAGTGCTGAAAAAAAAAATTGCAGCCAGGAAAACTCTATCCAGCAAGGCCATCATTTAGAATAGAAGGAAAATGAAGAGTTTCCCAGACAAATGAAAGTTAAAGGAATTCATAACCACTAAACCAGCCCTACAAGAAATATTAAAGGTGACTCTTTGACCAGAACGGAAAGACCACAAACAGGAATAAGTAGGAAATACGGAAGCCGTAAAAATAACTGTATCAATAAAAATCAGTCAAGGGATTCACAAAATAAAAAGATATAAAGTATGACACCTTATATCTAAAACATAAGGGTGAGAGGAGTAAGGGATGGATTCAAACTTAAGTGATCATCAACTTAATATAGACTGCCATATGCATAAATATTATATACAAACCTAACGGTACCACAAATCAATAATTGGTAATAGATATGCAAAAAATAAAGAGAAAGGAATCCAAGTATACACTTCAGGAAGGCAACAAACCATGAGAAAAAACAGCAAGTGAAGAAAGGAACAGAGAAGAAATACAAAAAGACAATAAAACAAATAACAAAACAGCAATAAATACACACCTATCAATAATTACTTTGAATGTACATAGATTAAACACTCCAATAAAGGAATAGGGTGACAGAAGGGGTAAAAAAGCAACATCCATCTATATACTGCCTACAAGAGACTCATTTCAGACCTAAAGACACAAGCAGATTAAAAGCGACAGGATGGAAAAGAATTTATCATGCGAATGAAATGAAAAGAAAGTGGGTAAAAATACTTAGATTGGGCAAAACAAACTTTAAACAAAGAGTGTAACAAGAGACGAAGGAAAAAATCCCTCTATAGTCATAAAAGGAATAATCCAGGGGCACCTGGGTGGCTCAGTTGGTTGAGTTTCGGCCTTTGGCTCAGGTCATGATCCCAGGGTCCTGAGATCGAGCCCCCGTATCAGGCTCTCTGCTCAGCAGGGAGCCTGTTTCTTCCTCTCCCTCTGCCTGCCACTCTGCCTACTTGTGCACACAGGCCCTCTTTCTGTGAAATAAATAAATAAAATCTTAAAAAAAAAAAAAAAAAGGGAATAATCCAACAGGAAGATATAACAACTGTAAATATTTGTGCACCCAACACGGGAGGACCCAAATACGTAAAGCACCTAATAACAAACATAAAGGAAGTAATTGATAGTAATACAGTAATGGTAGGGGACTTTAATATCCCATTTACATCAATGGATAGATCATCCAAAAAGGAAATCAACAAGGAAACAGTGGTTGTGAGGGACACATTGGACAAGATGGATCTAATGGATATATCCAGAACATTCCATCCTAAAACACCAGAAAACATTCTTTTCGAGTGCACTTGGAACATTCTCCAGGACAGATCACATATTAGGACACAAAACAAGTCTCAACAAATTCAAAAAGAATGAAGTCATACCATGCACCCTTTTTGACCACAATACTATAAAGCTGGAAATCAACTGCAAGAAAAAAATCTGGAAAGAGCACAAACATGGAGGTTAAATAATATGCTACTAAACAATGACTAGGACAACCAAGAAATCAAAGAAGAAATAAAAAATACATGGAGACAAATGAAAGTGAAAATACAATGATCCAAAATCTTTGGAATGCAACAAAAGTAGGTCCAAGAGGGAGGTTTAGAGCAAGAGGAAGTTATATTATAAGAGGGAGTTTACAGGCCTACCTGGAGAAGCAAGAAAAATCTCAAACAACCTAACCTTACACCTAAAGGAGTTAGAAAAGTAAGGGGCACCTAGATGGCTCAGTAAGTTAAGCATCTGACTCTTGGTTTCAGCTCAGGTCATATCTCAGGGTTGTGAGATCAAGCCCTACATCAGGTTCTGCACTTAGCGTGGAGTCCCCTGAGATTCTCTCTCTCTCCCTCTCTGCCACTCCCTCCCTACTCCCCCACTCATGTGCTATAATAAATCTTAAAAAAAAAAAAAAAGGAATTAGAAAAAGAAGAACAAACAAAACCCCAAACCAGTAGAAGGAAAAAAACAATAAAGATTACAGCAAAAATGAACAATATAAAAACAAAACAAAACAAAACAAAAAACCCAAAACAAAACAAAACAAAAAAACCGAATAGATCAGGTAAATGAAACCAAAAGCTGATTCTTTGAAAAGATCAACAATTGACAAACCTTTAGCCAGACTCGTTAAAAACAAAGGGGGTGGGGGGACTCAAAATCAAAAATGAAAGAAAAGAAATAAGAACCAACACTCCAAAAAAAAAAAAAAAAGAAAGAAAGAACCAACACTACAGAACTACAAAGGGTTACAGGAAAATATTATGAAAAAATTATATGTCAACAAATTGGACAACCTAGAATCATATCGCCTCCCAAAACTGAATCAGGAAGAAAGAAAATTTGAATAGACCAATTACTAGTAATGAAACTGAATCAGTAATCACAAAACTCCCAACAAACGAATGTCCGGAACAGACAGCTTCACAAGTGAATTCGACCAAACATTTAAAGAAGAAGTAATACCTACTCTCAAACTATCTCAAAATATTAGAAGAGGAAGGAAAGCTTCCAATTCATTCTATGAGACCAGCATTACCCTGATCCTAACGCCAGATAAAGGCACTACAAGAAAGAGAATTATAGGTCAGTATCTCTGATGAACTTAGATGCAAAAATTACCAACAAAATATTAACAAACTGAATCCAAAAACGTCATTCACCACCATCAAGTGGGATTTATTTCAGGGCTGCAAGGGTGGTTCAATATTTGCAAATTAATCACTATGTAAATCACATTAAGGAGAGAAATGATAAACACCATAGGTCATCACAAGAATAACATGTATTTATGATAAAAACTCTCAATAAAGTAGGTTCAGAGAGAACATACCTTGACAAAATAAAGGCCATATGTGAAAAACCCACAGCTAACATCATACTCAATGGTGAAAAGGTGAAAGCTTTCCTCTAAGATCAGGAACACAGCACTAGAAATTGTAGCTGCAGCAACTGGACAAGAAAAAGAAACAAAAGGGACCCAAACTGGTAAGGAAAAAGTAAAACTGTTCTATTTGCAGATGACACGATACTATATATAAAAAAGCCTAAGGACTCCACCAAAAATATATTAGAACTGATAAATGAAATCTGTAAAGTCACAGAATACATAATTAATATACAGAAATTTGTGTATTTCTCTATACTAATGAGGTAGCAGAAAGAGAAATTAAGAAAACAGTCTCATTTCTAATTTTACCAAAAAAGAAAAAATACATAGGAATAAACTTAACCAAGGAAGTAAAAGACCTGTACTCTGAAAACTGTAAAACTGATGAAAGAAACTGAAGATGACACAAACAAGTGGAAAGATATTCCATGTTCATGGGTTGTAACAACCAATATTATTAAAATATCCATACTCTCTAAAGCAATATAGATTTAAAGATTTAAAGCAAATTCCTATCAAAATACCAACTTGAACTAGAAAAATAGTCCTATATATATGGAACAACAAAGGACACTGAATAGCCAAAGCAATCTTAAAAAAGAACAAAGCCGGAAGTTATCAAAATCCCAGATTTCAAGATATATCACAAAATTATAGTAGACAAAACAATATGGTACTGGCACAAAAATAGACACATAAATTAATAGAACAGAATACAGACCTCAAACAAACCCATATTAATATGGTCAATTATTCTATAACAAAGGAGGCAAGAATATATAATGGAGAAAAGACAGTCTCTTTCACAAATAGTGCTGGAAAAACTGGACAGCAACATGCATGCAAAAGAAACAAACTGGACCACCTTCTTACAGCATACCCAAAAAGAAACTCAAAAGGGAATAAAGATCTAAATGTGAGACCTGAAACCATAAAACTCTTAGAAGAAAAAAAAGCAGTAATTTCACAATGGCCACAGTAACATTTTTCTCCATATGTATCCTCTGGCAAGGGAAACAAAAGCAAAATTAAACTATTGGTACTACACCAGAATAAAAAGCTTTTGTTCAGTGAAAGAAACTATCAACAAAACAAACAGGTAACCTACCGAAGAAAAGAAAATATTTGTAAATATTATATCCAATAAGGGGCTCATTTTCAAAACATATAAAGAACTTATATAACTCAACACCAAAAGAATCTGATTAAAAAATGGGCAAAGGGGAAAGGGAAGGAGCAAGATAACAGAGAAGAGACCAAAATATCATCAGGTCCCAGGAGTTCAGCTAGATAGTTATCACACCATTCTGAACACCTACAAACTCAACAGGAGATAGAAGAGAAGAGCAGCAATTCTAGGAACAGAAAATTGAACACTTTCCAGAAGGTAGGACATGAGGAGAAGTGAATCCGAAGTGATGGAAAGATAGACCATGGGGGGAGGGGCCAGCTCTCGGCAAGTGAAAGCAGCAGAGCACAAAATCGGAACTTTTAGAAGTCTGCTCCACTGAGGGATGTCCCTCCAGAAGTTAAGTGGGGGTGGAGCCCTTGTGGGGACAGGGTGGTCTCATGACCCACGGGGGACACAAAAAGACCAGGGGTGTCTGAACTTGGCAGAACTCCCAGGTATAGAAGCGGGGAAGCTGGCTGCAGAGACGGAGCCAAGCAGTGGGCTCTGAGCTCAGGATTACCTTAAACTGTTATCCAAGGCACTGTCAGGCCACTGCTCTTTGAGCAGGGACCTCGGAAGCAGCAGATCCGGGGAGACCCCCTCTTTCCTTCTCAAGGAGGAGCAGGGCAGGAGCACGCACTGCAGGGATCTGCTGGGTTTGGAGACTCCAAATGGGTCCATGCACCAGAGAGATAGAAAAGCTCGGTCACAGGCTGGATGAGCTCAGAGTGCAGTGGGAGACCAGGGAGAGAGGAGGGATTGACTGCTTTTCTCTGAGGATGCACTGAGGAGTGGAGCCCTGAGCTCTCAGCTCCTATTGGGCCGGAGATTGGGAGGCCGCCATTTTCATTCCCATCCTCCAAAACTGTACGGAAAGCATTCAGGTAACAAAAGCTACCAAGAACAAACCCAAGCAGATTGCTTAGCCCAGCCCCTGGCAAGGACAGTGCAATTCCGATTCAGGCAAAGACATTTGAGAATCACTGCAACAGGCCTCTCCCCCAGAAGATCAGCAAGAATATCCAGCCAAGACCAAATTCACCAACCAGTGAGAACTGCAGAACTCCAGAGCTTTGGGAAAGCCACACACAGAATTCATGGCTTTTTCCCCATGATCCCTTAGTCTTTGAAAATTAAATTAAAAAAAAAATTTTTATTCTGTTTTTTAAAATTTTTCCTCTTTCCTATTTTAATGTTTAACTATGTTGTTCTATCAATACCTTTTTAAAAATCTTTTTAAATTTTCATTGTTATACTCATATTTTATCCCTTTATTGTATTTAACCTTATTACTTGAATACATTTTTTTTTTAAGATTTTGGGATAAAATTTCTTTTAATAAATCAAAATATACCCTAAATCTAGCTCATAGCTTTGTTCTACTCTCTAGCCTGATCACATTCTTTCCTCTTTTTTCTTTTTTCAACCAACTTCTTATCAATTCCTTTTTAAGAATCTTTTTAAATTTTCCTCTTTACAATCATTTCCATTCCTTCATCATGTTCACCCTTATTTTTCTATGTATACATAGGTCTTCTTTCTTTAAAATTATGGGAGGCAGTTTCTTCTAACAGACCAAAATACACCCAAAATCAAGTATGTGGCTCTGTTCTATTCACTAGTCTAATATGTGTGTGTGTGTATTCATATATGTATATATATAATATTTTTTCCTTTTTTTCCCCCTTTATTCTCCCCCTGGTTTCGGGTCTCTTCTGATTTGGTTAGTGTATATTTTTCTGGGGTTGTTGCTACCTTTTTAGTATGTTATTCTCTAACTCATCTATTCTTTCCTGGATAAAATGACAAGGTGGAAAAACTAACCACAAAAAAAAGAACAACAGGCAATACCAACAACTAGGGACCTAATCAATACGACATTAGTAATAAGTCAGAACTAGAGTTCAGAATGACGATTATCAAGGTGCTAGCTGGGCTCGAAAAAAAGCATGGAAGATATTAGAGAATCCCTTTCTGGAGAAATAAAATCCCTTTCTGGAGAAATAAAAGAACTAAAATCTAACCAAGTTGAAATCAAAAAAGCTATTAACGAGGTGCAATAAAAAAAAATGGAGATTCTTATTGCTAGGATAAATGAGGCAGAAGAGAGAATTAGTGATAGAGAAGACCAAATGGTAGAGAATAAAGAAGCTGAGCAAAAGAGAGATGAACAACTACTGGACCACGGGGGGAGAATTCGAGAGGTAAGTGATACCATAAGACAAAACAATATTAGAATAACTGAGATTCCAGAAGAAGAACAAAGAGAGAGAGGAGCAGAAGTTATGTTATAGCAGAGAATTTCCCTAATTTGGTGAAGAGAACAAGCATCAAAATCCAGAAGGCATAGAGAACTCCCCTCAAAATCAATAAAAATAGTTCCACACCCCATCATCTAATAGTAAAACTTACAAGTCTCAGTGACAAAGAGAAAATCCTGAAAGCAGCTCAGGACAAGAGGTCTGTAACATAGAATGGTAGAAGTATTAGATTGGCAACAGACCTATCCACAGAGACCTGGCAGGCCAGAAAGGACTGGCATAATAAACTGAGAGCACTAAATGAGAAAAATATGCAGCCAAGAATAATATATCCAGCTAGGCTGTCATTGAAAATAGGAGAGATAAAAAAATTCCAGGACAAACAAAAATTAAAAGAATTCACAAACACCAAACCAGCCCTACAGGAAATATTGAAAGTGGTCCTCTAAGCAGAGAGAGAGCCTAAAAGTAACAGACCAGAAAGAAACAGAGACAATATACAGAAACAGTCACCTTACAGACAATACAATGGCACTACATTCCTATCTTTCAATAGTTAACCCTGAATGTAAATGGGCTAAATCCCCCAATCAAAAGACACAGGCTATCAGAATGAATAAAAAAGCAAGATTCATCGATATGCTCTCTACAAGAAACTCATTTTAGACCCAGAGATACCCCAGATTTAAAGTGAGGGGGTGGAAAACAATTTACCATGCTAATGGACATCAAAAGAAAGCTGGTGTGGCAATCCTTATATCAGACAAATTAGATTTTAAGCCAAATAAAAGATGAGGAAGGACACTCTATCATACTTAAAGGGTCTGTCCAACAAGAAGATCTAACAATTATAAATATCTATACCCCTAACATGGGAGAAGCCAATTACATAAACCAATTAATAACAAAATGAAAGAAACACATCAACGATAATACAATAATAGTAGGGGACTTTAGCAACTCCCTCACTGAAATGGACAGATCATCTAAGCAAAAAATCAACTAGAAAATAAAGGCTTTAAATGACACACTGGACCAGATGGACATCACAGATATATTCAGAACGTTCCATGCCAAAGCAACAGAATACACGT